>CAWZYM010000154.1:0-600000 GCA_963966185.1 Rhabditoides inermis
TGTTCTAGGAAAAAGTTCTAAACTACTGAACATATTTGTGAAAAGTTCTGAACTGTTCTAGGGAAAAGTTCTAAACTCCTGAACATCTTTGTGAAAAGTTCTAAACCCCTAAACATCTTTGTGAAAAGTTCTAAACTGTTTTAGGGAAAAGTTCTAAATTCCTGAACATCTTTGTGAAAAGTTCTAAACTGTTCTAGGGAAAAGTTCTAAACTCCTGAACATCTTTGTGAAAAGTTCTTAACCTCTAAACATCTTCGTGAAAAGTTCTAAACTGTTCTAGGGAAAAGTTCTAAACCCCTAAACATCTTTGTGAAAAGTTCTAAACTGTTCTAGGGAAAAGTTCTGAATTTCTGAACATCTTTGTGAAAAGTTCTAAACTATTCTAGGGAAAAGTTCTAAACCCCTAAACATCTTTGTGAAAAGTTCTAAACTGTTCTAGGGAAAAGTTCTAAATTCCTGAACATCTTTGTGAAAAGTTCTAAACTATTCTAGGAAAAAGTTCTAAACTACTGAACATCTTTGTGAAAAATGCTAAACTGTTCTACGGAAAAGTTCTAAACTCCTAAACATCTTTGTGAAAAGTTCTAAACTGTTCTAGGGAAAAGTTCTAAATTCCTGAACATCTTTGTGAAAAGTTCTAAACTGTTCTAGGAAAAAGTTCTAAACTACTGAACATATTTGTGAAAAGTTCTGAACTGTTCTAGGGAAAAATTCTAAACTCCTGAACATCTTTGTGAAAAGTTCTAAACCCCTAAACATCTTTGTGAAAAGTTCTAAACTGTTTTAGGGAAAAGTTCTAAATTCCTGAACATCTTTGTGAAAAGTTCTAAACTGTTCTAGGGAAAAGTTCTAAACTCCTGAACATCTTTGTGAAAAGTTCTTAACCTCTAAACATCTTCGTGAAAAGTTCTAAACTGTTCTAGGGAAAAGTTCTAAACCCCTAAACATCTTTGTGAAAAGTTCTAAACTGTTCTAGGGAAAAGTTCTGAATTTCTGAACATCTTTGTGAAAAGTTCTAAACTATTCTAGGGAAAAGTTCTAAACTTCTGAACATCTTTGTGAAAAGTTCTAAACTGTTCTAGGGTAAAGTTCTGAATTTCTGAACATCTTTGTGAAAAGTTTAAAACTGTTCAGGGAAAAGTTCTTAACACATGAACATCTTTGTGAAAAGTTCTAAACTCCTGAATATCTTTGTGAAAAGTTCTAAACCCCTAAACATCTTTGTGAAAAGTTCTAAACTGTTCTAGGGAAAAGTTCTAAATTCCTGAACATCTTTGTGAAAAGTTCTAAACTATTCTAGGGAAAAGTTCTAAACTCCTGAACATCTTTGTGAAAAGTTCTAAACTGTTCTAGGGTAAAGTTCTAAACCCCTAAACATCTTTGTGAAAAGTTCTAAACTGTTCTAGGGAAAAGTTCTAAATTCCTGAACATTTTTGTGAAAAGTTCTAAACTATTCTAGGAAAAAGTTCTAAACTCCTGAACATCTTTGTGAAAAGTTCTAAACTGTTCTAGGGTAAAGTTCTAAACCCCTAAACATCTTTGTGAAAAGTTCTGAACACATGAATATCTTTGTGAAAAGTTCTAAACCCCTGAACAACTTTGTGAAAAGTTCTAAACTGTTCTAGGGAAAAGTTCTAAATTCCTGAACATCTGTGAAAAGTTCTAAACTGTTCTAGGGAAAAGTTCTAAACTCCTGAACATCTTTGTGAAAAGTTCTAAACCTCTAAACATCTTCGTGAAAAGTTCTAAACTGTTTTAGGGAAAAGTTCTAAACCCCTAAACATCTTTGTGAAAAGTTCTAAACTGTTCTAGGGAAAAGTTCTGAATTTCTGAACATCTTTGTGAAAAGTTCTAAACTATTCTAGGGTAAAGTTCTAAACTTCTGAACATCTTTGTGAAAAGTTCTAAACTGTTCTAGGGTAAAGTTCTAAACCCCTAAACATCTTTGTGAAAAGTTCTGAACACATGAATATCTTTGTGAAAAGTTCTAAACCCCTAAACATCTTTGTGAAAAGTTCTAAACTGTTCTAGGGAAAAGTTCTGAATTTCTGAACATCTTTGTGAAAAGTTCTAAACTATTCTAGGGAGAAGTTCTAAACTCCTGAACATCTTTGTGAAAAGTTCTTAACTGTTCTAGGGAAAAGTTCTAAACTCCTGAACATCTTTGTGAAAAGTTCTGAACTGTTCTAGAAGAAAGTTCTAAACTCCTGAACATCTTTGTGAAAAGTTCTAAACTGTTCAGGGAAAAAAGTTCTGAACTCCTGAACATCTTTGTGAAAAGTTCTTAATTGTTCCAGAAAAAGTTCTTAACTTCTGAACAGCTTTGTGAAAAGTTTAAAACTGTTCAGGGAAAAGTTCTTAACACATGAACATCTTTGTGAAAAGTTCTAAACTCCTGAATATCTTTGTGAAAAGTTCTAAACCCCTAAACATCTTTGTGAGAAGTTCTAAATTCCTGAACATCTTTGTGAAAAGTTCTAAACTACTCTAGGGAAGTTCTAAACTACTGAACATCTTTGTGAAAAGTTCTGAACTGTTCTAGGGAAAAGTTCTAAACTCCTGAACATCTTTGTGAAAAGTTCTAAACTGTTCTAGGGTAAAGTTCTAAACCCCTAAACATCTTTGTGAAAAGTTCTGAACACATGAATATCTTTGTGAAAAGTTCTAAACCCCTAAACATCTTTGTGAAAAGTTCTAAACTGTTCTAGGAAAAAGTTCTGAATTTCTGAACATCTTTGTGAAAAGTTCTAAACTATTCTAGGGAAAAGTTCTAAACTCCTGAACATCTTTGTGAAAAGTTCTTAACTGTTCTAGGGAAAAGTTCTAAACTCCTGAACATCTTTGTGAAAAGTTCTGAACTGTTCTAGAAGAAAGTTCTAAACTCCTGAACATCTTTGTGAAAAGTTCTAAACTGTTCAGGGAAAAAAGTTCTGAACTCCTGAACATCTTTGTGAAAAGTTCTTAATTGTTCCAGGAAAAGTTCTTAACTTCTGAACAGCTTTGTGAAAAGTTTAAAACTGTTCAGGGAAAAGTTCTTAACACATGAACATCTTTGTGAAAAGTTCTAAACTCCTGAATATCTTTGTGAAAAGTTCTAAACCCCTAAACATCTTTGTGAAAAGTTCTAAACTGTTCTAGGGAAAAGTTCTAAATTCCTGAACATTTTTGTGAAAAGTTCTAAACTATTCTAGGAAAAAGTTCTAAACTCCTGAACATCTTTGTGAAAAGTTCTAAACTGTTCTAGGGTAAAGTTCTAAACCCCTAAACATCTTTGTGAAAAGTTCTGAACACATGAATATCTTTGTGAAAAGTTCTAAACCCCTGAACATCTTTGTGAAAAGTTCTAAACTGTTCTAGGGAAAAGTTCTAAATTCCTGAACATCTGTGAAAAGTTCTAAACTGTTCTAGGAAAAAGTTCTAAACTACTGAACATATTTGTGAAAAGTTCTGAACTGTTCTAGGGAAAAGTTCTAAATTCCTGAACATCTTTGTGAAAAGTTCTAAACTAATCTAGGGAAAAGTTCTAAACTACTGAACATCTTTGTGAAAAGTTCTGAACTGTTCTAGGGAAAAGTTCTAAACTCCTGAACATCTTTGTGAAAAGTTCTAAACTGTTCTAGGGTAAAGTTCTAAACCCCTAAACATCTTTGTGAAAAGTTCTGAACACATGAATATCTTTGTGAAAAGTTCTAAACCCCTAAACATCTTTGTGAAAAGTTCTAAACTGTTCTAGGGAAAAGTTCTAAATTCCTGAACATCTTTGTGAAAAGTTCTAAACTATTCTAGGAAAAAGTTCTAAACTACTGAACATCTTTGTGAAAAATGCTAAACTGTTCTACGGAAAAGTTCTAAACTCCTAAACAACTTTGTGAAAAGTTCTAAACTGTTCTAGGGAAAAGTTCTAAATTCCTGAACATCTTTGTGAAAAGTTCTAAACTGTTCTAGGAAAAAGTTCTAAACTACTGAACATATTTGTGAAAAGTTCTGAACTGTTCTAGGGAAAAGTTCTAAACTCCTGAACATCTTTGTGAAAAGTTCTAAACCCCTAAACATCTTTGTGAAAAGTTCTAAACTGTTTTAGGGAAAAGTTCTAAATTCCTGAACATCTTTGTGAAAAGTTCTAAACTGTTCTAGGGAAAAGTTCTAAACTCCTGAACATCTTTGTGAAAAGTTCTTAACCTCTAAACATCTTCGTGAAAAGTTCTAAACTGTTCTAGGGAAAAGTTCTAAACCCCTAAACATCTTTGTGAAAAGTTCTAAACTGTTCTAGGGAAAAGTTCTGAATTTCTGAACATCTTTGTGAAAAGTTCTAAACTATTCTAGGGAAAAGTTCTAAACCCCTAAACATCTTTGTGAAAAGTTCTAAACTGTTCTAGGGAAAAGTTCTAAATTCCTGAACATCTTTGTGAAAAGTTCTAAACTATTCTAGGAAAAAGTTCTAAACTACTGAACATCTTTGTGAAAAATGCTAAACTGTTCTACGGAAAAGTTCTAAACTCCTAAACATCTTTGTGAAAAGTTCTAAACTGTTCTAGGGAAAAGTTCTAAATTCCTGAACATCTTTGTGAAAAGTTCTAAACTGTTCTAGGAAAAAGTTCTAAACTACTGAACATATTTGTGAAAAGTTCTGAACTGTTCTAGGGAAAAGTTATAAACTCCTGAACATCTTTGTGAAAAGTTCTAAACCCCTAAACATCTTTGTGAAAAGTTCTAAACTGTTTTAGGGAAAAGTTCTAAATTCCTGAACATCTTTGTGAAAAGTTCTAAACTGTTCTAGGGAAAAGTTCTAAACTCCTGAACATCTTTGTGAAAAGTTCTTAACCTCTAAACATCTTCGTGAAAAGTTCTAAACTGTTCTAGGGAAAAGTTCTAAACCCCTAAACATCTTTGTGAAAAGTTCTAAACTGTTCTAGGGAAAAGTTCTGAATTTCTGAACATCTTTGTGAAAAGTTCTAAACTATTCTAGGGAAAAGTTCTAAACTTCTGAACATCTTTGTGAAAAGTTCTAAACTGTTCTAGGGTAAAGTTCTGAATTTCTGAACATCTTTGTGAAAAGTTTAAAACTGTTCAGGGAAAAGTTCTTAACACATGAACATCTTTGTGAAAAGTTCTAAACTCCTGAATATCTTTGTGAAAAGTTCTAAACCCCTAAACATCTTTGTGAAAAGTTCTTAACTGTTCTAGGGAAAAGTTCTAAATTCCTGAACATCTTTGTGAAAAGTTCTAAACTATTCTAGGGAAAAGTTCTAAACCCCTAAACATCTTTGTGAAAAGTTCTAAACTGTTCTAGGGAAAAGTTCTAAATTCCTGAACATTTTTGTGAAAAGTTCTAAACTATTCTAGGAAAAAGTTCTAAACTCCTGAACATCTTTGTGAAAAGTTCTAAACTGTTCTAGGGTAAAGTTCTAAACCCCTAAACATCTTTGTGAAAAGTTCTGAACACATGAATATCTTTGTGAAAAGTTCTAAACCCCTGAACAACTTTGTGAAAAGTTCTAAACTGTTCTAGGGAAAAGTTCTAAATTCCTGAACATCTGTGAAAAGTTCTAAACTGTTCTAGGGAAAAGTTCTAAACTCCTGAACATCTTTGTGAAAAGTTCTAAACCTCTAAACATCTTCGTGAAAAGTTCTAAACTGTTTTAGGGAAAAGTTCTAAACCCCTAAACATCTTTGTGAAAAGTTCTAAACTGTTCTAGGGAAAAGTTCTGAATTTCTGAACATCTTTGTGAAAAGTTCTAAACTATTCTAGGGTAAAGTTCTAAACTTCTGAACATCTTTGTGAAAAGTTCTAAACTGTTCTAGGGTAAAGTTCTAAACCCCTAAACATCTTTGTGAAAAGTTCTGAACACATGAATATCTTTGTGAAAAGTTCTAAACCCCTAAACATCTTTGTGAAAAGTTCTAAACTGTTCTAGGGAAAAGTTCTGAATTTCTGAACATCTTTGTGAAAAGTTCTAAACTATTCTAGGGAGAAGTTCTAAACTCCTGAACATCTTTGTGAAAAGTTCTTAACTGTTCTAGGGAAAAGTTCTAAACTCCTGAACATCTTTGTGAAAAGTTCTGAACTGTTCTAGAAGAAAGTTCTAAACTCCTGAACATCTTTGTGAAAAGTCCTAAACTGTTCAGGGAAAAAAGTTCTGAACTCCTGAACATCTTTGTGAAAAGTTCTTAATTGTTCCAGAAAAAGTTCTTAACTTCTGAACAGCTTTGTGAAAAGTTTAAAACTGTTCAGGGAAAAGTTCTTAACACATGAACATCTTTGTGAAAAGTTCTAAACTCCTGAATATCTTTGTGAAAAGTTCTAAACCCCTAAACATCTTTGTGAGAAGTTCTAAACTGTTCTAGGGAAAAGTTCTAAATTCCTGAACATCTTTGTGAAAAGTTCTAAACTACTCTAGGGAAGTTCTAAACTACTGAACATCTTTGTGAAAAGTTCTGAACTGTTCTAGGGAAAAGTTCTAAACTCCTGAACATCTTTGTGAAAAGTTCTAAACTGTTCTAGGGTAAAGTTCTAAACCCCTAAACATCTTTGTGAAAAGTTCTGAACACATGAATATCTTTGTGAAAAGTTCTAAACCCCTAAACATCTTTGTGAAAAGTTCTAAACTGTTCTAGGAAAAAGTTCTGAATTTCTGAACATCTTTGTGAAAAGTTCTAAACTATTCTAGGGAAAAGTTCTAAACTCCTGAACATCTTTGTGAAAAGTTCTTAACTGTTCTAGGGAAAAGTTCTAAACTCCTGAACATCTTTGTGAAAAGTTCTGAACTGTTCTAGAAGAAAGTTCTAAACTCCTGAACATCTTTGTGAAAAGTTCTAAACTGTTCAGGGAAAAAAGTTCTGAACTCCTGAACATCTTTGTGAAAAGTTCTTAATTGTTCCAGGAAAAGTTCTTAACTTCTGAACAGCTTTGTGAAAAGTTTAAAACTGTTCAGGGAAAAGTTCTTAACACATGAACATCTTTGTGAAAAGTTCTAAACTCCTGAATATCTTTGTGAAAAGTTCTAAACCCCTAAACATCTTTGTGAAAAGTTCTAAACTGTTCTAGGGAAAAGTTCTAAATTCCTGAACATTTTTGTGAAAAGTTCTAAACTATTCTAGGAAAAAGTTCTAAACTCCTGAACATCTTTGTGAAAAGTTCTAAACTGTTCTAGGGTAAAGTTCTAAACCCCTAAACATCTTTGTGAAAAGTTCTGAACACATGAATATCTTTGTGAAAAGTTCTAAACCCCTGAACATCTTTGTGAAAAGTTCTAAACTGTTCTAGGGAAAAGTTCTAAATTCCTGAACATCTGTGAAAAGTTCTAAACTGTTCTAGGGAAAAGTTCTAAACTCCTGAACATCTTTGTGAAAAGTTCTTAACCTCTAAACATCTTCGTGAAAAGTTCTAAACTGTTCTAGGGAAAAGTTCTAAACCCCTAAACATCTTTGTGAAAAGTTCTAAACTGTTCTAGGGAAAAGTTCTGAATTTCTGAACATCTTTGTGAAAAGTTCTAAACTATTCTAGGGAAAAGTTCTAAACCCCTAAACATCTTTGTGAAAAGTTCTAAACTGTTCTAGGGAAAAGTTCTAAATTCCTGAACATCTTTGTGAAAAGTTCTAAACTATTCTAGGAAAAAGTTCTAAACTACTGAACATCTTTGTGAAAAATGCTAAACTGTTCTACGGAAAAGTTCTAAACTCCTAAACATCTTTGTGAAAAGTTCTAAACTGTTCTAGGGAAAAGTTCTAAATTCCTGAACATCTTTGTGAAAAGTTCTAAACTGTTCTAGGAAAAAGTTCTAAACTACTGAACATATTTGTGAAAAGTTCTGAACTGTTCTAGGGAAAAGTTCTAAACTCCTGAACATCTTTGTGAAAAGTTCTAAACCCCTAAACATCTTTGTGAAAAGTTCTAAACTGTTTTAGGGAAAAGTTCTAAATTCCTGAACATCTTTGTGAAAAGTTCTAAACTGTTCTAGGGAAAAGTTCTAAACTCCTGAACATCTTTGTGAAAAGTTCTTAACCTCTAAACATCTTCGTGAAAAGTTCTAAACTGTTCTAGGGAAAAGTTCTAAACCCCTAAACATCTTTGTGAAAAGTTCTAAACTGTTCTAGGGAAAAGTTCTGAATTTCTGAACATCTTTGTGAAAAGTTCTAAACTATTCTAGGGAAAAGTTCTAAACTTCTGAACATCTTTGTGAAAAGTTCTAAACTGTTCTAGGGTAAAGTTCTGAATTTCTGAACATCTTTGTGAAAAGTTTAAAACTGTTCAGGGAAAAGTTCTTAACACATGAACATCTTTGTGAAAAGTTCTAAACTCCTGAATATCTTTGTGAAAAGTTCTAAACCCCTAAACATCTTTGTGAAAAGTTCTAAACTGTTCTAGGGAAAAGTTCTAAATTCCTGAACATCTTTGTGAAAAGTTCTAAACTATTCTAGGGAAAAGTTCTAAACTCCTGAACATCTTTGTGAAAAGTTCTAAACTGTTCTAGGGTAAAGTTCTAAACCCCTAAACATCTTTGTGAAAAGTTCTAAACTGTTCTAGGGAAAAGTTCTAAATTCCTGAACATTTTTGTGAAAAGTTCTAAACTATTCTAGGAAAAAGTTCTAAACTCCTGAACATCTTTGTGAAAAGTTCTAAACTGTTCTAGGGTAAAGTTCTAAACCCCTAAACATCTTTGTGAAAAGTTCTGAACACATGAATATCTTTGTGAAAAGTTCTAAACCCCTGAACAACTTTGTGAAAAGTTCTAAACTGTTCTAGGGAAAAGTTCTAAATTCCTGAACATCTGTGAAAAGTTCTAAACTGTTCTAGGGAAAAGTTCTAAACTCCTGAACATCTTTGTGAAAAGTTCTAAACCTCTAAACATCTTCGTGAAAAGTTCTAAACTGTTTTAGGGAAAAGTTCTAAACCCCTAAACATCTTTGTGAAAAGTTCTAAACTGTTCTAGGGAAAAGTTCTGAATTTCTGAACATCTTTGTGAAAAGTTCTAAACTATTCTAGGGTAAAGTTCTAAACTTCTGAACATCTTTGTGAAAAGTTCTAAACTGTTCTAGGGTAAAGTTCTAAACCCCTAAACATCTTTGTGAAAAGTTCTGAACACATGAATATCTTTGTGAAAAGTTCTAAACCCCTAAACATCTTTGTGAAAAGTTCTAAACTGTTCTAGGGAAAAGTTCTGAATTTCTGAACATCTTTGTGAAAAGTTCTAAACTATTCTAGGGAGAAGTTCTAAACTCCTGAACATCTTTGTGAAAAGTTCTTAACTGTTCTAGGGAAAAGTTCTAAACTCCTGAACATCTTTGTGAAAAGTTCTGAACTGTTCTAGAAGAAAGTTCTAAACTCCTGAACATCTTTGTGAAAAGTTCTAAACTGTTCAGGGAAAAAAGTTCTGAACTCCTGAACATCTTTGTGAAAAGTTCTTAATTGTTCCAGAAAAAGTTCTTAACTTCTGAACAGCTTTGTGAAAAGTTTAAAACTGTTCAGGGAAAAGTTCTTAACACATGAACATCTTTGTGAAAAGTTCTAAACTCCTGAATATCTTTGTGAAAAGTTCTAAACCCCTAAACATCTTTGTGAGAAGTTCTAAACTGTTCTAGGGAAAAGTTCTAAATTCCTGAACATCTTTGTGAAAAGTTCTAAACTACTCTAGGGAAGTTCTAAACTACTGAACATCTTTGTGAAAAGTTCTGAACTGTTCTAGGGAAAAGTTCTAAACTCCTGAACATCTTTGTGAAAAGTTCTAAACTGTTCTAGGGTAAAGTTCTAAACCCCTAAACATCTTTGTGAAAAGTTCTGAACACATGAATATCTTTGTGAAAAGTTCTAAACCCCTAAACATCTTTGTGAAAAGTTCTAAACTGTTCTAGGAAAAAGTTCTGAATTTCTGAACATCTTTGTGAAAAGTTCTAAACTATTCTAGGGAAAAGTTCTAAACTCCTGAACATCTTTGTGAAAAGTTCTTAACTGTTCTAGGGAAAAGTTCTAAACTCCTGAACATCTTTGTGAAAAGTTCTGAACTGTTCTAGAAGAAAGTTCTAAACTCCTGAACATCTTTGTGAAAAGTTCTAAACTGTTCAGGGAAAAAAGTTCTGAACTCCTGAACATCTTTGTGAAAAGTTCTTAATTGTTCCAGGAAAAGTTCTTAACTTCTGAACAGCTTTGTGAAAAGTTTAAAACTGTTCAGGGAAAAGTTCTTAACACATGAACATCTTTGTGAAAAGTTCTAAACTCCTGAATATCTTTGTGAAAAGTTCTAAACCCCTAAACATCTTTGTGAAAAGTTCTAAACTGTTCTAGGGAAAAGTTCTAAATTCCTGAACATTTTTGTGAAAAGTTCTAAACCCCTAAACATCTTTGTGAAAAGTTCTAAACTGTTCTAGGGAAAAGTTCTGAATTTCTGAACATCTTTGTGAAAAGTTCTAAACTGTTCTAGGGTAAAGTTCTGAATTTCTGAACATCTTTGTGAAAAGTTTAAAACTGTTCAGGGAAAAGTTCTTAACACATGATCATCTTTGTGAAAAGTTCTAAACTCCTGAATATCTTTGTGAAAAGTTCTAAACTGTTCTAGGGAAAAGTTCTGAATTTCTGAACATCTTTGTGAAAAGTTCTAAACTATTCTAGGGAAAAGTTCTAAACTTCTGAACATCTTTGTGAAAAGTTCTAAACTGTTCTAGGGTAAAGTTCTGAATTTCTGAACATCTTTGTGAAAAGTTTAAAACTGTTCAGGGAAAAGTTCTTAACACATGAACATCTTTGTGAAAAGTTCTAAACTCCTGAATATCTTTGTGAAAAGTTCTAAACCCCTAAACATCTTTGTGAAAAGTTCTAAACTGTTCTAGGGAAAAGTTCTAAATTCCTGAACATCTTTGTGAAAAGTTCTAAACTATTCTAGGGAAAAGTTCTAAACTCCTGAACATCTTTGTGAAAAGTTCTAAACTGTTCTAGGGTAAAGTTCTAAACCCCTAAACATCTTTGTGAAAAGTTCTAAACTGTTCTAGGGAAAAGTTCTAAATTCCTGAACATTTTTGTGAAAAGTTCTAAACTATTCTAGGAAAAAGTTCTAAACTCCTGAACATCTTTGTGAAAAGTTCTAAACTGTTCTAGGGTAAAGTTCTAAACCCCTAAACATCTTTGTGAAAAGTTCTGAACACATGAATATCTTTGTGAAAAGTTCTAAACCCCTGAACAACTTTGTGAAAAGTTCTAAACTGTTCTAGGGAAAAGTTCTAAATTCCTGAACATTTTTGTGAAAAGTTCTAAACTATTCTAGGAAAAAGTTCTAAACTCCTGAACATCTTTGTGAAAAGTTCTAAACTGTTCTAGGGTAAAGTTCTAAACCCCTAAACATCTTTGTGAAAAGTTCTGAACACATGAATATCTTTGTGAAAAGTTCTAAACCCCTGAACATCTTTGTGAAAAGTTCTAAACTGTTCTAGGGAAAAGTTCTAAATTCCTGAACATCTGTGAAAAGTTCTAAACTGTTCTAGGAAAAAGTTCTAAACTACTGAACATATTTGTGAAAAGTTCTGAACTGTTCTAGGGAAAAGTTCTAAATTCCTGAACATCTTTGTGAAAAGTTCTAAACTAATCTAGGGAAAAGTTCTAAACTACTGAACATCTTTGTGAAAAGTTCTGAACTGTTCTAGGGAAAAGTTCTAAACTCCTGAACATCTTTGTGAAAAGTTCTAAACTGTTCTAGGGTAAAGTTCTAAACCCCTAAACATCTTTGTGAAAAGTTCTGAACACATGAATATCTTTGTGAAAAGTTCTAAACCCCTAAACATCTTTGTGAAAAGTTCTAAACTGTTCTAGGGAAAAGTTCTAAATTCCTGAACATCTTTGTGAAAAGTTCTAAACTATTCTAGGAAAAAGTTCTAAACTACTGAACATCTTTGTGAAAAATGCTAAACTGTTCTACGGAAAAGTTCTAAACTCCTAAACATCTTTGTGAAAAGTTCTAAACTGTTCTAGGGAAAAGTTCTAAATTCCTGAACATCTTTGTGAAAAGTTCTAAACTGTTCTAGGAAAAAGTTCTAAACTACTGAACATATTTGTGAAAAGTTCTGAACTGTTCTAGGGAAAAGTTCTAAACTCCTGAACATCTTTGTGAAAAGTTCTAAACCCCTAAACATCTTTGTGAAAAGTTCTAAACTGTTTTAGGGAAAAGTTCTAAATTCCTGAACATCTTTGTGAAAAGTTCTAAACTGTTCTAGGGAAAAGTTCTAAACTCCTGAACATCTTTGTGAAAAGTTCTTAACCTCTAAACATCTTCGTGAAAAGTTCTAAACTGTTCTAGGGAAAAGTTCTAAACCCCTAAACATCTTTGTGAAAAGTTCTAAACTGTTCTAGGGAAAAGTTCTGAATTTCTGAACATCTTTGTGAAAAGTTCTAAACTATTCTAGGGAAAAGTTCTAAACCCCTAAACATCTTTGTGAAAAGTTCTAAACTGTTCTAGGGAAAAGTTCTAAATTCCTGAACATCTTTGTGAAAAGTTCTAAACTATTCTAGGAAAAAGTTCTAAACTACTGAACATCTTTGTGAAAAATGCTAAACTGTTCTACGGAAAAGTTCTAAACTCCTAAACATCTTTGTGAAAAGTTCTAAACTGTTCTAGGGAAAAGTTCTAAATTCCTGAACATCTTTGTGAAAAGTTCTAAACTGTTCTAGGAAAAAGTTCTAAACTACTGAACATATTTGTGAAAAGTTCTGAACTGTTCTAGGGAAAAGTTCTAAACTCCTGAACATCTTTGTGAAAAGTTCTAAACCCCTAAACATCTTTGTGAAAAGTTCTAAACTGTTTTAGGGAAAAGTTCTAAATTCCTGAACATCTTTGTGAAAAGTTCTAAACTGTTCTAGGGAAAAGTTCTAAACTCCTGAACATCTTTGTGAAAAGTTCTTAACCTCTAAACATCTTCGTGAAAAGTTCTAAACTGTTCTAGGGAAAAGTTCTAAACCCCTAAACATCTTTGTGAAAAGTTCTAAACTGTTCTAGGGAAAAGTTCTGAATTTCTGAACATCTTTGTGAAAAGTTCTAAACTATTCTAGGGAAAAGTTCTAAACTTCTGAACATCTTTGTGAAAAGTTCTAAACTGTTCTAGGGTAAAGTTCTGAATTTCTGAACATCTTTGTGAAAAGTTTAAAACTGTTCAGGGAAAAGTTCTTAACACATGAACATCTTTGTGAAAAGTTCTAAACTCCTGAATATCTTTGTGAAAAGTTCTAAACCCCTAAACATCTTTGTGAAAAGTTCTAAACTGTTCTAGGGAAAAGTTCTAAATTCCTGAACATCTTTGTGAAAAGTTCTAAACTATTCTAGGGAAAAGTTCTAAACTCCTGAACATCTTTGTGAAAAGTTCTAAACTGTTCTAGGGTAAAGTTCTAAACCCCTAAACATCTTTGTGAAAAGTTCTAAACTGTTCTAGGGAAAAGTTCTAAATTCCTGAACATTTTTGTGAAAAGTTCTAAACTATTCTAGGAAAAAGTTCTAAACTCCTGAACATCTTTGTGAAAAGTTCTAAACTGTTCTAGGGTAAAGTTCTAAACCCCTAAACATCTTTGTGAAAAGTTCTGAACACATGAATATCTTTGTGAAAAGTTCTAAACCCCTGAACAACTTTGTGAAAAGTTCTAAACTGTTCTAGGGAAAAGTTCTAAATTCCTGAACATCTGTGAAAAGTTCTAAACTGTTCTAGGGAAAAGTTCTAAACTCCTGAACATCTTTGTGAAAAGTTCTAAACCTCTAAACATCTTCGTGAAAAGTTCTAAACTGTTTTAGGGAAAAGTTCTAAACCCCTAAACATCTTTGTGAAAAGTTCTAAACTGTTCTAGGGAAAAGTTCTGAATTTCTGAACATCTTTGTGAAAAGTTCTAAACTATTCTAGGGTAAAGTTCTAAACTTCTGAACATCTTTGTGAAAAGTTCTAAACTGTTCTAGGGTAAAGTTCTAAACCCGTAAACATCTTTGTGAAAAGTTCTGAACACATGAATATCTTTGTGAAAAGTTCTAAACCCCTAAACATCTTTGTGAAAAGTTCTAAACTGTTCTAGGGAAAAGTTCTGAATTTCTGAACATCTTTGTGAAAAGTTCTAAACTATTCTAGGGAGAAGTTCTAAACTCCTGAACATCTTTGTGAAAAGTTCTTAACTGTTCTAGGGAAAAGTTCTAAACTCCTGAACATCTTTGTGAAAAGTTCTGAACTGTTCTAGAAGAAAGTTCTAAACTCCTGAACATCTTTGTGAAAAGTTCTAAACTGTTCAGGGAAAAAAGTTCTGAACTCCTGAACATCTTTGTGAAAAGTTCTTAATTGTTCCAGAAAAAGTTCTTAACTTCTGAACAGCTTTGTGAAAAGTTTAAAACTGTTCAGGGAAAAGTTCTTAACACATGAACATCTTTGTGAAAAGTTCTAAACTCCTGAATATCTTTGTGAAAAGTTCTAAACCCCTAAACATCTTTGTGAGAAGTTCTAAACTGTTCTAGGGAAAAGTTCTAAATTCCTGAACATCTTTGTGAAAAGTTCTAAACTACTCTAGGGAAGTTCTAAACTACTGAACATCTTTGTGAAAAGTTCTGAACTGTTCTAGGGAAAAGTTCTAAACTCCTGAACATCTTTGTGAAAAGTTCTAAACTGTTCTAGGGTAAAGTTCTAAACCCCTAAACATCTTTGTGAAAAGTTCTGAACACATGAATATCTTTGTGAAAAGTTCTAAACCCCTAAACATCTTTGTGAAAAGTTCTAAACTGTTCTAGGAAAAAGTTCTGAATTTCTGAACATCTTTGTGAAAAGTTCTAAACTATTCTAGGGAAAAGTTCTAAACTCCTGAACATCTTTGTGAAAAGTTCTTAACTGTTCTAGGGAAAAGTTCTAAACTCCTGAACATCTTTGTGAAAAGTTCTGAACTGTTCTAGAAGAAAGTTCTAAACTCCTGAACATCTTTGTGAAAAGTTCTAAACTGTTCAGGGAAAAAAGTTCTGAACTCCTGAACATCTTTGTGAAAAGTTCTTAATTGTTCCAGGAAAAGTTCTTAACTTCTGAACAGCTTTGTGAAAAGTTTAAAACTGTTCAGGGAAAAGTTCTTAACACATGAACATCTTTGTGAAAAGTTCTAAACTCCTGAATATCTTTGTGAAAAGTTCTAAACCCCTAAACATCTTTGTGAAAAGTTCTAAACTGTTCTAGGGAAAAGTTCTAAATTCCTGAACACTTTTGTGAAAAGTTCTAAACTATTCTAGGAAAAAGTTCTAAACTCCTGAACATCTTTGTGAAAAGTTCTAAACTGTTCTAGGGTAAAGTTCTAAACCCCTAAACATCTTTGTGAAAAGTTCTGAACACATGAATATCTTTGTGAAAAGTTCTAAACCCCTGAACATCTTTGTGAAAAGTTCTAAACTGTTCTAGGGAAAAGTTCTAAATTCCTGAACATCTGTGAAAAGTTCTAAACTGTTCTAGGGAAAAGTTCTAAACTCCTGAACATCTTTGTGAAAAGTTCTTAACCTCTAAACATCTTCGTGAAAAGTTCTAAACTGTTCTAGGGAAAAGTTCTAAACCCCTAAACATCTTTGTGAAAAGTTCTAAACTGTTCTAGGGAAAAGTTCTGAATTTCTGAACATCTTTGTGAAAAGTTCTAAACTATTCTAGGGAAAAGTTCTAAACCCCTAAACATCTTTGTGAAAAGTTCTAAACTGTTCTAGGGAAAAGTTCTAAATTCCTGAACATCTTTGTGAAAAGTTCTAAACTATTCTAGGAAAAAGTTCTAAACTACTGAACATCTTTGTGAAAAATGCTAAACTGTTCTACGGAAAAGTTCTAAACTCCTAAACATCTTTGTGAAAAGTTCTAAACTGTTCTAGGGAAAAGTTCTAAATTCCTGAACATCTTTGTGAAAAGTTCTAAACTGTTCTAGGAAAAAGTTCTAAACTACTGAACATATTTGTGAAAAGTTCTGAACTGTTCTAGGGAAAAGTTCTAAACTCCTGAACATCTTTGTGAAAAGTTCTAAACCCCTAAACATCTTTGTGAAAAGTTCTAAACTGTTTTAGGGAAAAGTTCTAAATTCCTGAACATCTTTGTGAAAAGTTCTAAACTGTTCTAGGGAAAAGTTCTAAACTCCTGAACATCTTTGTGAAAAGTTCTTAACCTCTAAACATCTTCGTGAAAAGTTCTAAACTGTTCTAGGGAAAAGTTCTAAACCCCTAAACATCTTTGTGAAAAGTTCTAAACTGTTCTAGGGAAAAGTTCTGAATTTCTGAACATCTTTGTGAAAAGTTCTAAACTATTCTAGGGAAAAGTTCTAAACTTCTGAACATCTTTGTGAAAAGTTCTAAACTGTTCTAGGGTAAAGTTCTGAATTTCTGAACATCTTTGTGAAAAGTTTAAAACTGTTCAGGGAAAAGTTCTTAACACATGAACATCTTTGTGAAAAGTTCTAAACTCCTGAATATCTTTGTGAAAAGTTCTAAACCCCTAAACATCTTTGTGAAAAGTTCTAAACTGTTCTAGGGAAAAGTTCTAAATTCCTGAACATCTTTGTGAAAAGTTCTAAACTATTCTAGGGAAAAGTTCTAAACTCCTGAACATCTTTGTGAAAAGTTCTAAACTGTTCTAGGGTAAAGTTCTAAACCCCTAAACATCTTTGTGAAAAGTTCTAAACTGTTCTAGGGAAAAGTTCTAAATTCCTGAACATTTTTGTGAAAAGTTCTAAACTATTCTAGGAAAAAGTTCTAAACTCCTGAACATCTTTGTGAAAAGTTCTAAACTGTTCTAGGGTAAAGTTCTAAACCCCTAAACATCTTTGTGAAAAGTTCTGAACACATGAATATCTTTGTGAAAAGTTCTAAACCCCTGAACAACTTTGTGAAAAGTTCTAAACTGTTCTAGGGAAAAGTTCTAAATTCCTGAACATCTGTGAAAAGTTCTAAACTGTTCTAGGGAAAAGTTCTAAACTCCTGAACATCTTTGTGAAAAGTTCTAAACCTCTAAACATCTTCGTGAAAAGTTCTAAACTGTTTTAGGGAAAAGTTCTAAACCCCTAAACATCTTTGTGAAAAGTTCTAAACTGTTCTAGGGAAAAGTTCTGAATTTCTGAACATCTTTGTGAAAAGTTCTAAACTATTCTAGGGTAAAGTTCTAAACTTCTGAACATCTTTGTGAAAAGTTCTAAACTGTTCTAGGGTAAAGTTCTAAACCCCTAAACATCTTTGTGAAAAGTTCTGAACACATGAATATCTTTGTGAAAAGTTCTAAACCCCTAAACATCTTTGTGAAAAGTTCTAAACTGTTCTAGGGAAAAGTTCTGAATTTCTGAACATCTTTGTGAAAAGTTCTAAACTATTCTAGGGAGAAGTTCTAAACTCCTGAACATCTTTGTGAAAAGTTCTTAACTGTTCTAGGGAAAAGTTCTAAACTCCTGAACATCTTTGTGAAAAGTTCTGAACTGTTCTAGAAGAAAGTTCTAAACTCCTGAACATCTTTGTGAAAAGTTCTAAACTGTTCAGGGAAAAAAGTTCTGAACTCCTGAACATCTTTGTGAAAAGTTCTTAATTGTTCCAGAAAAAGTTCTTAACTTCTGAACAGCTTTGTGAAAAGTTTAAAACTGTTCAGGGAAAAGTTCTTAACACATGAACATCTTTGTGAAAAGTTCTAAACTCCTGAATATCTTTGTGAAAAGTTCTAAACCCCTAAACATCTTTGTGAGAAGTTCTAAACTGTTCTAGGGAAAAGTTCTAAATTCCTGAACATCTTTGTGAAAAGTTCTAAACTACTCTAGGGAAGTTCTAAACTACTGAACATCTTTGTGAAAAGTTCTGAACTGTTCTAGGGAAAAGTTCTAAACTCCTGAACATCTTTGTGAAAAGTTCTAAACTGTTCTAGGGTAAAGTTCTAAACCCCTAAACATCTTTGTGAAAAGTTCTGAACACATGAATATCTTTGTGAAAAGTTCTAAACCCCTAAACATCTTTGTGAAAAGTTCTAAACTGTTCTAGGAAAAAGTTCTGAATTTCTGAACATCTTTGTGAAAAGTTCTAAACTATTCTAGGGAAAAGTTCTAAACTCCTGAACATCTTTGTGAAAAGTTCTTAACTGTTCTAGGGAAAAGTTCTAAACTCCTGAACATCTTTGTGAAAAGTTCTGAACTGTTCTAGAAGAAAGTTCTAAACTCCTGAACATCTTTGTGAAAAGTTCTAAACTGTTCAGGGAAAAAAGTTCTGAACTCCTGAACATCTTTGTGAAAAGTTCTTAATTGTTCCAGGAAAAGTTCTTAACTTCTGAACAGCTTTGTGAAAAGTTTAAAACTGTTCAGGGAAAAGTTCTTAACACATGAACATCTTTGTGAAAAGTTCTAAACTCCTGAATATCTTTGTGAAAAGTTCTAAACCCCTAAACATCTTTGTGAAAAGTTCTAAACTGTTCTAGGGAAAAGTTCTAAATTCCTGAACATTTTTGTGAAAAGTTCTAAACCCCTAAACATCTTTGTGAAAAGTTCTAAACTGTTCTAGGGAAAAGTTCTGAATTTCTGAACATCTTTGTGAAAAGTTCTAAACTATTCTAGGGAAAAGTTCTAAACTTCTGAACATCTTTGTGAAAAGTTCTAAACTGTTCTAGGGTAAAGTTCTGAATTTCTGAACATCTTTGTGAAAAGTTTAAAACTGTTCAGGGAAAAGTTCTTAACACATGAACATCTTTGTGAAAAGTTCTAAACTCCTGAATATCTTTGTGAAAAGTTCTAAACTGTTCTAGGGAAAAGTTCTGAATTTCTGAACATCTTTGTGAAAAGTTCTAAACTATTCTAGGGAAAAGTTCTAAACTTCTGAACATCTTTGTGAAAAGTTCTAAACTGTTCTAGGGTAAAGTTCTGAATTTCTGAACATCTTTGTGAAAAGTTTAAAACTGTTCAGGGAAAAGTTCTTAACACATGAACATCTTTGTGAAAAGTTCTAAACTCCTGAATATCTTTGTGAAAAGTTCTAAACCCCTAAACATCTTTGTGAAAAGTTCTAAACTGTTCTAGGGAAAAGTTCTAAATTCCTGAACATCTTTGTGAAAAGTTCTAAACTATTCTAGGGAAAAGTTCTATACTCCTGAACATCTTTGTGAAAAGTTCTAAACTGTTCTAGGGTAAAGTTCTAAACCCCTAAACATCTTTGTGAAAAGTTCTAAACTGTTCTAGGGAAAAGTTCTAAGTTCCTGAACATTTTTGTGAAAAGTTCTAAACTATTCTAGGAAAAAGTTCTAAACTCCTGAACATCTTTGTGAAAAGTTCTAAACTGTTCTAGGGTAAAGTTCTAAACCCCTAAACATCTTTGTGAAAAGTTCTGAACACATGAATATCTTTGTGAAAAGTTCTAAACCCCTGAACAACTTTGTGAAAAGTTCTAAACTGTTCTAGGGAAAAGTTCTAAATTCCTGAACATCTGTGAAAAGTTCTAAACTGTTCTAGGGAAAAGTTCTAAACTCCTGAACATCTTTGTGAAAAGTTCTAAACCTCTAAACATCTTCGTGAAAAGTTCTAAACTGTTTTAGGGAAAAGTTCTAAACCCCTAAACATCTTTGTGAAAAGTTCTAAACTGTTCTAGGGAAAAGTTCTGAATTTCTGAACATCTTTGTGAAAAGTTCTAAACTATTCTAGGGTAAAGTTCTAAACTTCTGAACATCTTTGTGAAAAGTTCTAAACTGTTCTAGGGTAAAGTTCTAAACCCCTAAACATCTTTGTGAAAAGTTCTGAACACATGAATATCTTTGTGAAAAGTTCTAAACCCCTAAACATCTTTGTGAAAAGTTCTAAACTGTTCTAGGGAAAAGTTCTGAATTTCTGAACATCTTTGTGAAAAGTTCTAAACTATTCTAGGGAGAAGTTCTAAACTCCTGAACATCTTTGTGAAAAGTTCTTAACTGTTCTAGGGAAAAGTTCTAAACTCCTGAACATCTTTGTGAAAAGTTCTGAACTGTTCTAGAAGAAAGTTCTAAACTCCTGAACATCTTTGTGAAAAGTTCTAAACTGTTCAGGGAAAAAAGTTCTGAACTCCTGAACATCTTTGTGAAAAGTTCTTAATTGTTCCAGAAAAAGTTCTTAACTTCTGAACAGCTCTGTGAAAAGTTTAAAACTGTTCAGGGAAAAGTTCTTAACACATGAACATCTTTGTGAAAAGTTCTAAACTCCTGAATATCTTTGTGAAAAGTTCTAAACCCCTAAACATCTTTGTGAGAAGTTCTAAACTGTTCTAGGGAAAAGTTCTAAATTCCTGAACATCTTTGTGAAAAGTTCTAAACTACTCTAGGGAAGTTCTAAACTACTGAACATCTTTGTGAAAAGTTCTGAACTGTTCTAGGGAAAAGTTCTAAACTCCTGAACATCTTTGTGAAAAGTTCTAAACTGTTCTAGGGTAAAGTTCTAAACCCCTAAACATCTTTGTGAAAAGTTCTGAACACATGAATATCTTTGTGAAAAGTTCTAAACCCCTAAACATCTTTGTGAAAAGTTCTAAACTGTTCTAGGAAAAAGTTCTGAATTTCTGAACATCTTTGTGAAAAGTTCTAAACTATTCTAGGGAAAAGTTCTAAACTCCTGAACATCTTTGTGAAAAGTTCTTAACTGTTCTAGGGAAAAGTTCTAAACTCCTGAACATCTTTGTGAAAAGTTCTGAACTGTTCTAGAAGAAAGTTCTAAACTCCTGAACATCTTTGTGAAAAGTTCTAAACTGTTCAGGGAAAAAAGTTCTGAACTCCTGAACATCTTTGTGAAAAGTTCTTAATTGTTCCAGGAAAAGTTCTTAACTTCTGAACAGCTTTGTGAAAAGTTTAAAACTGTTCAGGGAAAAGTTCTTAACACATGAACATCTTTGTGAAAAGTTCTAAACTCCTGAATATCTTTGTGAAAAGTTCTAAACCCCTAAACATCTTTGTGAAAAGTTCTAAACTGTTCTAGGGAAAAGTTCTAAATTCCTGAACATTTTTGTGAAAAGTTCTAAACTATTCTAGGAAAAAGTTCTAAACTCCTGAACATCTTTGTGAAAAGTTCTAAACTGTTCTAGGGTAAAGTTCTAAACCCCTAAACATCTTTGTGAAAAGTTCTGAACACATGAATATCTTTGTGAAAAGTTCTAAACCCCTGAACATCTTTGTGAAAAGTTCTAAACTGTTCTAGGGAAAAGTTCTAAATTCCTGAACATCTGTGAAAAGTTCTAAACTGTTCTAGGGAAAAGTTCTAAACTCCTGAACATCTTTGTGAAAAGTTCTTAACCTCTAAACATCTTCGTGAAAAGTTCTAAACTGTTCTAGGGAAAAGTTCTAAACCCCTAAACATCTTTGTGAAAAGTTCTAAACTGTTCTAGGGAAAAGTTCTGAATTTCTGAACATCTTTGTGAAAAGTTCTAAACTATTCTAGGGAAAAGTTCTAAACCCCTAAACATCTTTGTGAAAAGTTCTAAACTGTTCTAGGGAAAAGTTCTAAATTCCTGAACATCTTTGTGAAAAGTTCTAAACTATTCTAGGAAAAAGTTCTAAACTACTGAACATCTTTGTGAAAAATGCTAAACTGTTCTACGGAAAAGTTCTAAACTCCTAAACATCTTTGTGAAAAGTTCTAAACTGTTCTAGGGAAAAGTTCTAAATTCCTGAACATCTTTGTGAAAAGTTCTAAACTGTTCTAGGAAAAAGTTCTAAACTACTGAACATATTTGTGAAAAGTTCTGAACTGTTCTAGGGAAAAGTTCTAAACTCCTGAACATCTTTGTGAAAAGTTCTAAACCCCTAAACATCTTTGTGAAAAGTTCTAAACTGTTTTAGGGAAAAGTTCTAAATTCCTGAACATCTTTGTGAAAAGTTCTAAACTGTTCTAGGGAAAAGTTCTAAACTCCTGAACATCTTTGTGAAAAGTTCTTAACCTCTAAACATCTTCGTGAAAAGTTCTAAACTGTTCTAGGGAAAAGTTCTAAACCCCTAAACATCTTTGTGAAAAGTTCTAAACTGTTCTAGGGAAAAGTTCTGAATTTCTGAACATCTTTGTGAAAAGTTCTAAACTATTCTAGGGAAAAGTTCTAAACTTCTGAACATCTTTGTGAAAAGTTCTAAACTGTTCTAGGGTAAAGTTCTGAATTTCTGAACATCTTTGTGAAAAGTTTAAAACTGTTCAGGGAAAAGTTCTTAACACATGAACATCTTTGTGAAAAGTTCTAAACTCCTGAATATCTTTGTGAAAAGTTCTAAACCCCTAAACATCTTTGTGAAAAGTTCTAAACTGTTCTAGGGAAAAGTTCTAAATTCCTGAACATCTTTGTGAAAAGTTCTAAACTATTCTAGGGAAAAGTTCTAAACTCCTGAACATCTTTGTGAAAAGTTCTAAACTGTTCTAGGGTAAAGTTCTAAACCCCTAAACATCTTTGTGAAAAGTTCTAAACTGTTCTAGGGAAAAGTTCTAAATTCCTGAACATTTTTGTGAAAAGTTCTAAACTATTCTAGGAAAAAGTTCTAAACTCCTGAACATCTTTGTGAAAAGTTCTAAACTGTTCTAGGGTAAAGTTCTAAACCCCTAAACATCTTTGTGAAAAGTTCTGAACACATGAATATCTTTGTGAAAAGTTCTAAACCCCTGAACAACTTTGTGAAAAGTTCTAAACTGTTCTAGGGAAAAGTTCTAAATTCCTGAACATCTGTGAAAAGTTCTAAACTGTTCTAGGGAAAAGTTCTAAACTCCTGAACATCTTTGTGAAAAGTTCTAAACCTCTAAACATCTTCGTGAAAAGTTCTAAACTGTTTTAGGGAAAAGTTCTAAACCCCTAAACATCTTTGTGAAAAGTTCTAAACTGTTCTAGGGAAAAGTTCTGAATTTCTAAACATCTTTGTGAAAAGTTCTAAACTATTCTAGGGTAAAGTTCTAAACTTCTGAACATCTTTGTGAAAAGTTCTAAACTGTTCTAGGGTAAAGTTCTAAACCCCTAAACATCTTTGTGAAAAGTTCTGAACACATGAATATCTTTGTGAAAAGTTCTAAACCCCTAAACATCTTTGTGAAAAGTTCTAAACTGTTCTAGGGAAAAGTTCTGAATTTCTGAACATCTTTGTGAAAAGTTCTAAACTATTCTAGGGAGAAGTTCTAAACTCCTGAACATCTTTGTGAAAAGTTCTTAACTGTTCTAGGGAAAAGTTCTAAACTCCTGAACATCTTTGTGAAAAGTTCTGAACTGTTCTAGAAGAAAGTTCTAAACTCCTGAACATCTTTGTGAAAAGTTCTAAACTGTTCAGGGAAAAAAGTTCTGAACTCCTGAACATCTTTGTGAAAAGTTCTTAATTGTTCCAGAAAAAGTTCTTAACTTCTGAACAGCTTTGTGAAAAGTTTAAAACTGTTCAGGGAAAAGTTCTTAACACATGAACATCTTTGTGAAAAGTTCTAAACTCCTGAATATCTTTGTGAAAAGTTCTAAACCCCTAAACATCTTTGTGAGAAGTTCTAAACTGTTCTAGGGAAAAGTTCTAAATTCCTGAACATCTTTGTGAAAAGTTCTAAACTACTCTAGGGAAGTTCTAAACTACTGAACATCTTTGTGAAAAGTTCTGAACTGTTCTAGGGAAAAGTTCTAAACTCCTGAACATCTTTGTGAAAAGTTCTAAACTGTTCTAGGGTAAAGTTCTAAACCCCTAAACATCTTTGTGAAAAGTTCTGAACACATGAATATCTTTGTGAAAAGTTCTAAACCCCTAAACATCTTTGTGAAAAGTTCTAAACTGTTCTAGGAAAAAGTTCTGAATTTCTGAACATCTTTGTGAAAAGTTCTAAACTATTCTAGGGAAAAGTTCTAAACTCCTGAACATCTTTGTGAAAAGTTCTTAACTGTTCTAGGGAAAAGTTCTAAACTCCTGAACATCTTTGTGAAAAGTTCTGAACTGTTCTAGAAGAAAGTTCTAAACTCCTGAACATCTTTGTGAAAAGTTCTAAACTGTTCAGGGAAAAAAGTTCTGAACTCCTGAACATCTTTGTGAAAAGTTCTTAATTGTTCCAGGAAAAGTTCTTAACTTCTGAACAGCTTTGTGAAAAGTTTAAAACTGTTCAGGGAAAAGTTCTTAACACATGAACATCTTTGTGAAAAGTTCTAAACTCCTGAATATCTTTGTGAAAAGTTCTAAACCCCTAAACATCTTTGTGAAAAGTTCTAAACTGTTCTAGGGAAAAGTTCTAAATTCCTGAACATTTTTGTGAAAAGTTCTAAACTATTCTAGGAAAAAGTTCTAAACTCCTGAACATCTTTGTGAAAAGTTCTAAACTGTTCTAGGGTAAAGTTCTAAACCCCTAAACATCTTTGTGAAAAGTTCTGAACACATGAATATCTTTGTGAAAAGTTCTAAACCCCTGAACATCTTTGTGAAAAGTTCTAAACTGTTCTAGGGAAAAGTTCTAAATTCCTGAACATCTGTGAAAAGTTCTAAACTGTTCTAGGGAAAAGTTCTAAACTCCTGAACATCTTTGTGAAAAGTTCTAAACCTCTAAACATCTTCGTGAAAAGTTCTAAACTGTTTTAGGGAAAAGTTCTAAACCCCTAAACATCTTTGTGAAAAGTTCTAAACTGTTCTAGGGAAAAGTTCTGAATTTCTGAACATCTTTGTGAAAAGTTCTAAACTATTCTAGGGTAAAGTTCTAAACTTCTGAACATCTTTGTGAAAAGTTCTAAACTGTTCTAGGGTAAAGTTCTAAACCCCTAAACATCTTTGTGAAAAGTTCTGAACACATGAATATCTTTGTGAAAAGTTCTAAACCCCTAAACATCTTTGTGAAAAGTTCTAAACTGTTCTAGGGAAAAGTTCTGAATTTCTGAACATCTTTGTGAAAAGTTCTAAACTATTCTAGGGAAAAGTTCTAAACTCCTGAACATCTTTGTGAAAAGTTCTTAACTGTTCTAGGGAAAAGTTCTAAACTCCTGAACATCTTTGTGAAAAGTTCTGAACTGTTCTAGAAGAAAGTTCTAAACTCCTGAACATCTTTGTGAAAAGTTCTAAACTGTTCAGGGAAAAAAGTTCTGAACTCCTGAACATCTTTGTGAAAAGTTCTAAACTCCTGAATATCTTTGTGAAAAGTTCTAAACCCCTAAACATCTTTGTGAAAAGTTCTTAACTGTTCTAGGGAAAAGTTCTAAACTCCTGAACATCTTTGTGAAAAGTTCTGAACTGTTCTAGAAGAAAGTTCTAAACTCCTGAACATCTTCGTGAAAAGTTCTAAACTGTTCAGGGAAAAAAGTTCTGAACTCCTGAACATCTTTGTGAAAAGTTCTTAATTGTTCCAGGAAAAGTTCTTAACTTCTGAACAGCTTTGTGAAAAGTTTAAAACTGTTCAGGGAAAAGTTCTTAACACATGAACATCTTTGTGAAAAGTTCTAAACTCCTGAACATCTTTGTGAAAAGTTCTTAACTGTTCTAGGGAAAAGTTCTAAACTCCTGAACATCTTTGTGAAAAGTTCTGAACTGTTCTAGAAGAAAGTTCTAAACTCCTGAACATCTTTGTGAAAAGTTCTAAACTGTTCAGGGAAAAAAGTTCTGAACTCCTGAACATCTTTGTGAAAAGTTCTTAATTGTTCCAGGAAAAGTTCTTAACTTCTGAACAGCTTTGTGAAAAGTTTAAAACTGTTCAGGGAAAAGTTCTTAACACATGAACATCTTTGTGAAAAGTTCTAAACTCCTGAATATCTTTGTGAAAAGTTCTAAACCCCTAAACATCTTTGTGAAAAGTTCTAAACTGTTCTAGGGAAAAGTTCTAAATTCCTGAACATTTTTGTGAAAAGTTCTAAACTATTCTAGGAAAAAGTTCTAAACTCCTGAACATCTTTGTGAAAAGTTCTAAACTGTTCTAGGGTAAAGTTCTAAACCCCTAAACATCTTTGTGAAAAGTTCTGAACACATGAATATCTTTGTGAAAAGTTCTAAACCCCTGAACATCTTTGTGAAAAGTTCTAAACTGTTCTAGGGAAAAGTTCTAAATTCCTGAACATCTGTGAAAAGTTCTAAACTGTTCTAGGGAAAAGTTCTAAACTCCTGAACATCTTTGTGAAAAGTTCTAAACCTCTAAACATCTTCGTGAAAAGTTCTAAACTGTTTTAGGGAAAAGTTCTAAACCCCTAAACATCTTTGTGAAAAGTTCTAAACTGTTCTAGGGAAAAGTTCTGAATTTCTGAACATCTTTGTGAAAAGTTCTAAACTATTCTAGGGTAAAGTTCTAAACTTCTGAACATCTTTGTGAAAAGTTCTAAACTGTTCTAGGGTAAAGTTCTAAACCCCTAAACATCTTTGTGAAAAGTTCTGAACACATGAATATCTTTGTGAAAAGTTCTAAACCCCTAAACATCTTTGTGAAAAGTTCTAAACTGTTCTAGGGAAAAGTTCTGAATTTCTGAACATCTTTGTGAAAAGTTCTAAACTATTCTAGGGAAAAGTTCTAAACTCCTGAACATCTTTGTGAAAAGTTCTTAACTGTTCTAGGGAAAAGTTCTAAACTCCTGAACATCTTTGTGAAAAGTTCTGAACTGTTCTAGAAGAAAGTTCTAAACTCCTGAACATCTTTGTGAAAAGTTCTAAACTGTTCAGGGAAAAAAGTTCTGAACTCCTGAACATCTTTGTGAAAAGTTCTAAACTCCTGAATATCTTTGTGAAAAGTTCTAAACCCCTAAACATCTTTGTGAAAAGTTCTTAACTGTTCTAGGGAAAAGTTCTAAACTCCTGAACATCTTTGTGAAAAGTTCTGAACTGTTCTAGAAGAAAGTTCTAAACTCCTGAACATCTTCGTGAAAAGTTCTAAACTGTGTTCAGGGAAAAAAGTTCTGAACTCCTGAACATCTTTGTGAAAAGTTCTTAATTGTTCCAGGAAAAGTTCTTAACTTCTGAACAGCTTTGTGAAAAGTTTAAAACTGTTCAGGGAAAAGTTCTTAACACATGAACATCTTTGTGAAAAGTTCTAAACTCCTGAATATCTTTGTGAAAAGTTCTAAACCCCTAAACATCTTTGTGAAAAGTTCTAAACTGTTCTAGGGAAAAGTTCTAAATTCCTGAACATCTTTGTGAAAAGTTCTAAACTATTCTAGGGAAAAGTTCTAAACCCCTAAACATCTTTGTGAAAAGTTCTGAACACATGAATATCTTTGTGAAAAGTTCTAAACCCCTAAACATCTTTGTGAAAAGTTCTAAACTGTTCTAGGGAAAAGTTCTAAATTCCTGAACATTTTTGTGAAAAGTTCTAAACTATTCTAGGAAAAAGTTCTAAACTCCTGAACATCTTTGTGAAAAGTTCTAAACTGTTCTAGGGTAAAGTTCTAAACCCCTAAACATCTTTGTGAAAAGTTCTGAACACATGAATATCTTTGTGAAAAGTTCTAAACCCCTGAACATCTTTGTGAAAAGTTCTAAACTGTTCTAGGGAAAAGTTCTAAATTCCTGAACATCTGTGAAAAGTTCTAAACTGTTCTAGGGTAAAGTTCTAAACTTCTGAACATCTTTGTGAAAAGTTCTAAACTGTTCTAGGGTAAAGTTCTAAACCCCTAAACATCTTTGTGAAAAGTTCTGAACACATGAATATCTTTGTGAAAAGTTCTAAACCCCTAAACATCTTTGTGAAAAGTTCTAAACTGTTCTAGGGAAAAGTTCTGAATTTCTGAACATCTTTGTGAAAAGTTCTAAACTATTCTAGGGAGAAGTTCTAAACTCCTGAACATCTTTGTGAAAAGTTCTTAACTGTTCTAGGGAAAAGTTCTAAACTCCTGAACATCTTTGTGAAAAGTTCTGAACTGTTCTAGAAGAAAGTTCTAAACTCCTGAACATCTTTGTGAAAAGTTCTAAACTGTTCAGGGAAAAAAGTTCTGAACTCCTGAACATCTTTGTGAAAAGTTCTTAATTGTTCCAGAAAAAGTTCTTAACTTCTGAACAGCTTTGTGAAAAGTTTAAAACTGTTCAGGGAAAAGTTCTTAACACATGAACATCTTTGTGAAAAGTTCTAAACTCCTGAATATCTTTGTGAAAAGTTCTAAACCCCTAAACATCTTTGTGAGAAGTTCTAAACTGTTCTAGGGAAAAGTTCTAAATTCCTGAACATCTTTGTGAAAAGTTCTAAACTACTCTAGGGAAGTTCTAAACTACTGAACATCTTTGTGAAAAGTTCTGAACTGTTCTAGGGAAAAGTTCTAAACTCCTGAACATCTTTGTGAAAAGTTCTAAACTGTTCTAGGGTAAAGTTCTAAACCCCTAAACATCTTTGTGAAAAGTTCTGAACACATGAATATCTTTGTGAAAAGTTCTAAACCCCTAAACATCTTTGTGAAAAGTTCTAAACTGTTCTAGGAAAAAGTTCTGAATTTCTGAACATCTTTGTGAAAAGTTCTAAACTATTCTAGGGAAAAGTTCTAAACTCCTGAACATCTTTGTGAAAAGTTCTTAACTGTTCTAGGGAAAAGTTCTAAACTCCTGAACATCTTTGTGAAAAGTTCTGAACTGTTCTAGAAGAAAGTTCTAAACTCCTGAACATCTTTGTGAAAAGTTCTAAACTGTTCAGGGAAAAAAGTTCTGAACTCCTGAACATCTTTGTGAAAAGTTCTTAATTGTTCCAGGAAAAGTTCTTAACTTCTGAACAGCTTTGTGAAAAGTTTAAAACTGTTCAGGGAAAAGTTCTTAACACATGAACATCTTTGTGAAAAGTTCTAAACTCCTGAATATCTTTGTGAAAAGTTCTAAACCCCTAAACATCTTTGTGAAAAGTTCTAAACTGTTCTAGGGAAAAGTTCTAAATTCCTGAACATTTTTGTGAAAAGTTCTAAACTATTCTAGGAAAAAGTTCTAAACTCCTGAACATCTTTGTGAAAAGTTCTAAACTGTTCTAGGGTAAAGTTCTAAACCCCTAAACATCTTTGTGAAAAGTTCTGAACACATGAATATCTTTGTGAAAAGTTCTAAACCCCTGAACATCTTTGTGAAAAGTTCTAAACTGTTCTAGGGAAAAGTTCTAAATTCCTGAACATCTGTGAAAAGTTCTAAACTGTTCTAGGGAAAAGTTCTAAACTCCTGAACATCTTTGTGAAAAGTTCTAAACCTCTAAACATCTTCGTGAAAAGTTCTAAACTGTTTTAGGGAAAAGTTCTAAACCCCTAAACATCTTTGTGAAAAGTTCTAAACTGTTCTAGGGAAAAGTTCTGAATTTCTGAACATCTTTGTGAAAAGTTCTAAACTATTCTAGGGTAAAGTTCTAAACTTCTGAACATCTTTGTGAAAAGTTCTAAACTGTTCTAGGGTAAAGTTCTAAACCCCTAAACATCTTTGTGAAAAGTTCTGAACACATGAATATCTTTGTGAAAAGTTCTAAACCCCTAAACATCTTTGTGAAAAGTTCTAAACTGTTCTAGGGAAAAGTTCTGAATTTCTGAACATCTTTGTGAAAAGTTCTAAACTATTCTAGGGAAAAGTTCTAAACTCCTGAACATCTTTGTGAAAAGTTCTTAACTGTTCTAGGGAAAAGTTCTAAACTCCTGAACATCTTTGTGAAAAGTTCTGAACTGTTCTAGAAGAAAGTTCTAAACTCCTGAACATCTTTGTGAAAAGTTCTAAACTGTTCAGGGAAAAAAGTTCTGAACTCCTGAACATCTTTGTGAAAAGTTCTAAACTCCTGAATATCTTTGTGAAAAGTTCTAAACCCCTAAACATCTTTGTGAAAAGTTCTTAACTGTTCTAGGGAAAAGTTCTAAACTCCTGAACATCTTTGTGAAAAGTTCTGAACTGTTCTAGAAGAAAGTTCTAAACTCCTGAACATCTTCGTGAAAAGTTCTAAACTGTTCAGGGAAAAAAGTTCTGAACTCCTGAACATCTTTGTGAAAAGTTCTTAATTGTTCCAGGAAAAGTTCTTAACTTCTGAACAGCTTTGTGAAAAGTTTAAAACTGTTCAGGGAAAAGTTCTTAACACATGAACATCTTTGTGAAAAGTTCTAAACTCCTGAATATCTTTGTGAAAAGTTCTAAACCCCTAAACATCTTTGTGAAAAGTTCTAAACTGTTCTAGGGAAAAGTTCTAAATTCCTGAACATCTTTGTGAAAAGTTCTAAACTATTCTAGGGAAAAGTTCTAAACCCCTAAACATCTTTGTGAAAAGTTCTGAACACATGAATATCTTTGTGAAAAGTTCTGAACCCCTAAACATCTTTGTGAAAAGTTCTAAACTGTTCTAGGGAAAAGTTCTAAATTCCTGAACATTTTTGTGAAAAGTTCTAAACTATTCTAGGAAAAAGTTCTAAACTCCTGAACATCTTTGTGAAAAGTTCTAAACTGTTCTAGGGTAAAGTTCTAAACCCCTAAACATCTTTGTGAAAAGTTCTGAACACATGAATATCTTTGTGAAAAGTTCTAAACCCCTGAACATCTTTGTGAAAAGTTCTAAACTGTTCTAGGGAAAAGTTCTAAATTCCTGAACATCTGTGAAAAGTTCTAAACTGTTCTAGGGAAAAGTTCTAAACTCCTGAACATCTTTGTGAAAAGTTCTAAACCTCTAAACATCTTCGTGAAAAGTTCTAAACTGTTTTAGGGAAAAGTTCTAAACCCCTAAACATCTTTGTGAAAAGTTCTAAACTGTTCTAGGGAAAAGTTCTGAATTTCTGAACATCTTTGTGAAAAGTTCTAAACTATTCTAGGGTAAAGTTCTAAACTTCTGAACATCTTTGTGAAAAGTTCTAAACTGTTCTAGGGTAAAGTTCTAAACCCCTAAACATCTTTGTGAAAAGTTCTGAACACATGAATATCTTTGTGAAAAGTTCTAAACCCCTAAACATCTTTGTGAAAAGTTCTAAACTGTTCTAGGGAAAAGTTCTGAATTTCTGAACATCTTTGTGAAAAGTTCTAAACTTTTCTAGGGAAAAGTTCTAAACTCCTGAACATCTTTGTGAAAAGTTCTTAACTGTTCTAGGGAAAAGTTCTAAACTCCTGAACATCTTTGTGAAAAGTTCTGAACTGTTCTAGAAGAAAGTTCTAAACTCCTGAACATCTTTGTGAAAAGTTCTAAACTGTTCAGGGAAAAAAGTTCTGAACTCCTGAACATCTTTGTGAAAAGTTCTAAACTCCTGAATATCTTTGTGAAAAGTTCTAAACCCCTAAACATCTTTGTGAGAAGTTCTAAACTGTTCTAGGGAAAAGTTCTAAATTCCTGAACATCTTTGTGAAAAGTTCTAAACTATTCTAGGGAAAGTTCTAAACTACTGAACATCTTTGTGAAAAGTTCTGAACTGTTCTAGGGAAAAGTTCTAAACTGCTGAACATCTTTGTGAAAAGTTCTAAACTGTTCTAGGGTAAAGTTCTAAACCCCTAAACATCTTTGTGAAAAGTTCTGAACACATGAATAACTTTGTGAAAAGTTCTTAACCCCTAAACATCTTTGTGAAAAGTTCTAAACTGTTCTAGGGAAAAGTTCTACATTCCTGAACATCTTTGTGAAAAGTTCTAAACTATTTTAGGGAAAAGTTCTAAACTACTGAACATCTTTGTGAAAAGTTCTGAACTGTTCTAGGGAAAAGTTCTAAACTCCTGAACATCTTTGTGAAAGGTTCTAAACTGTTCTAGGGTAAAGTTCTAAACCCCTAAACATCTTTGTGAAAAGTTCTGAACACATGAATATCTTTGTGAAAAGTTCTAAACCCCTAAACATCTTTGTGAAAAGTTCTAAACTGTTCTAGGGAAAAGTTCTAAATTCCTGAACATCTTTGTGAGAAGTTCTAAACTATTCTAGGAAAAAGTTCTAAACTACTGAACATCTTTGTGAAAAATGCTAAACTGTTCTACGGAAAAGTTCTAAACTCCTAAACATCTTTGTGAAAAGTTCTAAACTGTTCTAGGGAAAAGTTCTAAATTCCTGAACATCTTTGTGAAAAGTTCTAAACTGTTCTAGGAAAAAGTTCTAAACTACTGAACATATTTGTGAAAAGTTCTCAACTGTTCTAGGGAAAAGTTCTAAACTCCTGAACATCTTTGTGAAAAGTTCTAAACTGTTCTAGGGTAAAGTTCTAAACCCCTAAACATCTTTGTGAAAAGTTCTGAACACATGAATATCTTTGTGAAAAGTTCTAAACGCCTAAACATCTTTGTGAAAAGTTCTAAACTGTTCTAGGGAAAAGTTCTAAATTCCTGAACATCTTTGTGAAAAGTTCTAACTTATTCTAGGAAAAAGTTCTAAACTACTGAACATCTTTGTGAAAAATGCTAAACTGTTCTACGGAAAAGTTCTAAACTCCTAAACATCTTTGTGAAAAGTTCTAAACTGTTCTAGGGAAAAGTTCTAAATTCCTGAACATCTTTGTGAAAAGTTCTAAACTGTTCTAGGAAAAAGTTCTAAACTACTGAACATATTTGTGAAAAGTTCTGAACTGTTCTAGGGAAAAGTTCTAAATTCCTGAACATCTTTGTGAAAAGTTCTAAACTAATCTAGGGAAAAGTTCTAAACTACTGAACATCTTTGTGAAAAGTTCTGAACTGTTCTAGGGAAAAGTTCTAAACTCCTGAACATCTTTGTGAAAAGTTCTAAACTGTTCTAGGGTAAAGTTCTAAACCCCTAAACATCTTTGTGAAAAGTTCTGAACACATGAATATCTTTGTGAAAAGTTCTAAACCCCTAAACATCTTTGTGAAAAGTTCTAAACTGTTCTAAAAAAAAGTTCTAAATTCCTGAACATCTTTGTGAAAAGTTCTAAACTATTCTAGGAAAAAGTTCTAAACTACTGAACATCTTTGTGAAAAATGCTAAACTGTTCTACGGAAAAGTTCTAAACCCCTAAACATCTTTGTGAAAAGTTCTAAACTGTTCTAGGGAAAAGTTCTAAACTCCTGAACATCTTTGTGAAAAGTTCTTAACTGTTCTAGGGAAAAGTTCTAAACTCCTGAACATCTTTGTGAAAAGTTCTGAACTGTTCTAGAAGAAAGTTCTAAACTCCTGAACATCTTTGTGAAAAGTTCTAAACTGTTCAGGGAAAAAAAGTTCTGAACTCCTGAACATCTTTGTGAAAAGTTCTGAACTGTTCTAGGGAAAAGTTCTAAACTCCTGAACATCTTTGTGAAAAGTTCTAAACTGTTCTAGGGTAAAGTTCTAAACCCCTAAACATCTTTGTGAAAAGTTCTGAACACATGAATATCTTTGTGAAAAGTTCTAAACCCCTAAACATCTTTGTGAAAAGTTCTAAACTGTTCAAAAAAAAAGTTCTGAATTCCTGAACATCTTTGTGAAAAGTTCTAAACTAATCTAGGAAAAAGTTCTAAACTACTGAACATCTTTGTGAAAAATGCTAAACTGTTCTACGGAAAAGTTCTAAACCCCTAAACATCTTTGTGAAAAGTTCTAAACTGTTCTAGGGAAAAGTTCTGAATTTCTGAACATCTTTGTGAAAAGTTCTAAACTATTCTAGGGAAAAGTTCTAAACTCCTGAACATCTTTGTGAAAAGTTCTTAACTGTTCTAGGGAAAAGTTCTAAACTCCTGAACATCTTTGTGAAAAGTTCTGAACTGTTCTAGAAGAAAGTTCTAAACTCCTGAACATCTTTGTGAAAAGTTCTAAACTGTTCAGGGAAAAAAAGTTCTGAACTCCTGAACATCTTTGTGAAAAGTTCTTAATTGTTCCAGGAAAAGTTCTTAACTTCTGAACAGCTTTGTGAAAAGTTTAAAACTGTTCAGGGAAAAGTTCTTAACACATGAACATCTTTGTGAAAAGTTCTAAACTCCTGAATATCTTTGTGAAAAGTTCTAAACCCCTAAACATCTTTGTGAGAAGTTCTAAACTGTTCTAGGGAAAAGTTCTAAATTCCTGAACATCTTTGTGAAAAGTTCTAAACTATTCTAGGGAAAGTTCTAAACTACTGAACATCTTTGTGAAAAGTTCTGAACTGTTCTAGGGAAAAAGTTCTAAACTCCTGAACATCTTTGTGAAAAGTTCTAAACTGTTCTAGGGTAAAGTTCTAAACCCCTAAACATCTTTGTGAAAAGTTCTGAACACATGAATATCTTTGTGAAAAGTTCTTAACCCCTAAACATCTTTGTGAAAAGTTCTAAACTGTTCTAGGGAAAAGTTCTAAATTCCTGAACATCTTTGTGAAAAGTTCTAAACTATTTTAGGGAAAAGTTCTAAACTACTGAACATCTTTGTGAAAAGTTCTGAACTGTTCTAGGGAAAAGTTCTAAACTCCTGAACATCTTTGTGAAAAGTTCTAAACTGTTCTAGGGTAAAGTTCTAAACCCCTAAACATCTTTGTGAAAAGTTCTTAACACATGAACATCTTTGTGAAAAGTTCTAAACTCCTGAATATCTTTGTGAAAAGTTCTAAACGCCTAAACATCTTTGTGAAAAGTTCTTAACTGTTCTAGGGAAAAGTTCTAAACTACTGAACATATTTGTGAAAAGTTCTGAACTGTTCTAGGGAAAAGTTCTAAATTCCTGAACATCTTTGTGAAAAGTTCTCAACTGTTCTAGGGAAAAGTTCTAAACTCCTGAACATCTTTGTGAAAAGTTCTAAACTGTTCTAGGGTAAAGTTCTAAACCCCTAAACATCTTTGTGAAAAGTTCTGAACACATGAATATCTTTGTGAAAAGTTCTAAACGCCTAAACATCTTTGTGAAAAGTTCTAAACTGTTCTAGGGAAAAGTTCTAAATTCCTGAACATCTTTGTGAAAAGTTCTAACTTATTCTAGGAAAAAGTTCTAAACTACTGAACATCTTTGTGAAAAATGCTAAACTGTTCTACGGAAAAGTTCTAAACTCCTAAACATCTTTGTGAAAAGTTCTAAACTGTTCTAGGGAAAAGTTCTAAATTCCTGAACATCTTTGTGAAAAGTTCTAAACTGTTCTAGGAAAAAGTTCTAAACTACTGAACATATTTGTGAAAAGTTCTGAACTGTTCTAGGGAAAAGTTCTAAATTCCTGAACATCTTTGTGAAAAGTTCTAAACTAATCTAGGGAAAAGTTCTAAACTACTGAACATCTTTGTGAAAAGTTCTGAACTGTTCTAGGGAAAAGTTCTAAACTCCTGAACATCTTTGTGAAAAGTTCTAAACTGTTCTAGGGTAAAGTTCTAAACCCCTAAACATCTTTGTGAAAAGTTCTGAACACATGAATATCTTTGTGAAAAGTTCTAAACCCCTAAACATCTTTGTGAAAAGTTCTAAACTGTTCTAAAAAAAAGTTCTAAATTCCTGAACATCTTTGTGAAAAGTTCTAAACTATTCTAGGAAAAAGTTCTAAACTACTGAACATCTTTGTGAAAAATGCTAAACTGTTCTACGGAAAAGTTCTAAACCCCTAAACATCTTTGTGAAAAGTTCTAAACTGTTCAGGGAAAAAAAGTTCTGAACTCCTGAACATCTTTGTGAAAAGTTCTGAACTGTTCTAGGGAAAAGTTCTAAACTCCTGAACATCTTTGTGAAAAGTTCTAAACTGTTCTAGGGAAAAGTTCTAAACTCCTGAACATCTTTGTGAAAAGTTCTAAACTGTTCTAGGGTAAAGTTCTAAACTCCTGAACATCTTTGTGAAAAGTTCTAAACTGTTCAGGGAAAAAAAGTTCTGAACTCCTGAACATCTTTGTGAAAAGTTCTTAATTGTTCCAGGAAAAGTTCTTAACTTCTGAACAGCTTTGTGAAAAGTTTAAAACTGTTCAGGGAAAAGTTCTTAACACATGAACATCTTTGTGAAAAGTTCTAAACTCCTGAATATCTTTGTGAAAAGTTCTAAACCCCTAAACATCTTTGTGAGAAGTTCTAAACTGTTCTAGGGAAAAGTTCTAAATTCCTGAACATCTTTGTGAAAAGTTCTAAACTATTCTAGGGAAAGTTCTAAACTACTGAACATCTTTGTGAAAAGTTCTGAACTGTTCTAGGGAAAAAGTTCTAAACTCCTGAACATCTTTGTGAAAAGTTCTAAACTGTTCTAGGGTAAAGTTCTAAACCCCTAAACATCTTTGTGAAAAGTTCTGAACACATGAATATCTTTGTGAAAAGTTCTTAACCCCTAAACATCTTTGTGAAAAGTTCTAAACTGTTCTAGGGAAAAGTTCTAAATTCCTGAACATCTTTGTGAAAAGTTCTAAACTATTTTAGGGAAAAGTTCTAAACTACTGAACATCTTTGTGAAAAGTTCTGAACTGTTCTAGGGAAAAGTTCTAAACTCCTGAACATCTTTGTGAAAAGTTCTAAACTGTTCTAGGGTAAAGTTCTAAACCCCTAAACATCTTTGTGAAAAGTTCTGAACACATGAATATCTTTGTGAAAAGTTCTAAACCCCTAAACATCTTTGTGAAAAGTTCTAAACTGTTCTAGGGAAAAGTTCTAAATTCCTGAACATCTTTGTGAAAAGTTCTTAACTATTCTAGGAAAAAGTTCTAAACTACTGAACATCTTTGTGAAAAATGCTAAACTGTTCTACGGAAAAGTTCTAAACCCCTAAACATCTTTGTGAAAAGTTCTAAACTGTTCTAGGGAAAAGTTCTAAATTCCTGAACATCTTTGTGAAAAGTTCTAAACTGTTCTAGGAAAAAGTTCTAAACTACTGAACATCTTTGTGAAAAGTTCTGAACTGTTCTAGGGAAAAGTTCTAAACTCCTGAACATCTTTGTGAAAAGTTCTAAACTGTTCTAGGGTAAAGTTCTAAACCCCTAAACATCTTTGTGAAAAGTTCTGAACACATGAATATCTTTGTGAAAAGTTCTAAACGCCTAAACATCTTTGTGAAAAGTTCTAAACTGTTCTAGGGAAAAGTTCTAAATTCCTGAACATCTTTGTGAAAAGTTCTAAACTATTCTAGGAAAAAGTTCTAAACTACTGAACATCTTTGTGAAAAATGCTAAACTGTTCTACGGAAAAGTTCTAAACTCCTAAACATCTTTGTGAAAAGTTCTAAACTGTTCTAGGGAAAAGTTCTAAATTCCTGAACATCTTTGTGAAAAGTTCTAAACTGTTCTAGGAAAAAGTTCTAAACTACTGAACATATTTGTGAAAAGTTCTGAACTGTTCTAGGGAAAAGTTCTTAATTCCTGAACATCTTTGTGAAAAGTTCTAAACTAATCTAGAGAAAAGTTCTAAACTACTGAACATCTTTGTGAAAAGTTCTGAACTGTTCTAGGGAAAAGTTCTAAACTCCTGAACATCTTTGTGAAAAGTTCTAAACTGTTCTAGGGTAAAGTTCTAAACCCCTAAACATCTTTGTGAAAAGTTCTGAACACATGAATATCTTTGTGAAAAGTTCTAAACCCCTAAACATCTTTGTGAAAAGTTCTAAACTGTTCTAGGAAAAAGTTCTAATTTCCTGAACATCTTTGTGAAAAGTTCTAAACTATTCTAGGAAAAAGTTCTAAACTACTGAACATCTTTGTGAAAAATGCTAAACTGTTCTACGGAAAAGTTCTAAACTCCTAAACATCTTTGTGAAAAGTTCTAAACTGTTCTAGGGAAAAGTTCTAAATTCCTGAACATCTTTGTGAAAAGTTCTAAACTGTTCTAGGAAAAAGTTCTAAACTACTGAACATATTTGTGAAAAGTTCTGAACTGTTCTAGGGAAAAGTTCTAAACTCCTGAACATCTTTGTGAAAAGTTCTAAACTGTTCTAGGGTAAAGTTCTAAACCCCTAAACATCTTTGTGAAAAGTTCTGAACACATGAATATCTTTGTGAAAAGTTCTAAACCCCTAAACATCTTTGTGAAAAGTTCTAAACTGTTCTAGGGAAAAGTTCTAAATTCCTGAACATCTTTGTGAAAAGTTCTTAACTATTCTAGGAAAAAGTTCTAAACTACTGAACATCTTTGTGAAAAATGCTAAACTGTTCTACGGAAAAGTTCTAAACTCCTAAACATCTTTGTGAAAAGTTCTAAACTGTTCTAGGGAAAAGTTCTAAATTCCTGAACATCTTTGTGAAAAGTTCTAAACTGTTCTAGGAAAAAGTTCTAAACTACTGAACATATTTGTGAAAAGTTCTGAACTGTTCTAGGGAAAAGTTCTAAACTCCTGAACATCTTTGTGAAAAGTTCTAAACTGTTCTAGGATAAAGTTCTAAACCCCTAAACATCTTTGTGAAAAGTTCTGAACACATGAATATCTTTGTGAAAAGTTCTAAACGCCTAAACATCTTTGTGAAAAGTTCTTAACTGTTCTAGGGAAAAGTTCTAAATTCCTGAACATCTTTGTGAAAAGTTCTAAACTATTCTAGGAAAAAGTTCTAAACTACTGAACATCTTTGTGAAAAATGCTAAACTGTTCTACGGAAAAGTTCTAAATTCCTGAACATCTTTGTGAAAAGTTCTAAACTGTTCTAGGAAAAAGTTCTAAACTACTGAACATATTTGTGAAAAGTTCTGAACTGTTCTAGGGAAAAGTTCTAAACTCCTGAACATCTTTGTGAAAAGTTCTAAACTGTTCTAGGGTAAAGTTCTAAACCCCTAAACATCTTTGTGAAAAGTTCTGAACACATGAATATCTTTGTGAAAAGTTCTAAACGCCTAAACATCTTTGTGAAAAGTTCTTAACTGTTCTAGGGAAAAGTTCTAAACTCCTGAACATCTTTGTGAAAAGTTCTAAACTGTTCTAGGGTAAAGTTCTAAACCCCTAAACATCTTTGTGAAAAGTTCTAAACCCCTAAACATCTTTGTGAAAAGTTCTAAACTGTTCTAGGGAAAAGTTCTAAATTCCTGAACATCTTTGTGAAAAGTTCTTAACTATTCTAGGAAAAAGTTCTAAACTACTGAACATCTTTGTGAAAAATGCTAAACTGTTCTACGGAAAAGTTCTAAACTCCTAAACATCTTTGTGAAAAGTTCTAAACTTTTCTAGGGAAAAGTTCTAAATTCCTGAACATCTTTGTGAAAAGTTCTAAACTGTTCTAGGAAAAAGTTCTAAACTACTGAACATATTTGTGAAAAGTTCTGAACTGTTCTAGGGAAAAGTTCTAAACTCCTGAACATCTTTGTGAAAAGTTCTAAACTGTTCTAGGGTAAAGTTCTAAACCCCTAAACATCTTTGTGAAAAGTTCTGAACACATGAATATCTTTGTGAAAAGTTCTAAACGCCTAAACATCTTTGTGAAAAGTTCTAAACTGTTCTAGGGAAAAGTTCTAAATTCCTGAACATCTTTGTGAAAAGTTCTAAACTATTCTAGGAAAAAGTTCTAAACTACTGAACATCTTTGTGAAAAATGCTAAACTGTTCTACGGAAAAGTTCTAAACTCCTAAACATCTTTGTGAAAAGTTCTAAACTGTTCTAGGGAAAAGTTCTAAATTCCTGAACATCTTTGTGAAAAGTTCTAAACTGTTCTAGGAAAAAGTTCTAAACTACTGAACATATTTGTGAAAAGTTCTGAACTGTTCTAGGGAAAAGTTCTTAATTCCTGAACATCTTTGTGAAAAGTTCTAAACTAATCTAGAGAAAAGTTCTAAACTACTGAACATCTTTGTGAAAAGTTCTGAACTGTTCTAGGGAAAAGTTCTAAACTCCTGAACATCTTTGTGAAAAGTTCTAAACTGTTCTAGGGTAAAGTTCTAAACCCCTAAACATCTTTGTGAAAAGTTCTGAACACATGAATATCTTTGTGAAAAGTTCTAAACCCCTAAACATCTTTGTGAAAAGTTCTAAACTGTTCTAGGAAAAAGTTCTAATTTCCTGAACATCTTTGTGAAAAGTTCTAAACTATTCTAGGAAAAAGTTCTAAACTACTGAACATCTTTGTGAAAAATGCTAAACTGTTCTACGGAAAAGTTCTAAACTCCTAAACATCTTTGTGAAAAGTTCTAAACTGTTCTAGGGAAAAGTTCTAAATTCCTGAACATCTTTGTGAAAAGTTCTAAACTGTTCTAGGAAAAAGTTCTAAACTACTGAACATATTTGTGAAAAGTTCTGAACTGTTCTAGGGAAAAGTTCTAAACTCCTGAACATCTTTGTGAAAAGTTCTAAACTGTTCTAGGGTAAAGTTCTAAACCCCTAAACATCTTTGTGAAAAGTTCTGAACACATGAATATCTTTGTGAAAAGTTCTAAACCCCTAAACATCTTTGTGAAAAGTTCTAAACTGTTCTAGGGAAAAGTTCTAAATTCCTGAACATCTTTGTGAAAAGTTCTTAACTATTCTAGGAAAAAGTTCTAAACTACTGAACATCTTTGTGAAAAATGCTAAACTGTTCTACGGAAAAGTTCTAAACTCCTAAACATCTTTGTGAAAAGTTCTAAACTGTTCTAGGGAAAAGTTCTAAATTCCTGAACATCTTTGTGAAAAGTTCTAAACTGTTCTAGGAAAAAGTTCTAAACTACTGAACATATTTGTGAAAAGTTCTGAACTGTTCTAGGGAAAAGTTCTAAACTCCTGAACATCTTTGTGAAAAGTTCTAAACTGTTCTAGGATAAAGTTCTAAACCCCTAAACATCTTTGTGAAAAGTTCTGAACACATGAATATCTTTGTGAAAAGTTCTAAACGCCTAAACATCTTTGTGAAAAGTTCTTAACTGTTCTAGGGAAAAGTTCTAAATTCCTGAACATCTTTGTGAAAAGTTCTAAACTATTCTAGGAAAAAGTTCTAAACTACTGAACATCTTTGTGAAAAATGCTAAACTGTTCTACGGAAAAGTTCTAAATTCCTGAACATCTTTGTGAAAAGTTCTAAACTGTTCTAGGAAAAAGTTCTAAACTACTGAACATATTTGTGAAAAGTTCTGAACTGTTCTAGGGAAAAGTTCTAAACTCCTGAACATCTTTGTGAAAAGTTCTAAACTGTTCTAGGGTAAAGTTCTAAACCCCTAAACATCTTTGTGAAAAGTTCTGAACACATGAATATCTTTGTGAAAAGTTCTAAACGCCTAAACATCTTTGTGAAAAGTTCTTAACTGTTCTAGGGAAAAGTTCTAAACTCCTGAACATCTTTGTGAAAAGTTCTAAACTGTTCTAGGGTAAAGTTCTAAACCCCTAAACATCTTTGTGAAAAGTTCTGAACACATGAATATCTTTGTGAAAAGTTCTAAACCCCTAAACATCTTTGTGAAAAGTTCTAAACTGTTCTAGGGAAAAGTTCTAAATTCCTGAACATCTTTGTGAAAAGTTCTTAACTATTCTAGGAAAAAGTTCTAAACTACTGAACATCTTTGTGAAAAATGCTAAACTGTTCTACGGAAAAGTTCTAAACTCCTAAACATCTTTGTGAAAAGTTCTAAACTTTTCTAGGGAAAAGTTCTAAATTCCTGAACATCTTTGTGAAAAGTTCTAAACTGTTCTAGGAAAAAGTTCTAAACTACTGAACATATTTGTGAAAAGTTCTGAACTGTTCTAGGGAAAAGTTCTAAACTCCTGAACATCTTTGTGAAAAGTTCTAAACTGTTCTAGGGTAAAGTTCTAAACCCCTAAACATCTTTGTGAAAAGTTCTGAACACATGAATATCTTTGTGAAAAGTTCTAAACGCCTAAACATCTTTGTGAAAAGTTCTAAACTGTTCTAGGGAAAAGTTCTAAATTCCTGAACATCTTTGTGAAAAGTTCTAAACTATTCTAGGAAAAAGTTCTAAACTACTGAACATCTTTGTGAAAAATGCTAAACTGTTCTACGGAAAAGTTCTAAACTCCTAAACATCTTTGTGAAAAGTTCTAAACTGTTCTAGGGAAAAGTTCTAAATTCCTGAACATCTTTGTGAAAAGTTCTAAACTGTTCTAGGAAAAAGTTCTAAACTACTGAACATCTTTGTGAAAAATGCTAAACTGTTCTACGGAAAAGTTCTAAACTCCTAAACATCTTTGTGAAAAGTTCTAAACTGTTCTAGGGAAAAGTTCTAAATTCCTGAACATCTTTGTGAAAAGTTCTAAACTGTTCTAGGAAAAAGTTCTAAACTACTGAACATATTTGTGAAAAGTTCTGAACTGTTCTAGGGAAAAGTTCTTAATTCCTGAACATCTTTGTGAAAAGTTCTAAACTAATCTAGGGAAAAGTTCTAAACTACTGAACATCTTTGTGAAAAGTTCTGAACTGTTCTAGGGAAAAGTTCTAAACTCCTGAACATCTTTGTGAAAAGTTCTAAACTGTTCTAGGGTAAAGTTCTAAACCCCTAAACATCTTTGTGAAAAGTTCTGAACACATGAATATCTTTGTGAAAAGTTCTAAACCCCTAAACATCTTTGTGAAAAGTTCTAAACTGTTCTAGGAAAAAGTTCTAATTTCCTGAACATCTTTGTGAAAAGTTCTAAACTATTCTAGGAAAAAGTTCTAAACTACTGAACATCTTTGTGAAAAATGCTAAACTGTTCTACGGAAAAGTTCTAAACTCCTAAACATCTTTGTGAAAAGTTCTAAACATCTTTGTGAAAAGTTCTAAACTGTTCTAGGGAAAAGTTCTAAATTCCTTAACATCTTTGTGAAAAGTTCTAAACTACTGAACATATTTGTGAAAAGTTCTGAACTGTTCTAGGGAAAAGTTCTAAACTCCTGAACATCTTTGTGAAAAGTTCTAAACTGTTCTAGGGTAAAGTTCTAAACCCCTAAACATCTTTGTGAAAAGTTCTGAACACATGAATATCTTTGTGAAAAGTTCTAAACCCCTAAACATCTTTGTGAAAAGTTCTAAACTGTTCTAGGGAAAAGTTCTAAATTCCTGAACATCTTTGTGAAAAGTTCTTAACTATTCTAGGAAAAAGTTCTAAACTACTGAACATCTTTGTGAAAAATGCTAAACTGTTCTACGGAAAAGTTCTAAACTCCTAAACATCTTTGTGAAAAGTTCTAAACTGTTCTAGGGAAAAGTTCTAAATTCCTGAACATCTTTGTGAAAAGTTCTAAACTGTTCTAGGAAAAAGTTCTAAACTACTGAACATATTTGTGTAAAGTTCTGAACTGTTCTAGGGAAAAGTTCTAAACTCCTGAACATCTTTGTGAAAAGTTCTTAATTGTTCCAGGAAAAGTTCTTAACTTTTGAACAGCTTTGTGAAAAGTTTAAAACTGTTCAGAGAAAAGTTCTTAACACATGAACATCTTTGTGAAAAGTTCTAAACTCCTGAATATCTTTGTGAAAAGTTCTAAACCCCTAAACATCTTTGTGAAAAGTTCTAAACTGTTCTAGGGAAAAGTTCTAAATTCCTGAACATCTTTGTGAAAAGTTCTAAACTATTCTAGGGAAAAGTTCTGAACTACTGAACATCTTTGTGAAAAGTTCTGAACTGTTCTAGGGAAAAGTTCTAAACTCCTGAACATCTTTGTGAAAAGTTCTAAACTGTTCTAGGGTAAAGTTCTAAACCCCTAAACATCTTTGTGAAAAGTTCTGAACACATGAATATCTTTGTGAAAAGTTCTAAACCCCTAAACATCTTTGTGAAAAGTTCTAAACTGTTCTAGGGAAAAGTTCTAAATTCCTGAACATCTTTGTGAAAAGTTCTAAACTATTCTAGGAAAAAGTTCTAAACTACTGAACATCTTTGTGAAAAATGCTAAACTGTTCTACGGAAAAGTTCTAAACTACTGAACATATTTGTGAAAAGTTCTGAACTGTTCTAGGGAAAAGTTCTAAACTCCTGAACATCTTTGTGAAAAGTTCTAAACCCCTAAACATCTTTGTGAAAAGTTCTAAACTGTTCTAGGGAAAAGTTCTAAATTCCTGAACATCTTTGTGAAAAGTTCTAAACTGTTCTAGGGAAAAGTTCTAAACTCCTGAACATCTTTGTGAAAAGTTCTAAACCCCTAAACATCTTCGTGAAAAGTTCTAAACTGTTCTAGGGAAAAGTTCTAAACCCCTAAACATCTTTGTGAAAAGTTCTAAACTGTTCTAGGGAAAAGTTCTGAATTTCTGAACATCTTTGTGAAAAGTTCTAAACTATTCTAGGGAAAAGTTCTAAACTCCTGAACATCTTTGTGAAAAGTTCTAAACTGTTCTAGGGAAAAGTTCTAAACCCCTAAACATCTTTGTGAAAAGTTCTAAACTGTTCTAGGGAAAAGTTCTAAACTCCTGAACATCTTTGTGAAAAGTTCTAAACCCCTAAACATCTTCGTGAAAAGTTCTAAACTGTTCTAGGGAAAAGTTCTAAACCCCTAAACATCTTTGTGAAAAGTTCTAAACTGTTCTAGGGAAAAGTTCTGAATTTCTGAACATCTCTGTGAAAAGTTCTAAACTGTTCTAGGGTAAAGTTCTAAACCTCTAAACATCTTTGTGAAAAGTTCTGAACACATGAAAATGTTTGTGAAAAATGCTAAACTGTTCTACGGAAAAGTTCTAAACTCCTGAACATTTTTGTGAAAAGTTCTAAACTATTCTAGGGAAAAGTTCTAAACTCCTGAACATCTTTGTGAAAAGTTCTGAACTGTTCTAGAAGAAAGTTCTAAACTCCTGAACATCTTTGTGAAAAGTTCTAAACTGTTCAGGGAAAAAAAGTTCTGAACTCCTGAACATCTTTGTGAAAAGTTCTTAATTGTTCCAGGAAAAGTTCTTATTTTCTGAACAGCTTTGTGAAAAGTTTAAAACTGTTCAGGGAAAAGTTCTTAACACATGAACATCTTTGTGAAAAGTTCTAAACTCCTGAATATCTTTGTGAAAAGTTCTAAACCCCTAAACATCTTTGTGAAAAGTTCTAAACTGTTCTAGGGAAAAGTTCTAAATTCCTGAACATCTTTGTGAAAAGTTCTAAACTATTCTAGGGAAAAGTTCTGAACTACTGAACATCTTTGTGAAAAGTTCTGAACTGTTCTAGGGAAAAGTTCTAAACTCCTGAACATCTTTGTGAAAAGTTCTAAACTGTTCTAGGGTAAAGTTCTAAACCCCTAAACATCTTTGTGAAAAGTTCTGAACACATGAATATCTTTGTGAAAAGTTCTAAACCCCTAAACATCTTTGTGAAAAGTTCTAAACTGTTCTAGGGAAAAGTTCTAAATTCCTGAACATCTTTGTGAAAAGTTCTAAACTATTCTAGGAAAAAGTTCTAAACTACTGAACATCTTTGTGAAAAATGCTAAACTGTTCTACGGAAAAGTTCTAAACTACTGAACATATTTGTGAAAAGTTCTGAACTGTTCTAGGGAAAAGTTCTAAACTCCTGAACATCTTTGTGAAAAGTTCTAAACCCCTAAACATCTTTGTGAAAAGTTCTAAACTGTTCTAGGGAAAAGTTCTAAATTCCTGAACATCTTTGTGAAAAGTTCTAAACTGTTCTAGGGAAAAGTTCTAAACTCCTGAACATCTTTGTGAAAAGTTCTAAACCCCTAAACATCTTCGTGAAAAGTTCTAAACTGTTCTAGGGAAAAGTTCTAAACCCCTAAACATCTTTGTGAAAAGTTCTAAACTGTTCTAGGGAAAAGTTCTGAATTTCTGAACATCTTTGTGAAAAGTTCTAAACTATTCTAGGGAAAAGTTCTAAACTCCTGAACATCTTTGTGAAAAGTTCTAAACTGTTCTAGGGAAAAGTTCTAAACCCCTAAACATCTTTGTGAAAAGTTCTAAACTGTTCTAGGGTAAAGTTCTAAACCCCTAAACATTTTTAAGAAAAGTTCTAAACTGTTCTAGGGAAAAGTTCTAAACCCCTAAACATCTTTGTGAAAAGTTCTAAACTGTTCTAGGGAAAAGTTCTGAATTTCTGAACATCTTTGTGAAAAGTTCTAAACTGTTCTAGGGTAAAGTTCTAAACCTCTAAACATCTTTGTGAAAAGTTCTGAACACATGAAAATGTTTGTGAAAAATGCTAAACTGTTCTACGGAAAAGTTCTAAACTCCTGAACACTTTTGTGAAAAGTTCTAAACTATTCTAGGGAAAAGTTCTAAACTCCTGAACATCTTTGTGAAAAGTTCTTAACTGTTCTAGGGAAAAGTTCTAAACTCCTGAACATCTTTGTGAAAAGTTCTGAACTGTTCTAGAAGAAAGTTCTAAACTCCTGAACATCTTTGTGAAAAGTTCTAAACTGTTCAGGGAAAAAAGTTCTGAACTCCTGAACATCTTTGTGAAAAGTTCTTAATTGTTCCAGGAAAAGTTCTTAACTTCTGAACAGCTTTGTGAAAAGTTTAAAACTGTTCAGGGAAAAGTTCTTAACACATGAACATCTTTGTGAAAAGTTCTAAACTCCTGAATATCTTTGTGAAAAGTTCTAAACCCCTAAACATCTTTGTGAAAAGTTCTAAACTGTTCTAGGGAAAAGTTCTAAATTCCTCAACATCTTTGTGAAAAGTTCTAAACTATTCTAGGGAAAAGTTCTAAACTACTGAACATCTTTGTGAAAAGTTCTGAACTGTTCTAGGGAAAAGTTCTAAACTCCTGAACATCTTTGTGAAAAGTTCTAAACTGTTCTAGGGTAAAGTTCTAAACCCCTAAACATCTTTAAGAAAAGTTCTGAACACATGAATATCTTTGAGAAAAGTTCTAAACCCCTAAACATCTTTGTGAAAAGTTCTAAACTGTTCTAGGGAAAAGTTCTAAATTCCTGAACATCTTTGTGAAAAGTTCTAAACTATTCTAGGAAAAAGTTCTAAACTCCTGAACATCTTTGTGAAAAGTTCTAAACTGTTCTAGGGTAAAGTTCTAAACCCCTAAACATCTTTGTGAAAAGTTCTGAACACATGAATATCTTTGTGAAAAGTTCTAAACCCCTAAACATCTTTGTGAAAAGTTCTAAACTGTTCTAGGGAAAAGTTCTAAATTCCTGAACATCTTTGTGAAAAGTTTTAAACTGTTCTAGGGAAAAGTTCTAAACTCCTGAACATCTTTGTGAAAAGTTCTGAACTGTTCTAGGGAAAAGTTCTGAATTTCTGAACATCTTTGTGAAAAGTTCTAAACTATTCTAGGGAAAAGTTTTAAACTCCTGAACATCTTTGTGAAAAGTTCTGAACTGTTCTAGAAGAAAGTTCTAAACTCCTGAACATCTTTGTGAAAAGTTCTAAACTGTTCAGGGAAAAAAGTTCTGAACTCCTGAACATCTTTGTGAAAAGTTCTTAATTGTTCCAGGAAAAGTTCTTAACTTTTGAACAGCTTTGTGAAAAGTTTAAAACTGTTCAGAGAAAAGTTCTTAACACATGAACATCTTTGTGAAAAGTTCTAAACTCCTGAATATCTTTGTGAAAAGTTCTAAACCCCTAAACATCTTTGTGAAAAGTTCTAAACTGTTCTAGGGAAAAGTTCTAAATTCCTGAACATCTTTGTGAAAAGTTCTAAACTATTCTAGGGAAAAGTTCTGAACTACTGAACATCTTTGTGAAAAGTTCTGAACTGTTCTAGGGAAAAGTTCTAAATTCCTGAACATCTTTGTGAAAAGTTCTAAACTGTTCTAGGGTAAAGTTCTAAACCCCTAAACATCTTTGTGAAAAGTTCTGAACACATGAATATCTTTGTGAAAAGTTCTAAACCCCTAAACATCTTTGTGAAAAGTTCTAAACTGTTCTAGGGAAAAGTTCTAAATTCCTGAACATCTTTGTGAAAAGTTCTAAACTATTCTAGGAAAAAGTTCTAAACTACTGAACATCTTTGTGAAAAATGCTAAACTGTTCTACGGAAAAGTTCTAAACTACTGAACATATTTGTGAAAAGTTCTGAACTGTTCTAGGGAAAAGTTCTAAACTCCTGAACATCTTTGTGAAAAGTTCTAAACCCCTAAACATCTTTGTGAAAAGTTCTAAACTGTTCTAGGGAAAAGTTCTAAATTCCTGAACATCTTTGTGAAAAGTTCTAAACTGTTCTAGGGAAAAGTTCTGAATTTCTGAACATCTTTGTGAAAAGTTCTAAACTATTCTAGGGAAAAGTTCTAAACTCCTGAACATCTTTGTGAAAAGTTCTAAACTGTTCTAGGGAAAAGTTCTAAACTCCTGAACATCTTTGTGAAAAGTTCTAAACTGTTCTAGGGTAAAGTTCTAAACCCCTAAACATCTTTGTGAAAAGTTCTGAACACATGAATATCTTTGTGAAAAGTTCTAAACCCCTAAACATCTTTGTGAAAAGTTCTAAACTGTTCTAGGGAAAAGTTCTAAATTCCTGAACATCTTTGTGAAAAGTTCTAAACTATTCTAGGAAAAAGTTCTAAACTTCTGAACATCTTTGTGAAAAATGCTAAACTGTTCTACGTAAAAGTTCTAAACTACTGAACATATTTGTGAAAAGTTCTGAACTGTTCTAGGGAAAAGTTCTAAACTCCTGAACATCTTTGTGAAAAGTTCTAAACTCCTGAACATCTTTGTGAAAAGTTCTGAACTGTTCTAGGGAAAAGTTCTAAACTCCTGAACATCTTTGTGAAAAGTTCTAAACTGTTCTAGGGTAAAGTTCTAAACCCCTAAACATCTTTGTGAAAAGTTCTGAACACATGAATATCTTTGTGAAAAGTTCTAAACCCCTAAACATCTTTGTGAAAAGTTCTAAACTGTTCTAGGGAAAAGTTCTAAATTCCTGAACATCTTTGTGAAAAGTTCTAAACTATTCTAGGAAAAAGTTCTAAACTACTGAACATCTTTGTGAAAAATGCTAAACTGTTCTACGTAAAAGTTCTAAACTACTGAACATATTTGTGAAAAGTTCTGAACTGTTCTAGGGAAAAGTTCTAAACTCCTGAACATCTTTGTGAAAAGTTCTAAACCCCTAAACATCTTTGTGAAAAGTTCTAAACTGTTCTAGGGAAAAGTTCTAAATTCCTGAACATCTTTGTGAAAAGTTCTAAACTGTTCTAGGGAAAAGTTCTAAACTCCTGAACATCTTTGTGAAAAGTTCTAAACCCCTAAACATCTTCGTGAAAAGTTCTAAACTGTTCTAGGGAAAAGTTCTAAACCCCTAAACATCTTTGTGAAAAGTTCTAAACTGTTCTAGGGAAAAGTTCTGAATTTCTGAACATCTTTGTGAAAAGTTCTAAACTATTCTAGGGAAAAGTTCTAAACTCCTGAACATCTTTGTGAAAATTTCTAAACTGTTCTAGGGAAAAGTTCTAAACTCCTGAACATCTTTGTGAAAAGTTCTGAACTGTTCTAGAAGAAAGTTCTAAACTCCTGAACATCTTTGTGAAAAGTTCTAAACTGTTCAGGGAAAAAAGTTCTGAACTCCTGAACATCTTTGTGAAAAGTTCTAAACTGTTCTAGGGAAAAGTTCTAAACTTCTGAACATCTTTGTGAAAAGTTCTAAACTGTTCTAGGGTGAAGTTCTAAACCTCTAAACATCTTTGTGAAAAGTTCTGAACACATGAACATGTTTGTGAAAAATGCTAAACTGTTCTACGGAAAAGTTCTAAACTCCTGAACATTTTTGTGAAAAGTTCTAAACTGTTCTAGGAAAAAGTTCTAAACTCCTGAACATCTTTGTGAAAAGTTCTAAACTGTTCTAGGGAAAAGTTCTAAACTCCTGAACATCTTTGTGAAAAGTTCTAAACTGTTCAGGGAAAAAAGTTCTGAACTCCTGAACATCTTTGTGAAAAGTTCTTAATTGTTAGTTCCCCGGTCACCGGGGAACATTGTTCGAAAGTTTCCCGGTCACCGGGGAACATTGTTGATTTTTCCCGATCACCGGGGAACATTGTTGAATGATTCCCGGTCACCGGGGGAACATTGTTGAATGTTTCCCGGTCACCGGAGAACATTGTTCGAAAGTTTCCCGGTCACCGGGGAACATTGTTCGGAAGTTTCCCGGTCACCGGGGAACATTGTTGAATGTTTCCCGGTCACCGGGGAACAATGTTCGAAAAACTCCCGGTCACCGAGAAACTTTGTTGAATGTTTCCCGGTCAGCGGGGAACATTGTTGAATGTTTCCCGGTCACCGGGAAACATTGTTCGAAAGTTTCCCTGTCACCAGGGAACATTGTTCAAAAGTTTCCCGGTCACCGGGAAACATTGTTCGAAAGTTTCCCGGTCACCGGGGAACATTGTTGAATTTTCCCGGTCACCGGGAAACATTGTTCGAAAGTTTCCCGGTCACCGGGGAACATTGTTCGGAAGTTTCCCGGTCACCGGGGAACATTGTTGAATGTTTCCCGGTCACCGGGGAACAATGTTCGAAAAATTCCCGGTCACCGAGAAACTTTGTTGAATGTTTCCCGGTCACCGAGGAACATTGTTGTATGTTTCTCGGTCACCGGGAAACATTGCTGTATCTTTCCCGGTCACCGGGGAACACTGTTTGAAAATTTCCCGGTCACAGGGAAACATTGTTCGAAAGTTTCCCGGTCACCGGGAAACATTGTTGAATTTTCCCGGTCACCGGGGAACATTGTTCGAAAGTTTCCCGGTCATCGGGGAACATTGTTGAATTTTCCCGATCACCGGGGAACATTGTTGAATGATTCCCGGTCACCGGGGGAACATTGTTGAATGTTTCCCGGTCACCGGAGAACATTGTTCGAAAGTTTCCCGGTCACCGGGGAACATTGTTCGGAAGTTTCCCGGTCACCGGGAACAATGTTCGAAAAACTCCCGGTCACCGAGAAACTTTGTTGAATGTTTCCCGGTCACCGGGGAACATTGTTGAATGTTTCCCGGTCACCGGGAAACATTGTTCGAAAGTTTCCCTGTCACCAGGGAACATTGTTCAAAAGTTTCCCGGTCACCGGGAAACATTGTTCGAAAGTTTCCCGGTCACCGGGGAACATTGTTCGAATGTTTCCCTGTCACTGGGGAACACTGTTCGAAAGTTTCCCGGTCACCGGGGAACATTGGTGTATGTTTTCAAGTTCGTGGGAGTCTCATATAAGATTTGTTTGAGTCTCATATGAGATTCATTTGAGTCTCATATGAAATTCATTTGAGTTTCATATGAGATTTGTTTGAGTCTCATATGAGATTCGTTTGAGTCTCATATGAGATTCATTTGAGTCTCATATGAGATTCATTTGAGTCTCATATGGATTCATTTGAGTCTCATATGAGATTTGGAGTCTCATATGAGATTCATTTGAGTCTCATATGAGATTAGTTTGAGTCTCATAAGAGATTTGTTTGAGTCTCATGTGAGATTCCTGTGAGTCTCATATGAGATTCATTTGAGATTTATGTGAGTCTCATATGAGATTCATTTGAGTCTCATTTGAGATTCATTGTAGTCTCATATAAGAACTTTACCCTAGAACAGTTTAGAACTTTTCACAAAGATGTTCAGGAGTTTAGAACTTTTCCCTAGAACAGTTCAGAACTTTTCACAAAGATGTTCAGTAGTTTAGAACTTTTCCCTAGAATAGTTTAGAACTTTTCACAAAGATGTTCAGGAATTTAGAACTTTTCCCTAGAACAGTTTAGAACTTTTCACAAAGATGTTTAGGGGTTTAGAACTTTTCACAAAGATATTCAGGAGTTTAGAACTTTTCACAAAGATGTTCATGTGTAAAGAACTTTTCCCTGAACAGTTTTAAACTTTTCACAAAGCTGTTCAGAAGTTAAGAACTTTTCCTGGAACAAATAAGAACTTTTCACAAAGATGTTCAGGAGTTCAGAACTTTTTTCCCTGAACAGTTTAGAACTTTTCACAAAGATGTTCAGGAGTTTAGAACTTTCTTCTAGAACAGTTCAGAACTTTTCACAAAGATGTTCAGGAGTTTAGAACTTTTCCCTAGAATAGTTTAGAACTTTTCACAAAGATGTTCAGAAATTCAGAACTTTTCCCTAGAACAGTTTAGAACTTTTCACAAAGATGTTTAGTGGTTTAGAACTTTTCCCTAGAACAGTTTAGAACTTTTCACGAAGATGTTTACGTGATGTATACGTGATGTATATGTGATGTATACGTGATGTATATGTGATGTATATGTGATGTATATGTGATGTATATGTGATGTATATGTGATGTATACGTGATGTATACGTGATGTATATGTGATGTATATGTGATGTATATGTGATGTATATGTGATGTATACGTGATGTATACGTGATGTATATGTGATGTATATGTGATGTATATGTGATGTATATGTGATGTGTATGTGATGTATATGTGATGTATACGTGATGTATACGTGATGTATACGTTATGTATATGTGATGTATATGTGATGTGTATGTGATGTATACGTGATGTATACGTGATGTATATGTGATGTATATGTGATGTGTATGTGATGTATATGTGATGTATACGTGATGTATACGTGATGTATATGTGATGTATATGTGATGTATATGTGATGTATATGTGATGTATATGTGATGTATACGTGATGTATATGTGATGTATATGTGATGTATATGTGATGTATATGTGATGTGTATGTGATGTATATGTGATGTATACGTGATGTATACGTGATGTATACGTTATGTATACGTGATGTATACGTGATGTATACGTGATGTATATGTGATGTATACGTGATGTATATGTGATGTATATGTGATGTATATGTGATGTATATGTGATGTATACGTGATGTATACGTGATGTATATGTGATGTATATGTGATGTATATGTGATGTATACGTGATGTATATGTGATGTATATGTGATGTATATGTGATGTATACGTGATGTATACGTGATGTATACGTGATGTATACGTGATGTATATGTGATGTATACGTGATGTATATGTGATGTATATGTGATGTATATGTGATGTATACGTGATGTATACGTGATGTATACGTTATGTATACGTGATGTATATGTATATGTGATGTATATGTGATGTGTATGTGATGTATATGTGATGTATACGTGATGTATACGTGATGTATACGTTATGTATACGTTATGTATACGTGATGTATACGTGATGTATATGTGATGTATATGTGATGTATATGTGATGTATATGTGATGTATATGTGATGTATATGTGATGTATATGTGATGTATATGTGATGTATACATGATGTATACGTGATGTATATGTGATGTATATGTGATGTATACGTGATGTATATGTGATGTATACGTGATGTATACGTGATGTATATGTGATGTATATGTGATGTATATGTGATGTATATGTGATGTGTATGTGATGTATATGTGATGTATACGTGATGTATACGTGATGTATATGTGATGTATATGTGATGTATATGTGATGTATATGTGATGTATACGTGATGTATATGTGATGTATATGTGATGTATATGTGATGTATATGTGATGTGTATGTGATGTATATGTGATGTATATGTGATGTATATGTGATGTGTATGTGATGTATATGTGATGTATATGTGATGTATACGTGATGTATACGTGATGTAAACGTTATGTATACGTGATGTATACGTGATGTATACGTGATGTATATGTGATGTATACGTGATGTATATGTGATGTATATGTGATGTATACGTGATGTATACGTGATGTATATGTGATGTATACGTGATGTATATGTGATGTATACGTGATGTATACGTGATGTATATGTGATGTATATGTGATGTATACGTGATGTATACGTGATGTATATGTGATGTATATGTGATGTATATGTGATGTATATGTGATGTGTATGTGATGTATATGTGATGTATACGTGATGTATACGTGATGTATATGTGATGTATATGTGATGTATATGTGATGTATATGTGATGTATACGTGATGTATACGTGATGTATATGTGATGTATATGTGATGTATATGTGATGTATATGTGATGTATATGTGATGTGTATGTGATGTATATGTGATGTATACGTGATGTATATGTGATGTATACGTGATGTATACGTGATGTATATGTGATGTATATGTGATGTTGTGATGTATATGTGATGTATATGTGATGTATATGTGATGTATACGTGATGTATATGTGATGTATACGTGATGTATATGTGATGTATATGTGATGTATATGTGATGTATATGTGATGTATACGTGATGTATACGTGATGTATATGTGATGTATATGTGATGTAAATGTGATGTATACGTGATGTATATGTGATGTATATGTGATGTATACGTGATGTATACGTGATGTATACGTGATGTATACGTGATGTATACGTGATGTATACGTGATGTATACGTGATGTATATGTGATGTATACGTGATGTATATGTGATGTATACGTGATGTATACGTGATGTATATGTGATGTATATGTGATGTATATGTGATGTATATGTGATGTATACGTGATGTATACGTGATGTATACGTGATGTATATGTGATGTATATGTGATGTATATGTGATGTATATGTGATGTGTATGTGATGTATATGTGATGTATACGTGATGTATAAGTGATGTATATGTGATGTATATGTGATGTATATGTGATGTATATGTGATGTATACGTGATGTATACGTGATGTATATGTGATGTATATGTGATGTATATGTGATGTATATGTGATCTATATGTGATGTGTATGTGATGTATATGTGATGTATACGTGATGTATACGTTATGTATACGTGATGTATACGTGATGTATACGTGATGTATACGTGATGTATACGTGATGTATACGTGATGTATATGTGATGTATACGTGATGTATATGTGATGTATATGTGATGTATATGTGATGTATATGTGATGTATACGTGATGTATACGTGATGTATATGTGATGTATATGTGATGTATATGTGATGTATATGTGATGTATATGTGATGTATATGTGATGTATACGTGATGTATATGTGATGTATATGTGATGTATACGTGATGTATACGTGATGTATATGTGATGTATATGTGATGTATATGTGATGTATATGTGATGTGTATGTGATGTATATGTGATGTATACGTGATGTATACGTGATGTATATGTGATGTATATGTGATGTATATGTGATGTATATGTGATGTATACGTGATGTATACGTGATGTATATGTGATGTATATGTGATGTATATGTGATGTATATGTGATGTATATGTGATGTGTATGTGATGTATATGTGATGTATACGTGATGTATATGTGATGTATACGTGATGTATACGTGATGTATATGTGATGTATATGTGATGTTGTGATGTATATGTGATGTATATGTGATGTATATGTGATGTATATGTGATCTATATGTGATGTGTATGTGATGTATATGTGATGTATACGTGTTGTATACGTTATGTATACGTGATGTATACGTGATGTATACGTGATGTATACGTGATGTATACGTGATGTATACGTGATGTATATGTGATGTATATGTGATGTATATGTGATGTATACGTGATGTATATGTGATGTATATGTGATGTATATGTGATGTATATGTGATGTGTATGTGATGTATATGTGATGTATACGTGATGTATACGTGATGTATACGTTATGTATACGTGATGTATACGTGATGTATACGTGATGTATATGTGATGTATACGTGATGTATATGTGATGTATATGTGATGTATATGTGATGTATATGTGATGTATACGTGATGTATACGTGATGTATATGTGATGTATATGTGATGTATATGTGATGTATACGTGATGTATATGTGATGTATATGTGATGTATATGTGATGTATACGTGATGTATACGTGATGTATACGTGATGTATACGTGATGTATATGTGATGTATACGTGATGTATATGTGATGTATATGTGATGTATATGTGATGTATACGTGATGTATACGTGATGTATACGTTATGTATACGTGATGTATATGTATATGTGATGTATATGTGATGTGTATGTGATGTATATGTGATGTATACGTGATGTATACGTGATGTATACGTTATGTATACGTTATGTATACGTGATGTATACGTGATGTATATGTGATGTATATGTGATGTATATGTGATGTATATGTGATGTATATGTGATGTATATGTGATGTATATGTGATGTATATGTGATGTATACATGATGTATACGTGATGTATATGTGATGTATATGTGATGTATACGTGATGTATATGTGATGTATACGTGATGTATACGTGATGTATATGTGATGTATATGTGATGTATATGTGATGTATATGTGATGTGTATGTGATGTATATGTGATGTATACGTGATGTATACGTGATGTATATGTGATGTATATGTGATGTATATGTGATGTATATGTGATGTATACGTGATGTATATGTGATGTATATGTGATGTATATGTGATGTATATGTGATGTGTATGTGATGTATATGTGATGTATATGTGATGTATATGTGATGTGTATGTGATGTATATGTGATGTATATGTGATGTATACGTGATGTATACGTGATGTAAACGTTATGTATACGTGATGTATACGTGATGTATACGTGATGTATATGTGATGTATACGTGATGTATATGTGATGTATATGTGATGTATACGTGATGTATACGTGATGTATATGTGATGTATATGTGATGTATATGTGATGTATATGTGATCTATATGTGATGTGTATGTGATGTATATGTGATGTATACGTGTTGTATACGTTATGTATACGTGATGTATACGTGATGTATACGTGATGTATACGTGATGTATACGTGATGTATATGTGATGTATACGTGATGTATATGTGATGTATATGTGATGTATATGTGATGTATATGTGATGTATATGTGATGTATACGTGATGTATACGTGATGTATATGTGATGTATATGTGATGTATATGTGATGTATATGTGATGTATATGTGATGTATATGTGATGTATACGTGATGTATATGTGATGTATATGTGATGTATACGTGATGTATACGTGATGTATATGTGATGTATATGTGATGTATACGTGATGTATACGTGATGTATATGTGATGTATATGTGATGTATATGTGATGTATATGTGATGTGTATGTGATGTATATGTGATGTATACGTGATGTATACGTGATGTATACGTGATGTATACGTGATGTAAACGTTATGTATACGTGATGTATACGTGATGTATACGTGATGTATATGTGATGTATACGTGATGTATATGTGATGTATATGTGATGTATACGTGATGTATACGTGATGTATATGTGATGTATACGTGATGTATATGTGATGTATACGTGATGTATACGTGATGTATATGTGATGTATATGTGATGTATACGTGATGTATACGTGATGTATATGTGATGTATATGTGATGTATATGTGATGTATATGTGATGTGTATGTGATGTATATGTGATGTATACGTGATGTATACGTGATGTATATGTGATGTATATGTGATGTATATGTGATGTATATGTGATGTATACGTGATGTATACGTGATGTATATGTGATGTATATGTGATGTATATGTGATGTATATGTGATGTATATGTGATGTGTATGTGATGTATATGTGATGTATACGTGATGTATACGTGATGTATATGTGATGTATATGTGATGTATATGTGATGTATACGTGATGTATATGTGATGTATATGTGATGTATACGTGATGTATACGTGATGTATATGTGATGTATATGTGATGTATACGTGATGTATACGTGATGTATATGTGATGTATATGTGATGTATATGTGATGTATATGTGATGTGTATGTGATGTATATGTGATGTATACGTGATGTATACGTGATGTATACGTGATGTGTACGTTATGTATACGTGATGTATACGTGATGTATACGTGATGTATATGTGATGTATACGTGATGTATATGTGATGTATACGTGATGTATACGTGATGTATATGTGATGTATATGTGATGTATATGTGATGTATATGTGATGTATATGTGATGTGTATGTGATGTATATGTGATGTATACGTGATGTATACGTGATGTATACGTTATGTATACGTGATGTATACGTGATGTAAACGTGATGTGTATGTGATGTATATGTGATGTATATGTGATGTATATGTGATGTATATGTGATGTGTATGTGATGTATATGTGATGTATACGTGATGTATATGTGATGTATACGTGATGTATACGTGATGTATATGTGATGTATACGTGATGTATATGTGATGTATATGTGATGTTGTGATGTATATGTGATGTATATGTGATGTATATGTGATGTATACGTGATGTATACGTGATGTATACGTGATGTATATGTGATGTATACGTGATGTATATGTGATGTATACGTGATGTATACGTGATGTATATGTGATGTATATGTGATGTATATGTGATGTATATGTGATGTATATGTGATGTGTATGTGATGTATATGTGATGTATACGTGATGTATACGTGATGTATACGTTATGTATACGTTATGTATACGTGATGTATACGTGATGTAAACGTGATGTGTATGTGATGTATACGTGATGATAAAGTAGTATAGGCCTGTTTCTGTTTACAAGACTTTTCCCTACTTCTTTTCAAGTCGTATAGACCTTTTCCCTGTTCACAAGACTTTTCCCTACTTGTATTTGAAGTCGTACAGACCATTTCCATGTTCACAAGACTTTTCCCTACTTGTATTTGAAGTCGTACAGACCTTTTCCCTCTTCACAAGACTGTTCACAAGACTTTTCCCTACTTATATTTGAAGTCGTATAGACCTTTTCCCTGTTCACAAGACTTTTCCCTACTTATATTTGAAGTCGTACAGACCTTTTTCCTGTTCACAAGACTGTTCACAAGACTTTTTCCTACTTGTATTTCAAGTCGTATAGACCTTTTTCCTGTTCACAAGACTCTTCACAAGACTTTTCCCTACTTGTATTTCAAGTCGTATAGACCTTTTCCCTTTTCACAAGACTTTTCCCTACTTGTATTAGAAGTCGTATAGACTTTTTTCCTGTTCACAAGACTTTTCCCTACTTGTATTTGAAGTCGTATAGACCTTTTCCCTTTTTACAAGACTTTTCCCTACTTGTGTTTGAAGTCGTATATACCTTTTCCCTGTTCACAAGACTTTTCCCTACTTTTATTTGAAGTCGTATAGACCTTTTTCCTGTTCCCTACTTGTTTTTGAAGTCGTATAGACCTTTTCCCTGTTCACAAGACTTTTATCTATTTATATTTGAAGTCGTATAGACTATTTTCCTGTTCACAAGACTGTTCACAAGACCTTTCCCTACGTGTATTTGAAGTCGTATAGACCTTTTCCCTTTTCACAAGACTTTTCCCTACTTGTACTTGAAGTCGTAAAGACCTTTTCCCTGTTCACAAGACTTTTCCCTACTTATGTTTGAAGTCGTATAGACCTTTTTCCCGGTTCACAAGACTTTTCACAAGACGTTTCCCTACTTGTATTTGAAGTCGTAAATACCTTTTTCCTGTTCACAAGACTTTTCCCTATTTGTATTAGAAGTCGTGTAGACCTTTTTTCTGTTCACAAGACTTTTCCCTACTTGTATTTGAAGTCGTATAGACCTTTTCCCTTTTCACAAGACTTTTCCCTACTTGTACTTGAAGTCGTATAGACCTTTTCCCTGTTCACAAGACTTTTCCCTACTTCTATTTGGAGTCGTATAGACCTTTTTCCTGTTCACAAGACTCATCCCTGCTTGTATTTGAAGTCGTATAGACCTTTTTCCTGTTCACAAGACTTTTCTCTACTTGTATTTGAAGTCGTATAGACCTTTTCCCTGTTCACAAGACTTTTCACAAGACTTTTCCTTACTTGTATTTGAAGTCGTATATACCTTTGCCCTGTTCACAAGACCTTTCCCTACTTGTAGTTTAAGTCATATAGACCTTTTCCCTTTTCACAAGACTTTTCCCTACTTGTACTTGAAGTCGTATAGACCTTTTCCCTGTTCACAAGACTTTTCCCTACTTGTATTGGAAGTCGTATAGACCTTTTTCCTGTTCACAAGACTTTTCTCTACTTGTATTTGAAGTCGTATAGACCTTTTCCCTGTTCACAAGACTTTTCTCAAGACTTTTCCCTACTTGTATTTGAAGTCGTATATACCTTTTCCCTGTTCACAAAATTTTTCCCTACTTGTTTTTTTCAAGTCCTTTTCTGTTTTTTTTAAGTCCTTTTTTTTTAAGACCTTTTCCCTTTTCACAAGACTTTTCCCTACTTGTATTCGAAGTCGTACAGACCATTTCCCTGTTCACAAGACTTTTTCCTACTTTTTTTTTTAAAGTAGTATAAGCCTGTTTCTGTTTACAAGACTTTTCCCTACTTCTTTTCAAGTAAGTCGTATAGACCTTTTTCCTGTTCACAAGACTTTTCCCTACTTTTATTTGAAGTCGTACAGACCTTTTCCCTCTTCACAAGACTGTTCACAAGACTTTTCCCTACTTATATTTGAAGTCGTATAGACCTTTTCCCTGTTCACAAGACTTTTCCCTACTTATATTTGAAGTCGTATAGACCTTTTTCCTGTTCACAAGACTGTTCACAAGACTTTTCCCTACTTGTTTTTCAAGTCGTATAGACCTTTTTCCTGTTCACAAGACTGTTCACAAGACTTTTCCCTACTTGTATTTCAAGTCGTATAGACCTTTTCCCTTTTCACAAGACTTTTCCCTACTTGTATTAGAAGTCGTATAGACTTTTTTCCTGTTCACAAGACTTTTCCCTACTTGTATTTGAAGTCGTATAGACCTTTTCCCTTTTTACAAGACTTTTCCCTATTTGTATTTGAAGTCGTATATACCTTTTCCCTGTTCACAAGACTTTTCCCTACTTGTGTTTTAAGTCGTTTAGACCTTTTCCCTTTTCACAAAACTTTTCCCTACTTGTACTTGAAGTCGTATAGATTTTTTCCCTGTTCACAAGACTTTTCCCTACTTGTATTTGAAGTCGTATAGACCTTTTTCCTGTTCACAAGACTTTTCTCTACTTGTATTTGAAATCGTATAGACCTTTTCCCTGTTCACAAGACTTTTCACAAGACTTTTCCCTACTTCTATTTGAAGTCGTATATACCTTTTCCCTTTTCACAAGACTTTTCTCTACTTGTATTTGAAGTCGTATAGACCTTTACCCTGTTCACAAGACTTTTCACAAGACTTTTCCCTACTTGTGTTTGAAGTCGTATATTCCTTTTCCCTGTTCACAAGACCTTTCCCTACTTGTATTTTAAGTCGTATAGACCTTTTCCCTTTTCACAAGACATTTCCCTACTTGTACTTGAAGTCGTATAGACCTTTTCCCTGTTCACAAGACTTTTCCCTACTTGTATTTGAAGTCGTATAGACCTTTTTCCTGTTCACAAGACTTTTCTCTACTTGTGTTTGAAGTCGTATAGACCTTTTCCCTGTTCACAAGACTTTTCACAAGACTTTTCCCTACTTGTATTTGAAGTCGTATATACCTTTTCCCTGTTCACAAGACTTTTCCCTACTTGTAATTGAAGTCGTATATACCTTTTCCCTGTTCACAAGACTTCTCCCTACTTGTTTTTGAAGTCGTATATACCTTTTCCTTGTTCACAAGACTTTTCCCTACTTGTACTTGAAGTCGTTTAGACCCTTTCCCTGTTCACAAGACTTTTTCCTACTTACTTGTCCTTGAAGTCGTATAGACTTTTTTCCTGTTCACAAGACTGTTCACAAGACTTTTCCCTACTTGTATTCGAAGTCGTACAGACCTTTCCCCTGTTCACACGACTTTTCCCTACTTGTATTTGAAGTCGTACAGACCATTTCCCTGTTCACAAGACTTTTTCCTACTTTTTTTTAAAAGTAGTATAGGCCTGTTTCTGTTTACAAGACTTTTCCCTACTTCTTTTCAAGTCGTATAGATCTTTTTCCTGTTCACAAGACTTTTCCCTACTTGTATTTGAAGTCGTACAGACCATTTCCATGTTCACAAGACTTTTCCCTACTTGTATTTGAAGTCGTACAGACCTTTTCCCTCTTCACAAGACTGTTCACAAGACTTTTCCCTACTTATATTTGAAGTCGTATAGACCTTTTCCCTGTTCACAAGACTTTTCCCTACTTTAATTTGAAGTCGTACAGACCTTTTTCCTGTTCACAAGACTGTTCACAAGACTTTTTCCTACTTGTATTTCAAGTCGTATAGACCTTTTTCCTGTTCACAAGACTCTTCACAAGACTTTTCCCTACTTGTATTTCAAGTCGTATAGACCTTTTCCCTTTTCACAAGACTTTTCCCTACTTGTTTTTCAAGTCGTATAGACTTTTTTCCTGTTCACAAGACCTTTCCCTACTTGTATTTGAAGTCGTATAGACCTTTTCCCTTTTTACAAGACTTTTCCCTACTTGTGTTTGAAGTCGTATATACCTTTTCCCTGTTCACAAGACTTTTCCCTACTTTTATTTGAAGTCGTATAGACCTTTTTCCTGTTCCCTACTTGTTTTTGAAGTCGTATAGACCTTTTCCCTGTTCACAAGACTTTTATCTATTTATATTTGAAGTCGTATAGACTATTTTCCTGTTCACAAGACTGTTCACAAGACCTTTCCCTACGTGTATTTGAAGTCGTATAGACCTTTTCCCTTTTCACAAGACTTTTCCCTACTTGTACTTGAAGTCGTAAAGACCTTTTCCCTGTTCACAAGACTTTTCCCTACTTATGTTTGAAGTCGTATAGACCTTTTTCCCGGTTCACAAGACTTTTCACAAGACGTTTCCCTACTTGTATTTGAAGTCGTAAATACCTTTTTCCTGTTCACAAGACTTTTCCCTATTTGTATTAGAAGTCGTGTAGACCTTTTTTCTGTTCACAAGACTTTTCCCTACTTGTATTTGAAGTCGTATAGACCTTTTCCCTTTTCACAAGACTTTTCCCTACTTGTACTTGAAGTCGTATAGACCTTTTCCCTGTTCACAAGACTTTTCCCTACTTCTATTTGGAGTCGTATAGACCTTTTTCCTGTTCACAAGACTCATCCCTGCTTGTATTTAAAGTCGCATAGACCTTTTTCCTGTTCACAAGACTTTTCTCTACTTGTATTTGAAGTCGTATAGACCTTTTCCCTGTTCACAAGACTTTTCACAAGACTTTTCCTTACTTGTATTTGAAGTCGTATATACCTTTGCCCTGTTCACAAGACCTTTCCTTACTTGTAGTTTAAGTCATATAGACCTTTTCCCTTTTCACAAGACTTTTCCCTACTTGTACTTGAAGTCGTATAGACCTTTTCCCTGTTCACAAGACTTTTCCCTACTTGTATTGGAAGTCGTATAGACCTTTTTCCTGTTCACAAGACTTTTCTCTACTTGTATTTGAAGTCGTATAGACCTTTTCCCTGTTCACAAGACTTTTCTCAAGACTTTTCCCTACTTGTATTTGAAGTCGTATATACCTTTTCCCTGTTCACAAAATTTTTCCCTACTTGTTTTTTTTAAGTCCTATAGACCTTTTCCCTTTTCACAAGACTTTTCCCTACTTGTATTCGAAGTCGTACAGACCATTTCCCTGTTCACAAGACTTTTTCCTACTTTTTTTTTTAAAGTAGTATAAGCCTGTTTCTGTTTACAAGACTTTTCCCTACTTCTTTTCAAGTAAGTCGTATAGACCTTTTTCCTGTTCACAAGACTTTTCCCTACTTTTATTTGAAGTCGTACAGACCTTTTCCCTCTTCACAAGACTGTTCACAAGACTTTTCCCTACTTATATTTGAAGTCGTATAGACCTTTTCCCTGTTCACAAGACTTTTCCCTACTTATATTTGAAGTCGTATAGACCTTTTTCCTGTTCACAAGACTGTTCACAAGACTTTTCCCTACTTGTTTTTCAAGTCGTATAGACCTTTTTCCTGTTCACAAGACTGTTCACAAGACTTTTCCCTACTTGTATTTCAAGTCGTATAGACCTTTTCCCTTTTCACAAGACTTTTCCCTACTTGTATTAGAAGTCGTATAGACTTTTTTCCTGTTCACAAGACTTTTCCCTACTTGTATTTGAAGTCGTATAGACCTTTTCCCTTTTTACAAGACTTTTCCCTATTTGTATTTGAAGTCGTATATACCTTTTCCCTGTTCACAAGACTTTTCCCTACTTGTGTTTTAAGTCGTTTAGACCTTTTCCCTTTTCACAAAACTTTTCCCTACTTGTACTTGAAGTCGTATAGATTTTTTCCCTGTTCACAAGACTTTTCCCTACTTGTATTTGAAGTCGTATAGACCTTTTTCCTGTTCACAAGACTTTTCTCTACTTGTATTTGAAATCGTATAGACCTTTTCCCTGTTCACAAGACTTTTCACAAGACTTTTCCCTACTTGTATTTGAAGTCGTATATACCTTTTCCCTTTTCACAAGACTTTTCTCTACTTGTATTTGAAGTCGTATAGACCTTTACCCTGTTCACAAGACTTTTCACAAGACTTTTCCCTACTTGTGTTTGAAGTCGTATATTCCTTTTCCCTGTTCACAAGACCTTTCCCTACTTGTATTTTAAGTCGTATAGACCTTTTCCCTTTTCACAAGACATTTCCCTACTTGTACTTGAAGTCGTATAGACCTTTTCCCTGTTCACAAGACTTTTCCCTACTTGTATTTGAAGTCGTATAGACCTTTTTCCTGTTCACAAGACTTTTCTCTACTTGTGTTTGAAGTCGTATAGACCTTTTCCCTGTTCACAAGACTTTTCACAAGACTTTTCCCTACTTGTATTTGAAGTCGTATATACCTTTTCCCTGTTCACAAGACTTTTCCCTACTTGTAATTGAAGTCGTATATACCTTTTCCCTGTTCACAAGACTTCTCCCTACTTGTTTTTGAAGTCGTATATACCTTTTCCTTGTTCACAAGACTTTTCCCTACTTGTACTTGAAGTCGTTTAGACCCTTTCCCTGTTCACAAGACTTTTTCCTACTTACTTGTCCTTGAAGTCGTATAGACTTTTTTCCTGTTCACAAGACTGTTCACAAGACTTTTCCCTACTTGTATTCGAAGTCGTACAGACCTTTCCCCTGTTCACACGACTTTTCCCTACTTGTATTTGAAGTCGTACAGACCATTTCCCTGTTCACAAGACTTTTTCCTACTTTTTTTTAAAAGTAGTATAGGCCTGTTTCTGTTTACAAGACTTTTCCCTACTTCTTTTCAAGTCGTATAGATCTTTTTCCTGTTCACAAGACTTTTCCCTACTTGTATTTGAAGTCGTACAGACCTTTTCCCTGTTCACAAGACTTTTCCCTACTTATATTTGAAGTCGTATAGACCTTTTTCCTGTTCACAAGACTGTTCACAAGACTTTTTCCTACTTGTTTTTCAAGTCGTATAGACCTTTTTCCTGTTCACAAGACTGTTCACAAGACTTTTCCCTACTTGTATTTCAAGTCGTATAGACCTTTTCCCTTTTTACAAGACTTTTCCCTATTTGTATTTGAAGTCGTATATACCTTTTTCCTGTTCACAAGACTTTTCCCTACTTGTGTTTTAAGTCGTATAGACTTTTTTCCTGTTCACAAGACTTTTCCCTATTTGTATTTGAAGTCGTATAGACCTTTTCCCTTTTTACAAGACTTTTCCCTATTTGTATTTGAAGTCGTATATACCTTTTTCCTGTTCACAAGACTTTTCCCTACTTGTGTTTTAAGTCGTTTAGACCTTTTCCCTTTTCACAGGACTTTTCCCTACTTGTACTTGAAGTCGTATAGACCTTTTCCCTGTTCACAAGACTTTTCCCTACTTGTATTAGAAGTCGTATAGACTTTTTTCCTGTTCACAAGACTTTTCCCTACTTGTATTTGAAGTCGTATAGACCTTTTCCCTTTTTACAAGACTTTTCCCTATTTGTATTTGAAGTCGTATATACCTTTTCCCTGTTCACAAGACTTTTCCCTACTTGTGTTTTAAGTCGTTTAGACCTTTTCCCTTTTCACAAGACTTTTCCCTACTTGTACTTGAAGTCGTATAGACCTTTTCCCTGTTCACAAGACTTTTCCCTACTTGTATTTGAAGTCGTATAGACCTTTTTCCTGTTCACAAGACTTTTCTCTACTTGTATTTGAAATCGTATAGACCTTTTCCCTTTTTACAAGACTTTTCCCTATTTGTATTTGAAGTCGTATATACCTTTTCCCTGTTCACAAGACTTTTCCCTACTTGTGTTTTAAGTCGTTTAGACCTTTTCCCTGTTCACAAGACTTTTCCCTACTTGTATTTGAAGTCGTATATACCTTTTCCCTTTTCACAAGACTTTTCTCTACTTGTATTTGAAGTCGTATAGACCTTTTCCCTGTTCACAAGACTTTTCACAAGACTTTTCCCTACTTGTATTTGAAGTCGTATATACCTTTTCCCTGTTCACAAGACTTTACCCTACTTGTATTTTAAGTCGTATATACCTTTTCCCTTTTCACAAGACTTTTCCCTACTTGTACTTGAAGTCGTATAGACCTTTTCCCTGTTCACAAGACTGTTCACAAGACTTTTCCCTACTTATATTTGAAGTCGTTTAGACCTTTTTCCTGTTCACAAGACTGTTCACAAGACTTTTCCCTACTTGTATTTGAAGTCGTATAGACCTTTTCCCTGTTCACAAGATTTTTCCCTACTTGTAATTGAAGTCGTATATACCTTTTCCCTGTTCACAAGACTTCTCCCTACTTGTTTTTGAAGTCGTATAGACCTTTTCCCTGTTCACAAGACTTTTCCCTACTTGTAATTGAAGTCGTATATACCTTTTCCCTGTTCACAAGACTTTTCCCTACTTGTGTTTTAAGTCGTTTAGACCTTTTCCCTTTTCACAAGACTTTTCCCTACTTGTACTTGAAGTCGTATAGATTTTTTCCCTGTTCACAAGACTTTTCCCTACTTGTATTTGAAGTCGTATAGACCTTTTTCCTGTTCACAAGACTTTTCTCTACTTGTATTTGAAATCGTATAGACCTTTTCCCTGTTCACAAGACTTTTCACAAGACTTTTCCCTACTTGTATTTGAAGTCGTATATACCTTTTCCCTTTTCACAAGACTTTTCTCTACTTGTATTTGAAGTCGTATAGACCTTTACCCTGTTCACAAGACTTTTCACAAGACTTTTCCCTACTTGTATTTGAAGTCGTATATTCCTTTTCCCTGTTCACAAGACCTTTCCCTACTTGTATTTTAAGTCGTATAGACCTTTCCCCTTTTCACAAGACTTTTCCCTACTTGTATTTGAAGTCGTATAGACCTTTTTCCTGTTCACAAGACTTTTCTCTACTTGTGTTTGAAGTCGTATAGACCTTTTCCCTGTTCACAAGACTTTTCACAAGACTTTTCCCTACTTGTATTTGAAGTCGTATATACCTTTTCCCTGTTCACAAGACTTTTCCCTACTTGTAATTGAAGTCGTAAATACCTTTTCCCTGTTCACAAGACTTCTCCCTACTTGTTTTTGAAGTCGTATATACCTTTTCCCTGTTCACAAAACTTTTCCCTACTTGTACTTGAAGTCGTTTAGACCCTTTCCCTGTTCACAAGACTTTTTCCTACTTACTTGTCCTTGAAGTCGTATAGACTTTTTTCCTGTTCACAAGACTGTTCACAAGACTTTTCCCTACTTGTATTCGAAGTCGTACAGACCTTTCCCCTGTTCACACGACTTTTCCCTACTTGTATTTGAAGTCGTACAGACCATTTCCCTGTTCACAAGACTTTTTCCTACTTTTTTTTAAAAGTAGTATAGGCCTGTTTCTGTTTACAAGACTTTTCCCTACTTCTTTTCAAGTCGTATAGACCTTTTTCCTGTTCACAAGACTTTTCCCTACTTGTATTTGAAGTCGTACAGACCATTTCCATGTTCACAAGACTTTTCCCTACTTGTATTTGAAGTCGTACAGACCTTTTCCCTCTTCACAAGACTGTTCACAAGACTTTTCCCTACTTATATTTGAAGTCGTATAGACCTTTTCCCTGTTCACAAGACTTTTCCCTACTTATATTTGAAGTCGTACAGACCTTTTTCCTGTTCACAAGACTGTTCACAAGACTTTTTCCTACTTGTATTTCAAGTCGTATAGACCTTTTTCCTGTTCACAAGACTCTTCACAAGACTTTTCCCTACTTGTATTTCAAGTCGTATAGACCTTTTCCCTTTTCACAAGACTTTTCCCTACTTGTATTAGAAGTCGTATAGACTTTTTTCCTGTTCACAAGACTTTTCCCTACTTGTATTTGAAGTCGTATAGACCTTTTCCCTTTTTACAAGACTTTTCCCTACTTGTGTTTGAAGTCGTATATACCTTTTCCCTGTTCACAAGACTTTTCCCTACTTTTATTTGAAGTCGTATAGACCTTTTTCCTGTTCCCTACTTGTTTTTGAAGTCGTATAGACCTTTTCCCTGTTCACAAGACTTTTATCTATTTATATTTGAAGTCGTATAGACTATTTTCCTGTTCACAAGACTGTTCACAAGACCTTTCCCTACGTGTATTTGAAGTCGTAGAGACCTTTTCCCTTTTCACAAGACTTTTCCCTACTTGTACTTGAAGTCGTAAAGACCTTTTCCCTGTTCACAAGACTTTTCCCTACTTATGTTTGAAGTCGTATAGACCTTTTTCCCGGTTCACAAAACTTTTCACAAGACGTTTCCCTACTTGTATTTGAAGTCGTAAATACCTTTTTCCTGTTCACAAGACTTTTCCCTATTTGTATTAGAAGTCGTGTAGACCTTTTTTCTGTTCACAAGACTTTTCCCTACTTGTATTTGAAGTCGTATAGACCTTTTCCCTTTTCACAAGACTTTTCCCTACTTGTACTTGAAGTCGTATAGACCTTTTCCCTGTTCACAAGACTTTTCCCTACTTCTATTTGGAGTCGTATAGACCTTTTTCCTGTTCACAAGACTCATCCCTGCTTGTATTTAAAGTCGTATAGACCTTTTTCCTGTTCACAAGACTTTTCTCTACTTGTATTTGAAGTCGTATAGACTTTTTCCCTGTTCACAAGACTTTTCACAAGACTTTTCCTTACTTGTATTTGAAGTCGTATATACCTTTGCCCTGTTCACAAGACCTTTCCCTACTTGTAGTTTAAGTCATATAGACCTTTTCCCTTTTCACAAGACTTTTCCCTACTTGTACTTGAAGTCGTATAGACCTTTTCCCTGTTCACAAGACTTTTCCCTACTTGTATTGGAAGTCGTATAGACCTTTTTCCTGTTCACAAGACTTTTCTCTACTTGTATTTGAAGTCGTATAGACCTTTTCCCTGTTCACAAGACTTTTCTCAAGACTTTTCCCTACTTGTATTTGAAGTCGTATATACCTTTTCCCTGTTCACAAAATTTTTCCCTACTTGTTTTTTTTAAGTCCTATAGACCTTTTCCCTTTTCACAAGACTTTTCCCTACTTGTATTCGAAGTCGTACAGACCATTTCCCTGTTCACAAGACTTTTTCCTACTTTTTTTTTAAAGTAGTATAAGCCTGTTTCTGTTTACAAGACTTTTCCCTACTTCTTTTCAAGTAAGTCGTATAGACCTTTTTCCTGTTCACAAGACTTTTCCCTACTTTTATTTGAAGTCGTACAGACCTTTTCCCTCTTCACAAGACTGTTCACAAGACTTTTCCCTACTTATATTTGAAGTCGTATAGACCTTTTCCCTGTTCACAAGACTTTTCCCTACTTATATTTGAAGTCGTATAGACCTTTTTCCTGTTCACAAGACTGTTCACAAGACTTTTCCCTACTTGTTTTTCGAGTCGTATAGACCTTTTTCCTGTTCACAAGACTGTTCACAAGACTTTTCCCTACTTGTATTTCAAGTCGTATAGACCTTTTCCCTTTTCACAAGACTTTTCCCTACTTGTATTAGAAGTCGTATAGACTTTTTTCCTGTTCACAAGACTTTTCCCTACTTGTATTTGAAGTCGTATAGACCTTTTCCCTTTTTACAAGACTTTTCCCTATTTGTTTTTGAAGTCGTATATACCTTTTCCCTGTTCACAAGACTTTTCCCTACTTGTGTTTTAAGTCGTTTAGACCTTTTCCCTTTTCACAAAACTTTTCCCTACTTGTACTTGAAGTCGTATAGATTTTTTCCCTGTTCACAAGACTTTTCCCTACTTGTATTTGAAGTCGTATAGACCTTTTTCCTGTTCACAAGACTTTTCTCTACTTGTATTTGAAATCGTATAGACCTTTTCCCTGTTCACAAGACTTTTCACAAGACTTTTCCCTACTTGTATTTGAAGTCGTATATACCTTTTCCCTTTTCACAAGACTTTTCTCTACTTGTATTTGAAGTCGTATAGACCTTTACCCTGTTCACAAGACTTTTCAGAAGACTTTTCCCTACTTGTGTTTGAAGTCGTATATTCCTTTTCCCTGTTCACAAGACCTTTCCCTACTTGTATTTTAAGTCGTATAGACCTTTTCCCTTTTCACAAGACATTTCCCTACTTGTACTTGAAGTCGTATAGACCTTTTCCCTGTTCACAAGACTTTTCCCTACTTGTATTTGAAGTCGTATAGACCTTTTTCCTGTTCACAAGACTTTTCTCTACTTGTGTTTGAAGTCGTATAGACCTTTTCCCTGTTCACAAGACTTTTCACAAGACTTTTCCCTACTTGTATTTGAAGTCGTATATACCTTTTCCCTGTTCACAAGACTTTTCCCTACTTGTAATTGAAGTCGTATATACCTTTTCCCTGTTCACAAGACTTCTCCCTACTTGTTTTTGAAGTCGTATATACCTTTTCCTTGTTCACAAGACTTTTCCCTACTTGTACTTGAAGTCGTTTAGACCCTTTCCCTGTTCACAAGACTTTTTCCTACTTACTTGTCCTTGAAGTCGTATAGACTTTTTTCCTGTTCACAAGACTGTTCACAAGACTTTTCCCTACTTGTATTCGAAGTCGTACAGACCTTTCCCCTGTTCACATGACTTTTCCCTACTTGTATTTGAAGTCGTACAGACCATTTCCCTGTTCACAAGACTTTTTCCTACTTTTTTTTAAAAGTAGTATAGGCCTGTTTCTGTTTACAAGACTTTTCCCTACTTCTTTTCAAGTCGTATAGATCTTTTTCCTGTTCACAAGACTTTTCCCTACTTGTATTTGAAGTCGTACAGACCATTTCCATGTTCACAAGACTTTTCCCTACTTGTATTTGAAGTCGTACAGACCTTTTCCCTCTTCACAAGACTGTTCACAAGACTTTTCCCTACTTATATTTGAAGTCGTATAGACCTTTTCCCTGTTCACAAGACTTTTCCCTACTTATATTTGAAGTCGTACAGACCTTTTTCCTGTTCACAAGACTGTTCACAAGACTTTTTCCTACTTGTATTTCAAGTCGTATAGACCTTTTTCCTGTTCACAAGACTCTTCACAAGACTTTTCCCTACTTGTATTTCAAGTCGTATAGACCTTTTCCCTTTTCACAAGACTTTTCCCTACTTGTATTAGAAGTCGTATAGACTTTTTTCCTGTTCACAAGACTTTTCCCTACTTGTATTTGAAGTCGTATAGACCTTTTCCCTTTTTACAAGACTTTTCCCTACTTGTGTTTGAAGTCGTATATACCTTTTCCCTGTTCACAAGACTTTTCCCTACTTTTATTTGAAGTCGTATAGACCTTTTTCCTGTTCCCTACTTGTTTTTGAAGTCGTATAGACCTTTTCCCTGTTCACAAGACTTTTATCTATTTATATTTGAAGTCGTATAGACTATTTTCCTGTTCACAAGACTGTTCACAAGACCTTTTGAAGTCGTATAGACCTTTTCCCTTTTCACAAGACTTTTCCCTACTTGTACTTGAAGTCGTAAAGACCTTTTCCCTGTTCACAAGACTTTTCCCTACTTATGTTTGAAGTCGTATAGACCTTTTTCCCGGTTCACAAGACTTTTCACAAGACGTTTCCCTACTTGTATTTGAAGTCGTAAATACCTTTTTCCTGTTCACAAGACTTTTCCCTATTTGTATTAGAAGTCGTGTAGACCTTTTTTCTGTTCACAAGACTTTTCCCTACTTGTATTTGAAGTCGTATAGACCTTTTCCCTTTTCACAAGACTTTTCCCTACTTGTACTTGAAGTCGTATAGACCTTTTCCCTGTTCACAAGACTTTTCCCTACTTCTATTTGGAGTCGTATAGACCTTTTTCCTGTTCACAAGACTCATCCCTGCTTGTATTTAAAGTCGTATAAACCTTTTTCCTGTTCACAAGACTTTTCTCTACTTGTATTTGAAGTCGTATAGACCTTTGCCCTGTTCACAAGACCTTTCCCTACTTGTAGTTTAAGTCATATAGACCTTTTCCCTTTTCACAAGACTTTTCCCTACTTGTACTTGAAGTCGTATAGACCTTTTCCCTGTTCACAAGACTTTTCCCTACTTGTATTGGAAGTCGTATAGACCTTTTTCCTGTTCACAAGACTTTTCTCTACTTGTATTTGAAGTCGTATAGACCTTTTCCCTGTTCACAAGACTTTTCTCAAGACTTTTCCCTACTTGTATTTGAAGTCGTATATACCTTTTCCCTGTTCACAAAATTTTTCCCTACTTGTTTTTTTAAGTCCTATAGACCTTTTCCCTTTTCACAAGACTTTTCCCTACTTGTATTCGAAGTCGTACAGACCATTTCCCTGTTCACAAGACTTTTTCCTACTTTTTTTTTTTAAAGTAGTATAAGCCTGTTTCTGTTTACAAGACTTTTCCCTACTTCTTTTCAAGTAAGTCGTATAGACCTTTTTCCTGTTCACAAGACTTTTCCCTACTTTTATTTGAAGTCGTACAGACCTTTTCCCTCTTCACAAGACTGTTCACAAGACTTTTCCCTACTTATATTTGAAGTCGTATAGACCTTTTCCCTGTTCACAAGACTTTTCCCTACTTATATTTGAAGTCGTATAGACCTTTTTCCTGTTCACAAGACTGTTCACAAGACTTTTCCCTACTTGTTTTTCAAGTCGTATAGACCTTTTTCCTGTTCACAAGACTGTTCACAAGACTTTTCCCTACTTGTATTTCAAGTCGTATAGACCTTTTCCCTTTTCACAAGACTTTTCCCTACTTGTATTAGAAGTCGTATAGACCTTTTTCCTGTTCACAAGACTGTTCACAAGACTTTTCCCTACTTGTTTTTCAAGTCGTATAGACCTTTTTCCTGTTCACAAGACTGTTCACAAGACTTTTCCCTACTTGTATTTCAAGTCGTATAGACCTTTTCCCTTTTCACAAGACTTTTCCCTACTTGTATTAGAAGTCGTATAGACTTTTTTCCTGTTCACAAGACTTTTCCCTACTTGTATTTGAAGTCGTATAGACCTTTTCCCTTTTTACAAGACTTTTCCCTATTTGTATTTGAAGTCGTATAGACTATTTTCCTGTTCACAAGACTGTTCACAAGACCTTTTGAAGTCGTATAGACCTTTTCCCTTTTCACAAGACTTTTCCCTACTTGTACTTGAAGTCGTAAAGACCTTTTCCCTGTTCACAAGACTTTTCCCTACTTATGTTTGAAGTCGTATAGACCTTTTTCCCGGTTCACAAGACTTTTCACAAGACGTTTCCCTACTTGTATTTGAAGTCGTTAATACTTTTTTCCTGTTCACAAGACTTTTCCCTATTTGTATTAGAAGTCGTGTAGACCTTTTTTCTGTTCACAAGACTTTTCCCTACTTGTATTTGAAGTCGTATAGACCTTTTCCCTTTTCACAAGACTTTTCCCTACTTGTACTTGAAGTCGTATAGACCTTTTCCCTGTTCACAAGACTTTTCCCTACTTCTATTTGGAGTCGTATAGACCTTTTTCCTGTTCACAAGACTCATCCCTGCTTGTATTTAAAGTCGTATAGACCTTTTTCCTGTTCACAAGACTTTTCTCTACTTGTATTTGAAGTCGTATAGACCTTTGCCCTGTTCACAAGACCTTTCCCTACTTGTAGTTTAAGTCATATAGACCTTTTCCCTTTTCACAAGACTTTTCCCTACTTGTACTTGAAGTCGTATAGACCTTTTCCCTGTTCACAAGACTTTTCCCTACTTGTATTGGAAGTCGTATAGACCTTTTTCCTGTTCACAAGACTTTTCTCTACTTGTATTTGAAGTCGTATAGACCTTTTCCCTGTTCACAAGACTTTTCTCAAGACTTTTCCCTACTTGTATTTGAAGTCGTATATACCTTTTCCCTGTTCACAAAATTTTTCCCTACTTGTTTTTTTTAAGTCCTATAGACCTTTTCCCTTTTCACAAGACTTTTCCCTACTTGTATTCGAAGTCGTACAGACCATTTCCCTGTTCACAAGACTTTTTCCTACTTTTTTTTAAAGTAGTATAAGCCTGTTTCTGTTTACAAGACTTTTCCCTACTTCTTTTCAAGTAAGTCGTATAGACCTTTTTCCTGTTCACAAGACTTTTCCCTACTTTTATTTGAAGTCGTACAGACCTTTTCCCTCTTCACAAGACTGTTCACAAGACTTTTCCCTACTTATATTTGAAGTCGTATAGACCTTTTCCCTGTTCACAAGACTTTTCCCTACTTATATTTGAAGTCGTATAGACCTTTTTCCTGTTCACAAGACTGTTCACAAGACTTTTCCCTACTTGTTTTTCAAGTCGTATAGACCTTTTTCCTGTTCACAAGACTGTTCACAAGACTTTTCCCTACTTGTATTTCAAGTCGTATAGACCTTTTCCCTTTTCACAAGACTTTTCCCTACTTGTATTAGAAGTCGTATAGACTTTTTTCCTGTTCACAAGACTTTTCCCTACTTGTATTTGAAGTCGTATAGACCTTTTCCCTTTTTACAAGACTTTTCCCTATTTGTATTTGAAGTCGTATATACCTTTTCCCTGTTCACAAGACTTTTCCCTACTTGTGTTTTAAGTCGTTTAGACCTTTTTCCCTTTTCACAAAACTTTTCCCTACTTGTACTTGAAGTCGTATAGATTTTTTCCCTGTTCACAAGACTTTTCCCTACTTGTATTTGAAGTCGTATAGACCTTTTTCCTGTTCACAAGACTTTTCTCTACTTGTATTTGAAATCGTATAGACCTTTTCCCTGTTCACAAGACTTTTCACAAGACTTTTCCCTACTTGTATTTGAAGTCGTATATACCTTTTCCCTTTTCACAAGACTTTTCTCTACTTGTATTTGAAGTCGTATAGACCTTTACCCTGTTCACAAGACTTTTCACAAGACTTTTCCCTACTTGTGTTTGAAGTCGTATATTCCTTTTCCCTGTTCACAAGACCTTTCCCTACTTGTATTTTAAGTCGTATAGACCTTTTCCCTTTTCACAAGACATTTCCCTACTTGTACTTGAAGTCGTATAGACCTTTTCCCTGTTCACAAGACTTTTCACTACTTGTATTTGAAGTCGTATAGACCTTTTTCCTGTTCACAAGACTTTTCTCTACTTGTGTTTGAAGTCGTATAGACCTTTTCCCTGTTCACAAGACTTTTCACAAGACTTTTCCCTACTTGTATTTGAAGTCGTATATACCTTTTCCCTGTTCACAAGACTTTTCCCTACTTGTACTTGAAGTCGTTTAGACCCTTTCCCTGTTCACAAGACTTTTTCCTACTTACTTGTCCTTGAAGTCGTATAGACTTTTTTCCTGTTCACAAGACTGTTCACAAGACTTTTCCCTACTTGTATTCGAAGTCGTACAGACCTTTCCCCTGTTCACACGACTTTTCCCTACTTGTATTTGAAGTCGTACAGACCATTTCCCTGTTCACAAGACTTTTTCCTACTTTTTTTTAAAAGTAGTATAGGCCTGTTTCTGTTTACAAGACTTTTCCCTACTTCTTTTCAAGTCGTATAGATCTTTTTCCTGTTCACAAGACTTTTCCCTACTTGTATTTGAAGTCGTACAGACCATTTCCATGTTCACAAGACTTTTCCCTACTTGTATTTGAAGTCGTACAGACCTTTTCCCTCTTCACAAGACTGTTCACAAGACTTTTCCCTACTTATATTTGAAGTCGTATAGACCTTTTCCCTGTTCACAAGACTTTTCCCTACTTATATTTGAAGTCGTACAGACCTTTTTCCTGTTCACAAGACTGTTCACAAGACTTTTTCCTACTTGTATTTCAAGTCGTATAGACCTTTTTCCTGTTCACAAGACTCTTCACAAGACTTTTCCCTACTTGTATTTCAAGTCGTATAGACCTTTTCCCTTTTCACAAGACTTTTCCCTACTTGTATTAGAAGTCGTATAGACTTTTTTCCTGTTCACAAGACTTTTCCCTACTTGTATTTGAAGTCGTATAGACCTTTTCCCTTTTTACAAGACTTTTCCCTACTTGTGTTTGAAGTCGTATATACCTTTTCCCTGTTCACAAGACTTTTCCCTACTTTTATTTGAAGTCGTATAGACCTTTTTCCTGTTCCCTACTTGTTTTTGAAGTCGTATAGACCTTTTCCCTGTTCACAAGACTTTTATCTATTTATATTTGAAGTCGTATAGACTATTTTCCTGTTCACAAGACTGTTCACAAGACCTTTTGAAGTCGTATAGACCTTTTCCCTTTTCACAAGACTTTTCCCTACTTGTACTTGAAGTCGTAAAGACCTTTTCCCTGTTCACAAGACTTTTCCCTACTTATGTTTGAAGTCGTATAGACCTTTTTCCCGGTTCACAAGACTTTTCACAAGACGTTTCCCTACTTGTATTTGAAGTCGTAAATACCTTTTTCCTGTTCACAAGACTTTTCCCTATTTGTATTAGAAGTCGTGTAGACCTTTTTTCTGTTCACAAGACTTTTCCCTACTTGTATTTGAAGTCGTATAGACCTTTTCCCTTTTCACAAGACTTTTCCCTACTTGTACTTGAAGTCGTATAGACCTTTTCCCTGTTCACAAGACTTTTCCCTACTTCTATTTGGAGTCGTATAGACCTTTTTCCTGTTCACAAGACTCATCCCTGCTTGTATTTAAAGTCGTATAGACCTTTTTCCTGTTCACAAGACTTTTCTCTACTTGTATTTGAAGTCGTATAGACCTTTGCCCTGTTCACAAGACCTTTCCCTACTTGTAGTTTAAGTCATATAGACCTTTTCCCTTTTCACAAGACTTTTCCCTACTTGTACTTGAAGTCGTATAGACCTTTTCCCTGTTCACAAGACTTTTCCCTACTTGTATTGGAAGTCGTATAGACCTTTTTCCTGTTCACAAGACTTTTCTCTACTTGTATTTGAAGTCGTATAGACCTTTTCCCTGTTCACAAGACTTTTCTCAAGACTTTTCCCTACTTGTATTTGAAGTCGTATATACCTTTTCCCTGTTCACAAAATTTTTCCCTACTTGTTTTTTTAAGTCCTATAGACCTTTTCCCTTTTCACAAGACTTTTCCCTACTTGTATTCGAAGTCGTACAGACCATTTCCCTGTTCACAAGACTTTTTCCTATTTTTTTTTAAAGTAGTATAAGCCTGTTTCTGTTTACAAGACTTTTCCCTACTTCTTTTCAAGTAAGTCGTATAGACCTTTTTCCTGTTCACAAGACTTTTCCCTACTTTTATTTGAAGTCGTACAGACCTTTTCCCTCTTCACAAGACTGTTCACAAGACTTTTCCCTACTTATATTTGAAGTCGTATAGACCTTTTCCCTGTTCACAAGACTTTTCCCTACTTATATTTGAAGTCGTATAGACCTTTTTCCTGTTCACAAGACTGTTCACAAGACTTTTCCCTACTTGTTTTTCAAGTCGTATAGACCTTTTTCCTGTTCACAAGACTGTTCACAAGACTTTTCCCTACTTGTATTTCAAGTCGTATAGACCTTTTCCCTTTTCACAAGACTTTTCCCTACTTGTATTAGAAGTCGTATAGACCTTTTTCCTGTTCACAAGACTGTTCACAAGACTTTTCCCTACTTGTTTTTCAAGTCGTATAGACCTTTTTCCTGTTCACAAGACTGTTCACAAAACTTTTCCCTACTTGTATTTCAAGTCGTATAGACCTTTTCCCTTTTCACAAGACTTTTCCCTACTTGTATTAGAAGTCGTATAGACTTTTTTCCTGTTCACAAGACTTTTCCCTACTTGTATTTGAAGTCGTATAGACCTTTTCCCTTTTTACAAGACTTTTCCCTATTTGTATTTGAAGTCGTATAGACTATTTTCCTGTTCACAAGACTGTTCACAAGACCTTTTGAAGTCGTATAGACCTTTTCCCTTTTCACAAGACTTTTCCCTACTTGTACTTGAAGTCGTAAAGACCTTTTCCCTGTTCACAAGACTTTTCCCTACTTATGTTTGAAGTCGTATAGACCTTTTTCCCGGTTCACAAGACTTTTCACAAGACGTTTCCCTACTTGTATTTGAAGTCGTAAATACTTTTTTCCTGTTCACAAGACTTTTCCCTATTTGTATTAGAAGTCGTGTAGACCTTTTTTCTGTTCACAAGACTTTTCCCTACTTGTATTTGAAGTCGTATAGACCTTTTCCCTTTTCACAAGACTTTTCCCTACTTGTACTTGAAGTCGTATAGACCTTTTCCCTGTTCACAAGACTTTTCCCTACTTCTATTTGGAGTCGTATAGACCTTTTTCCTGTTCACAAGACTCATCCCTGCTTGTATTTAAAGTCGTATAGACCTTTTTTCCTGTTCACAAGACTTTTCTCTACTTGTATTTGAAGTCGTATAGACCTTTGCCTGTTCACAAGACCTTTCCCTACTTGTAGTTTAAGTCATATAGACCTTTTCCCTTTTCACAAGACTTTTCCTACTTGTACTTGAAGTCGTATAGACCTTTTCCCTGTTCACAAGACTTTTCCCTACTTGTATTGGAAGTCGTATAGACCTTTTTCCTGTTCACAAGACTTTTCTCTACTTGTATTTGAAGTCGTATAGACCTTTTCCCTGTTCACAAGACTTTTCTCAAGACTTTTCCCTACTTGTATTTGAAGTCGTATATACCTTTTCCTGTTCACAAAATTTTTCCCTACTTGTTTTTTTTTAAGTCCTATAGACCTTTTCCCTTTTCACAAGACTTTTCCCTACTTGTATTCGAAGTCGTACAGACCATTTCCCTGTTCACAAGACTTTTTCCTACTTTTTTTTTAAAGTAGTATAAGCCTGTTTCTGTTTACAAGACTTTTCCCTACTTCTTTTCAAGTAAGTCGTATAGACCTTTTTCCTGTTCACAAGACTTTTCCCTACTTTTATTTGAAGTCGTACAGACCTTTTCCCTCTTCACAAGACTGTTCACAAGACTTTTCCCTACTTATATTTGAAGTCGTATAGACCTTTTCCCTGTTCACAAGACTTTTCCCTACTTATATTTGAAGTCGTATAGGACCTTTTCCTGTTCACAAGACTGTTCACAAGACTTTTCCCTACTTGTTTTTCAAGTCATATAGACCTTTTTCCTGTTCACAAGACTGTTCACAAGACTTTTCCCTACTTGTATTTCAAGTCGTATAGACCTTTTCCCTTTTCACAAGACTTTTCCCTACTTGTATTAGAAGTCGTATAGACTTTTTTCCTGTTCACAAGACTTTTCCCTACTTGTATTTGAAGTCGTATAGACCTTTTCCTTTTTACAAGACTTTTCCCTATTTGTATTTGAAGTCGTATATACCTTTTCCCTGTTCACAAGACTTTTCCCTACTTGTGTTTTAAGTCGTTTAGACCTTTTCCCTTTTCACAAAACTTTTCCCTACTTGTACTTGAAGTCGTATAGATTTTTTCCCTGTTCACAAGACTTTTCCCTACTTGTATTTGAAGTCGTATAGACCTTTTTCCTGTTCACAAGACTTTTCTCTACTTGTATTTGAAATCGTATAGACCTTTTCCCTGTTCACAAGACTTTTCACAAGACTTTTCCTTTTCACAAGACTTTTCCCTACTTGTATTTGAAGTCGTATATACCTTTTCCCTTTTCACAAGACTTTTCTCTACTTGTATTTGAAGTCGTATAGACCTTTACCCTGTTCACAAGACTTTTCACAAGACTTTTCCCTACTTGTGTTTGAAGTCGTATATTCCTTTTCCCTGTTCACAAGACCTTTCCCTACTTGTATTTTAAGTCGTATAGACCTTTTCCCTTTTCACAAGACATTTCCCTACTTTTCACTACTTGTATTTGAAGTCGTATAGACCTTTTTCCTGTTCACAAGACTTTTCTCTACTTGTGTTTGAAGTCGTATAGACCTTTTCCCTGTTCACAAGACTTTTCACAAGACTTTTCCCTACTTGTATTTGAAGTCGTATATACCTTTTCCCTGTTCACAAGACTTTTCCCTACTTGTAATTGAAGTCGTATATACCTTTTCCCTGTTCACAAGACTTCTCCCTACTTGTTTTTGAAGTCGTATATACCTTTTCCTTGTTCACAAGACTTTTCCCTACTTGTACTTGAAGTCGTTTAGACCCTTTCCCTGTTCACAAGACTTTTTCCTACTTACTTGTCCTTGAAGTCGTATAGACTTTTTTCCTGTTCACAAGACTGTTCACAAGACTTTTCCCTACTTGTATTCGAAGTCGTACAGAGTATTTGAAGTCGTACAGACCATTTCCCTGTTCACAAGACTTTTTCCTACTTTTTTTTTAAAGTAGTATAGGCCTGTTTCTGTTTACAAGACTTTTCCCTACTTCTTTTCAAGTCGTATAGATCTTTTTCCTGTTCACAAGACTTTTCCCTACTTGTATTTGAAGTCGTACAGACCTTTTCCCTGTTCACAAGACTTTTCCCTACTTATATTTGAAGTCGTATAGACCTTTTTCCTGTTCACAAGACTGTTCACAAGACTTTTTCCTACTTGTTTTTCAAGTCGTATAGACCTTTTTCCTGTTCACAAGACTGTTCACAAGACTTTTCCCTACTTGTATTTCAAGTCGTATAGACCTTTTCCCTTTTTACAAGACTTTTCCCTATTTGTATTTGAAGTCGTATATACCTTTTTCCTGTTCACAAGACTTTTCCCTACTTGTGTTTTAAGTCGTATAGACTTTTTTCCTGTTCACAAGACTTTTCCCTATTTGTATTTGAAGTCGTATAGACCTTTTCCCTTTTTACAAGACTTTTCCCTATTTGTATTTGAAGTCGTATATACCTTTTTCCTGTTCACAAGACTTTTCCCTACTTGTGTTTTAAGTCGTTTAGACCTTTTCCCTTTTCACAAGACTTTTCCCTACTTGTACTTGAAGTCGTATAGACCTTTTCCCTGTTCACAAGACTTTTCCCTACTTGTATTAGAAGTCGTATAGACTTTTTTCCTGTTCACAAGACTTTTCCCTACTTGTATTTGAAGTCGTATAGACCTTTTCCCTTTTTACAAGACTTTTCCCTATTTGTATTTGAAGTCGTATATACTCTTTTCCCTGTTCACAAGACTTTTCCCTACTTGTGTTTTAAGTCGTTTAGACCTTTTCCCTTTTCACAAGACTTTTCCTACTTGTACTTGAAGTCGTATAGACCTTTTCCCTGTTCACAAGAACTTTTCCCTACTTGTATTTGAAGTCGTATAGACCTTTTTCCTGTTCACAAGACTTTTCTCTACTTGTATTTGAAATCGTATAGACCTTTTCCCTTTTTACAAGACTTTTCCTATTTGTATTTGAAGTCGTATATACCTTTTCCCTGTTCACAAGACTTTTCCCTACTTGTGTTTTAAGTCGTTTAGACCTTTTCCCTGTTCACAAGACTTTTCCCTACTTGTATTTGAAGTCGTATATACCTATTTCCCTTTTCACAAGACTTTTCTCTACTTGTATTTGAAGTCGTATAGACCTTTTCCCTGTTCACAAGACTTTTCACAAGACTTTTCCCTACTTGTATTTGAAGTCGTATATACCTTTTCCCTGTTCACAAGACTTTACCCTACTTGTATTCGAAGTCGTACAGACCTTTCCCCTGTTCTCACTACGACTTTTCCCTACTTGTATTTGAAGTCGTACAGACCATTTCCCTGTTCACAAGACTTTTTCCTACTTTTTTTTTAAAGTAGTATAGGCCTGTTTCTGTTTACAAGACTTTTCCCTACTTCTTTTCAAGTCGTATAGATCTTTTTCCTGTTCACAAGACTTTTCCCTACTTGTATTTGAAGTCGTACAGACCTTTTCCCTGTTCACAAGACTTTTCCCTACTTATATTTGAAGTCGTATAGACCTTTTTCCTGTTCACAAGACCTTTTCCCTGTTCACAAGACTTTTCCCTACTTATATTTGAAGTCGTATAGACCTTTTTCCTGTTCACAAGACTGTTCACAAGACTTTTTCCTACTTGTTTTTCAAGTCGTATAGACCTTTTTCCTGTTCACAAGACTGTTCACAAGACTTTTCCCTACTTGTATTTCAAGTCGTATAGACCTTTTCCCTTTTTACAAGACTTTTCCCTATTTGTATTTGAAGTCGTATATACCTTTTTCCTGTTCACAAGACTTTTCCCTACTTGTGTTTTAAGTCGTATAGACTTTTTTCCTGTTCACAAGACTTTTCCCTATTTGTATTTGAAGTCGTATAGACCTTTTCCCTTTTTACAAGACTTTTCCCTATTTGTATTTGAAGTCGTATATACCTTTTTCCTGTTCACAAGACTTTTCCCTACTTGTGTTTTAAGTCGTTTAGACCTTTTCCCTTTTCACAAGACTTTTCCCTACTTGTACTTGAAGTCGTATAGACCTTTTCCCTGTTCACAAGACTTTTCCCTACTTGTATTAGAAGTCGTATAGACTTTTTTCCTGTTCACAAGACTTTTCCCTACTTGTATTTGAAGTCGTATAGACCTTTTTCCTTTTTACAAGACTTTTCCCTATTTGTATTTGAAGTCGTATATACCTTTTCCCTGTTCACAAGACTTTTCCCTACTTGTGTTTTAAGTCGTTTAGACCTTTTCCCTTTTCACAAGACTTTTCCCTACTTGTACTTGAAGTCGTATAGACCTTTTCCCTGTTCACAAGACTTTTCCCTACTTGTATTTGAAGTCGTATAGACCTTTTTCCTGTTCACAAGACTTTTCTCTACTTGTATTTGAAATCGTATAGACCTTTTCCCTTTTTACAAGACTTTTCCCTATTTGTATTTGAAGTCGTATATACCTTTTCCCTGTTCACAAGACTTTTCCCTACTTGTGTTTTAAGTCGTTTAGACCTTTTCCCTGTTCACAAGACTTTTCCCTACTTGTATTTGAAGTCGTATATACCTTTTCCCTTTTCACAAGACTTTTCTCTACTTGTATTTGAAGTCGTATAGACCTTTTCCCTGTTCACAAGACTTTTCCCTACTTGTGTTTTAAGTCGTTTAGACCTTTTCCCTTTTCACAAGACTTTTCCCTACTTGTACTTGAAGTCGTATAGACCTTTTCCCTGTTCACAAGACTTTTCCCTACTTGTATTTGAAGTCGTATAGACCTTTTTCCTGTTCACAAGACTTTTCTCTACTTGTATTTGAAATCGTATAGACCTTTTCCCTGTTCACAAGACTTTTCACAAGACTTTTCCCTACTTGTATTTGAAGTCGTATATACCTTTTCCCTTTTCACAAGACTTTTCTCTACTTGTATTTGAAGTCGTATAGACCTTTTCCCTGTTCACAAGACTTTTCACAAGACTTTTCCCTACTTGTATTTGAAGTCGTATATACCTTTTCCCTGTTCACAAGACTTTACCCTACTTGTATTTTAAGTCGTATATACCTTTTCCCTTTTCACAAGACTTTTCCCTACTTGTACTTGAAGTCGTATAGACCTTTTCCCTGTTCACAAGACTGTTCACAAGACTTTTCCCTACTTATATTTGAAGTCGTTTAGACCTTTTTCCTGTTCACAAGACTGTTCACAAGACTTTTCCCTACTTGTATTTGAAGTCGTATAGACCTTTTCCCTGTTCACAAGACTTTTTCCTACTTGTAATTGAAGTCGTATATACCTTTTCCCTGTTCACAAGACTTCTCCCTACTTGTTTTTGAAGTCGTATAGACCTTTTCCCTGTTCACAAGACTTTTCCCTACTTGTAATTGAAGTCGTATATACCTTTTCCCTGTTCACAAGACTTTTCCCTACTTGTGTTTTAAGTCGTTTAGACCTTTTCCCTTTTCACAAGACTTTTCCCTACTTGTACTTGAAGTCGTATAGATTTTTTCCCTGTTCACAAGACTTTTCCCTACTTGTATTTGAAGTCGTATAGACCTTTTTCCTGTTCACAAGACTTTTCTCTACTTGTATTTGAAATCGTATAGACCTTTTCCCTGTTCACAAGACTTTTCACAAGACTTTTCCCTACTTGTATTTGAAGTCGTATATACCTTTTCCCTTTTCACAAGACTTTTCTCTACTTGTATTTGAAGTCGTATAGACCTTTACCCTGTTCACAAGACTTTTTCCTACTTTTTTTTTAAAGTAGTATAAGCCTGTTTCTGTTTACAAGACTTTTCCCTACTTCTTTTCAAGTAAGTCGTATAGACCTTTTTCCTGTTCACAAGACTTTTCCCTACTTTTATTTGAAGTCGTACAGACCTTTTCCCTCTTCACAAGACTGTTCACAAGACTTTTCCCTACTTATATTTGAAGTCGTATAGACCTTTTCCCTGTTCACAAGACTTTTCCCTACTTATTTTTGAAGTCGTATAGACCTTTTTCCTGTTCACAAGACTGTTCACAAGACTTTTTCCTACTTGTTTTTCAAGTCGTATAGACCTTTTTCCTGTTCACAAGACTGTTCACAAGACTTTTCCCTACTTGTATTTCAAGTCGTATAGACCTTTTCCCTTTTCACAAGACTTTTCCCTACTTGTATTAGAAGTCGTATAGACTTTTTTCCTGTTCACAAGACTTTTCCCTACTTGTATTTGAAGTCGTATAGACCTTTTCACTTTTTACAAGACTTTTCCCTATTTGTATTTGAAGTCGTATATACCTTTTCCCTGTTCACAAGACTTTTCCCTACTTGTGTTTTAAGTCGTTTAGACCTTTTCCCTTTTCACAAAACTTTTCCCTACTTGTACTTGAAGTCGTATAGATTTTTACCCTGTTCACAAGACTTTTCCCTACTTGTATTTGAAGTCGTATAGACCTTTTTCCTGTTCACAAGACTTTTCTCTACTTGTATTTGAAATCGTATAGACCTTTTCCCTGTTCACAAGACTTTTCACAAGACTTTTCCCTACTTGTATTTGAAGTCGTATATACCTTTTCCCTTTTCACAAGACTTTTCTCTACTTGTATTTGAAGTCGTATAGACCTTTACCCTGTTCACAAGACTTTTCACAAGACTTTTCCCTACTTGTATTTGAAGTCGTATATTCCTTTTCCCTGTTCACAAGACCTTTCCCTACTTGTATTTTAAGTCGTATAGACCTTTTCCCTTTTCACAAGACATTTCCCTACTTGTACTTGAAGTCGTATAGACCTTTTCCCTGTTCACAAGACTTTTCCCTACTTGTATTTGAAGTCGTATAGACCTTTTTCCTGTTCACAAGACTTTTCTCTACTTGTGTTTGAAGTCGTATAGACCTTTTCCCTGTTCACAAGACTTTTCACAAGACTTTTCCCTACTTGTATTTGAAGTCGTATATACCTTTTCCCTGTTCACAAGACTTTTCCCTACTTGTAATTGAAGTCGTATATACCTTTTCCCTGTTCACAAGACTTCTCCCTACTTGTTTTTGAAGTCGTATATACCTTTTCCCTGTTCACAAGACTTTTCCCTACTTGTACTTGAAGTCGTTTAGACCCTTTCCCTGTTCACAAGACTTTTTCCTACTTACTTGTCCTTGAAGTCGTATAGACTTTTTTCCTGTTCACAAGACTGTTCACAAGACTTTTCCCTACTTGTATTCGAAGTCGTACAGACCTTTCCCCTGTTCACACGACTTTTCCCTACTTGTATTTGAAGTCGTACAGACCATTTCCCTGTTCACAAGACTTTTTCCTACTTTTTTTTAAAAGTAGTATAGGCCTGTTTCTGTTTACAAGACTTTTCCCTACTTCTTTTCAAGTCGTATAGATCTTTTTCCTGTTCACAAGACTTTTCCCTACTTGTATTTGAAGTCGTACAGACCTTTTCCCTGTTCACAAGACTTTTCCCTACTTATATTTGAAGTCGTATAGACCTTTTTCCTGTTCACAAGACTGTTCACAAGACTTTTTCCTACTTGTTTTTCAAGTCGTATAGACCTTTTTCCTGTTCACAAGACTGTTCACAAGACTTTTCCCTACTTGTATTTCAAGTCGTATAGACCTTTTCCCTTTTTACAAGACTTTTCCCTATTTGTATTTGAAGTCGTATATACCTTTTTCCTGTTCACAAGACTTTTCCCTACTTGTGTTTTAAGTCGTATAGACTTTTTTCCTGTTCACAAGACTTTTCCCTATTTGTATTTGAAGTCGTATAGACCTTTTCCCTTTTTACAAGACTTTTCCCTATTTGTATTTGAAGTCGTATATACCTTTTTCCTGTTCACAAGACTTTTCCCTACTTGTGTTTTAAGTCGTTTAGACCTTTTCCCTTTTCACAAGACTTTTCCCTACTTGTACTTGAAGTCGTATAGACCTTTTCCCTGTTCACAAGACTTTTCCCTACTTGTATTAGAAGTCGTATAGACTTTTTTCCTGTTCACAAGACTTTTCCCTACTTGTATTTGAAGTCGTATAGACCTTTTCCCTTTTTACAAGACTTTTCCCTATTTGTATTTGAAGTCGTATATACCTTTTCCCTGTTCACAAGACTTTTCCCTACTTGTGTTTTAAGTCGTTTAGACCTTTTCCCTTTTCACAAGACTTTTCCCTACTTGTACTTGAAGTCGTATAGACCTTTTCCCTGTTCACAAGACTTTTCCCTACTTGTATTTGAAGTCGTATAGACCTTTTTCCTGTTCACAAGACTTTTCTCTACTTGTATTTGAAATCGTATAGACCTTTTCCCTTTTTACAAGACTTTTCCCTATTTGTATTTGAAGTCGTATATACCTTTTCCCTGTTCACAAGACTTTTCCCTACTTGTGTTTTAAGTCGTTTAGACCTTTTCCCTGTTCACAAGACTTTTCCCTACTTGTATTTGAAGTCGTATATACCTTTTCCCTTTTCACAAGACTTTTCTCTACTTGTATTTGAAGTCGTATAGACCTTTTCCCTGTTCACAAGACTTTTCACAAGACTTTTCCCTACTTGTATTTGAAGTCGTATATACCTTTTCCCTGTTCACAAGACTTTACCCTACTTGTATTTTAAGTCGTATATACCTTTTCCCTTTTCACAAGACTTTTCCCTACTTGTACTTGAAGTCGTATAGACCTTTTCCCTGTTCACAAGACTGTTCACAAGACTTTTCCCTACTTATATTTGAAGTCGTTTAGACCTTTTTCCTGTTCACAAGACTGTTCACAAGACTTTTCCCTACTTGTATTTGAAGTCGTATAGACCTTTTCCCTGTTCACAAGATTTTTCCCTACTTGTAATTGAAGTCGTATATACCTTTTCCCTGTTCACAAGACTTCTCCCTACTTGTTTTTGAAGTCGTATAGACCTTTTCCCTGTTCACAAGACTTTTCCCTACTTGTAATTGAAGTCGTATATACCTTTTCCCTGTTCACAAGACTTTTCCCTACTTGTGTTTTAAGTCGTTTAGACCTTTTCCCTTTTCACAAGACTTTTCCCTACTTGTACTTGAAGTCGTATAGATTTTTTCCCTGTTCACAAGACTTTTCCCTACTTGTATTTGAAGTCGTATAGACCTTTTTCCTGTTCACAAGACTTTTCTCTACTTGTATTTGAAATCGTATAGACCTTTTCCCTGTTCACAAGACTTTTCACAAGACTTTTCCCTACTTGTATTTGAAGTCGTATATACCTTTTCCCTTTTCACAAGACTTTTCTCTACTTGTATTTGAAGTCGTATAGACCTTTACCCTGTTCACAAGACTTTTCACAAGACTTTTCCCTACTTGTATTTGAAGTCGTATATTCCTTTTCCCTGTTCACAAGACCTTTCCCTACTTGTATTTTAAGTCGTATAGACCTTTCCCCTTTTCACAAGACTTTTCCCTACTTGTATTTGAAGTCGTATAGACCTTTTTCCTGTTCACAAGACTTTTCTCTACTTGTGTTTGAAGTCGTATAGACCTTTTCCCTGTTCACAAGACTTTTCACAAGACTTTTCCCTACTTGTATTTGAAGTCGTATATACCTTTTCCCTGTTCACAAGACTTTTCCCTACTTGTAATTGAAGTCGTATATACCTTTTCCCTGTTCACAAGACTTCTCCCTACTTGTTTTTGAAGTCGTATATACCTTTTCCCTGTTCACAAGACTTTTCCCTACTTGTACTTGAAGTCGTTTAGACCCTTTCCCTGTTCACAAGACTTTTTCCTACTTACTTGTCCTTGAAGTCGTATAGACTTTTTTCCTGTTCACAAGACTGTTCACAAGACTTTTCCCTATTTGTATTCGAAGTCGTACAGACCTTTCCCCTGTTCACACGACTTTTCCCTACTTGTATTTGAAGTCGTACAGACCATTTCCCTGTTCACAAGACTTTTTCCTACTTTTTTTTAAAAGTAGTATAGGCCTGTTTCTGTTTACAAGACTTTTCCCTACTTTTTTCAAGTCGTATAGACCTTTTCCCTGTTCACAAGACTTTTCCCTACTTGTATTTGAAGTCGTACAGACCATTTCCATGTTCACAAGACTTTTCCCTACTTGTATTTGAAGTCGTACAGACCTTTTTCCTCTTCACAAGACTGTTCACAAGACTTTTCCCTACTTATATTTGAAGTCGTATAGACCTTTTCCCTGTTTACAAGACTTTTCCCTACTTATATTTGAAGTCGTACAGACCTTTTTCCTGTTCACAAGACTGTTCACAAGACTTTTTCCTACTTGTATTTCAAGTCGTATAGACCTTTTTCCTGTTCACAAGACTCTTCACAAGACTTTTCCCTACTTGTATTTCAAGTCGTATAGACCTTTTCCCTTTTCACAAGACTTTTCCCTACTTGTATTAGAAGTCGTATAGACTTTTTTCCTGTTCACAAGACTTTTCCCTACTTGTATTTGAAGTCGTATAGACCTTTTCCCTTTTTACAAGACTTTTCCCTACTTGTGTTTGAAGTCGTATAGACCTTTTTCCCGGTTCACAAGACTTTTCACAAGACGTTTCCCTACTTGTATTTGAAGTCGTAAATACCTTTTCCCTGTTCACAAGACTTTTATCTATTTATATTTGAAGTCGTATAGACTATTTTCCTGTTCACAAGACTGTTCACAAGACCTTTCCCTACGTGTACTTGAAGTCGTATAGACCTTTTCCCTTTTCACAAGACTTTTCCCTACTTGTACTTGAAGTCGTAAAGACCTTTTCCCTGTTCACAAGACTTTTCCCTACTTATGTTTGAAGTCGTATAGACCTTTTTCCCGGTTCACAAGACTTTTCACAAGACGTTTCCCTACTTGTATTTGAAGTCGTAAATACCTTTTTCCTGTTCACAAGACTTTTCCCTATTTGTATTAGAAGTCGTGTAGACCTTTTTTCTGTTCACAAGACTTTTCCCTACTTGTATTTGAAGTCGTATAGACCTTTTCCCTTTTCACAAGACTTTTCCCTACTTGTACTTGAAGTCGTATAGACCTTTTCCCTGTTCACAAGACTTTTCCCTACTTCTATTTGGAGTCGTATAGACCTTTTTCCTGTTCACAAGACTCATACCTGCTTGTATTTAAAGTCGTATAGACCTTTTTCCTGTTCACAAGACTTTTCTCTACTTGTATTTGAAGTCGTATAGACCTTTTCCCTGTTCACAAGACTTTTCACAAGACTTTTCCTTACTTGTATTTGAAGTCGTATATACCTTTGCCCTGTTCACAAGACCTTTCCCTACTTGTAGTTTAAGTCATATAGACCTTTTCCCTTTTCACAAGACTTTTCCCTACTTGTACTTGAAGTCGTATAGACCTTTTCCCTGTTCACAAGACTTTTCCCTACTTGTATTGGAAGTCGTATAGACCTTTTTCCTGTTCACAAGACTTTTCTCTACTTGTATTTGAAGTCGTATAGACCTTTTCCCTGTTCACAAGACTTTTCTCAAGACTTTTCCCTACTTGTATTTGAAGTCGTATATACCTTTTCCCTGTTCACAAAATTTTTCCCTACTTTTTTTTTTAAGTCCTATAGACCTTTTCCCTTTTCACAAGACTTTTCCCTACTTGTATTCGAAGTCGTACAGACCATTTCCCTGTTCACAAGACTTTTTCCTACTTTTTTTTTTAAAGTAGTATAAGCCTGTTTCTGTTTACAAGACTTTTCCCTACTTCTTTTCAAGTAAGTCGTATAGACCTTTTTCCTGTTCACAAGACTTTTCCCTACTTTTATTTGAAGTCGTACAGACCTTTTCCCTCTTCACAAGACTGTTCACAAGACTTTTCCCTACTTATATTTGAAGTCGTATAGACCTTTTCCCTGTTCACAAGACTTTTCCCTACTTATTTTTGAAGTCGTATAGACCTTTTTCCTGTTCACAAGACTGTTCACAAGACTTTTTCCTACTTGTTTTTCAAGTCGTATAGACCTTTTTCCTGTTCACAAGACTGTTCACAAGACTTTTCCCTACTTGTATTTCAAGTCGTATAGACCTTTTCCCTTTTCACAAGACTTTTCCCTACTTGTATTAGAAGTCGTATAGACTTTTTTCCTGTTCACAAGACTTTTCCCTACTTGTATTTGAAGTCGTATAGACCTTTTCCCTTTTCACAAGACTTTTCCCTATTTGTATTTGAAGTCGTATATACCTTTTCCCTGTTCACAAGACTTTTCCCTACTTGTGTTTTAAGTCGTTTAGACCTTTTCCCTTTTCACAAAACTTTTCCCTACTTGTACTTGAAGTCGTATAGATTTTTACCCTGTTCACAAGACTTTTCCCTACTTGTATTTGAAGTCGTATAGACCTTTTTCCTGTTCACAAGACTTTTCTCTACTTGTATTTGAAATCGTATAGACCTTTTCCCTGTTCACAAGACTTTTCACAAGACTTTTCCCTACTTGTATTTGAAGTCGTATATACCTTTTCCCTTTTCACAAGACTTTTCTCTACTTGTATTTGAAGTCGTATAGACCTTTACCCTGTTCACAAGACTTTTCACAAGACTTTTCCCTACTTGTATTTGAAGTCGTATATTCCTTTTCCCTGTTCACAAGACCTTTCCCTACTTGTATTTTAAGTCGTATAGACCTTTTCCCTTTTCACAAGACATTTCCCTACTTGTACTTGAAGTCGTATAGACCTTTTCCCTGTTCACAAGACTTTTCCCTACTTGTATTTGAAGTCGTATAGACCTTTTTCCTGTTCACAAGACTTTTCTCTACTTGTGTTTGAAGTCGTATAGACCTTTTCCCTGTTCACAAGACTTTTCACAAGACTTTTCCCTACTTGTATTTGAAGTCGTATATACCTTTTCCCTGTTCACAAGACTTTTCCCTACTTGTAATTGAAGTCGTATATACCTTTTCCCTGTTCACAAGACTTCTCCCTACTTGTTTTTGAAGTCGTATATACCTTTTCCCTGTTCACAAGACTTTTCCCTACTTGTACTTGAAGTCGTTTAGACCCTTTCCCTGTTCACAAGACTTTTTCCTACTTACTTGTCCTTGAAGTCGTATAGACTTTTTTCCTGTTCACAAGACTGTTCACAAGACTTTTCCCTACTTGTATTCGAAGTCGTACAGACCTTTCCCTGTTCACACGACTTTTCCCTACTTGTATTTGAAGTCGTACAGACCATTTCCCTGTTCACAAGACTTTTTCCTACTTTTTTTTAAAAGTAGTATAGGCCTGTTTCTGTTTACAAGACTTTTCCCTACTTCTTTTCAAGTCGTATAGATCTTTTTCCTGTTCACAAGACTTTTCCCTACTTGTATTTGAAGTCGTACAGACCTTTTCCCTGTTCACAAGACTTTTCCCTACTTATATTTGAAGTCGTATAGACCTTTTTCCTGTTCACAAGACTGTTCACAAGACTTTTTCCTACTTGTTTTTCAAGTCGTATAGACCTTTTTCCTGTTCACAAGACTGTTCACAAGACTTTTCCCTACTTGTATTTCAAGTCGTATAGACCTTTTCCCTTTTTACAAGACTTTTCCCTATTTGTATTTGAAGTCGTATATACCTTTTTCCTGTTCACAAGACTTTTCCCTACTTGTGTTTTAAGTCGTATAGACTTTTTTCCTGTTCACAAGACTTTTCCCTATTTGTATTTGAAGTCGTATAGACCTTTTCCCTTTTTACAAGACTTTTCCCTATTTGTATTTGAAGTCGTATATACCTTTTTCCTGTTCACAAGACTTTTCCCTACTTGTGTTTTAAGTCGTTTAGACCTTTTCCCTTTTCACAAGACTTTTCCCTACTTGTATTAGAAGTCGTATAGACTTTTTTCCTGTTCACAAGACTTTTCCCTATTTGTATTTGAAGTCGTATAGACCTTTTCCCTTTTTACAAGACTTTTCCCTATTTGTATTTGAAGTCGTATATACCTTTTTCCTGTTCACAAGACTTTTCCCTACTTGTGTTTTAAGTCGTTTAGACCTTTTCCCTTTTCACAAGACTTTTCCCTACTTGTACTTGAAGTCGTATAGACCTTTTCCCTGTTCACAACACTTTTCCCTACTTGTATTAGAAGTCGTATAGACTTTTTTCCTGTTCACAAGACTTTTCCCTACTTGTATTTGAAGTCGTATAGATCTTTTCCCTTTTTACAAGACTTTTCCCTATTTGTATTTGAAGTCGTATATACCTTTTCCCTGTTCACAAGACTTTTCCCTACTTGTGTTTTAAGTCGTTTAGACCTTTTCCCTTTTCACAAGACTTTTCCCTACTTGTACTTGAAGTCGTATAGACCTTTTCCCTGTTCACAAGACTTTTCCCTACTTGTATTTGAAGTCGTATAGACCTTTTTCCTGTTCACAAGACTTTTCTCTACTTGTATTTGAAATCGTATAGACCTTTTCCCTGTTCACAAGACTTTTCACAAGACTTTTCCCTACTTGTATTTGAAGTCGTATATACCTTTTCCCTTTTCACAAGACTTTTCTCTACTTGTATTTGAAGTCGTATAGACCTTTTCCCTGTTCACAAGACTTTTCACAAGACTTTTCCCTACTTGTATTTGAAGTCGTATATACCTTTTCCCTGTTCACAAGACTTTACCCTACTTGTATTTTAAGTCGTATATACCTTTTCCCTTTTCACAAGACTTTTCCCTACTTGTACTTGAAGTCGTATAGACCTTTTCCCTGTTCACAAGACTTTTCTCAAGACTTTTCCCTACTTGTATTTGAAGTCGTATATACCTTTTCCCTGTTCACAAGACTTTACCCTACTTGTATTTTAAGTCGTATATACCTTTTCCCTTTTCACAAGACTTTTCCCTACTTGTATTTGAAGTCGTATATACCTTTTCCCTGTTCACAAAATTTTTCCCTACTTGTTTTTTTTAAGTCCTATAGACCTTTTCCCTTTTCACAAGACTTTTCCCTACTTGTATTCGAAGTCGTACAGACCATTTCCCTGTTCACAAGACTTTTTCCTACTTTTTTTTTAAAGTAGTATAAGCCTGTTTCTGTTTACAAGACTTTTCCCTACTTCTTTTCAAGTAAGTCGTATATACCTTTTTCCTGTTCACAAGACTTTTCCCTACTTGTGTTTTAAGTCGTATAGACTTTTTTCCTGTTCACAAGACTTTTCCCTATTTGTATTTGAAGTCGTATAGACCTTTTCCCTTTTTACAAGACTTTTCCCTATTTGTATTTGAAGTCGTATATACCTTTTTCCTGTTCACAAGACTTTTCCCTACTTGTGTTTTAAGTCGTTTAGACCTTTTCCCTTTTCACAAGACTTTTCCCTACTTGTACTTGAAGTCGTATAGACCTTTTCCCTGTTCACAAGACTTTTCCCTACTTGTATTAGAAGTCGTATAGACTTTTTTCCTGTTCACAAGACTTTTCCCTACTTGTATTTGAAGTCGTATAGACCTTTTCCCTTTTTACAAGACTTTTCCCTATTTGTATTTGAAGTCGTATATACCTTTTCCCTGTTCACAAGACTTTTCCCTACTTGTGTTTTAAGTCGTTTAGACCTTTTCCCTTTTCACAAGACTTTTCCCTACTTGTACTTGAAGTCGTATAGACCTTTTCCCTGTTCACAAGACTTTTCCCTACTTGTATTTGAAGTCGTATAGACCTTTTTCCTGTTCACAAGACTTTTCTCTACTTGTATTTGAAATCGTATAGACCTTTTCCCTTTTTACAAGACTTTTCCCTATTTGTATTTGAAGTCGTATATACCTTTTCCCTGTTCACAAGACTTTTCCCTACTTGTGTTTTAAGTCGTTTAGACCTTTTCCCTGTTCACAAGACTTTTCCCTACTTGTATTTGAAGTCGTATATACCTTTTCCCTTTTCACAAGACTTTTCTCTACTTGTATTTGAAGTCGTATAGACCTTTTCCCTGTTCACAAGACTTTTCACAAGACTTTTCCCTACTTGTATTTGAAGTCGTATATACCTTTTCCCTGTTCACAAGACTTTACCCTACTTGTATTTTAAGTCGTATATACCTTTTCCCTTTTCACAAGACTTTTCCCTACTTGTACTTGAAGTCGTATAGACCTTTTCCCTGTTCACAAGACTGTTCACAAGACTTTTCCCTACTTATATTTGAAGTCGTTTAGACCTTTTTCCTGTTCACAAGACTGTTCACAAGACTTTTCCCTACTTGTATTTGAAGTCGTATAGACCTTTTCCCTGTTCACAAGATTTTTCCCTACTTGTAATTGAAGTCGTATATACCTTTTCCCTGTTCACAAGACTTCTCCCTACTTGTTTTTGAAGTCGTATAGACCTTTTCCCTGTTCACAAGACTTTTCCCTACTTGTAATTGAAGTCGTATATACCTTTTCCCTGTTCACAAGACTTTTCCCTACTTGTGTTTTAAGTCGTTTAGACCTTTTCCCTTTTCACAAGACTTTTCCCTACTTGTACTTGAAGTCGTATAGATTTTTTCCCTGTTCACAAGACTTTTCCCTACTTGTATTTGAAGTCGTATAGACCTTTTTCCTGTTCACAAGACTTTTCTCTACTTGTATTTGAAATCGTATAGACCTTTTCCCTGTTCACAAGACTTTTCACAAGACTTTTCCCTACTTGTATTTGAAGTCGTATATACCTTTTCCCTTTTCACAAGACTTTTCTCTACTTGTATTTGAAGTCGTATAGACCTTTACCCTGTTCACAAGACTTTTCACAAGACTTTTCCCTACTTGTATTTGAAGTCGTATATTCCTTTTCCCTGTTCACAAGACCTTTCCCTACTTGTATTTTAAGTCGTATAGACCTTTCCCCTTTTCACAAGACTTTTCCCTACTTGTATTTGAAGTCGTATAGACCTTTTTCCTGTTCACAAGACTTTTCTCTACTTGTGTTTGAAGTCGTATAGACCTTTTCCCTGTTCACAAGACTTTTCACAAGACTTTTCCCTACTTGTATTTGAAGTCGTATATACCTTTTCCCTGTTCACAAGACTTTTCCCTACTTGTAATTGAAGTCGTATATACCTTTTCCCTGTTCACAAGACTTCTCCCTACTTGTTTTTGAAGTCGTATATACCTTTTCCCTGTTCACAAAACTTTTCCCTACTTGTACTTGAAGTCGTTTAGAGCCTTTCCCTGTTCACAAGACTTTTTCCTACTTACTTGTCCTTGAAGTCGTATAGACTTTTTTCCTGTTCACAAGACTGTTCACAAGACTTTTCCCTACTTGTATTCGAAGTCGTACAGACCTTTCCCCTGTTCACACGACTTTTCCCTACTTGTATTTGAAGTCGTACAGACCATTTCCCTGTTCACAAGACTTTTTCCTACTTTTTTTTAAAAGTAGTATAGGCCTGTTTCTGTTTACAAGACTTTTCCCTACTTCTTTTCAAGTCGTATAGACCTTTTCCCTGTTCACAAGACTTTTCCCTACTTGTATTTGAAGTCGTACAGACCATTTCCATGTTCACAAGACTTTTCCCTACTTGTATTTGAAGTCGTACAGACCTTTTCCCTCTTCACAAGACTGTTCACAAGACTTTTCCCTACTTATATTTGAAGTCGTATAGACCTTTTCCCTGTTCACAAGACTTTTCCCTACTTATATTTGAAGTCGTACAGACCTTTTTCCTGTTAACAAGACTGTTCACAAGACTTTTTCCTACTTGTATTTCAAGTCGTATAGACCTTTTTCCTGTTCACAAGACTCTTCACAAGACTTTTCCCTACTTGTATTTCAAGTCGTATAGACCTTTTCCCTTTTCACAAGACTTTTCCCTACTTGTATTAGAAGTCGTATAAACTTTTTTCCTGTTCACAAGACTTTTCCCTACTTGTATTTGAAGTCGTATAGACCTTTTCCCTTTTTACAAGACTTTTCCCTACTTGTGTTTGAAGTCGTATATACCTTTTCCCTGTTCACAAGACTTTTCCCTACTTTTATTTGAAGTCGTATAGACCTTTTTCCTGTTCCCTACTTGTTTTTGAAGTCGTATAGACCTTTTCCCTGTTCACAAGACTTTTATCTATTTATATTTGAAGTCGTATAGACTATTTTCCTGTTCACAAGACTGTTCACAAGACCTTTCCCTACGTGTATTTGAAGTCGTAGAGACCTTTTCCCTTTTCACAAGACTTTTCCCTACTTGTACTTGAAGTCGTAAAGACCTTTTCCCTGTTCACAAGACTTTTCCCTACTTATGTTTGAAGTCGTATAGACCTTTTTCCCGGTTCACAAAACTTTTCACAAGACGTTTCCCTACTTGTATTTGAAGTCGTAAATACCTTTTTCCTGTTCACAAGACTTTTCCCTATTTGTATTAGAAGTCGTGTAGACCTTTTTTCTGTTCACAAGACTTTTCCCTACTTGTATTTGAAGTCGTATAGACCTTTTTTCTGTTCACAAGACTTTTCCCTACTTGTACTTGAAGTCGTATAGACCTTTTCCCTGTTCACAAGACTTTTCCCTACTTGTACTTGAAGTCGTATAGACCTTTTTCCTGTTCACAAGACTCATCCCTGCTTGTATTTAAAGTCGTATAGACCTTTTTCCTGTTCACAAGACTTTTCTCTACTTGTATTTGAAGTCGTATAGACTTTTTCCCTGTTCACAAGACTTTTCACAAGACTTTTCCTTACTTGTATTTGAAGTCGTATATACCTTTGCCCTGTTCACAAGACCTTTCCCTACTTGTAGTTTAAGTCATATAGACCTTTTCCCTTTTCACAAGACTTTTCCCTACTTGTACTTGAAGTCGTATAGACCTTTTCCCTGTTCACAAGACTTTTCCCTACTTGTATTGGAAGTCGTATAGACCTTTTCCTGTTCACAAGACTTTTCTCTACTTGTATTTGAAGTCGTATAGACCTTTTCCCTGTTCACAAGACTTTTCTCAAGACTTTTCCCTACTTGTATTTGAAGTCGTATATACCTTTTCCCTGTTCACAAAATTTTTCCCTACTTGTTTTTTTTAAGTCCTATAGACCTTTTCCCTTTTCACAAGACTTTTCCCTACTTGTATTCGAAGTCGTACAGACCATTTCCCTGTTCACAAGACTGTTCACAAGACTTTTCCCTACTTATATTTGAAGTCGTATAGACCTTTTCCCTGTTCACAAGACTTTTCCCTACTTATATTTGAAGTCGTATAGACCTTTTTCCTGTTCACAAGACTGTTCACAAGACTTTTCCCTACTTGTTTTTCAAGTCGTATAGACCTTTTTCCTGTTCACAAGACTGTTCACAAGACTTTTCCCTACTTGTATTTCAAGTCGTATAGACCTTTTCCCTTTTCACAAGACTTTTCCCTACTTGTATTAGAAGTCGTATAGACTTTTTTCCTGTTCACAAGACTTTTCCCTACTTGTATTTGAAGTCGTATAGACCTTTTCCCTTTTTACAAGACTTTTCCCTATTTGTATTTGAAGTCGTATATACCTTTTCCCTGTTCACAAGACTTTTCCCTACTTGTGTTTTAAGTCGTTTAGACCTTTTCCCTTTTCACAAAACTTTTCCCTACTTGTACTTGAAGTCGTATAGATTTTTTCCCTGTTCACAAGACTTTTCCCTACTTGTATTTGAAGTCGTATAGACCTTTTTCCTGTTCACAAGACTTTTCTCTACTTGTATTTGAAATCGTATAGACCTTTTCCCTGTTCACAAGACTTTTCACAAGACTTTTCCCTACTTGTATTTGAAGTCGTATATACCTTTTCCCTTTTCACAAGACTTTTCTCTACTTGTATTTGAAGTCGTATAGACCTTTACCCTGTTCACAAGACTTTTCAGAAGACTTTTCCCTACTTGTGTTTGAAGTCGTATATTCCTTTTCCCTGTTCACAAGACCTTTCCCTACTTGTATTTTAAGTCGTATAGACCTTTTCCCTTTTCACAAGACATTTCCCTACTTGTACTTGAAGTCGTATAGACCTTTTCCCTGTTCACAAGACTTTTCCCTACTTGTATTTGAAGTCGTATAGACCTTTTTCCTGTTCACAAGACTTTTCTCTACTTGTGTTTGAAGTCGTATAGACCTTTTCCCTGTTCACAAGACTTTTCACAAGACTTTTCCCTACTTGTATTTGAAGTCGTATATACCTTTTCCCTGTTCACAAGACTTTTCCCTACTTGTAATTGAAGTCGTATATACCTTTTCCCTGTTCACAAGACTTCTCCCTACTTGTTTTTGAAGTCGTATATACCTTTTCCTTGTTCACAAGACTTTTCCCTACTTGTACTTGAAGTCGTTTAGACCCTTTCCCTGTTCACAAGACTTTTTCCTACTTACTTGTCCTTGAAGTCGTATAGACTTTTTTCCTGTTCACAAGACTGTTCACAAGACTTTTCCCTACTTGTATTCGAAGTCGTACAGACCTTTCCCCTGTTCACACGACTTTTCCCTACTTGTATTTGAAGTCGTACAGACCATTTCCCTGTTCACAAGACTTTTTCCTACTTTTTTTTAAAAGTAGTATAGGCCTGTTTCTGTTTACAAGACTTTTCCCTACTTCTTTTCAAGTCGTATAGATCTTTTTCCTGTTCACAAGACTTTTCCCTACTTGTATTTGAAGTCGTACAGACCATTTCCATGTTCACAAGACTTTTCCCTACTTGTATTTGAAGTCGTACAGACCTTTTCCCTCTTCACAAGACTGTTCACAAGACTTTTCCCTACTTATTTTTGAAGTCGTATAGACCTTTTCCCTGTTCACAAGACTTTTCCCTACTTATATTTGAAGTCGTACAGACCTTTTTCCTGTTCACAAGACTGTTCACAAGACTTTTTCCTACTTGTATTTCAAGTCGTATAGACCTTTTTCCTGTTCACAAGACTCTTCACAAGACTTTTCCCTACTTGTATTTCAAGTCGTATAGACCTTTTCCCTTTTCACAAGACTTTTCCCTACTTGTATTAGAAGTCGTATAGACTTTTTTCCTGTTCACAAGACTTTTCCCTACTTGTATTTGAAGTCGTATAGACCTTTTCCCTTTTTACAAGACTTTTCCCTACTTGTGTTTGAAGTCGTATATACCTTTTCCCTGTTCACAAGACTTTTCCCTACTTTTATTTGAAGTCGTATAGACCTTTTTCCTGTTCCCTACTTGTTTTTGAAGTCGTATAGACCTTTTCCCTGTTCACAAGACTTTTATCTATTTATATTTGAAGTCGTATAGACTATTTTCCTGTTCACAAGACTGTTCACAAGACCTTTTGAAGTCGTATAGACCTTTTCCCTTTTCACAAGACTTTTCCCTACTTGTACTTGAAGTCGTAAAGACCTTTTCCCTGTTCACAAGACTTTTCCCTACTTATGTTTGAAGTCGTATAGACCTTTTTCCCGGTTCACAAGACTTTTCACAAGACGTTTCCCTACTTGTATTTGAAGTCGTAAATACCTTTTTCCTGTTCACAAGACTTTTCCCTATTTGTATTAGAAGTCGTGTAGACCTTTTTTCTGTTCACAAGACTTTTCCCTACTTGTATTTGAAGTCGTATAGACCTTTTCCCTTTTCACAAGACTTTTCCCTACTTGTACTTGAAGTCGTATAGACCTTTTCCCTGTTCACAAGACTTTTCCCTACTTCTATTTGGAGTCGTATAGACCTTTTTCCTGTTCACAAGACTCATCCCTGCTTGTATTTAAAGTCGTATAGACCTTTTTCCTGTTCACAAGACTTTTCTCTACTTGTATTTGAAGTCGTATAGACCTTTGCCCTGTTCACAAGACCTTTCCCTACTTGTAGTTTAAGTCATATAGACCTTTTCCCTTTTCACAAGACTTTTCCCTACTTGTACTTGAAGTCGTATAGACACAAGACTTTTCTCTACTTGTATTTGAAGTCGTATAGACCTTTGCCCTGTTCACAAGACCTTTCCCTACTTGTAGTTTAAGTCATATAGACCTTTTCCCTTTTCACAAGACTTTTCCCTACTTGTACTTGAAGTCGTATAGACCTTTTCCCTGTTCACAAGACTTTTCCCTACTTGTATTGGAAGTCGTATAGACCTTTTTCCTGTTCACAAGACTTTTCTCTACTTGTATTTGAAGTCGTATAGACCTTTTCCCTGTTCACAAGACTTTTCTCAAGACTTTTCCCTACTTGTATTTGAAGTCGTATATACCTTTTCCCTGTTCACAAAATTTTTCCCTACTTGTTTTTTTTAAGTCCTATAGACCTTTTCCCTTTTCACAAGACTTTTCCCTACTTGTATTCGAAGTCGTACAGACCATTTCCCTGTTCACAAGACTTTTTCCTACTTTTTTTTTTAAAGTAGTATAAGCCTGTTTCTGTTTACAAGACTTTTCCCTACTTCTTTTCAAGTAAGTCGTATAGACCTTTTTCCTGTTCACAAGACTTTTCCCTACTTTTATTTGAAGTCGTACAGACCTTTTCCCTCTTCACAAGACTGTTCACAAGACTTTTCCCTACTTATATTTGAAGTCGTATAGACCTTTTCCCTGTTCACAAGACTTTTCCCTACTTATATTTGAAGTCGTATAGACCTTTTTCCTGTTCACAAGACTGTTCACAAGACTTTTCCCTACTTGTTTTTCAAGTCGTATAGACCTTTTTCCTGTTCACAAGACTGTTCACAAGACTTTTCCCTACTTGTATTTCAAGTCGTATAGACCTTTTCCCTTTTCACAAGACTTTTCCCTACTTGTATTAGAAGTCGTATAGACTTTTTTCCTGTTCACAAGACTTTTCCCTACTTGTATTTGAAGTCGTATAGACCTTTTCCCTTTTTACAAGACTTTTCCCTATTTGTATTTGAAGTCGTATATACCTTTTCCCTGTTCACAAGACTTTTCCCTACTTGTGTTTTAAGTCGTTTAGACCTTTTCCCTTTTCACAAAACTTTTCCCTACTTGTACTTGAAGTCGTATAGATTTTTTCCCTGTTCACAAGACTTTTCCCTACTTGTATTTGAAGTCGTATAGACCTTTTTCCTGTTCACAAGACTTTTCTCTACTTGTATTTGAAATCGTATAGACCTTTTCCCTGTTCACAAGACTTTTCACAAGACTTTTCCCTACTTGTATTTGAAGTCGTATATACCTTTTCCCTTTTCACAAGACTTTTCTCTACTTGTATTTGAAGTCGTATAGACCTTTACCCTGTTCACAAGACTTTTCACAAGACTTTTCCCTACTTGTGTTTGAAGTCGTATATTCCTTTTCCCTGTTCACAAGACCTTTCCCTACTTGTATTTTAAGTCGTATAGACCTTTTCCCTTTTCACAAGACATTTCCCTACTTGTACTTGAAGTCGTATAGACCTTTTCCCTGTTCACAAGACTTTTCCCTACTTGTATTTGAAGTCGTATAGACCTTTTTCCTGTTCACAAGACTTTTCTCTACTTGTGTTTGAAGTCGTATAGACCTTTTCCCTGTTCACAAGACTTTTCACAAGACTTTTCCCTACTTGTATTTGAAGTCGTATATACCTTTTCCCTGTTCACAAGACTTTTCCCTACTTGTAATTGAAGTCGTATATACCTTTTCCCTGTTCACAAGACTTCTCCCTACTTGTTTTTGAAGTCGTATATACCTTTTCCTTGTTCACAAGACTTTTCCCTACTTGTACTTGAAGTCGTTTAGACTTTTTTCCTTTCCCTGTTCACAAGACTTTTTCCTACTTACTTGTATTCGAAGTCGTACAGACCTTTCCCTGTTCACACGACTTTTCCCTACTTGTATTTGAAGTCGTACAGACCATTTCCCTGTTCACAAGACTTTTTCCTACTTTTTTTTTTAAAGTAGTATAGGCCTGTTTCTGTTTACAAGACTTTTCCCTACTTTTTTTCAAGTCGTATAGATCTTTTTCCTGTTCACAAGACTTTTCCCTACTTGTATTTGAAGTCGTACAGACCTTTTCCCTGTTCACAAGACTTTTCCCTACTTATATTTGAAGTCGTATAGACCTTTTTCCTGTTCACAAGACTGTTCACAAGACTTTTTCCTACTTTTTTTCAAGTCGTATAGACCTTTTTCCTGTTCACAAGACTGTTCACAAGACTTTTCCCTACTTGTATTTCAAGTCGTATAGACCTTTTCCTTTTTACAAGACTTTTCCCTATTTGTATTTGAAGTCGTATATACCTTTTTCCTGTTCACAAGACTTTTCCCTACTTGTGTTTTAAGTCGTATAGACTTTTTTCCTGTTCACAAGACTTTTCCCTATTTGTATTTGAAGTCGTATAGACCTTTTCCCTTTTTACAAGACTTTTCCCTATTTGTATTTGAAGTCGTATATACCTTTTTCCTGTTCACAAGACTTTTCCCTACTTGTGTTTTAAGTCGTTTAGACCTTTTCCCTTTTCACAAGACTTTTCCCTACTTGTACTTGAAGTCGTATAGACCTTTTCCCTGTTCACAAGACTTTTCCCTACTTGTATTAGAAGTCGTATAGACTTTTTTCCTGTTCACAAGACTTTTCCCTACTTGTATTTGAAGTCGTATAGACCTTTTCCCTTTTTACAAGACTTTTCCCTATTTGTATTTGAAGTCGTATATACCTTTTCCCTGTTCACAAGACTTTTCCCTACTTGTGTTTTAAGTCGTTTAGACCTTTTCCCTTTTCACAAGACTTTTCCCTACTTGTACTTGAAGTCGTATAGACCTTTTCCCTGTTCACAAGACTTTTCCCTACTTGTATTTGAAGTCGTATAGACCTTTTTCCTGTTCACAAGACTTTTCTCTACTTGTATTTGAAATCGTATAGACCTTTTCCCTTTTTACAAGACTTTTCCCTATTTGTATTTGAAGTCGTATATACCTTTTCCCTGTTCACAAGACTTTTCCCTACTTGTGTTTTAAGTCGTTTAGACCTTTTCCCTGTTCACAAGACTTTTCCCTACTTGTATTTGAAGTCGTATATACCTTTTCCCTTTTCACAAGACTTTTCTCTACTTGTATTTGAAGTCGTATAGACCTTTTCCCTGTTCACAAGACTTTTCACAAGACTTTTCCCTACTTGTATTTGAAGTCGTATATACCTTTTCCCTGTTCACAAGACTTTACCCTACTTGTATTTTAAGTCGTATATACCTTTTCCCTTTTCACAAGACTTTTCCCTACTTGTACTTGAAGTCGTATAGACCTTTTCCCTGTTCACAAGACTGTTCACAAGACTTTTCCCTACTTATATTTGAAGTCGTTTAGACCTTTTTCCTGTTCACAAGACTGTTCACAAGACTTTTCCCTACTTGTATTTGAAGTCGTATAGACCTTTTCCCTGTTCACAAGATTTTTCCCTACTTGTAATTGAAGTCGTATATACCTTTTCCCTGTTCACAAGACTTCTCCCTACTTGTTTTTGAAGTCGTATAGACCTTTTCCCTGTTCACAAGACTTTTCCCTACTTGTAATTGAAGTCGTATATACCTTTTCCCTGTTCACAAGACTTTTCCCTACTTGTGTTTTAAGTCGTTTAGACCTTTTTCCTTTTCACAAGACTTTTCCCTACTTGTACTTGAAGTCGTATAGATTTTTTCCCTGTTCACAAGACTTTTCCCTACTTGTATTTGAAGTCGTATAGACCTTTTTCCTGTTCACAAGACTTTTCTCTACTTGTATTTGAAATCGTATAGACCTTTTCCCTGTTCACAAGACTTTTCACAAGACTTTTCCCTACTTGTATTTGAAGTCGTATATACCTTTTCCCTTTTCACAAGACTTTTCTCTACTTGTATTTGAAGTCGTATAGACCTTTACCCTGTTCACAAGACTTTTCACAAGACTTTTCCCTACTTGTATTTGAAGTCGTATATTCCTTTTCCCTGTTCACAAGACCTTTCCCTACTTGTATTTTAAGTCGTATAGACCTTTCCCCTTTTCACAAGACTTTTCCCTACTTGTATTTGAAGTCGTATAGACCTTTTTCCTGTTCACAAGACTTTTCTCTACTTGTGTTTGAAGTCGTATAGACCTTTTCCCTGTTCACAAGACTTTTCACAAGACTTTTCCCTACTTGTATTTGAAGTCGTATATACCTTTTCCCTGTTCACAAGACTTTTCCCTACTTGTAATTGAAGTCGTATATACCTTTTCCCTGTTCACAAGACTTCTCCCTACTTGTTTTTGAAGTCGTATATACCTTTTCCCTGTTCACAAGACTTTTCCCTACTTGTACTTGAAGTCGTTTAGACCCTTTCCCTGTTCACAAGACTTTTTCCTACTTACTTGTCCTTGAAGTCGTATAGACTTTTTTCCTGTTCACAAGACTGTTCACAAGACTTTTCCCTACTTGTATTCGAAGTCGTACAGACCTTTCCCCTGTTCACACGACTTTTCCCTACTTGTATTTGAAGTCGTACAGACCATTTCCCTGTTCACAAGACTTTTTCCTACTTTTTTTTAAAAGTAGTATAGGCCTGTTTCTGTTTACAAGACTTTTCCCTACTTTTTTTCAAGTCGTATAGACCTTTTCCCTGTTCACAAGACTTTTCCCTACTTGTATTTGAAGTCGTACAGACCATTTCCATGTTCACAAGACTTTTCCCTACTTGTATTTGAAGTCGTACAGACCTTTTTCCTCTTCACAAGACTGTTCACAAGCCTTTTCCCTACTTCGATTTGAAGTCGTATAGACCTTTTCCCTGTTTACAAGACTTTTCCCTACTTATATTTGAAGTCGTACAGACCTTTTTCCTGTTCACAAGACTGTTCACAAGACTTTTTCCTACTTGTATTTCAAGTCGTATAGACCTTTTTCCTGTTCACAAGACTCTTCACAAGACTTTTCCCTACTTGTATTTCAAGTCGTATAGACCTTTTCCCTTTTCACAAGACTTTTCCCTACTTGTATTAGAAGTCGTATAGACTTTTTTCCTGTTCACAAGACTTTTCCCTACTTGTATTTGAAGTCGTATAGACCTTTTCCCTTTTTACAAGACTTTTCCCTACTTGTGTTTGAAGTCGTATATACCTTTTCCCTGTTCACAAGACTTTTCCCTACTTTTATTTGAAGTCGTATAGACCTTTTTCCTGTTCCCTACTTGTTTTTGAAGTCGTATAGACCTTTTCCCTGTTCACAAGACTTTTATCTATTTATATTTGAAGTCGTATAGACTATTTTCCTGTTCACAAGACTGTTCACAAGACCTTTCCCTACGTGTACTTGAAGTCGTATAGACCTTTTCCCTTTTCACAAGACTTTTCCCTACTTGTACTTGAAGTCGTAAAGACCTTTTCCCTGTTCACAAGACTTTTCCCTACTTATGTTTGAAGTCGTATAGACCTTTACCCTGTTCACAAGACTTTTCACAAGACTTTTCCCTACTTGTATTTGAAGTCGTATATTCCTTTTCCCTGTTCACAAGACCTTTCCCTACTTGTATTTTAAGTCGTATAGACCTTTCCCCTTTTCACAAGACTTTTCCCTACTTGTATTTGAAGTCGTATAGACCTTTTTCCTGTTCACAAGACTTTTCTCTACTTGTGTTTGAAGTCGTATAGACCTTTTCCCTGTTCACAAGACTTTTCACAAGACTTTTCCCTACTTGTATTTGAAGTCGTATATACCTTTTCCCTGTTCACAAGACTTTTCCCTACTTGTAATTGAAGTCGTATATACCTTTTCCCTGTTCACAAGACTTCTCCCTACTTGTTTTTGAAGTCGTATATACCTTTTCCCTGTTCACAAGACTTTTCCCTACTTGTACTTGAAGTCGTTTAGACCCTTTCCCTGTTCACAAGACTTTTTCCTACTTACTTGTCCTTGAAGTCGTATAGACTTTTTTCCTGTTCACAAGACTGTTCACAAGACTTTTCCCTACTTGTATTCGAAGTCGTACAGACCTTTCCCCTGTTCACACGACTTTTCCCTACTTGTATTTGAAGTCGTACAGACCATTTCCCTGTTCACAAGACTTTTTCCTACTTTTTTTTAAAAGTAGTATAGGCCTGTTTCTGTTTACAAGACTTTTCCCTACTTTTTTTCAAGTCGTATAGACCTTTTCCCTGTTCACAAGACTTTTCCCTACTTGTATTTGAAGTCGTACAGACCATTTCCATGTTCACAAGACTTTTCCCTACTTGTATTTGAAGTCGTACAGACCTTTTTCCTCTTCACAAGACTGTTCACAAGCCTTTTCCCTACTTCGATTTGAAGTCGTATAGACCTTTTCCCTGTTTACAAGACTTTTCCCTACTTATATTTGAAGTCGTACAGACCTTTTTCCTGTTCACAAGACTGTTCACAAGACTTTTTCCTACTTGTATTTCAAGTCGTATAGACCTTTTTCCTGTTCACAAGACTCTTCACAAGACTTTTCCCTACTTGTATTTCAAGTCGTATAGACCTTTTCCCTTTTCACAAGACTTTTCCCTACTTGTATTAGAAGTCGTATAGACTTTTTTCCTGTTCACAAGACTTTTCCCTACTTGTATTTGAAGTCGTATAGACCTTTTCCCTTTTTACAAGACTTTTCCCTACTTGTGTTTGAAGTCGTATATACCTTTTCCCTGTTCACAAGACTTTTCCCTACTTTTATTTGAAGTCGTATAGACCTTTTTCCTGTTCCCTACTTGTTTTTGAAGTCGTATAGACCTTTTCCCTGTTCACAAGACTTTTATCTATTTATATTTGAAGTCGTATAGACTATTTTCCTGTTCACAAGACTGTTCACAAGACCTTTCCCTACGTGTACTTGAAGTCGTATAGACCTTTTCCCTTTTCACAAGACTTTTCCCTACTTGTACTTGAAGTCGTAAAGACCTTTTCCCTGTTCACAAGACTTTTCCCTACTTATGTTTGAAGTCGTATAGACCTTTTTCCCGGTTCACAAGACTTTTCACAAGACGTTTCCCTACTTGTATTTGAAGTCGTAAATACCTTTTTCCTGTTCACAAGACTTTTCCCTATTTGTATTAGAAGTCGTGTAGACCTTTTTTCTGTTCACAAGACTTTTCCCTACTTGTATTTGAAGTCGTATAGACCTTTTCCCTTTTCACAAGACTTTTCCCTACTTGTACTTGAAGTCGTATAGACCTTTTCCCTGTTCACAAGACTTTTCCCTACTTCTATTTGGAGTCGTATAGACCTTTTTCCTGTTCACAAGACTCATACCTGCTTGTATTTAAAGTCGTATAGACCTTTTTCCTGTTCACAAGACTTTTCTCTACTTGTATTTGAAGTCGTATAGACCTTTTCCCTGTTCACAAGACTTTTCACAAGACTTTTCCTTACTTGTATTTGAAGTCGTATATACCTTTGCCCTGTTCACAAGACCTTTCCCTACTTGTAGTTTAAGTCATATAGACCTTTTCCCTTTTCACAAGACTTTTCCCTACTTGTACTTGAAGTCGTATAGACCTTTTCCCTGTTCACAAGACTTTTCCCTACTTGTATTGGAAGTCGTATAGACCTTTTTCCTGTTCACAAGACTTTTCTCTACTTGTATTTGAAGTCGTATAGACCTTTTCCCTGTTCACAAGACTTTTCTCAAGACTTTTCCCTACTTGTATTTGAAGTCGTATATACCTTTTCCCTGTTCACAAAATTTTTCCCTACTTTTTTTTTTAAGTCCTATAGACCTTTTCCCTTTTCACAAGACTTTTCCCTACTTGTATTCGAAGTCGTACAGACCATTTCCCTGTTCACAAGACTTTTTCCTACTTTTTTTTTAAAGTAGTATAAGCCTGTTTCTGTTTACAAGACTTTTCCCTACTTCTTTTCAAGTCGTATAGACCTTTTCCCTTTTCACAAGACTTTTCCCTACTTCTTTTCAAGTCGTATAGACCTTTTTCCTGTTCACAAGACTTTTCCCTACTTTTATTTGAAGTCGTACAGACCTTTTCCCTCTTCACAAGACTGTTCACAAGACTTTTCCCTACTTATATTTGAAGTCGTATAGACCTTTTCCCTGTTCACAAGACTTTTCCCTACTTATTTTTGAAGTCGTATAGACCTTTTTCCTGTTCACAAGACTGTTCACAAGACTTTTTCCTACTTGTTTTTCAAGTCGTATAGACCTTTTTCCTGTTCACAAGACTGTTCACAAGACTTTTCCCTACTTGTATTTCAAGTCGTATAGACCTTTTCCCTTTTCACAAGACTTTTCCCTACTTGTATTAGAAGTCGTATAGACTTTTTTCCTGTTCACAAGACTTTTCCCTACTTGTATTTGAAGTCGTATAGACCTTTTCCCTTTTTACAAGACTTTTCCCTATTTGTATTTGAAGTCGTATATACCTTTTCCCTGTTCACAAGACTTTTCCCTACTTGTGTTTTAAGTCGTTTAGACCTTTTCCCTTTTCACAAAACTTTTCCCTACTTGTACTTGAAGTCGTATAGATTTTTACCCTGTTCACAAGACTTTTCCCTACTTGTATTTGAAGTCGTATAGACCTTTTTCCTGTTCACAAGACTTTTCTCTACTTGTATTTGAAATCGTATAGACCTTTTCCCTGTTCACAAGACTTTTCACAAGACTTTTCCCTACTTGTATTTGAAGTCGTATATACCTTTTCCCTTTTCACAAGACTTTTCTCTACTTGTATTTGAAGTCGTATAGACCTTTACCCTGTTCACAAGACTTTTCACAAGACTTTTCCCTACTTGTATTTGAAGTCGTATATTCCTTTTCCCTGTTCACAAGACTTTTCCCTACTTGTATTTGAAGTCGTATAGACCTTTTTCCTGTTCACAAGACTTTTCTCTACTTGTGTTTGAAGTCGTATAGACCTTTTCCCTGTTCACAAGACTTTTCACAAGACTTTTCCCTACTTGTATTTGAAGTCGTATATACCTTTTCCCTGTTCACAAGACTTTTCCCTACTTGTAATTGAAGTCGTATATACCTTTTCCCTGTTCACAAGACTTCTCCCTACTTGTTTTTGAAGTCGTATATACCTTTTCCCTGTTCACAAGACTTTTCCCTACTTGTACTTGAAGTCGTTTAGACCCTTTCCCTGTTCACAAGACTTTTTCCTACTTACTTGTCCTTGAAGTCGTATAGACTTTTTTCCTGTTCACAAGACTGTTCACAAGACTTTTCCCTACTTGTATTCGAAGTCGTACAGACCTTTCCCCTGTTCACACGACTTTTCCCTACTTGTATTTGAAGTCGTATAGACTTTTTTCCTGTTCACAAGACTCTTCACAAGACTTTTCCCTACTTGTATTTCAAGTCGTATAGACCTTTTCCCTTTTCACAAGACTTTTCCCTACTTGTATTAGAAGTCGTATAGACTTTTTTCCTGTTCACAAGACTTTTCCCTACTTGTATTTGAAGTCGTATAGACCTTTTCCCTTTTTACAAGACTTTTCCCTACTTGTGTTTGAAGTCGTATATACCTTTTCCCTGTTCACAAGACTTTTCCCTACTTTTATTTGAAGTCGTATAGACCTTTTTCCTGTTCCCTACTTGTTTTTGAAGTCGTATAGACCTTTTCCCTGTTCACAAGACTTTTATCTATTTATATTTGAAGTCGTATAGACTATTTTCCTGTTCACAAGACTGTTCACAAGACCTTTCCCTACGTGTACTTGAAGTCGTATAGACCTTTTCCCTTTTCACAAGACTTTTCCCTACTTGTACTTGAAGTCGTAAAGACCTTTTCCCTGTTCACAAGACTTTTCCCTACTTATGTTTGAAGTCGTATAGACCTTTTTCCCGGTTCACAAGACTTTTCACAAGACGTTTCCCTACTTGTATTTGAAGTCGTAAATACCTTTTTCCTGTTCACAAGACTTTTCCCTATTTGTATTAGAAGTCGTGTAGACCTTTTTTCTGTTCACAAGACTTTTCCCTACTTGTATTTGAAGTCGTATAGACCTTTTCCCTTTTCACAAGACTTTTCCCTACTTGTACTTGAAGTCGTATAGACCTTTTCCCTGTTCACAAGACTTTTCCCTACTTCTATTTGGAGTCGTATAGACCTTTTTCCTGTTCACAAGACTCATACCTGCTTGTATTTAAAGTCGTATAGACCTTTTTCCTGTTCACAAGACTTTTCTCTACTTGTATTTGAAGTCGTATAGACCTTTTCCCTGTTCACAAGACTTTTCACAAGACTTTTCCTTACTTGTATTTGAAGTCGTATATACCTTTGCCCTGTTCACAAGACCTTTCCCTACTTGTAGTTTAAGTCATATAGACCTTTTCCCTTTTCACAAGACTTTTCCCTACTTGTACTTGAAGTCGTATAGACCTTTTCCCTGTTCACAAGACTTTTCCCTACTTGTATTGGAAGTCGTATAGACCTTTTTCCTGTTCACAAGACTTTTCTCTACTTGTATTTGAAGTCGTATAGACCTTTTCCCTGTTCACAAGACTTTTCTCAAGACTTTTCCCTACTTGTATTTGAAGTCGTATATACCTTTTCCCTGTTCACAAAATTTTTCCCTACTTTTTTTTTTAAGTCCTATAGACCTTTTCCCTTTTCACAAGACTTTTCCCTACTTGTATTCGAAGTCGTACAGACCATTTCCCTGTTCACAAGACTTTTTCCTACTTTTTTTTTAAAGTAGTATAAGCCTGTTTCTGTTTACAAGACTTTTCCCTACTTCTTTTCAAGTCGTATAGACCTTTTCCCTTTTCACAAGACTTTTCCCTACTTCTTTTCAAGTCGTATAGACCTTTTTCCTGTTCACAAGACTTTTCCCTACTTTTTTTTGAAGTCGTACAGACCTTTTCCCTCTTCACAAGACTGTTCACAAGACTTTTCCCTACTTATATTTGAAGTCGTATAGACCTTTTCCCTGTTCACAAGACTTTTCCCTACTTATTTTTGAAGTCGTATAGACCTTTTTCCTGTTCACAAGACTGTTCACAAGACTTTTTCCTACTTGTTTTTCAAGTCGTATAGACCTTTTTCCTGTTCACAAGACTGTTCACAAGACTTTTCCCTACTTGTATTTCAAGTCGTATAGACCTTTTCCCTTTTCACAAGACTTTTCCCTACTTGTATTAGAAGTCGTATAGACTTTTTTCCTGTTCACAAGACTTTTCCCTACTTGTATTTGAAGTCGTATAGACCTTTTCCCTTTTTACAAGACTTTTCCCTATTTGTATTTGAAGTCGTATATACCTTTTCCCTGTTCACAAGACTTTTCCCTACTTGTGTTTTAAGTCGTTTAGACCTTTTCCCTTTTCACAAAACTTTTCCCTACTTGTACTTGAAGTCGTATAGATTTTTACCCTGTTCACAAGACTTTTCCCTACTTGTATTTGAAGTCGTATAGACCTTTTTCCTGTTCACAAGACTTTTCTCTACTTGTATTTGAAATCGTATAGACCTTTTCCCTGTTCACAAGACTTTTCACAAGACTTTTCCCTACTTGTATTTGAAGTCGTATATACCTTTTCCCTTTTCACAAGACTTTTCTCTACTTGTATTTGAAGTCGTATAGACCTTTACCCTGTTCACAAGACTTTTCACAAGACTTTTCCCTACTTGTATTTGAAGTCGTATATTCCTTTTCCCTGTTCACAAGACTTTTCCCTACTTGTATTTGAAGTCGTATAGACCTTTTTCCTGTTCACAAGACTTTTCTCTACTTGTGTTTGAAGTCGTATAGACCTTTTCCCTGTTCACAAGACTTTTCACAAGACTTTTCCCTACTTGTATTTGAAGTCGTATATACCTTTTCCCTGTTCACAAGACTTTTCCCTACTTGTAATTGAAGTCGTATATACCTTTTCCCTGTTCACAAGACTTCTCCCTACTTGTTTTTGAAGTCGTATATACCTTTTCCCTGTTCACAAGACTTTTCCCTACTTGTACTTGAAGTCGTTTAGACCCTTTCCCTGTTCACAAGACTTTTTCCTACTTACTTGTCCTTGAAGTCGTATAGACTTTTTTCCTGTTCACAAGACTGTTCACAAGACTTTTCCCTACTTGTATTCGAAGTCGTACAGACCTTTCCCCTGTTCACACGACTTTTCCCTACTTGTATTTGAAGTCGTACAGACCATTTCCCTGTTCACAAGACTTTTTCCTACTTTTTTTTTAAAAGTAGTATAGGCCTGTTTCTGTTTACAAGACTTTTCCCTACTTCTTTTCAAGTCGTATAGATCTTTTTCCTGTTCACAAGACTTTTCCCTACTTGTATTTGAAGTCGTACAGACCTTTTCCCTGTTCACAAGACTTTTCCCTACTTATATTTGAAGTCGTATAGACCTTTTTCCTGTTCACAAGACTGTTCACAAGACTTTTTCCTACTTGTTTTTCAAGTCGTATAGACCTTTTTCCTGTTCACAAGACTGTTCACAAGACTTTTCCCTACTTGTATTTCAAGTCGTATAGACCTTTTCCCTTTTTACAAGACTTTTCCCTATTTGTATTTGAAGTCGTATATACCTTTTTCCTGTTCACAAGACTTTTCCCTACTTGTGTTTTAAGTCGTATAGACTTTTTTCCTGTTCACAAGACTTTTCCCTATTTGTATTTGAAGTCGTATAGACCTTTTCCCTTTTTACAAGACTTTTCCCTATTTGTATTTGAAGTCGTATATACCTTTTTCCTGTTCACAAGACTTTTCCCTACTTGTGTTTTAAGTCGTTTAGACCTTTTCCCTTTTCACAAGACTTTTCCCTACTTGTATTAGAAGTCGTATAGACTTTTTTCCTGTTCACAAGACTTTTCCCTATTTGTATTTGAAGTCGTATAGACCTTTTCCCTTTTTACAAGACTTTTCCCTATTTGTATTTGAAGTCGTATATACCTTTTTCCTGTTCACAAGACTTTTCCCTACTTGTGTTTTAAGTCGTTTAGACCTTTTCCCTTTTCACAAGACTTTTCCCTACTTGTACTTGAAGTCGTATAGACCTTTTCCCTGTTCACAAGACTTTTCCCTACTTGTATTAGAAGTCGTATAGACTTTTTTCCTGTTCACAAGACTTTTCCCTACTTGTATTTGAAGTCGTATAGATCTTTTCCCTTTTTACAAGACTTTTCCCTATTTGTATTTGAAGTCGTATATACCTTTTCCCTGTTCACAAGACTTTTCCCTACTTGTGTTTTAAGTCGTTTAGACCTTTTCCCTTTTCACAAGACTTTTCCCTACTTGTACTTGAAGTCGTATAGACCTTTTCCCTGTTCACAAGACTTTTCCCTACTTGTATTTGAAGTCGTATAGACCTTTTTCCTGTTCACAAGACTTTTCTCTACTTGTATTTGAAATCGTATAGACCTTTTCCCTGTTCACAAGACTTTTCACAAGACTTTTCCCTACTTGTATTTGAAGTCGTATATACCTTTTTCCTTTTCACAAGACTTTTCTCTACTTGTATTTGAAGTCGTATAGACCTTTTCCCTGTTCACAAGACTTTTCACAAGACTTTTCCCTACTTGTATTTGAAGTCGTATATACCTTTTCCCTGTTCACAAGACTTTACCCTACTTGTATTTTAAGTCGTATATACCTTTTCCCTTTTCACAAGACTTTTCCCTACTTGTACTTGAAGTCGTATAGACCTTTTCCCTGTTCACAAGACTTTTCTCAAGACTTTTCCCTACTTGTATTTGAAGTCGTATATACCTTTTCCCTGTTCACAAAATTTTTCCCTACTTGTTTTTTTTAAGTCCTATAGACCTTTTCCCTTTTCACAAGACTTTTCCCTACTTGTATTCGAAGTCGTACAGACCATTTCCCTGTTCACAAGACTTTTTCCTACTTTTTTTTAAAAGTAGTATAAGCCTGTTTCTGTTTACAAGACTTTTCCCTACTTCTTTTCAAGTAAGTCGTATATACCTTTTTCCTGTTCACAAGACTTTTCCCTACTTGTGTTTTAAGTCGTATAGACTTTTTTCCTGTTCACAAGACTTTTCCCTATTTGTATTTGAAGTCGTATAGACCTTTTCCCTTTTTACAAGACTTTTCCCTATTTGTATTTGAAGTCGTATATACCTTTTTCCTGTTCACAAGACTTTTCCCTACTTGTGTTTTAAGTCGTTTAGACCTTTTCCCTTTTCACAAGACTTTTCCCTACTTGTACTTGAAGTCGTATAGACCTTTTCCCTGTTCACAAGACTTTTCCCTACTTGTATTAGAAGTCGTATAGACTTTTTTCCTGTTCACAAGACTTTTCCCTACTTGTATTTGAAGTCGTATAGACCTTCTCCCTTTTTACAAGACTTTTCCCTATTTGTATTTGAAGTCGTATATACCTTTTCCCTGTTCACAAGACTTTTCCCTACTTGTGTTTTAAGTCGTTTAGACCTTTTCCCTTTTCACAAGACTTTTCCCTACTTGTACTTGAAGTCGTATAGACCTTTTCCCTGTTCACAAGACTTTTCCCTACTTGTATTTGAAGTCGTATAGACCTTTTTCCTGTTCACAAGACTTTTCTCTACTTGTATTTGAAATCGTATAGACCTTTTCCCTTTTTACAAGACTTTTCCCTATTTGTATTTGAAGTCGTATATACCTTTTCCCTGTTCACAAGACTTTTCCCTACTTGTGTTTTAAGTCGTTTAGACCTTTTCCCTGTTCACAAGACTTTTCCCTACTTGTATTTGAAGTCGTATATACCTTTTCCCTTTTCACAAGACTTTTCTCTACTTGTATTTGAAGTCGTATAGACCTTTTCCCTGTTCACAAGACTTTTCACAAGACTTTTCCCTACTTGTATTTGAAGTCGTATATACCTTTTCCCTGTTCACAAGACTTTACCCTACTTGTATTTTAAGTCGTATATACCTTTTCCCTTTTCACAAGACTTTTCCCTACTTGTACTTGAAGTCGTATAGACCTTTTCCCTGTTCACAAGACTGTTCACAAGACTTTTCCCTACTTATATTTGAAGTCGTTTAGACCTTTTTCCTGTTCACAAGACTGTTCACAAGACTTTTCCCTACTTGTATTTGAAGTCGTATAGACCTTTTCCCTGTTCACAAGATTTTTCCCTACTTGTAATTGAAGTCGTATATACCTTTTCCCTGTTCACAAGACTTCTCCCTACTTGTTTTTGAAGTCGTATAGACCTTTTCCCTGTTCACAAGACTTTTCCCTACTTGTAATTGAAGTCGTATATACCTTTTCCCTGTTCACAAGACTTTTCCCTACTTGTGTTTTAAGTCGTTTAGACCTTTTCCCTTTTCACAAGACTTTTCCCTACTTGTACTTGAAGTCGTATAGATTTTTTCCCTGTTCACAAGACTTTTCCCTACTTGTAATTGAAGTCGTATAGACCTTTTTCCTGTTCACAAGACTTTTCTCTACTTGTATTTGAAATCGTATAGACCTTTTCCCTGTTCACAAGACTTTTCACAAGACTTTTCCCTACTTGTATTTGAAGTCGTATATACCTTTTCCCTTTTCACAAGACTTTTCTCTACTTGTATTTGAAGTCGTATAGACCTTTACCCTGTTCACAAGACTTTTCACAAGACTTTTCCCTACTTGTATTTGAAGTCGTATATTCCTTTTCCCTGTTCACAAGACCTTTCCCTACTTGTATTTTAAGTCGTATAGACCTTTCCCCTTTTCACAAGACTTTTCCCTACTTGTATTTGAAGTCGTATAGACCTTTTTCCTGTTCACAAGACTTTTCTCTACTTGTGTTTGAAGTCGTATAGACCTTTTCCCTGTTCACAAGACTTTTCCCTACTTGTATTTGAAGTCGTATATACCTTTTCCCTGTTCACAAGACTTTTCCCTACTTGTAATTGAAGTCGTATATACCTTTTCCCTGTTCACAAGACTTCTCCCTACTTGTTTTTGAAGTCGTATATACCTTTTCCCTGTTCACAAAACTTTTCCCTACTTGTACTTGAAGTCGTTTAGACCCTTTCCCTGTTCACAAGACTTTTTCCTACTTACTTGTCCTTGAAGTCGTATAGACTTTTTTCCTGTTCACAAGACTGTTCACAAGACTTTTCCGTACTTGTATTCGAAGTCGTACAGACCTTTCCCCTGTTCACACGACTTTTCCCTACTTGTATTTGAAGTCGTACAGACCATTTCCCTGTTCACAAGACTTTTTCCTACTTTTTTTTAAAAGTAGTATAGGCCTGTTTCTGTTTACAAGACTTTTCCCTACTTCTTTTCAAGTCGTATAGACCTTTTCCCTGTTCACAAGACTTTTCCCTACTTGTATTTGAAGTCGTACAGACCATTTCCATGTTCACAAGACTTTTCCCTACTTGTATTTGAAGTCGTACAGACCTTTTCCCTCTTCACAAGACTGTTCACAAGACTTTTCCCTACTTATATTTGAAGTCGTATAGACCTTTTCCCTGTTCACAAGACTTTTCCCTACTTATATTTGAAGTCGTACAGACCTTTTTCCTGTTCACAAGACTGTTCACAAGACTTTTTCCTACTTGTATTTCAAGTCGTATAGACCTTTTTCCTGTTCACAAGACTCTTCACAAGACTTTTCCCTACTTGTATTTCAAGTCGTATAGACCTTTTCCCTTTTCACAAGACTTTTCCCTACTTGTATTAGAAGTCGTATAGACTTTTTTCCTGTTCACAAGACTTTTCCCTACTTGTATTTGAAGTCGTATAGACCTTTTCCCTTTTTACAAGACTTTTCCCTACTTGTGTTTGAAGTCGTATATACCTTTTCCCTGTTCACAAGACTTTTCCCTACTTTTATTTGAAGTCGTATAGACCTTTTTTCTGTTCCCTACTTGTTTTTGAAGTCGTATAGACCTTTTCCCTGTTCACAAGACTTTTATCTATTTATATTTGAAGTCGTATAGACTATTTTCCTGTTCACAAGACTGTTCACAAGACCTTTCCCTACGTGTATTTGAAGTCGTAGAGACCTTTTCCCTTTTCACAAGACTTTTCCCTACTTGTACTTGAAGTCGTAAAGACCTTTTCCCTGTTCACAAGACTTTTCCCTACTTATGTTTGAAGTCGTATAGACCTTTTTCCCGGTTCACAAAACTTTTCACAAGACGTTTCCCTACTTGTATTTGAAGTCGTAAATACCTTTTTCCTGTTCACAAGACTTTTCCCTATTTGTATTAGAAGTCGTGTAGACCTTTTTTCTGTTCACAAGACTTTTCCCTACTTGTATTTGAAGTCGTATAGACCTTTTCCCTTTTCACAAGACTTTTCCCTACTTGTACTTGAAGTCGTATAGACCTTTTCCCTGTTCACAAGACTTTTCCCTACTTCTATTTGGAGTCGTATAGACCTTTTTCCTGTTCACAAGACTCATCCCTGCTTGTATTTAAAGTCGTATAGACCTTTTTCCTGTTCACAAGACTTTTCTCTACTTGTATTTGAAGTCGTATAGACTTTTTCCCTGTTCACAAGACTTTTCACAAGACTTTTCCTTACTTGTATTTGAAGTCGTATATACCTTTGCCCTGTTCACAAGACCTTTCCCTACTTGTAGTTTAAGTCATATAGACCTTTTCCCTTTTCACAAGACTTTTCCCTACTTGTACTTGAAGTCGTATAGACCTTTTCCCTGTTCACAAGACTTTTCCCTACTTGTATTGGAAGTCGTATAGACCTTTTTCCTGTTCACAAGACTTTTCTCTACTTGTATTTGAAGTCGTATAGACCTTTTCCCTGTTCACAAGACTTTTCTCAAGACTTTTCCCTACTTGTATTTGAAGTCGTATATACCTTTTCCCTGTTCACAAAATTTTTCCCTACTTGTTTTTTTAAGTCCTATAGACCTTTTCCCTTTTCACAAGACTTTTCCCTACTTGTATTCGAAGTCGTACAGACCATTTCCCTGTTCACAAGACTTTTTCCTACTTTTTTTTTAAAGTAGTATAAGCCTGTTTCTGTTTACAAGACTTTTCCCTACTTCTTTTCAAGTAAGTCGTATAGACCTTTTTCCTGTTCACAAGACTTTTCCCTACTTTTATTTGAAGTCGTACAGACCTTTTCCCTCTTCACAAGACTGTTCACAAGACTTTTCCCTACTTATATTTGAAGTCGTTTAGACCTTTTTCCTGTTCACAAGACTGTTCACAAGACTTTTCCCTACTTGTATTTGAAGTCGTATAGACCTTTTCCCTGTTCACAAGATTTTTCCCTACTTGTAATTGAAGTCGTATATACCTTTTCCCTGTTCACAAGACTTCTCCCTACTTGTTTTTGAAGTCGTATAGACCTTTTCCCTGTTCACAAGACTTTTCCCTACTTGTAATTGAAGTCGTATATACCTTTTCCCTGTTCACAAGACTTTTCCCTACTTGTGTTTTAAGTCGTTTAGACCTTTTCCCTTTTCACAAGACTTTTCCCTACTTGTACTTGAAGTCGTATAGATTTTTTCCCTGTTCACAAGACTTTTCCCTACTTGTATTTGAAGTCGTATAGACCTTTTTCCTGTTCACAAGACTTTTCTCTACTTGTATTTGAAATCGTATAGACCTTTTCCCTGTTCACAAGACTTTTCACAAGACTTTTCCCTACTTGTATTTGAAGTCGTATATACCTTTTCCCTTTTCACAAGACTTTTCTCTACTTGTATTTGAAGTCGTATAGACCTTTACCCTGTTCACAAGACTTTTCACAAGACTTTTCCCTACTTGTATTTGAAGTCGTATATTCCTTTTCCCTGTTCACAAGACCTTTCCCTACTTGTATTTTAAGTCGTATAGACCTTTCCCCTTTTCACAAGACTTTTCCCTACTTGTATTTGAAGTCGTATAGACCTTTTTCCTGTTCACAAGACTTTTCTCTACTTGTGTTTGAAGTCGTATAGACCTTTTCCCTGTTCACAAGACTTTTCACAAGACTTTTCCCTACTTGTATTTGAAGTCGTATATACCTTTTCCCTGTTCACAAGACTTTTCCCTACTTGTAATTGAAGTCGTATATACCTTTTCCCTGTTCACAAGACTTCTCCCTACTTGTTTTTGAAGTCGTATATACCTTTTCCCTGTTCACAAAACTTTTCCCTACTTGTACTTGAAGTCGTTTAGACCCTTTCCCTGTTCACAAGACTTTTTCCTACTTACTTGTCCTTGAAGTCGTATAGACTTTTTTCCTGTTCACAAGACTGTTCACAAGACTTTTCCCTACTTGTATTCGAAGTCGTACAGACCTTTCCCCTGTTCACACGACTTTTCCCTACTTGTATTTGAAGTCGTACAGACCATTTCCCTGTTCACAAGACTTTTTCCTACTTTTTTTTAAAAGTAGTATAGGCCTGTTTCTGTTTACAAGACTTTTCCCTACTTCTTTTCAAGTCGTATAGACCTTTTCCCTGTTCACAAGACTTTTCCCTACTTGTATTTGAAGTCGTACAGACCATTTCCATGTTCACAAGACTTTTCCCTACTTGTATTTGAAGTCGTACAGACCTTTTCCCTCTTCACAAGACTGTTCACAAGACTTTTCCCTACTTATATTTGAAGTCGTATAGACCTTTTCCCTGTTCACAAGACTTTTCCCTACTTATATTTGAAGTCGTACAGACCTTTTTCCTGTTCACAAGACTGTTCACAAGACTTTTTCCTACTTGTATTTCAAGTCGTATAGACCTTTTTCCTGTTCACAAGACTCTTCACAAGACTTTTCCCTACTTGTATTTCAAGTCGTATAGACCTTTTCCCTTTTCACAAGACTTTTCCCTACTTGTATTAGAAGTCGTATAGACTTTTTTCCTGTTCACAAGACTTTTCCCTACTTGTATTTGAAGTCGTATAGACCTTTTCCCTTTTTACAAGACTTTTCCCTACTTGTGTTTGAAGTCGTATATACCTTTTCCCTGTTCACAAGACTTTTCCCTACTTTTATTTGAAGTCGTATAGACCTTTTTTCTGTTCCCTACTTGTTTTTGAAGTCGTATAGACCTTTTCCCTGTTCACAAGACTTTTATCTATTTATATTTGAAGTCGTATAGACTATTTTCCTGTTCACAAGACTGTTCACAAGACCTTTCCCTACGTGTATTTGAAGTCGTAGAGACCTTTTCCCTTTTCACAAGACTTTTCCCTACTTGTACTTGAAGTCGTAAAGACCTTTTCCCTGTTCACAAGACTTTTCCCTACTTATGTTTGAAGTCGTATAGACCTTTTTCCCGGTTCACAAAACTTTTCACAAGACGTTTCCCTACTTGTATTTGAAGTCGTAAATACCTTTTTCCTGTTCACAAGACTTTTCCCTATTTGTATTAGAAGTCGTGTAGACCTTTTTTCTGTTCACAAGACTTTTCCCTACTTGTATTTGAAGTCGTATAGACCTTTTCCCTTTTCACAAGACTTTTCCCTACTTGTACTTGAAGTCGTATAGACCTTTTCCCTGTTCACAAGACTTTTCCCTACTTCTATTTGGAGTCGTATAGACCTTTTTCCTGTTCACAAGACTCATCCCTGCTTGTATTTAAAGTCGTATAGACCTTTTTCCTGTTCACAAGACTTTTCTCTACTTGTATTTGAAGTCGTATAGACTTTTTCCCTGTTCACAAGACTTTTCACAAGACTTTTCCTTACTTGTATTTGAAGTCGTATATACCTTTGCCCTGTTCACAAGACCTTTCCCTACTTGTAGTTTAAGTCATATAGACCTTTTCCCTTTTCACAAGACTTTTCCCTACTTGTACTTGAAGTCGTATAGACCTTTTCCCTGTTCACAAGACTTTTCCCTACTTGTATTGGAAGTCGTATAGACCTTTTTCCTGTTCACAAGACTTTTCTCTACTTGTATTTGAAGTCGTATAGACCTTTTCCCTGTTCACAAGACTTTTCTCAAGACTTTTCCCTACTTGTATTTGAAGTCGTATATACCTTTTCCCTGTTCACAAAATTTTTCCCTACTTGTTTTTTTAAGTCCTATAGACCTTTTCCCTTTTCACAAGACTTTTCCCTACTTGTATTCGAAGTCGTACAGACCATTTCCCTGTTCACAAGACTTTTTCCTACTTTTTTTTTAAAGTAGTATAAGCCTGTTTCTGTTTACAAGACTTTTCCCTACTTCTTTTCAAGTAAGTCGTATAGACCTTTTTCCTGTTCACAAGACTTTTCCCTACTTTTATTTGAAGTCGTACAGACCTTTTCCCTCTTCACAAGACTGTTCACAAGACTTTTCCCTACTTATATTTGAAGTCGTATAGACCTTTTCCCTGTTCACAAGACTTTTCCCTACTTATATTTGAAGTCGTATAGACCTTTTTCCTGTTCACAAGACTGTTCACAAGACTTTTCCCTACTTGTTTTTCAAGTCGTATAGACCTTTTTCCTGTTCACAAGACTGTTCACAAGACTTTTCCCTACTTGTATTTCAAGTCGTATAGACCTTTTCCCTTTTCACAAGACTTTTCCCTACTTGTATTAGAAGTCGTATAGACTTTTTTCCTGTTCACAAGACTTTTCCCTACTTGTATTTGAAGTCGTATAGACCTTTTCCCTTTTTACAAGACTTTTCCCTATTTGTATTTGAAGTCGTATATACCTTTTCCCTGTTCACAAGACTTTTCCCTACTTGTGTTTTAAGTCGTTTAGACCTTTTCCCTTTTCACAAAACTTTTCCCTACTTGTACTTGAAGTCGTATAGATTTTTTCCCTGTTCACAAGACTTTTCCCTACTTGTATTTGAAGTCGTATAGACCTTTTTCCTGTTCACAAGACTTTTCTCTACTTGTATTTGAAATCGTATAGACCTTTTCCCTGTTCACAAGACTTTTCACAAGACTTTTCCCTACTTGTATTTGAAGTCGTATATACCTTTTCCCTTTTCACAAGACTTTTCTCTACTTGTATTTGAAGTCGTATAGACCTTTACCCTGTTCACAAGACTTTTCAGAAGACTTTTCCCTACTTGTGTTTGAAGTCGTATATTCCTTTTCCCTGTTCACAAGACCTTTCCCTACTTGTATTTTAAGTCGTATAGACCTTTTCCCTTTTCACAAGACATTTCCCTACTTGTACTTGAAGTCGTATAGACCTTTTCCCTGTTCACAAGACTTTTCCCTACTTGTATTTGAAGTCGTATAGACCTTTTTCCTGTTCACAAGACTTTTCTCTACTTGTGTTTGAAGTCGTATAGACCTTTTCCCTGTTCACAAGACTTTTCACAAGACTTTTCCCTACTTGTATTTGAAGTCGTATATACCTTTTCCCTGTTCACAAGACTTTTCCCTACTTGTAATTGAAGTCGTATATACCTTTTCCCTGTTCACAAGACTTCTCCCTACTTGTTTTTGAAGTCGTATATACCTTTTCCTTGTTCACAAGACTTTTCCCTACTTGTACTTGAAGTCGTTTAGACCCTTTCCCTGTTCACAAGACTTTTTCCTACTTACTTGTCCTTGAAGTCGTATAGACTTTTTTCCTGTTCACAAGACTGTTCACAAGACTTTTCCCTACTTGTATTCGAAGTCGTACAGACCTTTCCCCTGTTCACACGACTTTTCCCTACTTGTATTTGAAGTCGTACAGACCATTTCCCTGTTCACAAGACTTTTTCCTACTTTTTTTTAAAAGTAGTATAGGCCTGTTTCTGTTTACAAGACTTTTCCCTACTTCTTTTCAAGTCGTATAGATCTTTTTCCTGTTCACAAGACTTTTCCCTACTTGTATTTGAAGTCGTACAGACCATTTCCATGTTCACAAGACTTTTCCCTACTTGTATTTGAAGTCGTACAGACCTTTTCCCTCTTCACAAGACTGTTCACAAGACTTTTCCCTACTTATTTTTGAAGTCGTATAGACCTTTTCCCTGTTCACAAGACTTTTCCCTACTTATATTTGAAGTCGTACAGACCTTTTTCCTGTTCACAAGACTGTTCACAAGACTTTTTCCTACTTGTATTTCAAGTCGTATAGACCTTTTTCCTGTTCACAAGACTCTTCACAAGACTTTTCCCTACTTGTATTTCAAGTCGTATAGACCTTTTCCCTTTTCACAAGACTTTTCCCTACTTGTATTAGAAGTCGTATAGACTTTTTTCCTGTTCACAAGACTTTTCCCTACTTGTATTTGAAGTCGTATAGACCTTTTCCCTTTTCACAAGACTTTTCCTTACTTGTATTTGAAGTCGTATATACCTTTGCCCTGTTCACAAGACCTTTCCCTACTTGTAGTTTAAGTCATATAGACCTTTTCCCTTTTCACAAGACTTTTCCCTACTTGTACTTGAAGTCGTATAGACCTTTTCCCTGTTCACAAGACTTTTCCCTACTTGTATTGGAAGTCGTATAGACCTTTTTCCTGTTCACAAGACTTTTCTCTACTTGTATTTGAAGTCGTATAGACCTTTTCCCTGTTCACAAGACTTTTCTCAAGACTTTTCCCTACTTGTATTTGAAGTCGTATATACCTTTTCCCTGTTCACAAAATTTTTCCCTACTTGTTTTTTTAAGTCCTATAGACCTTTTCCCTTTTCACAAGACTTTTCCCTACTTGTATTCGAAGTCGTACAGACCATTTCCCTGTTCACAAGACTTTTTCCTACTTTTTTTTTAAAGTAGTATAAGCCTGTTTCTGTTTACAAGACTTTTCCCTACTTCTTTTCAAGTAAGTCGTATAGACCTTTTTCCTGTTCACAAGACTTTTCCCTACTTTTATTTGAAGTCGTACAGACCTTTTCCCTCTTCACAAGACTGTTCACAAGACTTTTCCCTACTTATATTTGAAGTCGTTTAGACCTTTTTCCTGTTCACAAGACTGTTCACAAGACTTTTCCCTACTTGTATTTGAAGTCGTATAGACCTTTTCCCTGTTCACAAGATTTTTCCCTACTTGTAATTGAAGTCGTATATACCTTTTCCCTGTTCACAAGACTTCTCCCTACTTGTTTTTGAAGTCGTATAGACCTTTTCCCTGTTCACAAGACTTTTCCCTACTTGTAATTGAAGTCGTATATACCTTTTCCCTGTTCACAAGACTTTTCCCTACTTGTGTTTTAAGTCGTTTAGACCTTTTCCCTTTTCACAAGACTTTTCCCTACTTGTACTTGAAGTCGTATAGATTTTTTCCCTGTTCACAAGACTTTTCCCTACTTGTATTTGAAGTCGTATAGACCTTTTTCCTGTTCACAAGACTTTTCTCTACTTGTATTTGAAATCGTATAGACCTTTTCCCTGTTCACAAGACTTTTCACAAGACTTTTCCCTACTTGTATTTGAAGTCGTATATACCTTTTCCCTTTTCACAAGACTTTTCTCTACTTGTATTTGAAGTCGTATAGACCTTTACCCTGTTCACAAGACTTTTCACAAGACTTTTCCCTACTTGTATTTGAAGTCGTATATTCCTTTTCCCTGTTCACAAGACCTTTCCCTACTTGTATTTTAAGTCGTATAGACCTTTCCCCTTTTCACAAGACTTTTCCCTACTTGTATTTGAAGTCGTATAGACCTTTTTCCTGTTCACAAGACTTTTCTCTACTTGTGTTTGAAGTCGTATAGACCTTTTCCCTGTTCACAAGACTTTTCACAAGACTTTTCCCTACTTGTATTTGAAGTCGTATATACCTTTTCCCTGTTCACAAGACTTTTCCCTACTTGTAATTGAAGTCGTATATACCTTTTCCCTGTTCACAAGACTTCTCCCTACTTGTTTTTGAAGTCGTATATACCTTTTCCCTGTTCACAAAACTTTTCCCTACTTGTACTTGAAGTCGTTTAGACCCTTTCCCTGTTCACAAGACTTTTTCCTACTTACTTGTCCTTGAAGTCGTATAGACTTTTTTCCTGTTCACAAGACTGTTCACAAGACTTTTCCCTACTTGTATTCGAAGTCGTACAGACCTTTCCCCTGTTCACACGACTTTTCCCTACTTGTATTTGAAGTCGTACAGACCATTTCCCTGTTCACAAGACTTTTTCCTACTTTTTTTTAAAAGTAGTATAGGCCTGTTTCTGTTTACAAGACTTTTCCCTACTTCTTTTCAAGTCGTATAGACCTTTTCCCTGTTCACAAGACTTTTCCCTACTTGTATTTGAAGTCGTACAGACCATTTCCATGTTCACAAGACTTTTCCCTACTTGTATTTGAAGTCGTACAGACCTTTTCCCTCTTCACAAGACTGTTCACAAGACTTTTCCCTACTTATATTTGAAGTCGTATAGACCTTTTCCCTGTTCACAAGACTTTTCCCTACTTATATTTGAAGTCGTACAGACCTTTTTCCTGTTCACAAGACTGTTCACAAGACTTTTTCCTACTTGTATTTCAAGTCGTATAGACCTTTTTCCTGTTCACAAGACTCTTCACAAGACTTTTCCCTACTTGTATTTCAAGTCGTATAGACCTTTTCCCTTTTCACAAGACTTTTCCCTACTTGTATTAGAAGTCGTATAGACTTTTTTCCTGTTCACAAGACTTTTCCCTACTTGTATTTGAAGTCGTATAGACCTTTTCCCTTTTTACAAGACTTTTCCCTACTTGTGTTTGAAGTCGTATATACCTTTTCCCTGTTCACAAGACTTTTCCCTACTTTTATTTGAAGTCGTATAGACCTTTTTTCTGTTCCCTACTTGTTTTTGAAGTCGTATAGACCTTTTCCCTGTTCACAAGACTTTTATCTATTTATATTTGAAGTCGTATAGACTATTTTCCTGTTCACAAGACTGTTCACAAGACCTTTCCCTACGTGTATTTGAAGTCGTAGAGACCTTTTCCCTTTTCACAAGACTTTTCCCTACTTGTACTTGAAGTCGTAAAGACCTTTTCCCTGTTCACAAGACTTTTCCCTACTTATGTTTGAAGTCGTATAGACCTTTTTCCCGGTTCACAAAACTTTTCACAAGACGTTTCCCTACTTGTATTTGAAGTCGTAAATACCTTTTTCCTGTTCACAAGACTTTTCCCTATTTGTATTAGAAGTCGTGTAGACCTTTTTTCTGTTCACAAGACTTTTCCCTACTTGTATTTGAAGTCGTATAGACCTTTTCCCTTTTCACAAGACTTTTCCCTACTTGTACTTGAAGTCGTATAGACCTTTTCCCTGTTCACAAGACTTTTCCCTACTTCTATTTGGAGTCGTATAGACCTTTTTCCTGTTCACAAGACTCATCCCTGCTTGTATTTAAAGTCGTATAGACCTTTTTCCTGTTCACAAGACTTTTCTCTACTTGTATTTGAAGTCGTATAGACTTTTTCCCTGTTCACAAGACTTTTCACAAGACTTTTCCTTACTTGTATTTGAAGTCGTATATACCTTTGCCCTGTTCACAAGACCTTTCCCTACTTGTAGTTTAAGTCATATAGACCTTTTCCCTTTTCACAAGACTTTTCCCTACTTGTACTTGAAGTCGTATAGACCTTTTCCCTGTTCACAAGACTTTTCCCTACTTGTATTGGAAGTCGTATAGACCTTTTTCCTGTTCACAAGACTTTTCTCTACTTGTATTTGAAGTCGTATAGACCTTTTCCCTGTTCACAAGACTTTTCTCAAGACTTTTCCCTACTTGTATTTGAAGTCGTATATACCTTTTCCCTGTTCACAAAATTTTTCCCTACTTGTTTTTTTAAGTCCTATAGACCTTTTCCCTTTTCACAAGACTTTTCCCTACTTGTATTCGAAGTCGTACAGACCATTTCCCTGTTCACAAGACTTTTTCCTACTTTTTTTTTAAAGTAGTATAAGCCTGTTTCTGTTTACAAGACTTTTCCCTACTTCTTTTCAAGTAAGTCGTATAGACCTTTTTCCTGTTCACAAGACTTTTCCCTACTTTTATTTGAAGTCGTACAGACCTTTTCCCTCTTCACAAGACTGTTCACAAGACTTTTCCCTACTTATATTTGAAGTCGTATAGACCTTTTCCCTGTTCACAAGACTTTTCCCTACTTATATTTGAAGTCGTATAGACCTTTTTCCTGTTCACAAGACTGTTCACAAGACTTTTCCCTACTTGTTTTTCAAGTCGTATAGACCTTTTTCCTGTTCACAAGACTGTTCACAAGACTTTTCCCTACTTGTATTTCAAGTCGTATAGACCTTTTCCCTTTTCACAAGACTTTTCCCTACTTGTATTAGAAGTCGTATAGACTTTTTTCCTGTTCACAAGACTTTTCCCTACTTGTATTTGAAGTCGTATAGACCTTTTCCCTTTTTACAAGACTTTTCCCTATTTGTATTTGAAGTCGTATATACCTTTTCCCTGTTCACAAGACTTTTCCCTACTTGTGTTTTAAGTCGTTTAGACCTTTTCCCTTTTCACAAAACTTTTCCCTACTTGTACTTGAAGTCGTATAGATTTTTTCCCTGTTCACAAGACTTTTCCCTACTTGTATTTGAAGTCGTATAGACCTTTTTCCTGTTCACAAGACTTTTCTCTACTTGTATTTGAAATCGTATAGACCTTTTCCCTGTTCACAAGACTTTTCACAAGACTTTTCCCTACTTGTATTTGAAGTCGTATATACCTTTTCCCTTTTCACAAGACTTTTCTCTACTTGTATTTGAAGTCGTATAGACCTTTACCCTGTTCACAAGACTTTTCAGAAGACTTTTCCCTACTTGTGTTTGAAGTCGTATATTCCTTTTCCCTGTTCACAAGACCTTTCCCTACTTGTATTTTAAGTCGTATAGACCTTTTCCCTTTTCACAAGACATTTCCCTACTTGTACTTGAAGTCGTATAGACCTTTTCCCTGTTCACAAGACTTTTCCCTACTTGTATTTGAAGTCGTATAGACCTTTTTCCTGTTCACAAGACTTTTCTCTACTTGTGTTTGAAGTCGTATAGACCTTTTCCCTGTTCACAAGACTTTTCACAAGACTTTTCCCTACTTGTATTTGAAGTCGTATATACCTTTTCCCTGTTCACAAGACTTTTCCCTACTTGTAATTGAAGTCGTATATACCTTTTCCCTGTTCACAAGACTTCTCCCTACTTGTTTTTGAAGTCGTATATACCTTTTCCTTGTTCACAAGACTTTTCCCTACTTGTACTTGAAGTCGTTTAGACCCTTTCCCTGTTCACAAGACTTTTTCCTACTTACTTGTCCTTGAAGTCGTATAGACTTTTTTCCTGTTCACAAGACTGTTCACAAGACTTTTCCCTACTTGTATTCGAAGTCGTACAGACCTTTCCCCTGTTCACACGACTTTTCCCTACTTGTATTTGAAGTCGTACAGACCATTTCCCTGTTCACAAGACTTTTTCCTACTTTTTTTTAAAAGTAGTATAGGCCTGTTTCTGTTTACAAGACTTTTCCCTACTTCTTTTCAAGTCGTATAGATCTTTTTCCTGTTCACAAGACTTTTCCCTACTTGTATTTGAAGTCGTACAGACCATTTCCATGTTCACAAGACTTTTCCCTACTTGTATTTGAAGTCGTACAGACCTTTTCCCTCTTCACAAGACTGTTCACAAGACTTTTCCCTACTTATTTTTGAAGTCGTATAGACCTTTTCCCTGTTCACAAGACTTTTCCCTACTTATATTTGAAGTCGTACAGACCTTTTTCCTGTTCACAAGACTGTTCACAAGACTTTTTCCTACTTGTATTTCAAGTCGTATAGACCTTTTTCCTGTTCACAAGACTCTTCACAAGACTTTTCCCTACTTGTATTTCAAGTCGTATAGACCTTTTCCCTTTTCACAAGACTTTTCCCTACTTGTATTAGAAGTCGTATAGACTTTTTTCCTGTTCACAAGACTTTTCCCTACTTGTATTTGAAGTCGTATAGACCTTTTCCCTTTTTACAAGACTTTTCCCTACTTGTGTTTGAAGTCGTATATACCTTTTCCCTGTTCACAAGACTTTTCCCTACTTTTATTTGAAGTCGTATAGACCTTTTTCCTGTTCCCTACTTGTTTTTGAAGTCGTATAGACCTTTTCCCTGTTCACAAGACTTTTATCTATTTATATTTGAAGTCGTATAGACTATTTTCCTGTTCACAAGACTGTTCACAAGACCTTTTGAAGTCGTATAGACCTTTTCCCTTTTCACAAGACTTTTCCCTACTTGTACTTGAAGTCGTAAAGACCTTTTCCCTGTTCACAAGACTTTTCCCTACTTATGTTTGAAGTCGTATAGATTTTTTTCCCGGTTCACAAGACTTTTCACAAGACGTTTCCCTACTTGTATTTGAAGTCGTAAATACCTTTTTCCTGTTCACAAGACTTTTCCCTATTTGTATTAGAAGTCGTGTAGACCTTTTTTCTGTTCACAAGACTTTTCCCTACTTGTATTTGAAGTCGTATAGACCTTTTCCCTTTTCACAAGACTTTTCCCTACTTGTACTTGAAGTCGTATAGACCTTTTCCCTGTTCACAAGACTTTTCCCTACTTCTATTTGGAGTCGTATAGACCTTTTTCCTGTTCACAAGACTCATCCCTGCTTGTATTTAAAGTCGTATAGACCTTTTTCCTGTTCACAAGACTTTTCTCTACTTGTATTTGAAGTCGTATAGACCTTTGCCCTGTTCACAAGACCTTTCCCTACTTGTAGTTTAAGTCATATAGACCTTTTCCCTTTTCACAAGACTTTTCCCTACTTGTACTTGAAGTCGTATAGACCTTTTCCCTGTTCACAAGACTTTTCCCTACTTGTATTGGAAGTCGTATAGACCTTTTTCCTGTTCACAAGACTTTTCTCTACTTGTATTTGAAGTCGTATAGACCTTTTCCCTGTTCACAAGACTTTTCTCAAGACTTTTCCCTACTTGTATTTGAAGTCGTATATACCTTTTCCCTGTTCACAAAATTTTTCCCTACTTGTTTTTTTTAAGTCCTATAGACCTTTTCCCTTTTCACAAGACTTTTCCCTACTTGTATTCGAAGTCGTACAGACCATTTCCCTGTTCACAAGACTTTTTCCTACTTTTTTTTTTAAAGTAGTATAAGCCTGTTTCTGTTTACAAGACTTTTCCCTACTTCTTTTCAAGTAAGTCGTATAGACCTTTTTCCTGTTCACAAGACTTTTCCCTACTTTTATTTGAAGTCGTACAGACCTTTTCCCTCTTCACAAGACTGTTCACAAGACTTTTCCCTACTTATATTTGAAGTCGTATAGACCTTTTCCCTGTTCACAAGACTTTTCCCTACTTATATTTGAAGTCGTATAGACCTTTTTCCTGTTCACAAGACTGTTCACAAGACTTTTCCCTACTTGTTTTTCAAGTCGTATAGACCTTTTTCCTGTTCACAAGACTGTTCACAAGACTTTTCCCTACTTGTATTTCAAGTCGTATAGACCTTTTCCCTTTTCACAAGACTTTTCCCTACTTGTATTAGAAGTCGTATAGACTTTTTTCCTGTTCACAAGACTTTTCCCTACTTGTATTTGAAGTCGTATAGACCTTTTCCCTTTTTACAAGACTTTTTCCTATTTGTATTTGAAGTCGTATATACCTTTTCCCTGTTCACAAGACTTTTCCCTACTTGTGTTTTAAGTCGTTTAGACCTTTTCCCTTTTCACAAGACTTTTCTCTACTTGTATTTGAAGTCGTATAGACCTTTTCCCTGTTCACAAGACTTTTCTCAAGACTTTTCCCTACTTGTATTTGAAGTCGTATATACCTTTTCCCTGTTCACAAAATTTTTCCCTACTTGTTTTTTTTAAGTCCTATAGACCTTTTCCCTTTTCACAAGACTTTTCCCTACTTGTATTCGAAGTCGTACAGACCATTTCCCTGTTCACAAGACTTTTTCCTACTTTTTTTTTTAAAGTAGTATAAGCCTGTTTCTGTTTACAAGACTTTTCCCTACTTCTTTTCAAGTAAGTCGTATAGACCTTTTTCCTGTTCACAAGACTTTTCCCTACTTTTATTTGAAGTCGTACAGACCTTTTCCCTCTTCACAAGACTGTTCACAAGACTTTTCCCTACTTATATTTGAAGTCGTATAGACCTTTTCCCTGTTCACAAGACTTTTCCCTACTTATATTTGAAGTCGTATAGACCTTTTTCCTGTTCACAAGACTGTTCACAAGACTTTTCCCTACTTGTTTTTCAAGTCGTATAGACCTTTTTCCTGTTCACAAGACTGTTCACAAGACTTTTCCCTACTTGTATTTCAAGTCGTATAGACCTTTTCCCTTTTCACAAGACTTTTCCCTACTTGTATTAGAAGTCGTATAGACTTTTTTCCTGTTCACAAGACTTTTCCCTACTTGTATTTGAAGTCGTATAGACCTTTTCCCTTTTTACAAGACTTTTTCCTATTTGTATTTGAAGTCGTATATACCTTTTCCCTGTTCACAAGACTTTTCCCTACTTGTGTTTTAAGTCGTTTAGACCTTTTCCCTTTTCACAAGACTTTTCCCTACTTGTACTTGAAGTCGTATAGACCTTTTCCCTGTTCACAAGACTTTTCCCTACTTGTATTTGAAGTCGTATAGACCTTTTTCCTGTTCACAAGACTTTTCTCTACTTGTATTTGAAATCGTATAGACCTTTTCCCTTTTCACAAGACTTTTCCCTACTTGTACTTGAAGTCGTATAGACCTTTTCCCTGTTCACAAGACTTTTCCCTACTTGTATTGGAAGTCGTATAGACCTTTTTCCTGTTCACAAGACTTTTCTCTACTTGTATTTGAAGTCGTATAGACCTTTTCCCTGTTCACAAGACTTTTCTCAAGACTTTTCCCTACTTGTATTTGAAGTCGTATATACCTTTTCCCTGTTCACAAAATTTTTCCCTACTTGTTTTTTTTAAGTCCTATAGACCTTTTCCCTTTTCACAAGACTTTTCCCTACTTGTATTCGAAGTCGTACAGACCATTTCCCTGTTCACAAGACTTTTTCCTACTTTTTTTTTTAAAGTAGTATAAGCCTGTTTCTGTTTACAAGACTTTTCCCTACTTCTTTTCAAGTAAGTCGTATAGACCTTTTTCCTGTTCACAAGACTTTTCCCTACTTTTATTTGAAGTCGTACAGACCTTTTCCCTCTTCACAAGACTGTTCACAAGACTTTTCCCTACTTATATTTGAAGTCGTATAGACCTTTTCCCTGTTCACAAGACTTTTCCCTACTTATATTTGAAGTCGTATAGACCTTTTTCCTGTTCACAAGACTGTTCACAAGACTTTTCCCTACTTGTTTTTCAAGTCGTATAGACCTTTTTCCTGTTCACAAGACTGTTCACAAGACTTTTCCCTACTTGTATTTCAAGTCGTATAGACCTTTTCCCTTTTCACAAGACTTTTCCCTACTTGTATTAGAAGTCGTATAGACTTTTTTCCTGTTCACAAGACTTTTCCCTACTTGTATTTGAAGTCGTATAGACCTTTTCCCTTTTTACAAGACTTTTTCCTATTTGTATTTGAAGTCGTATATACCTTTTCCCTGTTCACAAGACTTTTCCCTACTTGTGTTTTAAGTCGTTTAGACCTTTTCCCTTTTCACAAGACTTTTCTCTACTTGTATTTGAAGTCGTATAGACCTTTTCCCTGTTCACAAGACTTTTCTCAAGACTTTTCCCTACTTGTATTTGAAGTCGTATATACCTTTTCCCTGTTCACAAAATTTTTCCCTACTTGTTTTTTTTAAGTCCTATAGACCTTTTCCCTTTTCACAAGACTTTTCCCTACTTGTATTCGAAGTCGTACAGACCATTTCCCTGTTCACAAGACTTTTTCCTACTTTTTTTTTTAAAGTAGTATAAGCCTGTTTCTGTTTACAAGACTTTTCCCTACTTCTTTTCAAGTAAGTCGTATAGACCTTTTTCCTGTTCACAAGACTTTTCCCTACTTTTATTTGAAGTCGTACAGACCTTTTCCCTCTTCACAAGACTGTTCACAAGACTTTTCCCTACTTATATTTGAAGTCGTATAGACCTTTTCCCTGTTCACAAGACTTTTCCCTACTTATATTTGAAGTCGTATAGACCTTTTTCCTGTTCACAAGACTGTTCACAAGACTTTTCCCTACTTGTTTTTCAAGTCGTATAGACCTTTTTCCTGTTCACAAGACTGTTCACAAGACTTTTCCCTACTTGTATTTCAAGTCGTATAGACCTTTTCCCTTTTCACAAGACTTTTCCCTACTTGTATTAGAAGTCGTATAGACTTTTTTCCTGTTCACAAGACTTTTCCCTACTTGTATTTGAAGTCGTATAGACCTTTTCCCTTTTTACAAGACTTTTTCCTATTTGTATTTGAAGTCGTATATACCTTTTCCCTGTTCACAAGACTTTTCCCTACTTGTGTTTTAAGTCGTTTAGACCTTTTCCCTTTTCACAAGACTTTTCCCTACTTGTACTTGAAGTCGTATAGACCTTTTCCCTGTTCACAAGACTTTTCCCTACTTGTATTTGAAGTCGTATAGACCTTTTTCCTGTTCACAAGACTTTTCTCTACTTGTATTTGAAATCGTATAGACCTTTTCCCTTTTTACAAGACTTTTCCCTATTTGTATTTGAAGTCGTATATACCTTTTCCCTGTTCACAAGACTTTTCCCTACTTGTGTTTTAAGTCGTTTAGACCTTTTCCCTGTTCACAAGACTTTTCCCTACTTGTATTTGAAGTCGTATATACCTTTTCTCTTTTCACAAGACTTTTCTCTACTTGTATTTGAAGTCGTATAGACCTTTTCCCTGTTCACAAGACTTTTCACAAGACTTTTCCCTACTTGTATTTGAAGTCGTATATACCTTTTCCCTGTTCACAAGACTTTACCCTACTTGTATTTTAAGTCGTATATACCTTTTCCCTTTTCACAAGACTTTTCCCTACTTGTACTTGAAGTCGTATAGACCTTTTCCCTGTTCACAAGACTGTTCACAAGACTTTTCCCTACTTATATTTGAAGTCGTTTAGACCTTTTTCCTGTTCACAAGACTGTTCACAAGACTTTTCCCTACTTGTATTTGAAGTCGTATAGACCTTTTCCCTGTTCACAAGATTTTTCCCTACTTGTAATTGAAGTCGTATATACCTTTTCCCTGTTCACAAGACTTCTCCCTACTTGTTTTTGAAGTCGTATAGACCTTTTCCCTGTTCACAAGACTTTTCCCTACTTGTAATTGAAGTCGTATATACCTTTTCCCTGTTCACAAGACTTTTCCCTACTTGTGTTTTAAGTCGTTTAGACCTTTTCCCTTTTCACAAGACTTTTCCCTACTTGTACTTGAAGTCGTATAGATTTTTTCCCTGTTCACAAGACTTTTCCCTACTTGTATTTGAAGTCGTATAGACCTTTTTCCTGTTCACAAGACTTTTCTCTACTTGTATTTGAAATCGTATAGACCTTTTCCCTGTTCACAAGACTTTTCACAAGACTTTTCCCTACTTGTATTTGAAGTCGTATATACCTTTTCCCTTTTCACAAGACTTTTCTCTACTTGTATTTGAAGTCGTATAGACCTTTACCCTGTTCACAAGACTTTTCACAAGACTTTTCCCTACTTGTATTTGAAGTCGTATATTCCTTTTCCCTGTTCACAAGACCTTTCCCTACTTGTATTTTAAGTCGTATAGACCTTTCCCCTTTTCACAAGACTTTTCCCTACTTGTATTTGAAGTCGTATAGACCTTTTTCCTGTTCACAAGACTTTTCTCTACTTGTGTTTGAAGTCGTATAGACCTTTTCCCTGTTCACAAGACTTTTCACAAGACTTTTCCCTACTTGTATTTGAAGTCGTATATACCTTTTCCCTGTTCACAAGACTTTTCCCTACTTGTAATTGAAGTCGTATATACCTTTTCCCTGTTCACAAGACTTCTCCCTACTTGTTTTTGAAGTCGTATATACCTTTTCCCTGTTCACAAAACTTTTCCCTACTTGTACTTGAAGTCGTTTAGACCCTTTCCCTGTTCACAAGACTTTTTCCTACTTACTTGTCCTTGAAGTCGTATAGACTTTTTTCCTGTTCACAAGACTGTTCACAAGACTTTTCCCTACTTGTATTCGAAGTCGTACAGACCTTTCCCCTGTTCACACGACTTTTCCCTACTTGTATTTGAAGTCGTACAGACCATTTCCCTGTTCACAAGACTTTTTCCTACTTTTTTTTAAAAGTAGTATAGGCCTGTTTCTGTTTACAAGACTTTTCCCTACTTCTTTTCAAGTCGTATAGACCTTTTCCCTGTTCACAAGACTTTTCCCTACTTGTATTTGAAGTCGTACAGACCATTTCCATGTTCACAAGACTTTTCCCTACTTGTATTTGAAGTCGTACAGACCTTTTCCCTCTTCACAAGACTGTTCACAAGACTTTTCCCTACTTATATTTGAAGTCGTATAGACCTTTTCCCTGTTCACAAGACTTTTCCCTACTTATATTTGAAGTCGTACAGACCTTTTTCCTGTTCACAAGACTGTTCACAAGACTTTTTCCTACTTGTATTTCAAGTCGTATAGACCTTTTTCCTGTTCACAAGACTCTTCACAAGACTTTTCCCTACTTGTATTTCAAGTCGTATAGACCTTTTCCCTTTTCACAAGACTTTTCCCTACTTGTATTAGAAGTCGTATAGACTTTTTTCCTGTTCACAAGACTTTTCCCTACTTGTATTTGAAGTCGTATAGACCTTTTCCCTTTTTACAAGACTTTTCCCTACTTGTGTTTGAAGTCGTATATACCTTTTCCCTGTTCACAAGACTTTTCCCTACTTTTATTTGAAGTCGTATAGACCTTTTTCCTGTTCCCTACTTGTTTTTGAAGTCGTATAGACCTTTTCCCTGTTCACAAGACTTTTATCTATTTATATTTGAAGTCGTATAGACTATTTTCCTGTTCACAAGACTGTTCACAAGACCTTTCCCTACGTGTATTTGAAGTCGTAGAGACCTTTTCCCTTTTCACAAGACTTTTCCCTACTTGTACTTGAAGTCGTAAAGACCTTTTCCCTGTTCACAAGACTTTTCCCTACTTATGTTTGAAGTCGTATAGACCTTTTTCCCGGTTCACAAAACTTTTCACAAGACGTTTCCCTACTTGTATTTGAAGTCGTAAATACCTTTTTCCTGTTCACAAGACTTTTCTCTACTTGTGTTTGAAGTCGTATAGACCTTTTCCCTGTTCACAAGACTTTTCACAAGACTTTTCCCTACTTGTATTTGAAGTCGTATATACCTTTTCCCTGTTCACAAGACTTTTCCCTACTTGTAATTGAAGTCGTATATACCTTTTCCCTGTTCACAAGACTTCTCCCTACTTGTTTTTGAAGTCGTATATACCTTTTCCCTGTTCACAAAACTTTTCCCTACTTGTACTTGAAGTCGTTTAGACCCTTTCCCTGTTCACAAGACTTTTTCCTACTTACTTGTCCTTGAAGTCGTATAGACTTTTTTCCTGTTCACAAGACTGTTCACAAGACTTTTCCCTACTTGTATTCGAAGTCGTACAGACCTTTCCCCTGTTCACACGACTTTTCCCTACTTGTATTTGAAGTCGTACAGACCATTTCCCTGTTCACAAGACTTTTTCCTACTTTTTTTTAAAAGTAGTATAGGCCTGTTTCTGTTTACAAGACTTTTCCCTACTTCTTTTCAAGTCGTATAGACCTTTTCCCTGTTCACAAGACTTTTCCCTACTTGTATTTGAAGTCGTACAGACCATTTCCATGTTCACAAGACTTTTCCCTACTTGTATTTGAAGTCGTACAGACCTTTTCCCTCTTCACAAGACTGTTCACAAGACTTTTCCCTACTTATATTTGAAGTCGTATAGACCTTTTCCCTGTTCACAAGACTTTTCCCTACTTATATTTGAAGTCGTACAGACCTTTTTCCTGTTCACAAGACTGTTCACAAGACTTTTTCCTACTTGTATTTCAAGTCGTATAGACCTTTTTCCTGTTCACAAGACTCTTCACAAGACTTTTCCCTACTTGTATTTCAAGTCGTATAGACCTTTTCCCTTTTCACAAGACTTTTCCCTACTTGTATTAGAAGTCGTATAGACTTTTTTCCTGTTCACAAGACTTTTCCCTACTTGTATTTGAAGTCGTATAGACCTTTTCCCTTTTTACAAGACTTTTCCCTACTTGTGTTTGAAGTCGTATATACCTTTTCCCTGTTCACAAGACTTTTCCCTACTTTTATTTGAAGTCGTATAGACCTTTTTCCTGTTCCCTACTTGTTTTTGAAGTCGTATAGACCTTTTCCCTGTTCACAAGACTTTTATCTATTTATATTTGAAGTCGTATAGACTATTTTCCTGTTCACAAGACTGTTCACAAGACCTTTCCCTACGTGTATTTGAAGTCGTAGAGACCTTTTCCCTTTTCACAAGACTTTTCCCTACTTGTACTTGAAGTCGTAAAGACCTTTTCCCTGTTCACAAGACTTTTCCCTACTTATGTTTGAAGTCGTATAGACCTTTTTCCCGGTTCACAAAACTTTTCACAAGACGTTTCCCTACTTGTATTTGAAGTCGTAAATACCTTTTTCCTGTTCACAAGACTTTTCCCTATTTGTATTAGAAGTCGTGTAGACCTTTTTTCTGTTCACAAGACTTTTCCCTACTTGTATTTGAAGTCGTATAGACCTTTTCCCTTTTCACAAGACTTTTCCCTACTTGTACTTGAAGTCGTATAGACCTTTTCCCTGTTCACAAGACTTTTCCCTACTTCTATTTGGAGTCGTATAGACCTTTTTCCTGTTCACAAGACTCATCCCTGCTTGTATTTAAAGTCGTATAGACCTTTTTCCTGTTCACAAGACTTTTCTCTACTTGTATTTGAAGTCGTATAGACTTTTTCCCTGTTCACAAGACTTTTCACAAGACTTTTCCTTACTTGTATTTGAAGTCGTATATACCTTTGCCCTGTTCACAAGACCTTTCCCTACTTGTAGTTTAAGTCATATAGACCTTTTCCCTTTTCACAAGACTTCTCCCTACTTGTACTTGAAGTCGTATAGACCTTTTCCCTGTTCACAAGACTTTTCCCTACTTGTATTGGAAGTCGTATAGACCTTTTTCCTGTTCACAAGACTTTTCTCTACTTGTATTTGAAGTCGTATAGACCTTTTCCCTGTTCACAAGACTTTTCTCAAGACTTTTCCCTACTTGTATTTGAAGTCGTATATACCTTTTCCCTGTTCACAAAATTTTTCCCTACTTGTTTTTTTTTAAGTCCTATAGACCTTTTCCCTTTTCACAAGACTTTTCCCTACTTGTATTCGAAGTCGTACAGACCATTTCCCTGTTCACAAGACTTTTTCCTACTTTTTTTTAAAGTAGTATAAGCCTGTTTCTGTTTACAAGACTTTTCCCTACTTCTTTTCAAGTAAGTCGTATAGACCTTTTTCCTGTTCACAAGACTTTTCCCTACTTTTATTTGAAGTCGTACAGACCTTTTCCCTCTTCACAAGACTGTTCACAAGACTTTTCCCTACTTATATTTGAAGTCGTATAGACCTTTTCCCTGTTCACAAGACTTTTCCCTACTTATATTTGAAGTCGTATAGACCTTTTTCCTGTTCACAAGACTGTTCACAAGACTTTTCCCTACTTGTTTTTCAAGTCGTATAGACCTTTTTCCTGTTCACAAGACTGTTCACAAGACTTTTCCCTACTTGTATTTCAAGTCGTATAGACCTTTTCCCTTTTCACAAGACTTTTCCCTACTTGTATTAGAAGTCGTATAGACTTTTTTCCTGTTCACAAGACTTTTCCCTACTTGTATTTGAAGTCGTATAGACCTTTTCCCTTTTTACAAGACTTTTCCCTATTTGTATTTGAAGTCGTATATACCTTTTCCCTGTTCACAAGACTTTTCCCTACTTGTGTTTTAAGTCGTTTAGACCTTTTCCCTTTTCACAAAACTTTTCCCTACTTGTACTTGAAGTCGTATAGATTTTTTCCCTGTTCACAAGACTTTTCCCTACTTGTATTTGAAGTCGTATAGACCTTTTTCCTGTTCACAAGACTTTTCTCTACTTGTATTTGAAATCGTATAGACCTTTTCCCTGTTCACAAGACTTTTCACAAGACTTTTCCCTACTTGTATTTGAAGTCGTATATACCTTTTCCCTTTTCACAAGACTTTTCTCTACTTGTATTTGAAGTCGTATAGACCTTTACCCTGTTCACAAGACTTTTCAGAAGACTTTTCCCTACTTGTGTTTGAAGTCGTATATTCCTTTTCCCTGTTCACAAGACCTTTCCCTACTTGTATTTTAAGTCGTATAGACCTTTTCCCTGTTCACAAGACTTTTCCCTACTTGTATTTGAAGTCGTATAGACCTTTTTCCTGTTCACAAGACTTTTCTCTACTTGTGTTTGAAGTCGTATAGACCTTTTCCCTGTTCACAAGACTTTTCACAAGACTTTTCCCTACTTGTATTTGAAGTCGTATATACCTTTTCCCTGTTCACAAGACTTTTCCCTACTTGTAATTGAAGTCGTATATACCTTTTCCCTGTTCACAAGACTTCTCCCTACTTGTTTTTGAAGTCGTATATACCTTTTCCTTGTTCACAAGACTTTTCCCTACTTGTACTTGAAGTCGTTTAGACCCTTTCCCTGTTCACAAGACTTTTTCCTACTTACTTGTCCTTGAAGTCGTATAGACTTTTTTCCTGTTCACAAGACTGTTCACAAGACTTTTCCCTACTTGTATTCGAAGTCGTACAGACCTTTCCCCTGTTCACACGACTTTTCCCTACTTGTATTTGAAGTCGTACAGACCATTTCCCTGTTCACAAGACTTTTTCCTACTTTTTTTTAAAAGTAGTATAGGCCTGTTTCTGTTTACAAGACTTTTCCCTACTTCTTTTCAAGTCGTATAGATCTTTTTCCTGTTCACAAGACTTTTCCCTACTTGTATTTGAAGTCGTACAGACCATTTCCATGTTCACAAGACTTTTCCCTACTTGTATTTGAAGTCGTACAGACCTTTTCCCTCTTCACAAGACTGTTCACAAGACTTTTCCCTACTTATATTTGAAGTCGTATAGACCTTTTCCCTGTTCACAAGACTTTTCCCTACTTATATTTGAAGTCGTACAGACCTTTTTCCTGTTCACAAGACTGTTCACAAGACTTTTTCCTACTTGTATTTCAAGTCGTATAGACCTTTTTCCTGTTCACAAGACTCTTCACAAGACTTTTCCCTACTTGTATTTCAAGTCGTATAGACCTTTTCCCTTTTCACAAGACTTTTCCCTACTTGTATTAGAAGTCGTATAGACTTTTTTCCTGTTCACAAGACTTTTCCCTACTTGTATTTGAAGTCGTATAGACCTTTTCCCTTTTTACAAGACTTTTCCCTACTTGTGTTTGAAGTCGTATATACCTTTTCCCTGTTCACAAGACTTTTCCCTACTTTTATTTGAAGTCGTATAGACCTTTTTCCTGTTCCCTACTTGTTTTTGAAGTCGTATAGACCTTTTCCCTGTTCACAAGACTTTTATCTATTTATATTTGAAGTCGTATAGACTATTTTCCTGTTCACAAGACTGTTCACAAGACCTTTCCCTACGTGTATTTGAAGTCGTAGAGACCTTTTCCCTTTTCACAAGACTTTTCCCTACTTGTACTTGAAGTCGTAAAGACCTTTTCCCTGTTCACAAGACTTTTCCCTACTTATGTTTGAAGTCGTATAGACCTTTTTCCCGGTTCACAAAACTTTTCACAAGACGTTTCCCTACTTGTATTTGAAGTCGTAAATACCTTTTTCCTGTTCACAAGACTTTTCCCTATTTGTATTAGAAGTCGTGTAGACCTTTTTTCTGTTCACAAGACTTTTCCCTACTTGTATTTGAAGTCGTATAGACCTTTTCCCTTTTCACAAGACTTTTCCCTACTTGTACTTGAAGTCGTATAGACCTTTTCCCTGTTCACAAGACTTTTCCCTACTTCTATTTGGAGTCGTATAGACCTTTTTCCTGTTCACAAGACTCATCCCTGCTTGTATTTAAAGTCGTATAGACCTTTTTCCTGTTCACAAGACTTTTCTCTACTTGTATTTGAAGTCGTATAGACTTTTTCCCTGTTCACAAGACTTTTCACAAGACTTTTCCTTACTTGTATTTGAAGTCGTATATACCTTTGCCCTGTTCACAAGACCTTTCCCTACTTGTAGTTTAAGTCATATAGACCTTTTCCCTTTTCACAAGACTTTTCCCTACTTGTACTTGAAGTCGTATAGACCTTTTCCCTGTTCACAAGACTTTTCCCTACTTGTATTGGAAGTCGTATAGACCTTTTTCCTGTTCACAAGACTTTTCTCTACTTGTATTTGAAGTCGTATAGACCTTTTCCCTGTTCACAAGACTTTTCTCAAGACTTTTCCCTACTTGTATTTGAAGTCGTATATACCTTTTCCCTGTTCACAAAATTTTTCCCTACTTGTTTTTTTTAAGTCCTATAGACCTTTTCCCTTTTCACAAGACTTTTCCCTACTTGTATTCGAAGTCGTACAGACCATTTCCCTTTTCACAAGACTTTTTCCTACTTTTTTTTTAAAGTAGTATAAGCCTGTTTCTGTTTACAAGACTTTTCCCTACTTCTTTTCAAGTAAGTCGTATAGACCTTTTTCCTGTTCACAAGACTTTTCCCTACTTTTATTTGAAGTCGTACAGACCTTTTCCCTCTTCACAAGACTGTTCACAAGACTTTTCCCTACTTATATTTGAAGTCGTATAGACCTTTTCCCTGTTCACAAGACTTTTCCCTACTTATATTTGAAGTCGTATAGACCTTTTTCCTGTTCACAAGACTGTTCACAAGACTTTTCCCTACTTGTTTTTCAAGTCGTATAGACCTTTTTCCTGTTCACAAGACTGTTCACAAGACTTTTCCCTACTTGTATTTCAAGTCGTATAGACCTTTTCCCTTTTCACAAGACTTTTCCCTACTTGTATTAGAAGTCGTATAGACTTTTTTCCTGTTCACAAGACTTTTCCCTACTTGTATTTGAAGTCGTATAGACCTTTTCCCTTTTTACAAGACTTTTCCCTATTTGTATTTGAAGTCGTATATACCTTTTCCCTGTTCACAAGACTTTTCCCTACTTGTGTTTTAAGTCGTTTAGACCTTTTCCCTTTTCACAAAACTTTTCCCTACTTGTACTTGAAGTCGTATAGATTTTTTCCCTGTTCACAAGACTTTTCCCTACTTGTATTTGAAGTCGTATAGACCTTTTTCCTGTTCACAAGACTTTTCTCTACTTGTATTTGAAATCGTATAGACCTTTTCCCTGTTCACAAGACTTTTCACAAGACTTTTCCCTACTTGTATTTGAAGTCGTATATACCTTTTCCCTTTTCACAAGACTTTTCTCTACTTGTATTTGAAGTCGTATAGACCTTTACCCTGTTCACAAGACTTTTCAGAAGACTTTTCCCTACTTGTGTTTGAAGTCGTATATTCCTTTTCCCTGTTCACAAGACCTTTCCCTACTTGTATTTTAAGTCGTATAGACCTTTTCCCTTTTCACAAGACATTTCCCTACTTGTACTTGAAGTCGTATAGACCTTTTCCCTGTTCACAAGACTTTTCCCTACTTGTATTTGAAGTCGTATAGACCTTTTTCCTGTTCACAAGACTTTTCTCTACTTGTGTTTGAAGTCGTATAGACCTTTTCCCTGTTCACAAGACTTTTCACAAGACTTTTCCCTACTTGTATTTGAAGTCGTATATACCTTTTCCCTGTTCACAAGACTTTTCCCTACTTGTAATTGAAGTCGTATATACCTTTTCCCTGTTCACAAGACTTCTCCCTACTTGTTTTTGAAGTCGTATATACCTTTTCCTTGTTCACAAGACTTTTCCCTACTTGTACTTGAAGTCGTTTAGACCCTTTCCCTGTTCACAAGACTTTTTCCTACTTACTTGTCCTTGAAGTCGTATAGACTTTTTTCCTGTTCACAAGACTGTTCACAAGACTTTTCCCTACTTGTATTCGAAGTCGTACAGACCTTTCCCCTGTTCACACGACTTTTCCCTACTTGTATTTGAAGTCGTACAGACCATTTCCCTGTTCACAAGACTTTTTCCTACTTTTTTTTAAAAGTAGTATAGGCCTGTTTCTGTTTACAAGACTTTTCCCTACTTCTTTTCAAGTCGTATAGATCTTTTTCCTGTTCACAAGACTTTTCCCTACTTGTATTTGAAGTCGTACAGACCATTTCCATGTTCACAAGACTTTTCCCTACTTATATTTGAAGTCGTATAGACCTTTTCCCTGTTCACAAGACTTTTCCCTACTTATATTTGAAGTCGTACAGACCTTTTTCCTGTTCACAAGACTGTTCACAAGACTTTTTCCTACTTGTATTTCAAGTCGTATAGACCTTTTTCCTGTTCACAAGACTCTTCACAAGACTTTTCCCTACTTGTATTTCAAGTCGTATAGACCTTTTCCCTTTTCACAAGACTTTTCCCTACTTGTATTAGAAGTCGTATAGACTTTTTTCCTGTTCACAAGACTTTTCCCTACTTGTATTTGAAGTCGTATAGACCTTTTCCCTTTTTACAAGACTTTTCCCTACTTGTGTTTGAAGTCGTATATACCTTTTCCCTGTTCACAAGACTTTTCCCTACTTTTATTTGAAGTCGTATAGACCTTTTTCCTGTTCCCTACTTGTTTTTGAAGTCGTATAGACCTTTTCCCTGTTCACAAGACTTTTATCTATTTATATTTGAAGTCGTATAGACTATTTTCCTGTTCACAAGACTGTTCACAAGACCTTTTGAAGTCGTATAGACCTTTTCCCTTTTCACAAGACTTTTCCCTACTTGTACTTGAAGTCGTAAAGACCTTTTCCCTGTTCACAAGACTTTTCCCTACTTATGTTTGAAGTCGTATAGACCTTTTTCCCGGTTCACAAGACTTTTCACAAGACGTTTCCCTACTTGTATTTGAAGTCGTAAATACCTTTTTCCTGTTCACAAGACTTTTCCCTATTTGTATTAGAAGTCGTGTAGACCTTTTTTCTGTTCACAAGACTTTTCCCTACTTGTATTTGAAGTCGTATAGACCTTTTTTCTGTTCACAAGACTTTTCCCTACTTGTACTTGAAGTCGTATAGACCTTTTCCCTGTTCACAAGACTTTTCCCTACTTCTATTTGGAGTCGTATAGACCTTTTTCCTGTTCACAAGACTCATCCCTGCTTGTATTTAAAGTCGTATAGACCTTTTTCCTGTTCACAAGACTTTTCTCTACTTGTATTTGAAGTCGTATAGACCTTTGCCCTGTTCACAAGACCTTTCCCTACTTGTAGTTTAAGTCATATAGACCTTTTCCCTTTTCACAAGACTTTTCCCTACTTGTACTTGAAGTCGTATAGACCTTTTCCCTGTTCACAAGACTTTTCCCTACTTGTATTGGAAGTCGTATAGACCTTTTTCCTGTTCACAAGACTTTTCTCTACTTGTATTTGAAGTCGTATAGACCTTTTCCCTGTTCACAAGACTTTTCTCAAGACTTTTCCCTACTTGTATTTGAAGTCGTATATACCTTTTCCCTGTTCACAAAATTTTTCCCTACTTGTTTTTTTTAAGTCCTATAGACCTTTTCCCTTTTCACAAGACTTTTCCCTACTTGTATTCGAAGACGTACAGACCATTTCCCTGTTCACAAGACTTTTTCCTATTTTTTTTAAAGTAGTATAAGCCTGTTTCTGTTTACAAGACTTTTCCCTACTTCTTTTCAAGTAAGTCGTATAGACCTTTTTCCTGTTCACAAGACTTTTCCCTACTTTTATTTGAAGTCGTACAGACCTTTTCCCTCTTCACAAGACTGTTCACAAGACTTTTACCTACTCATATTTGAAGTCGTATAGACCTTTTCCCTGTTCACAAGACTTTTCCCTACTTATATTTGAAGTCGTATAGACCTTTTTCCTGTTCACAAGACTGTTCACAAGACTTTTCCCTACTTGTTTTTCAAGTCGTATAGACCTTTTTCCTGTTCACAAGACTGTTCACAAGACTTTTCCCTACTTGTATTTCAAGTCGTATAGACCTTTTCCCTTTTCACAAGACTTTTCCCTACTTGTATTAGAAGTCGTATAGACTTTTTTCCTGTTCACAAGACTTTTCCCTACTTGTATTTGAAGTCGTATAGACCTTTTCCCTTTTTACAAGACTTTTCCCTATTTGTATTTGAAGTCGTATATACCTTTTCCCTGTTCACAAGACTTTTCCCTACTTGTGTTTTAAGTCGTTTAGACCTTTTCCCTTTTCACAAGACTTTTCCCTACTTGTACTTGAAGTCGTATAGACCTTTTCCCTGTTCACAAGACTTTTCCCTACTTGTATTTGAAGTCGTATAGACCTTTTTCCTGTTCACAAGACTTTTCTCTACTTGTATTTGAAATCGTATAGACCTTTTCCCTTTTTACAAGACTTTTCCCTATTTGTATTTGAAGTCGTATATACCTTTTCCCTGTTCACAAGACTTTTCCCTACTTGTGTTTTAAGTCGTTTAGACCTTTTCCCTGTTCACAAGACTTTTCCCTACTTGTATTTGAAGTCGTATATACCTTTTCCCTTTTCACAAGACTTTTCTCTACTTGTATTTGAAGTCGTATAGACCTTTTCCCTGTTCACAAGACTTTTCACAAGACTTTTCCCTACTTGTATTTGAAGTCGTATATACCTTTTCCCTGTTCACAAGACTTTACCCTACTTGTATTTTAAGTCGTATATACCTTTTCCCTTTTCACAAGACTTTTCCCTACTTGTACTTGAAGTCGTATAGACCTTTTCCCTGTTCACAAGACTGTTCACAAGACTTTTCCCTACTTATATTTGAAGTCGTTTTAAACCTTTTTCCTGTTCACAAGACTGTTCACAAGACTTTTCCCTACTTGTATTTGAAGTCGTATAGACCTTTTCCCTGTTCACAAGATTTTTCCCTACTTGTAATTGAAGTCGTATATACCTTTTCCCTGTTCACAAGACTTCTCCCTACTTGTTTTTGAAGTCGTATAGACCTTTTCCCTGTTCACAAGACTTTTCCCTACTTGTAATTGAAGTCGTATATACCTTTTCCCTGTTCACAAGACTTTTCCCTACTTGTGTTTTAAGTCGTTTAGACCTTTTCCCTTTTCACAAGACTTTTCCCTACTTGTACTTGAAGTCGTATAGATTTTTTCCCTGTTCACAAGACTTTTCCCTACTTGTATTTGAAGTCGTATAGACCTTTTTCCTGTTCACAAGACTTTTCTCTACTTGTATTTGAAATCGTATAGACCTTTTCCCTGTTCACAAGACTTTTCACAAGACTTTTCCCTACTTGTATTTGAAGTCGTATATACCTTTTCCCTTTTCACAAGACTTTTCTCTACTTGTATTTGAAGTCGTATAGACCTTTACCCTGTTCACAAGACTTTTCACAAGACTTTTCCCTACTTGTATTTGAAGTCGTATATTCCTTTTCCCTGTTCACAAGACCTTTCCCTACTTGTATTTTAAGTCGTATAGACCTTTCCCCTTTTCACAAGACTTTTCCCTACTTGTATTTGAAGTCGTATAGACCTTTTTCCTGTTCACAAGACTTTTCTCTACTTGTGTTTGAAGTCGTATAGACCTTTTCCCTGTTCACAAGACTTTTCACAAGACTTTTCCCTACTTGTATTTGAAGTCGTATATACCTTTTCCCTGTTCACAAGACTTTTCCCTACTTGTAATTGAAGTCGTATATACCTTTTCCCTGTTCACAAGACTTCTCCCTACTTGTTTTTGAAGTCGTATATACTTTTTCCCTGTTCACAAAACTTTTCCCTACTTGTACTTGAAGTCGTTTAGACCCTTTCCCTGTTCACAAGACTTTTTCCTACTTACTTGTCCTTGAAGTCGTATAGACTTTTTTCCTGTTCACAAGACTGTTCACAAGACTTTTCCCTACTTGTATTCGAAGTCGTACAGACCTTTCCCCTGTTCACACGACTTTTCCCTACTTGTATTTGAAGTCGTACAGACCATTTCCCTGTTCACAAGACTTTTTCCTACTTTTTTTTAAAAGTAGTATAGGCCTGTTTCTGTTTACAAGACTTTTCCCTACTTCTTTTCAAGTCGTATAGATCTTTTTCCTGTTCACAAGACTTTTCCCTACTTGTATTTGAAGTCGTACAGACCATTTCCATGTTCACAAGACTTTTCCCTACTTGTATTTGAAGTCGTACAGACCTTTTCCCTCTTCACAAGACTGTTCACAAGACTTTTCCCTACTTATATTTGAAGTCGTATAGACCTTTTCCCTGTTCACAAGACTTTTCCCTACTTATATTTGAAGTCGTACAGACCTTTTTCCTGTTCACAAGACTGTTCACAAGACTTTTTCCTACTTGTATTTCAAGTCGTATAGACCTTTTTCCTGTTCACAAGACTCTTCACAAGACTTTTCCCTACTTGTATTTCAAGTCGTATAGACCTTTTCCCTTTTCACAAGACTTTTCCCTACTTGTATTAGAAGTCGTATAGACTTTTTTCCTGTTCACAAGACTTTTCCCTACTTGTATTTGAAGTCGTATAGACCTTTTCCCTTTTTACAAGACTTTTCCCTACTTGTGTTTGAAGTCGTATATACCTTTTCCCTGTTCACAAGACTTTTCCCTACTTTTATTTGAAGTCGTATAGACCTTTTTCCTGTTCCCTACTTGTTTTTGAAGTCGTATAGACCTTTTCCCTGTTCACAAGACTTTTATCTATTTATATTTGAAGTCGTATAGACTATTTTCCTGTTCACAAGACTGTTCACAAGACCTTTTGAAGTCGTATAGACCTTTTCCCTTTTCACAAGACTTTTCCCTACTTGTACTTGAAGTCGTAAAGACCTTTTCCCTGTTCACAAGACTTTTCCCTACTTATGTTTGAAGTCGTATAGACCTTTTTCCCGGTTCACAAGACTTTTCACAAGACGTTTCCCTACTTGTATTTGAAGTCGTAAAAACCTTTTTCCTGTTCACAAGACTTTTCCCTATTTGTATTAGAAGTCGTGTAGACCTTTTTTCTGTTCACAAGACTTTTCCCTACTTGTATTTGAAGTCGTATAGACCTTTTCCCTTTTCACAAGACTTTTCCCTACTTGTACTTGAAGTCGTATAGACCTTTTCCCTGTTCACAAGACTTTTCCCTACTTCTATTTGGAGTCGTATAGACCTTTTTCCTGTTCACAAGACTCATCCCTGCTTGTATTTAAAGTCGTATAGACCTTTTTCCTGTTCACAAGACTTTTCTCTACTTGTATTTGAAGTCGTATAGACCTTTGCCCTGTTCACAAGACCTTTCCCTACTTGTAGTTTAAGTCATATAGACCTTTTCCCTTTTCACAAGACTTTTCCCTACTTGTACTTGAAGTCGTATAGACCTTTTCCCTGTTCACAAGACTTTTCCCTACTTGTATTGGAAGTCGTATAGACCTTTTTCCTGTTCACAAGACTTTTCTCTACTTGTATTTGAAGTCGTATAGACCTTTTCCCTGTTCACAAGACTTTTCTCAAGACTTTTCCCTACTTGTATTTGAAGTCGTATATACCTTTTCCCTGTTCACAAAATTTTTCCCTACTTGTTTTTTTTAAGTCCTATAGACCTTTTCCCTTTTCACAAGACTTTTCCCTACTTGTATTCGAAGTCGTACAGACCATTTCCCTGTTCACAAGACTTTTTCCTACTTTTTTTTTAAAGTAGTATAAGCCTGTTTCTGTTTACAAGACTTTTCCCTACTTCTTTTCAAGTAAGTCGTATAGACCTTTTTCCTGTTCACAAGACTTTTCCCTACTTTTATTTGAAGTCGTACAGACCTTTTCCCTCTTCACAAGACTGTTCACAAGACTTTTCCCTACTTATATTTGAAGTCGTATAGACCTTTTCCCTGTTCACAAGACTTTTCCCTACTTATGTTTGAAGTCGTATAGACCTTTTTCCTGTTCACAAGACTGTTCACAAGACTTTTCCCTACTTGTTTTTCAAGTCGTATAGACCTTTTTCCTGTTCACAAGACTGTTCACAAGACTTTTCCCTACTTGTATTTCAAGTCGTATAGACCTTTTCCCTTTTCACAAGACTTTTCCCTACTTGTATTAGAAGTCGTATAGACTTTTTTCCTGTTCACAAGACTTTTCCCTACTTGTATTTGAAGTCGTATAGACCTTTTCCCTTTTTACAAGACTTTTCCCTATTTGTATTTGAAGTCGTATATACCTTTTCCCTGTTCACAAGACTTTTCCCTACTTGTGTTTTAAGTCGTTTAGACCTTTTCCCTTTTCACAAAACTTTTCCCTACTTGTACTTGAAGTCGTATAGATTTTTTCCCTGTTCACAAGACTTTTCCCTACTTGTATTTGAAGTCGTATAGACCTTTTTCCTGTTCACAAGACTTTTCTCTACTTGTATTTGAAATCGTATAGACCTTTTCCCTGTTCACAAGACTTTTCACAAGACTTTTCCCTACTTGTATTTGAAGTCGTATATACCTTTTCCCTTTTCACAAGACTTTTCTCTACTTGTATTTGAAGTCGTATAGACCTTTACCCTGTTCACAAGACTTTTCACAAGACTTTTCCCTACTTGTGTTTGAAGTCGTATATTCCTTTTCCCTGTTCACAAGACCTTTCCCTACTTGTATTTTAAGTCGTATAGACCTTTTCCCTTTTCACAAGACATTTCCCTACTTGTACTTGAAGTCGTATAGACCTTTTCCCTGTTCACAAGACTTTTCCCTACTTGTATTTGAAGTCGTATAGACCTTTTTCCTGTTCACAAGACTTTTCTCTACTTGTGTTTGAAGTCGTATAGACCTTTTCCCTGTTCACAAGACTTTTCACAAGACTTTTCCCTACTTGTATTTGAAGTCGTATATACCTTTTCTCTGTTCACAAGACTTTTCCCTACTTGTAATTGAAGTCGTACAGACCTTTTTCCTGTTCACAAGACTGTTCACAAGACTTTTTCCTACTTGTATTTCAAGTCGTATAGACCTTTTTCCTGTTCACAAGACTCTTCACAAGACTTTTCCCTACTTGTATTTCAAGTCGTATAGACCTTTTCCCTTTTCACAAGACTTTTCCCTACTTGTATTAGAAGTCGTATAGACTTTTTTCCTGTTCACAAGACTTTTCCCTACTTGTATTTGAAGTCGTATAGACCTTTTCCCTTTTTACAAGACTTTTCCCTACTTGTGTTTGAAGTCGTATATACCTTTTCCCTGTTCACAAGACTTTTCCCTACTTTTATTTGAAGTCGTATAGACCTTTTTCCTGTTCCCTACTTGTTTTTGAAGTCGTATAGACCTTTTCCCTGTTCACAAGACTTTTATCTATTTATATTTGAAGTCGTATAGACTATTTTCCTGTTCACAAGACTGTTCACAAGACCTTTCCCTACGTGTATTTGAAGTCGTAGAGACCTTTTCCCTTTTCACAAGACTTTTCCCTACTTGTACTTGAAGTCGTAAAGACCTTTTCCCTGTTCACAAGACTTTTCCCTACTTATGTTTGAAGTCGTTTAGACCTTTTTCCCGGTTCACAAAACTTTTCACAAGACGTTTCCCTACTTGTATTTGAAGTCGTAAATACCTTTTTCCTGTTCACAAGACTTTTCCCTATTTGTATTAGAAGTCGTGTAGACCTTTTTTCTGTTCACAAGACTTTTCCCTACTTGTATTTGAAGTCGTATAGACCTTTTCCCTTTTCACAAGACTTTTCCCTACTTGTACTTGAAGTCGTATAGACCTTTTCCCTGTTCACAAGACTTTTCCCTACTTCTATTTGGAGTCGTATAGACCTTTTTCCTGTTCACAAGACTCATCCCTGCTTGTATTTAAAGTCGTATAGACCTTTTTCCTGTTCACAAGACTTTTCTCTACTTGTATTTGAAGTCGTATAGACTTTTTCCCTGTTCACAAGACTTTTCACAAGACTTTTCCTTACTTGTATTTGAAGTCGTATATACCTTTGCCCTGTTCACAAGACCTTTCCCTACTTGTAGTTTAAGTCATATAGACCTTTTCCCTTTTCACAAGACTTTTCCCTACTTGTACTTGAAGTCGTATAGACCTTTTCCCTGTTCACAAGACTTTTCCCTACTTGTATTGGAAGTCGTATAGACCTTTTTCCTGTTCACAAGACTTTTCTCTACTTGTATTTGAAGTCGTATAGACCTTTTCCCTGTTCACAAGACTTTTCTCAAGACTTTTCCCTACTTGTATTTGAAGTCGTATATACCTTTTCCCTGTTCACAAAATTTTTCCCTACTTGTTTTTTTTTTAAGTCCTATAGACCTTTTCCCTTTTCACAAGACTTTTCCCTACTTGTATTCGAAGTCGTACAGACCATTTCCCTGTTCACAAGACTTTTTCCTACTTTTTTTTTAAAGTAGTATAAGCCTGTTTCTGTTTACAAGACTTTTCCCTACTTCTTTTCAAGTAAGTCGTATAGACCTTTTTCCTGTTCACAAGACTTTTCCCTACTTTTATTTGAAGTCGTACAGACCTTTTCCCTCTTCACAAGACTGTTCACAAGACTTTTCCCTACTTATATTTGAAGTCGTATAGACCTTTTCCCTGTTCACAAGACTTTTCCCTACTTATATTTGAAGTCGTATAGACCTTTTTCCTGTTCACAAGACTGTTCACAAGACTTTTCCCTACTTGTTTTTCAAGTCGTATAGACCTTTTTCCTGTTCACAAGACTGTTCACAAGACTTTTCCCTACTTGTATTTCAAGTCGTATAGACCTTTTCCCTTTTCACAAGACTTTTCCCTACTTGTATTAGAAGTCGTATAGACTTTTTTCCTGTTCACAAGACTTTTCCCTACTTGTATTTGAAGTCGTATAGACCTTTTCCCTTTTTACAAGACTTTTCCCTATTTGTATTTGAAGTCGTATATACCTTTTCCCTGTTCACAAGACTTTTCCCTACTTGTGTTTTAAGTCGTTTAGACCTTTTCCCTTTTCACAAAACTTTTCCCTACTTGTACTTGAAGTCGTATAGATTTTTTCCCTGTTCACAAGACTTTTCCCTACTTGTATTTGAAGTCGTATAGACCTTTTTCCTGTTCACAAGACTTTTCTCTACTTGTATTTGAAATCGTATAGACCTTTTCCCTGTTCACAAGACTTTTCACAAGACTTTTCCCTATTTGTATTTGAAGTCGTATATACCTTTTCCCTGTTCACAAGACTTTTCCCTACTTGTGTTTTAAGTCGTTTAGACCTTTTCCCTTTTCACAAAACTTTTCCCTACTTGTACTTGAAGTCGTATAGATTTTTTCCCTGTTCACAAGACTTTTCCCTACTTGTATTTGAAGTCGTATAGACCTTTTTCCTGTTCACAAGACTTTTCCCTACTTGTATTTGAAGTCGTACAGACCATTTCCATGTTCACAAGACTTTTCCCTACTTGTATTTGAAGTCGTACAGACCTTTTCCCTCTTCACAAGACTGTTCACAAGACTTTTCCCTACTTATATTTGAAGTCGTATAGACCTTTTCCCTGTTCACAAGACTTTTCCCTACTTATATTTGAAGTCGTACAGACCTTTTTCCTGTTCACAAGACTGTTCACAAGACTTTTTCCTACTTGTATTTCAAGTCGTATAGACCTTTTTCCTGTTCACAAGACTCTTCACAAGACTTTTCCCTACTTGTATTTCAAGTCGTATAGACCTTTTCCCTTTTCACAAGACTTTTCCCTACTTGTATTAGAAGTCGTATAGACTTTTTTCTTGTTCACAAGACTTTTCCCTACTTGTATTTGAAGTCGTATAGACCTTTTCCCTTTTTACAAGACTTTTCCCTACTTGTGTTTGAAGTCGTATATACCTTTTCCCTGTTCACAAGACTTTTCCCTACTTTTATTTGAAGTCGTATAGACCTTTTTCCTGTTCCCTACTTGTTTTTGAAGTCGTATAGACCTTTTCCCTGTTCACAAGACTTTTATCTATTTATATTTGAAGTCGTATAGACTATTTTCCTGTTCACAAGACTGTTCACAAGACCTTTTGAAGTCGTATAGACCTTTTCCCTTTTCACAAGACTTTTCCCTACTTGTACTTGAAGTCGTAAAGACCTTTTCCCTGTTCACAAGACTTTTCCCTACTTATGTTTGAAGTCGTATAGACCTTTTTCCCGGTTCACAAGACTTTTCACAAGACGTTTCCCTACTTGTATTTGAAGTCGTAAATACCTTTTTCCTGTTCACAAGACTTTTCCCTATTTGTATTAGAAGTCGTGTAGACCTTTTTTCTGTTCACAAGACTTTTCCCTACTTGTATTTGAAGTCGTATAGACCTTTTCCCTTTTCACAAGACTTTTCCCTACTTGTACTTGAAGTCGTATAGACCTTTTCCCTGTTCACAAAACTTTTCCCTACTTCTATTTGGAGTCGTATAGACCTTTTTCCTGTTCACAAGACTCATCCCTGCTTGTATTTAAAGTCGTATAGACCTTTTTCCTGTTCACAAGACTTTTCTCTACTTGTATTTGAAGTCGTATAGACCTTTGCCCTGTTCACAAGACCTTTCCCTACTTGTAGTTTAAGTCATATAGACCTTTTCCCTTTTCACAAGACTTTTCCCTACTTGTACTTGAAGTCGTATAGACCTTTTCCCTGTTCACAAGACTTTTCCCTACTTGTATTGGAAGTCGTATAGACCTTTTTCCTGTTCACAAGACTTTTCTCTACTTGTATTTGAAGTCGTATAGACCTTTTCCCTGTTCACAAGACTTTTCTCAAGACTTTTCCCTACTTGTATTTGAAGTCGTATATACCTTTTCCCTGTTCACAAAATTTTTCCCTACTTGTTTTTTTTAAGTCCTATAGACCTTTTCCCTTTTCACAAGACTTTTCCCTACTTGTATTCGAAGTCGTACAGACCATTTCCCTGTTCACAAGACTTTTTCCTACTTTTTTTTTAAAGTAGTATAAGCCTGTTTCTGTTTACAAGACTTTTCCCTACTTCTTTTCAAGTAAGTCGTATAGACCTTTTTCCTGTTCACAAGACTTTTCCCTACTTTTATTTGAAGTCGTACAGACCTTTTCCCTCTTCACAAGACTGTTCACAAGACTTTTCCCTACTTATATTTGAAGTCGTATAGACCTTTTCCCTGTTCACAAGACTTTTCCCTACTTATATTTGAAGTCGTATAGACCTTTTTCCTGTTCACAAGACTGTTCACAAGACTTTTCCCTACTTGTTTTTCAAGTCGTATAGACCTTTTTCCTGTTCACAAGACTGTTCACAAGACTTTTCCCTACTTGTATTTCAAGTCGTATAGACCTTTTCCCTTTTCACAAGACTTTTCCCTACTTGTATTAGAAGTCGTATAGACTTTTTTCCTGTTCACAAGACTTTTCCCTACTTGTATTTGAAGTCGTATAGACCTTTTCCCTTTTTACAAGACTTTTCCCTATTTGTATTTGAAGTCGTATATACCTTTTCCCTGTTCACAAGACTTTTCCCTACTTGTGTTTTAAGTCGTTTAGACCTTTTCCCTTTTCACAAAACTTTTCCCTACTTGTACTTGAAGTCGTATAGATTTTTTCCCTGTTCACAAGACTTTTCCCTACTTGTATTTGAAGTCGTATAGACCTTTTTCCTGTTCACAAGACTTTTCTCTACTTGTATTTGAAATCGTATAGACCTTTTCCCTGTTCACAAGACTTTTCACAAGACTTTTCCCTACTTGTATTTGAAGTCGTATATACCTTTTCCCTTTTCACAAGACTTTTCTCTACTTGTATTTGAAGTCGTATAGACCTTTACCCTGTTCACAAGACTTTTCACAAGACTTTTCCCTACTTGTGTTTGAAGTCGTATATTCCTTTTCCCTGTTCACAAGACCTTTCCCTACTTGTATTTTAAGTCGTATAGACCTTTTCCCTTTTCACAAGACATTTCCCTACTTGTACTTGAAGTCGTATAGACCTTTTCCCTGTTCACAAGACTTTTCCCTACTTGTATTTGAAGTCGTATAGACCTTTTTCCTGTTCACAAGACTTTTCTCTACTTGTGTTTGAAGTCGTATAGACCTTTTCCCTGTTCACAAGACTTTTCACAAGACTTTTCCCTACTTGTATTTGAAGTCGTATATACCTTTTCTCTGTTCACAAGACTTTTCCCTACTTGTAATTGAAGTCGTACAGACCTTTTTCCTGTTCACAAGACTGTTCACAAGACTTTTTCCTACTTGTATTTCAAGTCGTATAGACCTTTTTCCTGTTCACAAGACTCTTCACAAGACTTTTCCCTACTTGTATTTCAAGTCGTATAGACCTTTTCCCTTTTCACAAGACTTTTCCCTACTTGTATTAGAAGTCGTATAGACTTTTTTCCTGTTCACAAGACTTTTCCCTACTTGTATTTGAAGTCGTATAGACCTTTTCCCTTTTTACAAGACTTTTCCCTACTTGTGTTTGAAGTCGTATATACCTTTTCCCTGTTCACAAGACTTTTCCCTACTTTTATTTGAAGTCGTATAGACCTTTTTCCTGTTCCCTACTTGTTTTTGAAGTCGTATAGACCTTTTCCCTGTTCACAAGACTTTTATCTATTTATATTTGAAGTCGTATAGACTATTTTCCTGTTCACAAGACTGTTCACAAGACCTTTCCCTACGTGTATTTGAAGTCGTAGAGACCTTTTCCCTTTTCACAAGACTTTTCCCTACTTGTACTTGAAGTCGTAAAGACCTTTTCCCTGTTCACAAGACTTTTCCCTACTTATGTTTGAAGTCGTATAGACCTTTTTCCCGGTTCACAAAACTTTTCACAAGACGTTTCCCTACTTGTATTTGAAGTCGTAAATACCTTTTTCCTGTTCACAAGACTTTTCCCTATTTGTATTAGAAGTCGTGTAGACCTTTTTTCTGTTCACAAGACTTTTCCCTACTTGTATTTGAAGTCGTATAGACCTTTTCCCTTTTCACAAGACTTTTCCCTACTTGTACTTGAAGTCGTATAGACCTTTTCCCTGTTCACAAGACTTTTCCCTACTTCTATTTGGAGTCGTATAGACCTTTTTCCTGTTCACAAGACTCATCCCTGCTTGTATTTAAAGTCGTATAGACCTTTTTCCTGTTCACAAGACTTTTCTCTACTTGTATTTGAAGTCGTATAGACTTTTTCCCTGTTCACAAGACTTTTCACAAGACTTTTCCTTACTTGTATTTGAAGTCGTATATACCTTTGCCTTGTTCACAAGACCTTTCCCTACTTGTAGTTTAAGTCATATAGACCTTTTCCCTTTTCACAAGACTTTTCCCTACTTGTACTTGAAGTCGTATAGACCTTTTCCCTGTTCACAAGACTTTTCCCTACTTGTATTGGAAGTCGTATAGACCTTTTTCCTGTTCACAAGACTTTTCTCTACTTGTATTTGAAGTCGTATAGACCTTTTCCCTGTTCACAAGACTTTTCTCAAGACTTTTCCCTACTTGTATTTGAAGTCGTATATACCTTTTCCCTGTTCACAAAATTTTTCCCTACTTGTTTTTTTTTTAAGTCCTATAGACCTTTTCCCTTTTCACAAGACTTTTCCCTACTTGTATTCGAAGTCGTACAGACCATTTCCCTGTTCACAAGACTTTTTCCTACTTTTTTTTAAAGTAGTATAAGCCTGTTTCTGTTTACAAGACTTTTCCCTACTTCTTTTCAAGTAAGTCGTATAGACCTTTTTCCTGTTCACAAGACTTTTCCCTACTTTTATTTGAAGTCGTACAGACCTTTTCCCTCTTCACAAGACTGTTCACAAGACTTTTCCCTACTTATATTTGAAGTCGTATAGACCTTTTCCCTGTTCACAAGACTTTTCCCTACTTATATTTGAAGTCGTATAGACCTTTTTCCTGTTCACAAGACTGTTCACAAGACTTTTCCCTACTTGTTTTTCAAGTCGTATAGACCTTTTTCCTGTTCACAAGACTGTTCACAAGACTTTTCCCTACTTGTATTTCAAGTCGTATAGACCTTTTCCCTTTTCACAAGACTTTTCCCTACTTGTATTAGAAGTCGTATAGACTTTTTTCCTGTTCACAAGACTTTTCCCTACTTGTATTTGAAGTCGTATAGACCTTTTCCCTTTTTACAAGACTTTTCCCTATTTGTATTTGAAGTCGTATATACCTTTTCCCTGTTCACAAGACTTTTCCCTACTTGTGTTTTAAGTCGTTTAGACCTTTTCCCTTTTCACAAAACTTTTCCCTACTTGTACTTGAAGTCGTATAGATTTTTTCCCTGTTCACAAGACTTTTCCCTACTTGTATTTGAAGTCGTATAGACCTTTTTCCTGTTCACAAGACTTTTCTCTACTTGTATTTGAAATCGTATAGACCTTTTCCCTGTTCACAAGACTTTTCACAAGACTTTTCCCTACTTGTATTTGAAGTCGTATATACCTTTTCCCTTTTCACAAGACTTTTCTCTACTTGTATTTGAAGTCGTATAGACCTTTACCCTGTTCACAAGACTTTTCAGAAGACTTTTCCCTACTTGTGTTTGAAGTCGTATATTCCTTTTCCCTGTTCACAAGACCTTTCCCTACTTGTATTTTAAGTCGTATAGACCTTTTCCCTTTTCACAAGACATTTCCCTACTTGTACTTGAAGTCGTATAGACCTTTTCCCTGTTCACAAGACTTTTCCCTACTTGTATTTGAAGTCGTATAGACCTTTTTCCTGTTCACAAGACTTTTCTCTACTTGTGTTTGAAGTCGTATAGACCTTTTCCCTGTTCACAAGACTTTTCACAAGACTTTTCCCTACTTGTATTTGAAGTCGTATATACCTTTTCCCTGTTCACAAGACTTTTCCCTACTTGTAATTGAAGTCGTATATACCTTTTCCCTGTTCACAAGACTTCTCCCTACTTGTTTTTGAAGTCGTATATACCTTTTCCTTGTTCACAAGACTTTTCCCTACTTGTACTTGAAGTCGTTTAGACCCTTTCCCTGTTCACAAGACTTTTTCCTACTTACTTGTCCTTGAAGTCGTATAGACTTTTTTCCTGTTCACAAGACTGTTCACAAGACTTTTCCCTACTTGTATTCGAAGTCGTACAGACCTGTTCACAGACTTTTCCCTACTTGTATTTGAAGTCGTACAGACCATTTCCCTGTTCACAAGACTTTTTCCTACTTTTTTTTAAAAGTAGTATAGGCCTGTTTCTGTTTACAAGACTTTTCCCTACTTCTTTTCAAGTCGTATAGATCTTTTTCCTGTTCACAAGACTTTTCCCTACTTGTATTTGAAGTCGTACAGACCATTTCCATGTTCACAAGACTTTTCCCTACTTGTATTTGAAGTCGTACAGACCTTTTCCCTCTTCACAAGACTGTTCACAAGACTTTTCCCTACTTATATTTGAAGTCGTATAGACCTTTTCCCTGTTCACAAGACTTTTCCCTACTTATATTTGAAGTCGTACAGACCTTTTTCCTGTTCACAAGACTGTTCACAAGACTTTTTCCTACTTGTATTTCAAGTCGTATAGACCTTTTTCCTGTTCACAAGACTCTTCACAAGACTTTTCCCTACTTGTATTTCAAGTCGTATAGACCTTTTCCCTTTTCACAAGACTTTTCCCTACTTGTATTAGAAGTCGTATAGACTTTTTTCCTGTTCACAAGACTTTTCCCTACTTGTATTTGAAGTCGTATAGACCTTTTCCCTTTTTACAAGACTTTTCCCTACTTGTGTTTGAAGTCGTATATACCTTTTCCCTTTACAAGACTTTTCCCTACTTGTGTTTGAAGTCGTATATACCTTTTCCCTGTTCACAAGACTTTTCCCTACTTTTATTTGAAGTCGTATAGACCTTTTTCCTGTGTCCCTACTTGTTTTTGAAGTCGTATAGACCTTTTCCCTGTTCACAAGACTTTTATCTATTTATATTTGAAGTCGTATAGACTATTTTCCTGTTCACAAGACTGTTCACAAGACCTTTTGAAGTCGTGTATAGACCTTTTCCCTTTTCACAAGACTTTTCCCTACTTGTACTTGAAGTCCGTAAAGAACCTTTTCCCTGTTCACAAGGACTTTTCCCTACTTATGTTTGAAGTCGTATAGACCTTTTTCCCGGTTCACAAGACTTTTCACAAGACGTTTCCCTACTTGTATTTGAAGTCGTAAATACCTTTTTCCTGTTCACAAGACTTTTCCCTATTTGTATTAGAAGTCGTGTAGACCTTTTTTCTGTTCACAAGACTTTTCCCTACTTGTATTTGAAGTCGTATAGACCTTTTCCCTTTTCACAAGACTTTTCCCTACTTGTACTTGAAGTCGTATAGACCTTTTCCCTGTTCACAAGACTTTTCCCTACTTCTATTTGGAGTCGTATAGACCTTTTTCCTGTTCACAAGACTCATCCCTGCTTGTATTTAAAGTCGTATAGACCTTTTTCCTGTTCACAAGACTTTTCTCTACTTGTATTTGAAGTCGTATAGACCTTTGCCCTGTTCACAAGACCTTTCCCTACTTGTAGTTTAAGTCATATAGACCTTTTCCCTTTTCACAAGACTTTTCCCTACTTGTACTTGAAGTCGTATAGACCTTTTCCCTGTTCACAAGACTTTTCCTACTTGTATTGGAAGTCGTATAGACCTTTTTCCTGTTCACAAGACTTTTCTCTACTTGTATTTGAAGTCGTATAGACCTTTTCCCTGTTCACAAGACTTTTCTCAAGACTTTTCCCTACTTGTATTTGAAGTCGTATATACCTTTTCCCTGTTCACAAAATTTTTTCCCTACTTGTTTTTTTTAAGTCCTATAGACCTTTTCCCTTTTCACAAGACTTTTCCCTACTTGTATTCGAAGTCGTACAGACCATTTCCCTGTTCACAAGACTTTTTCCTACTTTTTTTTTAAAGTAGTATAAGCCTGTTTCTGTTTACAAGACTTTTCCCTACTTCTTTTCAAGTAAGTCGTATAGACCTTTTTCCTGTTCACAAGACTTTTCCCTACTTTTATTTGAAGTCGTACAGACCTTTTCCCTCTTCACAAGACTGTTCACAAGACTTTTCCCTACTTATATTTGAAGTCGTATAGACCTTTTCCCTGTTCACAAGACTTTTCCCTACTTATATTTGAAGTCGTATAGACCTTTTTCCTGTTCACAAGACTGTTCACAAGACTTTTCCCTACTTGTTTTTCAAGTCGTATAGACCTTTTTCCTGTTCACAAGACTGTTCACAAGACTTTTCCCTACTTGTATTTCAAGTCGTATAGACCTTTTCCCTTTTCACAAGACTTTTCCCTACTTGTATTAGAAGTCGTATAGACTTTTTTCCTGTTCACAAGACTTTTCCCTACTTGTATTTGAAGTCGTATAGACCTTTTCCCTTTTTACAAGACTTTTCCCTACTTGTGTTTTAAGTCGTTTAGACCTTTTCCCTTTTCACAAAACTTTTCCCTACTTGTACTTGAAGTCGTATAGATTTTTTCCCTGTTCACAAGACTTTTCCCTACTTGTATTTGAAGTCGTATAGACCTTTTTCCTGTTCACAAGACTTTTCTCTACTTGTATTTGAAATCGTATAGACCTTTTCCCTGTTCACAAGACTTTTCACAAGACTTTTCCCTACTTGTATTTGAAGTCGTATATACCTTTTCCCTTTTCACAAGACTTTTCTCTACTTGTATTTGAAGTCGTATAGACCTTTACCCTGTTCACAAGACTTTTCACAAGACTTTTCCCTACTTGTGTTTGAAGTCGTATATTCCTTTTCCCTGTTCACAAGACCTTTCCCTACTTGTATTTTAAGTCGTATAGACCTTTTCCCTTTTCACAAGACATTTCCCTACTTGTACTTGAAGTCGTATAGACCTTTTCCCTGTTCACAAGACTTTTCCCTACTTGTATTTGAAGTCGTATAGACCTTTTTCCTGTTCACAAGACTTTTCTCTACTTGTGTTTGAAGTCGTATAGACCTTTTCCCTGTTCACAAGACTTTTCACAAGACTTTTCCCTACTTGTATTTGAAGTCGTATATACCTTTTCTCTGTTCACAAGACTTTTCCCTACTTGTAATTGAAGTCGTATATACCTTTTCCCTGTTCACAAGACTTCTCCCTACTTGTTTTTGAAGTCGTATATACCTTTTCCTTGTTCACAAGACTTTTCCCTACTTGTACTTGAAGTCGTTTAGACCCTTTCCCTGTTCACAAGACTTTTTCCTACTTACTTGTCCTTGAAGTCGTATAGACTTTTTTCCTGTTCACAAGACTGTTCACAAGACTTTTCCCTACTTGTATTCGAAGTCGTACAGACCTTTCCCCTGTTCACACGACTTTTCCCTACTTGTATTTGAAGTCGTACAGACCATTTCCCTGTTCACAAGACTTTTTCCTACTTTTTTTTTAAAGTAGTATAGGCCTGTTTCTGTTTACAAGACTTTTCCCTACTTCTTTTCAAGTCGTATAGATCTTTTTCCTGTTCACAAGACTTTTCCCTACTTGTATTTGAAGTCGTACAGACCTTTTCCCTGTTCACAAGACTTTTCCCTACTTATATTTGAAGTCGTATAGACCTTTTTCCTGTTCACAAGACTGTTCACAAGACTTTTTCCTACTTGTTTTTCAAGTCGTATAGACCTTTTTCCTGTTCACAAGACTGTTCACAAGACTTTTCCCTACTTGTATTTCAAGTCGTATAGACCTTTTCCCTTTTTACAAGACTTTTCCCTATTTGTATTTGAAGTCGTATATACCTTTTTCCTGTTCACAAGACTTTTCCCTACTTGTGTTTTAAGTCGTATAGACTTTTTTCCTGTTCACAAGACTTTTCCCTATTTGTATTTGAAGTCGTATAGACCTTTTCCCTTTTTACAAGACTTTTCCCTATTTGTATTTGAAGTCGTATATACCTTTTTCCTGTTCACAAGACTTTTCCCTACTTGTGTTTTAAGTCGTTTAGACCTTTTCCCTTTTCACAAGACTTTTCCCTACTTGTACTTGAAGTCGTATAGACCTTTTCCCTGTTCACAAGACTTTTCCCTACTTGTATTAGAAGTCGTATAGACTTTTTTCCTGTTCACAAGACTTTTCCCTACTTGTATTTGAAGTCGTATAGACCTTTTCCCTTTTTACAAGACTTTTCCCTATTTGTATTTGAAGTCGTATATACCTTTTCCCTGTTCACAAGACTTTTCCCTACTTGTGTTTTAAGTCGTTTAGACCTTTTCCCTTTTCACAAGACTTTTCCCTACTTGTACTTGAAGTCGTATAGACCTTTTCCCTGTTCACAAGACTTTTCCCTACTTGTATTTGAAGTCGTATAGACCTTTTTCCTGTTCACAAGACTTTTCTCTACTTGTATTTGAAATCGTATAGACCTTTTCCCTTTTTACAAGACTTTTCCCTATTTGTATTTGAAGTCGTATATACCTTTTCCCTGTTCACAAGACTTTTCCCTACTTGTGTTTTAAGTCGTTTAGACCTTTTCCCTGTTCACAAGACTTTTCCCTACTTGTATTTGAAGTCGTATATACCTTTTCCCTTTTCACAAGACTTTTCTCTACTTGTATTTGAAGTCGTATAGACCTTTTCCCTGTTCACAAGACTTTTCACAAGACTTTTCCCTACTTGTATTTGAAGTCGTATATACCTTTTCCCTGTTCACAAGACTTTACCCTACTTGTATTTTAAGTCGTATATACCTTTTCCCTTTTCACAAGACTTTTCCCTACTTGTACTTGAAGTCGTATAGACCTTTTCCCTGTTCACAAGACTGTTCACAAGACTTTTCCCTACTTATATTTGAAGTCGTTTAGACCTTTTTCCTGTTCACAAGACTGTTCACAAGACTTTTCCCTACTTGTATTTGAAGTCGTATAGACCTTTTCCCTGTTCACAAGATTTTTCCCTACTTGTAATTGAAGTCGTATATACCTTTTCCCTGTTCACAAGACTTCTCCCTACTTGTTTTTGAAGTCGTATAGACCTTTTCCCTGTTCACAAGACTTTTCCCTACTTGTAATTGAAGTCGTATATACCTTTTCCCTGTTCACAAGACTTTTCCCTACTTGTGTTTTAAGTCGTTTAGACCTTTTCCCTTTTCACAAGACTTTTCCCTACTTGTACTTGAAGTCGTATAGATTTTTTCCCTGTTCACAAGACTTTTCCCTACTTGTATTTGAAGTCGTATAGACCTTTTTCCTGTTCACAAGACTTTTCTCTACTTGAATTTGAAATCGTATAGACCTTTTCCCTGTTCACAAGACTTTTCACAAGACTTTTCCCTACTTGTATTTGAAGTCGTATATACCTTTTCCCTTTTCACAAGACTTTTCTCTACTTGTATTTGAAGTCGTATAGACCTTTACCCTGTTCACAAGACTTTTCACAAGACTTTTCCCTACTTGTATTTGAAGTCGTATATTCCTTTTCCCTGTTCACAAGACCTTTCCCTACTTGTATTTTAAGTCGTATAGACCTTTCCCCTTTTCACAAGACTTTTCCCTACTTGTATTTGAAGTCGTATAGACCTTTTTCCTGTTCACAAGACTTTTCTCTACTTGTGTTTGAAGTCGTATAGACCTTTTCCCTGTTCACAAGACTTTTCACAAGACTTTTCCCTACTTGTATTTGAAGTCGTATATACCTTTTCCCTGTTCACAAGACTTTTCCCTACTTGTAATTGAAGTCGTATATACCTTTTCCCTGTTCACAAGACTTCTCCCTACTTGTTTTTGAAGTCGTATATACCTTTTCCCTGTTCACAAGACTTTTCCCTACTTGTACTTGAAGTCGTTTAGACCCTTTCCCTGTTCACAAGACTTTTTCCTACTTACTTGTCCTTGAAGTCGTATAGACTTTTTTCCTGTTCACAAGACTGTTCACAAGACTTTTCCCTACTTGTATTCGAAGTCGTACAGACCTTTCCCCTGTTCACACGACTTTTCCCTACTTGTATTTGAAGTCGTACAGACCATTTCCCTGTTCACAAGACTTTTTCCTACTTTTTTTTAAAAGTAGTATAGGCCTGTTTCTGTTTACAAGACTTTTCCCTACTTTTTTTTCAAGTCGTATAGACCTTTTCCCTGTTCACAAGACTTTTCCCTACTTGTATTTGAAGTCGTACAGACCATTTCCATGTTCACAAGACTTTTCCCTACTTGTATTTGAAGTCGTACAGACCTTTTTCCTCTTCACAAGACTGTTCACAAGACTTTTCCCTACTTATATTTGAAGTCGTATAGACCTTTTCCCTGTTTACAAGACTTTTCCCTACTTATATTTGAAGTCGTACAGACCTTTTTCCTGTTCACAAGACTGTTCACAAGACTTTTTCCTACTTGTATTTCAAGTCGTATAGACCTTTTTCCTGTTCACAAGACTCTTCACAAGACTTTTCCCTACTTGTATTTCAAGTCGTATAGACCTTTTCCCTTTTCACAAGACTTTTCCCTACTTGTATTAGAAGTCGTATAGACTTTTTTCCTGTTCACAAGACTTTTCCCTACTTGTATTTGAAGTCGTATAGACCTTTTCCCTTTTTACAAGACTTTTCCCTACTTGTGTTTGAAGTCGTATATACCTTTTCCCTGTTCACAAGACTTTTCCCTACTTTTATTTGAAGTCGTATAGACCTTTTTCCTGTTCCCTACTTGTTTTTGAAGTCGTATAGACCTTTTCCCTGTTCACAAGACTTTTATCTATTTATATTTGAAGTCGTATAGACTATTTTCCTGTTCACAAGACTGTTCACAAGACCTTTCCCTACGTGTACTTGAAGTCGTATAGACCTTTTCCCTTTTCACAAGACTTTTCCCTACTTGTACTTGAAGTCGTAAAGACCTTTTCCCTGTTCACAAGACTTTTCCCTACTTATGTTTGAAGTCGTATAGACCTTTTTCCCGGTTCACAAGACTTTTCACAAGACGTTTCCCTACTTGTATTTGAAGTCGTAAATACCTTTTTCCTGTTCACAAGACTTTTCCCTATTTGTATTAGAAGTCGTGTAGACCTTTTTTCTGTTCACAAGACTTTTCCCTACTTGTATTTGAAGTCGTATAGACCTTTTCCCTTTTCACAAGACTTTTCCCTACTTGTACTTGAAGTCGTATAGACCTTTTCCCTGTTCACAAGACTTTTCCCTACTTCTATTTGGAGTCGTATAGACCTTTTTCCTGTTCACAAGACTCATACCTGCTTGTATTTAAAGTCGTATAGACCTTTTTCCTGTTCACAAGACTTTTCTCTACTTGTATTTGAAGTCGTATAGACCTTTTCCCTGTTCACAAGACTTTTCACAAGACTTTTCCTTACTTGTATTTGAAGTCGTATATACCTTTGCCCTGTTCACAAGACCTTTCCCTACTTGTAGTTTAAGTCATATAGACCTTTTCCCTTTTCACAAGACTTTTCCCTACTTGTACTTGAAGTCGTATAGACCTTTTCCCTGTTCACAAGACTTTTCCCTACTTGTATTGGAAGTCGTATAGACCTTTTTCCTGTTCACAAGACTTTTCTCTACTTGTATTTGAAGTCGTATAGACCTTTTCCCTGTTCACAAGACTTTTCTCAAGACTTTTCCCTACTTGTATTTGAAGTCGTATATACCTTTTCCCTGTTCACAAAATTTTTCCCTACTTTTTTTTTTAAGTCCTATAGACCTTTTCCCTTTTCACAAGACTTTTCCCTACTTGTATTCGAAGTCGTACAGACCATTTCCCTGTTCACAAGACTTTTTCCTACTTTTTTTTAAAGTAGTATAAGCCTGTTTCTGTTTACAAGACTTTTCCCTACTTCTTTTCAAGTAAGTCGTATAGACCTTTTTCCTGTTCACAAGACTTTTCCCTACTTTTATTTGAAGTCGTACAGACCTTTTCCCTCTTCACAAGACTGTTCACAAGACTTTTCCCTACTTATATTTGAAGTCGTATAGACCTTTTCCCTGTTCACAAGACTTTTCCCTACTTATTTTTGAAGTCGTATAGACCTTTTTCCTGTTCACAAGACTGTTCACAAGACTTTTTCCTACTTGTTTTTCAAGTCGTATAGACCTTTTTCCTGTTCACAAGACTGTTCACAAGACTTTTCCCTACTTGTATTTCAAGTCGTATAGACCTTTTCCCTTTTCACAAGACTTTTCCCTACTTGTATTAGAAGTCGTATAGACTTTTTTCCTGTTCACAAGACTTTTCCCTACTTGTATTTGAAGTCGTATAGACCTTTTCCCTTTTTACAAGACTTTTCCCTATTTGTATTTGAAGTCGTATATACCTTTTCCCTGTTCACAAGACTTTTCCCTACTTGTGTTTTAAGTCGTTTAGACCTTTTCCCTTTTCACAAAACTTTTCCCTACTTGTACTTGAAGTCGTATAGATTTTTACCCTGTTCACAAGACTTTTCCCTACTTGTATTTGAAGTCGTATAGACCTTTTTCCTGTTCACAAGACTTTTCTCTACTTGTATTTGAAATCGTATAGACCTTTTCCCTGTTCACAAGACTTTTCACAAGACTTTTCCCTACTTGTATTTGAAGTCGTATATACCTTTTCCCTTTTCACAAGACTTTTCTCTACTTGTATTTGAAGTCGTATAGACCTTTACCCTGTTCACAAGACTTTTCACAAGACTTTTCCCTACTTGTATTTGAAGTCGTATATTCCTTTTCCCTGTTCACAAGACCTTTCCCTACTTGTATTTTAAGTCGTATAGACCTTTTCCCTTTTCACAAGACATTTCCCTACTTGTACTTGAAGTCGTATAGACCTTTTCCCTGTTCACAAGACTTTTCCCTACTTGTATTTGAAGTCGTATAGACCTTTTTCCTGTTCACAAGACTTTTCTCTACTTGTGTTTGAAGTCGTATAGACCTTTTCCCTGTTCACAAGACTTTTCACAAGACTTTTCCCTACTTGTATTTGAAGTCGTATATACCTTTTCCCTGTTCACAAGACTTTTCCCTACTTGTAATTGAAGTCGTATATACCTTTTCCCTGTTCACAAGACTTCTCCCTACTTGTTTTTGAAGTCGTATATACCTTTTCCCTGTTCACAAGACTTTTCCCTACTTGTACTTGAAGTCGTTTAGACCCTTTCCCTGTTCACAAGACTTTTTCCTACTTACTTGTCCTTGAAGTCGTATAGACTTTTTTCCTGTTCACAAGACTGTTCACAAGACTTTTCCCTACTTGTATTCGAAGTCGTACAGACCTTTCCCCTGTTCACACGACTTTTCCCTACTTGTATTTGAAGTCGTACAGACCATTTCCCTGTTCACAAGACTTTTTCCTACTTTTTTTTAAAAGTAGTATAGGCCTGTTTCTGTTTACAAGACTTTTCCCTACTTCTTTTCAAGTCGTATAGATCTTTTTCCTGTTCACAAGACTTTTCCCTACTTGTATTTGAAATCGTACAGACCTTTTCCCTGTTCACAAGACTTTTCCCTACTTATATTTGAAGTCGTATAGACCTTTTTCCTGTTCACAAGACTGTTCACAAGACTTTTTCCTACTTGTTTTTCAAGTCGTATAGATCTTTTTCCTGTTCACAAGACTGTTCACAAGACTTTTCCCTACTTGTATTTCAAGTCGTATAGACCTTTTCCCTTTTTACAAGACTTTTCCCTATTTGTATTTGAAGTCGTATATACCTTTTTCCTGTTCACAAGACTTTTCCCTACTTGTGTTTTAAGTCGTATAGACTTTTTTCCTGTTCACAAGACTTTTCCCTATTTGTATTTGAAGTCGTATAGACCTTTTCCCTTTTTACAAGACTTTTCCCTATTTGTATTTGAAGTCGTATATACCTTTTTCCTGTTCACAAGACTTTTCCCTACTTGTGTTTTAAGTCGTTTAGACCTTTTCCCTTTTCACAAGACTTTTCCCTACTTGTATTAGAAGTCGTATAGACTTTTTTCCTGTTCACAAGACTTTTCCCTATTTGTATTTGAAGTCGTATAGACCTTTTCCCTTTTTACAAGACTTTTCCCTATTTGTATTTGAAGTCGTATATACCTTTTTCCTGTTCACAAGACTTTTCCCTACTTGTGTTTTAAGTCGTTTAGACCTTTTCCCTTTTCACAAGACTTTTCCCTACTTGTACTTGAAGTCGTATAGACCTTTTCCCTGTTCACAAGACTTTTCCCTACTTGTATTAGAAGTCGTATAGACTTTTTTCCTGTTCACAAGACTTTTCCCTACTTGTATTTTAAGTCGTATAGATCTTTTCCCTTTTTACAAGACTTTTCCCTATTTGTATTTGAAGTCGTATATACCTTTTCCCTGTTCACAAGACTTTTCCCTACTTGTGTTTTAAGTCGTTTAGACCTTTTCCCTTTTCACAAGACTTTTCCCTACTTGTACTTGAAGTCGTATAGACCTTTTCCCTGTTCACAAGACTTTTCCCTACTTGTATTTGAAGTCGTATAGACCTTTTTCCTGTTCACAAGACTTTTCTCTACTTGTATTTGAAATCGTATAGACCTTTTCCCTGTTCACAAGACTTTTCACAAGACTTTTCCCTACTTGTATTTGAAGTCGTATATACCTTTTCCCTTTTCACAAGACTTTTCTCTACTTGTATTTGAAGTCGTATAGACCTTTTCCCTGTTCACAAGACTTTTCACAAGACTTTTCCCTACTTGTATTTGAAGTCGTATATACCTTTTCCCTGTTCACAAGACTTTACCCTACTTGTATTTTAAGTCGTATATACCTTTTCCCTTTTCACAAGACTTTTCCCTACTTGTACTTGAAGTCGTATAGACCTTTTCCCTGTTCACAAGACTGTTCACAAGACTTTTCCCTACTTATATTTGAAGTCGTTTAGACCTTTTTCCTGTTCACAAGACTGTTCACAAGACTTTTCCCTACTTGTATTTGAAGTCGTATAGACCTTTTCCCTGTTCACAAGACTTTTCCCTACTTGTAATTGAAGTCGTATATACCTTGTATTTGAAGTCGTATATACCTTTTCCCTGTTCACAAGACTTTTCCCTACTTGTGTTTTAAGTCGTTTAGACCTTTTCCCTTTTCACAAAACTTTTCCCTACTTGTACTTGAAGTCGTATAGATTTTTACCCTGTTCACAAGACTTTTCCCTACTTGTATTTGAAGTCGTATAGACCTTTTTCCTGTTCACAAGACTTTTCTCTACTTGTATTTGAAATCGTATAGACCTTTTCCCTGTTCACAAGACTTTTCACAAGACTTTTCCCTACTTGTATTTGAAGTCGTATATACCTTTTCCCTTTTCACAAGACTTTTCTCTACTTGTATTTGAAGTCGTATAGACCTTTACCCTGTTCACAAGACTTTTCACAAGACTTTTCCCTACTTGTATTTGAAGTCGTATATTCCTTTTCCCTGTTCACAAGACCTTTCCCTAATTGTATTTTAAGTCGTATAGACCTTTTCCCTTTTCACAAGACATTTCCCTACTTGTACTTGAAGTCGTATAGACCTTTTCCCTGTTCACAAGACTTTTCCCTACTTGTATTTGAAGTCGTATAGACCTTTTTCCTGTTCACAAGACTTTTCTCTACTTGTGTTTGAAGTCGTATAGACCTTTTCCCTGTTCACAAGACTTTTCACAAGACTTTTCCCTACTTGTATTTGAAGTCGTATATACCTTTTCCCTGTTCACAAGACTTTTCCCTACTTGTAATTGAAGTCGTATATACCTTTTCCCTGTTCACAAGACTTCTCCCTACTTGTTTTTGAAGTCGTATATACCTTTTCCCTGTTCACAAGACTTTTCCCTACTTGTACTTGAAGTCGTTTAGACCCTTTCCCTGTTCACAAGACTTTTTCCTACTTACTTGTCCTTGAAGTCGTATAGACTTTTTTCCTGTTCACAAGACTGTTCACAAGACTTTTCCCTACTTGTATTCGAAGTCGTACAGACCTTTCCCCTGTTCACACGACTTTTCCCTACTTGTATTTGAAGTCGTACAGACCATTTCCCTGTTCACAAGACTTTTTCCTACTTTTTTTTAAAAGTAGTATAGGCCTGTTTCTGTTTACAAGACTTTTCCCTACTTCTTTTCAAGTCGTATAGATCTTTTTCCTGTTCACAAGACTTTTCCCTACTTGTATTTGAAATCGTACAGACCTTTTCCCTGTTCACAAGACTTTTCCCTACTTATATTTGAAGTCGTATAGACCTTTTTCCTGTTCACAAGACTGTTCACAAGACTTTTTCCTACTTGTTTTTCAAGTCGTATAGATCTTTTTCCTGTTCACAAGACTGTTCACAAGACTTTTCCCTACTTGTATTTCAAGTCGTATAGACCTTTTCCCTTTTTACAAGACTTTTCCCTATTTGTATTTGAAGTCGTATATACCTTTTTCCTGTTCACAAGACTTTTCCCTACTTGTGTTTTAAGTCGTATAGACTTTTTTCCTGTTCACAAGACTTTTCCCTATTTGTATTTGAAGTCGTATAGACCTTTTCCCTTTTTACAAGACTTTTCCCTATTTGTATTTGAAGTCGTATATACCTTTTTCCTGTTCACAAGACTTTTCCCTACTTGTGTTTTAAGTCGTTTAGACCTTTTCCCTTTTCACAAGACTTTTCCCTACTTGTATTAGAAGTCGTATAGACTTTTTTCCTGTTCACAAGACTTTTCCCTATTTGTATTTGAAGTCGTATAGACCTTTTCCCTTTTTACAAGACTTTTCCCTATTTGTATTTGAAGTCGTATATACCTTTTTCCTGTTCACAAGACTTTTCCCTACTTGTGTTTTAAGTCGTTTAGACCTTTTCCCTTTTCACAAGACTTTTCCCTACTTGTACTTGAAGTCGTATAGACCTTTTCCCTGTTCACAAGACTTTTCCCTACTTGTATTAGAAGTCGTATAGACTTTTTTCCTGTTCACAAGACTTTTCCCTACTTGTATTTTAAGTCGTATAGATCTTTTCCCTTTTTACAAGACTTTTCCCTATTTGTATTTGAAGTCGTATATACCTTTTCCCTGTTCACAAGACTTTTCCCTACTTGTGTTTTAAGTCGTTTAGACCTTTTCCCTTTTCACAAGACTTTTCCCTACTTGTACTTGAAGTCGTATAGACCTTTTCCCTGTTCACAAGACTTTTCCCTACTTGTATTTGAAGTCGTATAGACCTTTTTCCTGTTCACAAGACTTTTCTCTACTTGTATTTGAAATCGTATAGACCTTTTCCCTGTTCACAAGACTTTTCACAAGACTTTTCCCTACTTGTATTTGAAGTCGTATATACCTTTTCCCTTTTCACAAGACTTTTCTCTACTTGTATTTGAAGTCGTATAGACCTTTTCCCTGTTCACAAGACTTTTCACAAGACTTTTCCCTACTTGTATTTGAAGTCGTATATACCTTTTCCCTGTTCACAAGACTTTACCCTACTTGTATTTTAAGTCGTATATACCTTTTCCCTTTTCACAAGACTTTTCCCTACTTGTACTTGAAGTCGTATAGACCTTTTCCCTGTTCACAAGACTGTTCACAAGACTTTTCCCTACTTATATTTGAAGTCGTTTAGACCTTTTTCCTGTTCACAAGACTGTTCACAAGACTTTTCCCTACTTGTATTTGAAGTCGTATAGACCTTTTCCCTGTTCACAAGACTTTTCCCTACTTGTAATTGAAGTCGTATATACCTTTTCCCTGTTCACAAGACTTCTCCCTACTTGTTTTTGAAGTCGTATAGACCTTTTCCCTGTTCACAAGACTTTTCCCTACTTGTAATTGAAGTCGTATATACCTTTTCCCTGTTCACAAGACTTTTCCCTACTTGTGTTTTAAGTCGTTTAGACCTTTTCCCTTTTCACAAGACTTTTCCCTACTTGTACTTGAAGTCGTATAGATTTTTTCCCTGTTCACAAGACTTTTCCCTACTTGTATTTGAAGTCGTATAGACCTTTTTCCTGTTCACAAGACTTTTCTCTACTTGTATTTGAAATCGTATAGACCTTTTCCCTGTTCACAAGACTTTTCACAAGACTTTTCCCTACTTGTATTTGAAGTCGTATATACCTTTTCCCTTTTCACAAGACTTTTCTCTACTTGTATTTGAAGTCGTATAGACCTTTACCCTGTTCACAAGACTTTTCACAAGACTTTTCCCTACTTGTATTTGAAGTCGTATATTCCTTTTCCCTGTTCACAAGACCTTTCCCTACTTGTATTTTAAGTCGTATAGACCTTTTCCCTTTTCACAAGACATTTCCCTACTTGTACTTGAAGTCGTATAGACCTTTTCCCTGTTCACAAGACTTTTCCCTACTTGTATTTGAAGTCGTATAGACCTTTTTCCTGTTCACAAGACTTTTCTCTACTTGTGTTTGAAGTCGTATAGACCTTTTCCCTGTTCACAAGACTTTTCACAAGACTTTTCCCTACTTGTATTTGAAGTCGTATATACCTTTTCCCTGTTCACAAGACTTTTCCCTACTTGTAATTGAAGTCGTATATACCTTTTCCCTGTTCACAAGACTTCTCCCTACTTGTTTTTGAAGTCGTATATACCTTTTCCCTGTTCACAAGACTTTTCCCTACTTGTACTTGAAGTCGTTTAGACCCTTTCCCTGTTCACAAGACTTTTTCCTACTTACTTGTCCTTGAAGTCGTATAGACTTTTTTCCTGTTCACAAGACTGTTCACAAGACTTTTCCCTACTTGTATTCGAAGTCGTACAGACCTTTCCCCTGTTCACACGACTTTTCCCTACTTGTATTTGAAGTCGTACAGACCATTTCCCTGTTCACAAGACTTTTTCCTACTTTTTTTTAAAAGTAGTATAGGCCTGTTTCTGTTTACAAGACTTTTCCCTACTTCTTTTCAAGTCGTATAGATCTTTTTCCTGTTCACAAGACTTTTCCCTACTTGTATTTGAAATCGTACAGACCTTTTCCCTGTTCACAAGACTTTTCCCTACTTATATTTGAAGTCGTATAGACCTTTTTCCTGTTCACAAGACTGTTCACAAGACTTTTTCCTACTTGTTTTTCAAGTCGTATAGACCTTTTTCCTGTTCACAAGACTGTTCACAAGACTTTTCCCTACTTGTATTTCAAGTCGTATAGACCTTTTCCCTTTTTACAAGACTTTTCCCTATTTGTATTTGAAGTCGTATATACCTTTTTCCTGTTCACAAGACTTTTCCCTACTTGTGTTTTAAGTCGTATAGACTTTTTTCCTGTTCACAAGACTTTTCCCTATTTGTATTTGAAGTCGTATAGACCTTTTCCCTTTTTACAAGACTTTTCCCTATTTGTATTTGAAGTCGTATATACCTTTTTCCTGTTCACAAGACTTTTCCCTACTTGTGTTTTAAGTCGTTTAGACCTTTTCCCTTTTCACAAGACTTTTCCCTACTTGTATTAGAAGTCGTATAGACTTTTTTCCTGTTCACAAGACTTTTCCCTATTTGTATTTGAAGTCGTATAGACCTTTTCCCTTTTTACAAGACTTTTCCCTATTTGTATTTGAAGTCGTATATACCTTTTTCCTGTTCACAAGACTTTTCCCTACTTGTGTTTTAAGTCGTTTAGACCTTTTCCCTTTTCACAAGACTTTTCCCTACTTGTACTTGAAGTCGTATAGACCTTTTCCCTGTTCACAAGACTTTTCCCTACTTGTATTAGAAGTCGTATAGACTTTTTTCCTGTTCACAAGACTTTTCCCTACTTGTATTTGAAGTCGTATAGATCTTTTCCCTTTTTACAAGACTTTTCCCTATTTGTATTTGAAGTCGTATATACCTTTTCCCTGTTCACAAGACTTTTCCCTACTTGTGTTTTAAGTCGTTTAGACCTTTTCCCTTTTCACAAGACTTTTCCCTACTTGTACTTGAAGTCGTATAGACCTTTTCCCTGTTCACAAGACTTTTCCCTACTTGTATTTGAAGTCGTATAGACCTTTTTCCTGTTCACAAGACTTTTCTCTACTTGTATTTGAAATCGTATAGACCTTTTCCCTGTTCACAAGACTTTTCACAAGACTTTTCCCTACTTGTATTTGAAGTCGTATATACCTTTTCCCTTTTCACAAGACTTTTCTCTACTTGTATTTGAAGTCGTATAGACCTTTTCCCTGTTCACAAGACTTTTCACAAGACTTTTCCCTACTTGTATTTGAAGTCGTATATACCTTTTCCCTGTTCACAAGACTTTACCCTACTTGTATTTTAAGTCGTATATACCTTTTCCCTTTTCACAAGACTTTTCCCTACTTGTACTTGAAGTCGTATAGACCTTTTCCCTGTTCACAAGACTGTTCACAAGACTTTTCCCTACTTATATTTGAAGTCGTTTAGACCTTTTTCCTGTTCACAAGACTGTTCACAAGACTTTTCCCTACTTGTATTTGAAGTCGTATAGACCTTTTCCCTGTTCACAAGACTTTTCCCTACTTGTAATTGAAGTCGTATATACCTTTTCCCTGTTCACAAGACTTCTCCCTACTTGTTTTTGAAGTCGTATAGACCTTTTCCCTGTTCACAAGACTTTTCCCTACTTGTAATTGAAGTCGTATATACCTTTTCCCTGTTCACAAGACTTTTCCCTACTTGTGTTTTAAGTCGTTTAGACCTTTTCCCTTTTCACAAGACTTTTCCCTACTTGTACTTGAAGTCGTATAGATTTTTTCCCTGTTCACAAGACTTTTCCCTACTTGTATTTGAAGTCGTATAGACATTTTTCCTGTTCACAAGACTTTTCTCTACTTGTATTTGAAATCGTATAGACCTTTTCCCTGTTCACAAGACTTTTCACAAGACTTTTCCCTACTTGTATTTGAAGTCGTATATACCTTTTCCCTTTTCACAAGACTTTTCTCTACTTGTATTTGAAGTCGTATAGACCTTTACCCTGTTCACAAGACTTTTTCCTACTTTTTTTTAAAAGTAGTATAAGCCTGTTTCTGTTTACAAGACTTTTCCCTACTTCTTTTCAAGTAAGTCGTATAGACCTTTTTCCTGTTCACAAGACTTTTCCCTACTTTTATTTGAAGTCGTACAGACCTTTTCCCTCTTCACAAGACTGTTCACAAGACTTTTCCCTACTTATATTTGAAGTCGTATAGACCTTTTCCCTGTTCACAAGACTTTTCCCTACTTATTTTTGAAGTCGTATAGACCTTTTTCCTGTTCACAAGACTGTTCACAAGACTTTTTCCTACTTGTTTTTCAAGTCGTATAGACCTTTTTCCTGTTCACAAGACTGTTCACAAGACTTTTCCCTACTTGTATTTCAAGTCGTATAGACCTTTTCCCTTTTCACAAGACTTTTCCCTACTTGTATTAGAAGTCGTATAGACTTTTTTCCTGTTCACAAGACTTTTCCCTACTTGTATTTGAAGTCGTATAGACCTTTTCCCTTTTTACAAGACTTTTCCCTATTTGTATTTGAAGTCGTATATACCTTTTCCCTGTTCACAAGACTTTTCCCTACTTGTGTTTTAAGTCGTTTAGACCTTTTCCCTTTTCACAAAACTTTTCCCTACTTGTACTTGAAGTCGTATAGATTTTTACCCTGTTCACAAGACTTTTCCCTACTTGTATTTGAAGTCGTATAGACCTTTTTCCTGTTCACAAGACTTTTCTCTACTTGTATTTGAAATCGTATAGACCTTTTCCCTGTTCACAAGACTTTTCACAAGACTTTTCCCTACTTGTATTTGAAGTCGTATATACCTTTTCCCTTTTCACAAGACTTTTCTCTACTTGTATTTGAAGTCGTATAGACCTTTACCCTGTTCACAAGACTTTTCACAAGACTTTTCCCTACTTGTATTTGAAGTCGTATATTCCTTTTCCCTGTTCACAAGACCTTTCCCTACTTGTATTTTAAGTCGTATAGACCTTTTCCCTTTTCACAAGACATTTCCCCACTTGTACTTGAAGTCGTATAGACCTTTTCCCTGTTCACAAGACTTTTCCCTACTTGTATTTGAAGTCGTATAGACCTTTTTCCTGTTCACAAGACTTTTCTCTACTTGTGTTTGAAGTCGTATAGACCTTTTCCCTGTTCACAAGACTTTTCACAAGACTTTTCCCTACTTGTATTTGAAGTCGTATATACCTTTTCCCTGTTCACAAGACTTTTCCCTACTTGTGTTTTAAGTCGTTTAGACCTTTTCCCTTTTCACAAGACTTTTCCCTACTTGTACTTGAAGTCGTATAGACCTTTTCCCTGTTCACAAGACTTTTCCCTACTTGTATTTGAAGTCGTATAGACCTTTTTCCTGTTCACAAGACTTTTCTCTACTTGTATTTGAAATCGTATAGACCTTTTCCCTGTTCACAAGACTTTTCACAAGACTTTTCCCTACTTGTATTTGAAGTCGTATATACCTTTTCCCTTTTCACAAGACTTTTCTCTACTTGTGTTTGAAGTCGTATAGACCTTTTCCCTGTTCACAAGACTTTTCACAAGACTTTTCCCTACTTGTATTTGAAGTCGTATATACCTTTTCCCTGTTCACAAGACTTTTCCCTACTTGTAATTGAAGTCGTATATACCTTTTCCCTGTTCACAAGACTTCTCCCTACTTGTTTTTGAAGTCGTATATACCTTTTCCCTGTTCACAAGACTTTTCCCTACTTGTACTTGAAGTCGTTTAGACCCTTTCCCTGTTCACAAGACTTTTCCCTACTTGTGTTTTAAGTCGTTTAGACCTTTTCCCTTTTCACAAGACTTTTCCCTACTTGTATTAGAAGTCGTATAGACTTTTTTCCTGTTCACAAGACTTTTCCCTATTTGTATTTGAAGTCGTATAGACCTTTTCCCTTTTTACAAGACTTTTCCCTATTTGTATTTGAAGTCGTATATACCTTTTTCCTGTTCACAAGACTTTTCCCTACTTGTGTTTTAAGTCGTTTAGACCTTTTCCCTTTTCACAAGACTTTTCCCTACTTGTACTTGAAGTCGTATAGACCTTTTCCCTGTTCACAAGACTTTTCCCTACTTGTATTAGAAGTCGTATAGACTTTTTTCCTGTTCACAAGACTTTTCCCTACTTGTATTTTAAGTCGTATAGATCTTTTCCCTTTTTACAAGACTTTTCCCTATTTGTATTTGAAGTCGTATATACCTTTTCCCTGTTCACAAGACTTTTCCCTACTTGTGTTTTAAGTCGTTTAGACCTTTTCCCTTTTCACAAGACTTTTCCCTACTTGTACTTGAAGTCGTATAGACCTTTTCCCTGTTCACAAGACTTTTCCCTACTTGTATTTGAAGTCGTATAGACCTTTTTCCTGTTCACAAGACTTTTCTCTACTTGTATTTGAAATCGTATAGACCTTTTCCCTGTTCACAAGACTTTTCACAAGACTTTTCCCTACTTGTATTTGAAGTCGTATATACCTTTTCCCTTTTCACAAGACTTTTCTCTACTTGTATTTGAAGTCGTATAGACCTTTTCCCTGTTCACAAGACTTTTCACAAGACTTTTCCCTACTTGTATTTGAAGTCGTATATACCTTTTCCCTGTTCACAAGACTTTACCCTACTTGTATTTTAAGTCGTATATACCTTTTCCCTTTTCACAAGACTTTTCCCTACTTGTACTTGAAGTCGTATAGACCTTTTCCCTGTTCACAAGACTGTTCACAAGACTTTTCCCTACTTGTATTTGAAGTCGTATATTCCTTTTCCCTGTTCACAAGACCTTTCCCTACTTGTATTTTAAGTCGTATAGACCTTTTCCCTTTTCACAAGACATTTCCCCACTTGTACTTGAAGTCGTATAGACCTTTTCCCTGTTCACAAGACTTTTCCCTACTTGTATTTGAAGTCGTATAGACCTTTTTCCTGTTCACAAGACTTTTCTCTACTTGTGTTTGAAGTCGTATAGACCTTTTCCCTGTTCACAAGACTTTTCACAAGACTTTTCCCTACTTGTATTTGAAGTCGTATATACCTTTTCCCTGTTCACAAGACTTTTCCCTACTTGTGTTTTAAGTCGTTTAGACCTTTTCCCTTTTCACAAGACTTTTCCCTACTTGTACTTGAAGTCGTATAGACCTTTTCCCTGTTCACAAGACTTTTCCCTACTTGTATTTGAAGTCGTATAGACCTTTTTCCTGTTCACAAGACTTTTCTCTACTTGTATTTGAAATCGTATAGACCTTTTCCCTGTTCACAAGACTTTTCACAAGACTTTTCCCTACTTGTATTTGAAGTCGTATATACCTTTTCCCTTTTCACAAGACTTTTCTCTACTTGTGTTTGAAGTCGTATAGACCTTTTCCCTGTTCACAAGACTTTTCACAAGACTTTTCCCTACTTGTATTTGAAGTCGTATATACCTTTTCCCTGTTCACAAGACTTTTCCCTACTTGTAATTGAAGTCGTATATACCTTTTCCCTGTTCACAAGACTTCTCCCTACTTGTTTTTGAAGTCGTATATACCTTTTCCCTGTTCACAAGACTTTTCCCTACTTGTACTTGAAGTCGTTTAGACCCTTTCCCTGTTCACAAGACTTTTCCCTACTTGTGTTTTAAGTCGTTTAGACCTTTTCCCTTTTCACAAGACTTTTCCCTACTTGTATTAGAAGTCGTATAGACTTTTTTCCTGTTCACAAGACTTTTCCCTATTTGTATTTGAAGTCGTATAGACCTTTTCCCTTTTTACAAGACTTTTCCCTATTTGTATTTGAAGTCGTATATACCTTTTTCCTGTTCACAAGACTTTTCCCTACTTGTGTTTTAAGTCGTTTAGACCTTTTCCCTTTTCACAAGACTTTTCCCTACTTGTACTTGAAGTCGTATAGACCTTTTCCCTGTTCACAAGACTTTTCCCTACTTGTATTAGAAGTCGTATAGACTTTTTTCCTGTTCACAAGACTTTTCCCTACTTGTATTTTAAGTCGTATAGATCTTTTCCCTTTTTACAAGACTTTTCCCTATTTGTATTTGAAGTCGTATATACCTTTTCCCTGTTCACAAGACTTTTCCCTACTTGTGTTTTAAGTCGTTTAGACCTTTTCCCTTTTCACAAGACTTTTCCCTACTTGTACTTGAAGTCGTATAGACCTTTTCCCTGTTCACAAGACTTTTCCCTACTTGTATTTGAAGTCGTATAGACCTTTTTCCTGTTCACAAGACTTTTCTCTACTTGTATTTGAAATCGTATAGACCTTTTCCCTGTTCACAAGACTTTTCACAAGACTTTTCCCTACTTGTATTTGAAGTCGTATATACCTTTTCCCTTTTCACAAGACTTTTCTCTACTTGTATTTGAAGTCGTATAGACCTTTTCCCTGTTCACAAGACTTTTCACAAGACTTTTCCCTACTTGTATTTGAAGTCGTATATACCTTTTCCCTGTTCACAAGACTTTACCCTACTTGTATTTTAAGTCGTATATACCTTTTCCCTTTTCACAAGACTTTTCCCTACTTGTACTTGAAGTCGTATAGACCTTTTCCCTGTTCACAAGACTGTTCACAAGACTTTTCCCTACTTATATTTGAAGTCGTTTAGACCTTTTTCCTGTTCACAAGACTGTTCACAAGACTTTTCCCTACTTGTATTTGAAGTCGTATAGACCTTTTCCCTGTTCACAAGACTTTTCCCTACTTGTAATTGAAGTCGTATATACCTTTTCCCTGTTCACAAGACTTCTCCCTACTTGTTTTTGAAGTCGTATAGACCTTTTCCCTGTTCACAAGACTTTTCCCTACTTGTAATTGAAGTCGTATATACCTTTTCCCTGTTCACAAGACTTTTCCCTACTTGTGTTTTAAGTCGTTTAGACCTTTTCCCTTTTCACAAGACTTTTCCCTACTTGTACTTGAAGTCGTATAGATTTTTTCCCTGTTCACAAGACTTTTCCCTACTTGTATTTGAAGTCGTATAGACCTTTTTCCTGTTCACAAGACTTTTCTCTACTTGTATTTGAAATCGTATAGACCTTTTCCCTGTTCACAAGACTTTTCACAAGACTTTTCCCTACTTGTATTTGAAGTCGTATATACCTTTTCCCTTTTCACAAGACTTTTCTCTACTTGTATTTGAAGTCGTATAGACCTTTACCCTGTTCACAAGACTTTTCACAAGACTTTTCCCTACTTGTATTTGAAGTCGTATATTCCTTTTCCCTGTTCACAAGACCTTTCCCTACTTGTATTTTAAGTCGTATAGACCTTTTCCCTTTTCACAAGACATTTCCCTACTTGTACTTGAAGTCGTATAGACCTTTTCCCTGTTCACAAGACTTTTCCCTACTTGTATTTGAAGTCGTATAGACCTTTTTCCTGTTCACAAGACTTTTCTCTACTTGTGTTTGAAGTCGTATAGACCTTTTCCCTGTTCACAAGACTTTTCACAAGACTTTTCCCTACTTGTATTTGAAGTCGTATATACCTTTTCCCTGTTCACAAGACTTTTCCCTACTTGTAATTGAAGTCGTATATACCTTTTCCCTGTTCACAAGACTTCTCCCTACTTGTTTTTGAAGTCGTATATACCTTTTCCCTGTTCACAAGACTTTTCCCTACTTGTACTTGAAGTCGTTTAGACCCTTTCCCTGTTCACAAGACTTTTTCCTACTTACTTGTCCTTGAAGTCGTATAGACTTTTTTCCTGTTCACAAGACTGTTCACAAGACTTTTCCCTACTTGTATTCGAAGTCGTACAGACCTTTCCCCTGTTCACACGACTTTTCCCTACTTGTATTTGAAGTCGTACAGACCATTTCCCTGTTCACAAGACTTTTTCCTACTTTTTTTTAAAAGGAGTATAGGCCTGTTTCTGTTTACAAGACTTTTCCCTACTTCTTTTCAAGTCGTATAGATCTTTTTCCTGTTCACAAGACTTTTCCCTACTTGTGTTTTAAGTCGTTTAGACCTTTTCCCTTTTCACAAGACTTTTCCCTACTTGTACTTGAAGTCGTATAGATTTTTTCCCTGTTCACAAGACTTTTCCCTACTTGTATTTGAAGTCGTATAGACCTTTTTCCTGTTCACAAGACTTTTCTCTACTTGTATTTGAAATCGTATAGACCTTTTCCCTGTTCACAAGACTTTTCACAAGACTTTTCCCTACTTGTATTTGAAGTCGTATATACCTTTTCCCTTTTCACAAGACTTTTCTCTACTTGTATTTGAAGTCGTATAGACCTTTACCCTGTTCACAAGACTTTTCACAAGACTTTTCCCTACTTGTATTTGAAGTCGTATATTCCTTTTCCCTGTTCACAAGACCTTTCCCTACTTGTATTTTAAGTCGTATAGACCTTTTCCCTTTTCACAAGACATTTCCCTACTTGTACTTGAAGTCGTATAGACCTTTTCCCTGTTCACAAGACTTTTCCCTACTTGTATTTGAAGTCGTATAGACCTTTTTCCTGTTCACAAGACTTTTCTCTACTTGTGTTTGAAGTCGTATAGACCTTTTCCCTGTTCACAAGACTTTTCACAAGACTTTTCCCTACTTGTATTTGAAGTCGTATATACCTTTTCCCTGTTCACAAGACTTTTCCCTACTTGTAATTGAAGTCGTATATACCTTTTCCCTGTTCACAAGACTTCTCCCTACTTGTTTTTGAAGTCGTATATACCTTTTCCCTGTTCACAAGACTTTTCCCTACTTGTACTTGAAGTCGTTTAGACCCTTTCCCTGTTCACAAGACTTTTTCCTACTTACTTGTCCTTGAAGTCGTATAGACTTTTTTCCTGTTCACAAGACTGTTCACAAGACTTTTCCCTACTTGTATTCGAAGTCGTACAGACCTTTCCCCTGTTCACACGACTTTTCCCTACTTGTATTTGAAGTCGTACAGACCATTTCCCTGTTCACAAGACTTTTTCCTACTTTTTTTTAAAAGGAGTATAGGCCTGTTTCTGTTTACAAGACTTTTCCCTACTTCTTTTCAAGTCGTATAGATCTTTTTCCTGTTCACAAGACTTTTCCCTACTTGTATTTGAAATCGTACAGACCTTTTCCCTGTTCACAAGACTTTTCCCTACTTATATTTGAAGTCGTATAGACCTTTTTCCTGTTCACAAGACTGTTCACAAGACTTTTTCCTACTTGTTTTTCAAGTCGTATAGACCTTTTTCCTGTTCACAAGACTGTTCACAAGACTTTTCCCTACTTGTATTTCAAGTCGTATAGACCTTTTCCCTTTTTACAAGACTTTTCCCTATTTGTATTTGAAGTCGTATATACCTTTTTCCTGTTCACAAGACTTTTCCCTACTTGTGTTTTAAGTCGTATAGACTTTTTTCCTGTTCACAAGACTTTTCCCTATTTGTATTTGAAGTCGTATAGACCTTTTCCCTTTTTACAAGACTTTTCCCTATTTGTATTTGAAGTCGTATATACCTTTTTCCTGTTCACAAGACTTTTCCCTACTTGTGTTTTAAGTCGTTTAGACCTTTTCCCTTTTCACAAGACTTTTCCCTACTTGTATTAGAAGTCGTATAGACTTTTTTCCTGTTCACAAGACTTTTCCCTATTTGTATTTGAAGTCGTATAGACCTTTTCCCTTTTTACAAGACTTTTCCCTATTTGTATTTGAAGTCGTATATACCTTTTTCCTGTTCACAAGACTTTTCCCTACTTGTGTTTTAAGTCGTTTAGACCTTTTCCCTTTTCACAAGACTTTTCCCTACTTGTACTTGAAGTCGTATAGACCTTTTCCCTGTTCACAAGACTTTTCCCTACTTGTATTAGAAGTCGTATAGACTTTTTTCCTGTTCACAAGACTTTTCCCTACTTGTATTTGAAGTCGTATAGATCTTTTCCCTTTTTACAAGACTTTTCCCTATTTGTATTTGAAGTCGTATATACCTTTTCCCTGTTCACAAGACTTTTCCCTACTTGTGTTTTAAGTCGTTTAGACCTTTTCCCTTTTCACAAGACTTTTCCCTACTTGTACTTGAAGTCGTATAGACCTTTTCCCTGTTCACAAGACTTTTCCCTACTTGTATTTGAAGTCGTATAGACCTTTTTCCTGTTCACAAGACTTTTCTCTACTTGTATTTGAAATCGTATAGACCTTTTCCCTGTTCACAAGACTTTTCACAAGACTTTTCCCTACTTGTATTTGAAGTCGTATATACCTTTTCCCTTTTCACAAGACTTTTCTCTACTTGTATTTGAAGTCGTATAGACCTTTTCCCTGTTCACAAGACTTTTCACAAGACTTTTCCCTACTTGTATTTGAAGTCGTATATACCTTTTCCCTGTTCACAAGACTTCTCCCTACTTGTTTTTGAAGTCGTATATACCTTTTCCCTGTTCACAAGACTTTTCCCTACTTGTACTTGAAGTCGTTTAGACCCTTTCCCTGTTCACAAGACTTTTCCCTACTTGTGTTTTAAGTCGTTTAGACCTTTTCCCTTTTCACAAGACTTTTCCCTACTTGTATTAGAAGTCGTATAGACTTTTTTCCTGTTCACAAGACTTTTCCCTATTTGTATTTGAAGTCGTATAGACCTTTTCCCTTTTTACAAGACTTTTCCCTATTTGTATTTGAAGTCGTATATACCTTTTTCCTGTTCACAAGACTTTTCCCTACTTGTGTTTTAAGTCGTTTAGACCTTTTCCCTTTTCACAAGACTTTTCCCTACTTGTACTTGAAGTCGTATAGACCTTTTCCCTGTTCACAAGACTTTTCCCTACTTGTATTAGAAGTCGTATAGACTTTTTTCCTGTTCACAAGACTTTTCCCTACTTGTATTTTAAGTCGTATAGATCTTTTCCCTTTTTACAAGACTTTTCCCTATTTGTATTTGAAGTCGTATATACCTTTTCCCTGTTCACAAGACTTTTCCCTACTTGTGTTTTAAGTCGTTTAGACCTTTTCCCTTTTCACAAGACTTTTCCCTACTTGTACTTGAAGTCGTATAGACCTTTTCCCTGTTCACAAGACTTTTCCCTACTTGTATTTGAAGTCGTATAGACCTTTTTCCTGTTCACAAGACTTTTCTCTACTTGTATTTGAAATCGTATAGACCTTTTCCCTGTTCACAAGACTTTTCACAAGACTTTTCCCTACTTGTATTTGAAGTCGTATATACCTTTTCCCTTTTCACAAGACTTTTCTCTACTTGTATTTGAAGTCGTATAGACCTTTTCCCTGTTCACAAGACTTTTCACAAGACTTTTCCCTACTTGTATTTGAAGTCGTATATACCTTTTCCCTGTTCACAAGACTTTACCCTACTTGTATTTTAAGTCGTATATACCTTTTCCCTTTTCACAAGACTTTTCCCTACTTGTACTTGAAGTCGTATAGACCTTTTCCCTGTTCACAAGACTGTTCACAAGACTTTTCCCTACTTATATTTGAAGTCGTTTAGACCTTTTTCCTGTTCACAAGACTGTTCACAAGACTTTTCCCTACTTGTATTTGAAGTCGTATAGACCTTTTCCCTGTTCACAAGACTTTTCCCTACTTGTAATTGAAGTCGTATATACCTTTTCCCTGTTCACAAGACTTCTCCCTACTTGTTTTTGAAGTCGTATAGACCTTTTCCCTGTTCACAAGACTTTTCCCTACTTGTAATTGAAGTCGTATATACCTTTTCCCTGTTCACAAGACTTTTCCCTACTTGTGTTTTAAGTCGTTTAGACCTTTTCCCTTTTCACAAGACTTTTCCCTACTTGTACTTGAAGTCGTATAGATTTTTTCCCTGTTCACAAGACTTTTCCCTACTTGTATTTGAAGTCGTATAGACCTTTTTCCTGTTCACAAGACTTTTCTCTACTTGTATTTGAAATCGTATAGACCTTTTCCCTGTTCACAAGACTTTTCACAAGACTTTTCCCTACTTGTATTTGAAGTCGTATATACCTTTTCCCTTTTCACAAGACTTTTCTCTACTTGTATTTGAAGTCGTATAGACCTTTACCCTGTTCACAAGACTTTTCACAAGACTTTTCCCTACTTGTATTTGAAGTCGTATATTCCTTTTCCCTGTTCACAAGACCTTTCCCTACTTGTATTTTAAGTCGTATAGACCTTTTCCCTTTTCACAAGACATTTCCCTACTTGTACTTGAAGTCGTATAGACCTTTTCCCTGTTCACAAGACTTTTCCCTACTTGTATTTGAAGTCGTATAGACCTTTTTCCTGTTCACAAGACTTTTCTCTACTTGTGTTTGAAGTCGTATAGACCTTTTCCCTGTTCACAAGACTTTTCACAAGACTTTTCCCTACTTGTATTTGAAGTCGTATATACCTTTTCCCTGTTCACAAGACTTTTCCCTACTTGTAATTGAAGTCGTATATACCTTTTCCCTGTTCACAAGACTTCTCCCTACTTGTTTTTGAAGTCGTATATACCTTTTCCCTGTTCACAAGACTTTTCCCTACTTGTACTTGAAGTCGTTTAGACCCTTTCCCTGTTCACAAGACTTTTTCCTACTTACTTGTCCTTGAAGTCGTATAGACTTTTTCCTGTTCACAAGACTGTTCACAAGACTTTTCCCTACTTGTATTCGAAGTCGTACAGACCTTTCCCCTGTTCACACGACTTTTCCCTACTTGTATTTGAAGTCGTACAGACCATTTCCCTGTTCACAAGACTTTTTCCTACTTTTTTTTAAAAGGAGTATAGGCCTGTTTCTGTTTACAAGACTTTTCCCTACTTCTTTTCAAGTCGTATAGATCTTTTTCCTGTTCACAAGACTTTTCCCTACTTGTGTTTTAAGTCGTTTAGACCTTTTCCCTTTTCACAAGACTTTTCCCTACTTGTACTTGAAGTCGTATAGATTTTTTCCCTGTTCACAAGACTTTTCCCTACTTGTATTTGAAGTCGTATAGACCTTTTTCCTGTTCACAAGACTTTTCTCTACTTGTATTTGAAATCGTATAGACCTTTTCCCTGTTCACAAGACTTTTCACAAGACTTTTCCCTACTTGTATTTGAAGTCGTATATACCTTTTCCCTTTTCACAAGACTTTTCTCTACTTGTATTTGAAGTCGTATAGACCTTTACCCTGTTCACAAGACTTTTCACAAGACTTTTCCCTACTTGTATTTGAAGTCGTATATTCCTTTTCCCTGTTCACAAGACCTTTCCCTACTTGTATTTTAAGTCGTATAGACCTTTTCCCTTTTCACAAGACATTTCCCTACTTGTACTTGAAGTCGTATAGACCTTTTCCCTGTTCACAAGACTTTTCCCTACTTGTATTTGAAGTCGTATAGACCTTTTTCCTGTTCACAAGACTTTTCTCTACTTGTGTTTGAAGTCGTATAGACCTTTTCCCTGTTCACAAGACTTTTCACAAGACTTTTCCCTACTTGTATTTGAAGTCGTATATACCTTTTCCCTGTTCACAAGACTTTTCCCTACTTGTAATTGAAGTCGTATATACCTTTTCCCTGTTCACAAGACTTCTCCCTACTTGTTTTTGAAGTCGTATATACCTTTTCCCTGTTCACAAGACTTTTCCCTACTTGTACTTGAAGTCGTTTAGACCCTTTCCCTGTTCACAAGACTTTTTCCTACTTACTTGTCCTTGAAGTCGTATAGACTTTTTTCCTGTTCACAAGACTGTTCACAAGACTTTTCCCTACTTGTATTCGAAGTCGTACAGACCTTTCCCCTGTTCACACGACTTTTCCCTACTTGTATTTGAAGTCGTACAGACCATTTCCCTGTTCACAAGACTTTTTCCTACTTTTTTTTAAAAGGAGTATAGGCCTGTTTCTGTTTACAAGACTTTTCCCTACTTCTTTTCAAGTCGTATAGATCTTTTTCCTGTTCACAAGACTTTTCCCTACTTGTATTTGAAATCGTACAGACCTTTTCCCTGTTCACAAGACTTTTCCCTACTTATATTTGAAGTCGTATAGACCTTTTTCCTGTTCACAAGACTGTTCACAAGACTTTTTCCTACTTGTTTTTCAAGTCGTATAGACCTTTTTCCTGTTCACAAGACTGTTCACAAGACTTTTCCCTACTTGTATTTCAAGTCGTATAGACCTTTTCCCTTTTTACAAGACTTTTCCCTATTTGTATTTGAAGTCGTATATACCTTTTTCCTGTTCACAAGACTTTTCCCTACTTGTGTTTTAAGTCGTATAGACTTTTTTCCTGTTCACAAGACTTTTCCCTATTTGTATTTGAAGTCGTATAGACCTTTTCCCTTTTTACAAGACTTTTCCCTATTTGTATTTGAAGTCGTATATACCTTTTTCCTGTTCACAAGACTTTTCCCTACTTGTGTTTTAAGTCGTTTAGACCTTTTCCCTTTTCACAAGACTTTTCCCTACTTGTATTAGAAGTCGTATAGACTTTTTTCCTGTTCACAAGACTTTTCCCTATTTGTATTTGAAGTCGTATAGACCTTTTCCCTTTTTACAAGACTTTTCCCTATTTGTATTTGAAGTCGTATATACCTTTTTCCTGTTCACAAGACTTTTCCCTACTTGTGTTTTAAGTCGTTTAGACCTTTTCCCTTTTCACAAGACTTTTCCCTACTTGTACTTGAAGTCGTATAGACCTTTTCCCTGTTCACAAGACTTTTCCCTACTTGTATTAGAAGTCGTATAGACTTTTTTCCTGTTCACAAGACTTTTCCCTACTTGTATTTGAAGTCGTATAGATCTTTTCCCTTTTTACAAGACTTTTCCCTATTTGTATTTGAAGTCGTATATACCTTTTCCCTGTTCACAAGACTTTTCCCTACTTGTGTTTTAAGTCGTTTAGACCTTTTCCCTTTTCACAAGACTTTTCCCTACTTGTACTTGAAGTCGTATAGACCTTTTCCCTGTTCACAAGACTTTTCCCTACTTGTATTTGAAGTCGTATAGACCTTTTTCCTGTTCACAAGACTTTTCTCTACTTGTATTTGAAATCGTATAGACCTTTTCCCTGTTCACAAGACTTTTCACAAGACTTTTCCCTACTTGTATTTGAAGTCGTATATACCTTTTCCCTTTTTACAAGACTTTTCTCTACTTGTATTTGAAGTCGTATAGACCTTTTCCCTGTTCACAAGACTTTTCACAAGACTTTTCCCTACTTGTATTTGAAGTCGTATATACCTTTTCCCTGTTCACAAGACTTTACCCTACTTGTATTTTAAGTCGTATATACCTTTTCCCTTTTCACAAGACTTTTCCCTACTTGTACTTGAAGTCGTATAGACCTTTTCCCTGTTCACAAGACTGTTCACAAGACTTTTCCCTACTTATATTTGAAGTCGTTTAGACCTTTTTCCTGTTCACAAGACTGTTCACAAGACTTTTCCCTACTTGTATTTGAAGTCGTATAGACCTTTTCCCTGTTCACAAGACTTTTCCCTACTTGTAATTGAAGTCGTATATACCTTTTCCCTGTTCACAAGACTTCTCCCTACTTGTTTTTGAAGTCGTATAGACCTTTTCCCTGTTCACAAGACTTTTCCCTACTTGTAATTGAAGTCGTATATACCTTTTCCCTGTTCACAAGACTTTTCCCTACTTGTGTTTTAAGTCGTTTAGACCTTTTCCCTTTTCACAAGACTTTTCCCTACTTGTACTTGAAGTCGTATAGATTTTTTCCCTGTTCACAAGACTTTTCCCTACTTGTATTTGAAGTCGTATAGACATTTTTCCTGTTCACAAGACTTTTCTCTACTTGTATTTGAAATCGTATAGACCTTTTCCCTGTTCACAAGACTTTTCACAAGACTTTTCCCTACTTGTATTTGAAGTCGTATATACCTTTTCCCTTTTCACAAGACTTTTCTCTACTTGTATTTGAAGTCGTATAGACCTTTACCCTGTTCACAAGACTTTTTCCTACTTTTTTTTAAAAGTAGTATAAGCCTGTTTCTGTTTACAAGACTTTTCCCTACTTCTTTTCAAGTAAGTCGTATAGACCTTTTTCCTGTTCACAAGACTTTTCCCTACTTTTATTTGAAGTCGTACAGACCTTTTCCCTCTTCACAAGACTGTTCACAAGACTTTTCCCTACTTATATTTGAAGTCGTATAGACCTTTTCCCTGTTCACAAGACTTTTCCCTACTTATTTTTGAAGTCGTATAGACCTTTTTCCTGTTCACAAGACTGTTCACAAGACTTTTTCCTACTTGTTTTTCAAGTCGTATAGACCTTTTTCCTGTTCACAAGACTGTTCACAAGACTTTTCCCTACTTGTATTTCAAGTCGTATAGACCTTTTCCCTTTTCACAAGACTTTTCCCTACTTGTATTAGAAGTCGTATAGACTTTTTTCCTGTTCACAAGACTTTTCCCTACTTGTATTTGAAGTCGTATAGACCTTTTCCCTTTTTACAAGACTTTTCCCTATTTGTATTTGAAGTCGTATATACCTTTTCCCTGTTCACAAGACTTTTCCCTACTTGTGTTTTAAGTCGTTTAGACCTTTTCCCTTTTCACAAAACTTTTCCCTACTTGTACTTGAAGTCGTATAGATTTTTACCCTGTTCACAAGACTTTTCCCTACTTGTATTTGAAGTCGTATAGACCTTTTTCCTGTTCACAAGACTTTTCTCTACTTGTATTTGAAATCGTATAGACCTTTTCCCTGTTCACAAGACTTTTCACAAGACTTTTCCCTACTTGTATTTGAAGTCGTATATACCTTTTCCCTTTTCACAAGACTTTTCTCTACTTGTATTTGAAGTCGTATAGACCTTTACCCTGTTCACAAGACTTTTCACAAGACTTTTCCCTACTTGTATTTGAAGTCGTATATTCCTTTTCCCTGTTCACAAGACCTTTCCCTACTTGTATTTTAAGTCGTATAGACCTTTTCCCTTTTCACAAGACATTTCCCTACTTGTACTTGAAGTCGTATAGACCTTTTCCCTGTTCACAAGACTTTTCCCTACTTGTATTTGAAGTCGTATAGACCTTTTTCCTGTTCACAAGACTTTTCTCTACTTGTGTTTGAAGTCGTATAGACCTTTTCCCTGTTCACAAGACTTTTCACAAGACTTTTCCCTACTTGTATTTGAAGTCGTATATACCTTTTCCCTGTTCACAAGACTTTTCCCTACTTGTGTTTTAAGTCGTTTAGACCTTTTCCCTTTTCACAAGACTTTTCCCTACTTGTACTTGAAGTCGTATAGACCTTTTCCCTGTTCACAAGACTTTTCCCTACTTGTATTTGAAGTCGTATAGACCTTTTTCCTGTTCACAAGACTTTTCTCTACTTGTATTTGAAATCGTATAGACCTTTTCCCTGTTCACAAGACTTTTCACAAGACTTTTCCCTACTTGTATTTGAAGTCGTATATACCTTTTCCCTTTTCACAAGACTTTTCTCTACTTGTATTTGAAGTCGTATAGACCTTTTCCCTGTTCACAAGACTTTTCACAAGACTTTTCCCTACTTGTATTTGAAGTCGTATATACCTTTTCCCTGTTCACAAGACTTTACCCTACTTGTATTTTAAGTCGTATATACCTTTTCCCTTTTCACAAGACTTTTCCCTACTTGTACTTGAAGTCGTATAGACCTTTTCCCTGTTCACAAGACTGTTCACAAGACTTTTCCCTACTTATATTTGAAGTCGTTTAGACCTTTTTCCTGTTCACAAGACTGTTCACAAGACTTTTCCCTACTTGTATTTGAAGTCGTATAGACCTTTTCCCTGTTCACAAGACTTTTCCCTACTTGTAATTGAAGTCGTATATACCTTTTCCCTGTTCACAAGACTTCTCCCTACTTGTTTTTGAATTCGTATAGACCTTTTCCCTGTTCACAAGACTTTTCCCTACTTGTAATTGAAGTCGTATATACCTTTTCCCTGTTCACAAGACTTTTCCCTACTTGTGTTTTAAGTCGTTTAGACCTTTTCCCTTTTCACAAGACTTTTCCCTACTTGTACTTGAAGTCGTATAGATTTTTTCCCTGTTCACAAGACTTTTCCCTACTTGTATTTGAAGTCGTATAGACATTTTTCCTGTTCACAAGACTTTTCTCTACTTGTATTTGAAATCGTATAGACCTTTTCCCTGTTCACAAGACTTTTCACAAGACTTTTCCCTACTTGTATTTGAAGTCGTATATACCTTTTCCCTTTTCACAAGACTTTTCTCTACTTGTATTTGAAGTCGTATAGACCTTTACCCTGTTCACAAGACTTTTTCCTACTTTTTTTTAAAAGTAGTATAAGCCTGTTTCTGTTTACAAGACTTTTCCCTACTTCTTTTCAAGTAAGTCGTATAGACCTTTTTCCTGTTCACAAGACTTTTCCCTACTTTTATTTGAAGTCGTACAGACCTTTTCCCTCTTCACAAGACTGTTCACAAGACTTTTCCCTACTTATATTTGAAGTCGTATAGACCTTTTCCCTGTTCACAAGACTTTTCCCTACTTATTTTTGAAGTCGTATAGACCTTTTTCCTGTTCACAAGACTGTTCACAAGACTTTTTCCTACTTGTTTTTCAAGTCGTATAGACCTTTTTCCTGTTCACAAGACTGTTCACAAGACTTTTCCCTACTTGTATTTATAGAATAGAATAGAATAGTTTATTCATAAGTTGTTATGACACACACACAAATCGAACAATGAAGTAGTACAGCTACGGTTTGGAACTGTTCGTATTCGATTTGCGGGGTTTCACTTTCTCCAGACACTGTTGGCATTACAGCATATGCGGAGAGAGGAATCCAGTCACGTCTCCAGACATCCGTCTTCTTATCCGATATAGAGTATGCGGCTTTGATCCATCCTCGAACGCGTGAGCCTTATGGACCACCTTGCGTCTACCGTCGAACGTTCTCGAGCTTCTCGCGTCCATTTGCATACTTGCTCCCGGTCGATCCATTTGTCACTATCATGTAGCGAAATCCAAGAAATCCGTGAGTTACCGACTATGTGCACTCCCAACAGGCTTATTTGGCTCCTCCTTATCGTCTCACAGTGAACGGCTCCGGATATCGATCGATAACAGCAGCGTACTTCTCTTCCGCTCGCGGGTGCCGCCGTTGCCCTTCAATTCGCCTTCGCTTTGTACCTTCCTTTCCTCCAATTGAGATTCCGCGCTTCGCCGACTAGTTGCACTTCCACAGGCTTATTTGGCGTTGCCTTATCGTCTCACAGTGAACGGCTTCAATTTGAGAATTAGTCGATACTACACGAAACCTCATATCCAAGCGGCGGCGGCGGTGACTTTCATTGTCGTCGGGTGGTCATTCGAGGGAGCGCGGGAAGGGGCAACCGCTCGCGGGGACGGGAAAATGAGAAGTGAGAATTTCAAGTCGTATAGACCTTTTCCCTTTTCACAAGACTTTTCCCTACTTGTATTAGAAGTCGTATAGACTTTTTTCCTGTTCACAAGACTTTTCCCTACTTGTATTTGAAGTCGTATAGACCTTTTCCCTTTTTACAAGACTTTTCCCTATTTGTATTTGAAGTCGTATATACCTTTTCCCTGTTCACAAGACTTTTCCCTACTTGTGTTTTAAGTCGTTTAGACCTTTTCCCTTTTCACAAAACTTTTCCCTACTTGTACTTGAAGTCGTATAGATTTTTACCCTGTTCACAAGACTTTTCCCTACTTGTATTTGAAGTCGTATAGACCTTTTTCCTGTTCACAAGACTTTTCTCTACTTGTATTTGAAATCGTATAGACCTTTTCCCTGTTCACAAGACTTTTCACAAGACTTTTCCCTACTTGTATTTGAAGTCGTATATACCTTTTCCCTTTTCACAAGACTTTTCTCTACTTGTATTTGAAGTCGTATAGACCTTTACCCTGTTCACAAGACTTTTCACAAGACTTTTCCCTACTTGTATTTGAAGTCGTATATTCCTTTTCCCTGTTCACAAGACCTTTCCCTACTTGTATTTTAAGTCGTATAGACCTTTTCCCTTTTCACAAGACATTTCCCTACTTGTACTTGAAGTCGTATAGACCTTTTCCCTGTTCACAAGACTTTTCCCTACTTGTATTTGAAGTCGTATAGACCTTTTTCCTGTTCACAAGACTTTTCTCTACTTGTGTTTGAAGTCGTATAGACCTTTTCCCTGTTCACAAGACTTTTCACAAGACTTTTCCCTACTTGTATTTGAAGTCGTATATACCTTTTCCCTGTTCACAAGACTTTTCCCTACTTGTAATTGAAGTCGTATATACCTTTTCCCTGTTCACAAGACTTCTCCCTACTTGTTTTTGAAGTCGTATATACCTTTTCCCTGTTCACAAGACTTTTCCCTACTTGTACTTGAAGTCGTTTAGACCCTTTCCCTGTTCACAAGACTTTTTCCTACTTACTTGTCCTTGAAGTCGTATAGACTTTTTTCCTGTTCACAAGACTGTTCACAAGACTTTTCCCTACTTGTATTCGAAGTCGTACAGACCTTTCCCCTGTTCACACGACTTTTCCCTACTTGTATTTGAAGTCGTACAGACCATTTCCCTGTTCACAAGACTTTTTCCTACTTTTTTTTAAAAGTAGTATAGGCCTGTTTCTGTTTACAAGACTTTTCCCTACTTCTTTTCAAGTCGTATAGATCTTTTTCCTGTTCACAAGACTTTTCCCTACTTGTATTTGAAGTCGTACAGACCTTTTCCCTGTTCACAAGACTTTTCCCTACTTATATTTGAAGTCGTATAGACCTTTTTCCTGTTCACAAGACTGTTCACAAGACTTTTTCCTACTTGTTTTTCAAGTCGTATAGACCTTTTTCCTGTTCACAAGACTGTTCACAAGACTTTTCCCTACTTGTATTTCAAGTCGTATAGACCTTTTCCCTTTTTACAAGACTTTCCCCTATTTGTATTTGAAGTCGTATATACCTTTTTCCTGTTCACAAGACTTTTCCCTACTTGTGTTTTAAGTCGTATAGACTTTTTTCCTGTTCACAAGACTTTTCCCTATTTGTATTTGAAGTCGTATAGACCTTTTCCCTTTTTACAAGACTTTTCCCTATTTGTATTTGAAGTCGTATATACCTTTTTCCTGTTCACAAGACTTTTCCCTACTCGTGTTTTAAGTCGTTTAGACCTTTTCCCTTTTCACAAGACTTTTCCCTACTTGTATTAGAAGTCGTATAGACTTTTTTCCTGTTCACAAGACTTTTCCCTATTTGTATTTGAAGTCGTATAGACCTTTTCCCTTTTTACAAGACTTTTCCCTATTTGTATTTGAAGTCGTATATACCTTTTTCCTGTTCACAAGACTTTTCCCTACTTGTGTTTTAAGTCGTTTAGACCTTTTCCCTTTTCACAAGACTTTTCCCTACTTGTACTTGAAGTCGTATAGACCTTTTCCCTGTTCACAAGACTTTTCCCTACTTGTATTAGAAGTCGTTTAGACCTTTTCCCTTTTCACAAGACTTTTCCCTACTTGTACTTGAAGTCGTATAGACCTTTTCCCTGTTCACAAGACTTTTCCCTACTTGTATTTGAAGTCGTATAGACCTTTTTCCTGTTCACAAGACTTTTCTCTACTTGTATTTGAAATCGTATAGATTTTTTCCCTGTTCACAAGACTTTTCACAAGACTTTTCCCTACTTGTATTTGAAGTCGTATATACCTTTTCCCTTTTCACAAGACTTTTCTCTACTTGTATTTGAAGTCGTATAGACCTTTTCCCTGTTCACAAGACTTTTCACAAGACTTTTCCCTACTTGTATTTGAAGTCGTATATACCTTTTCCCTGTTCACAAGACTTTACCCTACTTGTATTTTAAGTCGTATATACCTTTTCCCTTTTCACAAGACTTTTCCCTACTTGTACTTGAAGTCGTATAGACCTTTTCCCTGTTCACAAGACTGTTCACAAGACTTTTCCCTACTTATATTTGAAGTCGTTTAGACCTTTTTCCTGTTCACAAGACTGTTCACAAGACTTTTCCCTACTTGTATTTGAAGTCGTATAGACCTTTTCCCTGTTCACAAGACTTTTCCCTACTTGTAATTGAAGTCGTATATACCTTTTCCCTGTTCACAAGACTTCTCCCTACTTGTTTTTGAAGTCGTATAGACCTTTTCCCTGTTCACAAGACTTTTCCCTACTTGTAATTGAAGTCGTATATACCTTTTCCCTGTTCACAAGACTTTTCCCTACTTGTGTTTTAAGTCGTTTAGACCTTTTCCCTTTTCACAAGACTTTTCCCTACTTGTACTTGAAGTCGTATAGATTTTTTCCCTGTTCACAAGACTTTTCCCTACTTGTATTTGAAGTCGTATAGACCTTTTTCCTGTTCACAAGACTTTTCTCTACTTGTATTTGAAATCGTATAGACCTTTTCCCTGTTCACAAGACTTTTCACAAGACTTTTCCCTACTTGTATTTGAAGTCGTATATACCTTTTCCCTTTTCACAAGACTTTTCTCTACTTGTATTTGAAGTCGTATAGACCTTTACCCTGTTCACAAGACTTTTCACAAGACTTTTCCCTACTTGTATTTGAAGTCGTATATTCCTTTTCCCTGTTCACAAGACTTTTCCCTACTTGTATTCGAAGTCGTACAGACCTTTCCCCTGTTCACACGACTTTTCCCTACTTGTATTTGAAGTCGTACAGACCATTTCCCTGTTCACAAGACTTTTTCCTACTTTTTTTTAAAAGTAGTATAGGCCTGTTTCTGTTTACAAGACTTTTCCCTACTTTTTTTCAAGTCGTATAGATCTTTTTCCTGTTCACAAGACTTTTCCCTACTTGTATTTGAAGTCGTACAGACCTTTTCCCTGTTCACAAGACTTTTCCCTACTTATATTTGAAGTCGTATAGACCTTTTTCCTGTTCACAAGACTGTTCACAAGACTTTTTCCTACTTGTTTTTCAAGTCGTATAGACCTTTTTCCTGTTCACAAGACTGTTCACAAGACTTTTCCCTACTTGTATTTCAAGTCGTATAGACCTTTTCCCTTTTCACAAGACTTTTCCCTACTTGTACTTGAAGTCGTATAGATTTTTTCCCTGTTCACAAGACTTTTCCCTACTTGTATTTGAAGTCGTATAGACCTTTTTCCTGTTCACAAGACTTTTCTCTACTTGTATTTGAAATCGTATAGACCTTTTCCCTGTTCACAAGACTTTTCACAAGACTTTTCCCTACTTGTATTTGAAGTCGTATATACCTTTTCCCTTTTCACAAGACTTTTCTCTACTTGTATTTGAAGTCGTATAGACCTTTACCCTGTTCACAAGACTTTTCACAAGACTTTTCCCTACTTGTATTTGAAGTCGTATATTCCTTTTCCCTGTTCACAAGACCTTTCCCTACTTGTATTTTAAGTCGTATAGACCTTTCCCCTTTTCACAAGACATTTCCCTACTTGTACTTGAAGTCGTATAGACCTTTTCCCTGTTCACAAGACTTTCCCTACTTGTATTTGAAGTCGTATAGACCTTTTTCCTGTTCACAAGACTTTTCTCTACTTGTGTTTGAAGTCGTTTAGACCTTTTCCCTGTTCACAAGACTTTTCACAAGACTTTTCCCTACTTGTATTTGAAGTCGTATATACCTTTTCCCTGTTCACAAGACTTTTCCCTACTTGTAATTGAAGTCGTATATACCTTTTCCCTGTTCACAAGACTTCTCCCTACTTGTTTTTGAAGTCGTATATACCTTTTCCTTGTTCACAAGACTTTTCCCTACTTGTACTTGAAGTCGTTTAGACCCTTTCCCTGTTCACAAGACTTTTTCCTACTTACTTGTCCTTGAAGTCGTATAGACTTTTTTCCTGTTCACAAGACTGTTCACAAGACTTTTCCCTACTTGTATTCGAAGTCGTACAGACCTTTCCCCTGTTCACACGACTTTTCCCTACTTGTATTTGAAGTCGTACAGACTAGCGCTCCGGCGCGCTGTCGCGCGCCTACGCACTAGGTATACGAAAAAGAAAATAGAAGAATAGTTCGTCTTGCATGTTTGATAGTTGATTGCTCTCCAATGACTCTTGCGAAGTAACATATACTCTGCGCCAGAGCGATAGTTTTTGATCTACCTCGCTTGCAGTTCGAAATACGGTGCCATAACCGTCTGTCTCTCTTGTTTTGCGCACTATTGCCAAGAGCTGACTCTCCGTCTTCCTCTGATCTACCCCACCGCGCGCAACTTATTGCGAGCATAGAACTATACACGCAAGGGTTGTAGTTGAAGTGTTCAAGTTCTTCGTATTTTGTATATGTAGCTTAATTTTTTGTCTTTTCTAACTATCTCTCCTACTTCTTTTTCACCTATTTTATGTTTCACAGATGTACACCGCCCCATCTCTTTCTCCTCTACACTGTTCTGTCTACTTTCCATCCTATCTCCCTCCTCCTTCCCCCCGCCCCTCTCTCTCTCTCTCTCTCTCTCTCTCTCTCTCTCTCTCTCTTTCTCTCTTTCTCTCTTTCTCTCTTTCTCTCTCTCTTTCCCCTCAACACAGTTCTACTCTCCCCTATCTCTCCTCTCTCTCTTCTCCCTCTACCACTGTCTCCCTATCTCTTTCTCTCTTTCTCTTTCTCTCTCAGTATTATGTTCTCTAGAAACGGTATTATATTCTCTATTGTCTACTCTACTGTCAACTTTCTAGAGACAATACTAATACTACATATGCTCTTGTTTGTCTACTGCATCTTTTTTCTTTCAATGTGACAAAAACTTTCTAGAGACATTACTATGTTTTCTTCTGTCTACTTCCACCTTTCGTCACCTCTTCCACTCTTACTTTCACATCTGCAGTAATCACTATCACTGCGACTTTCGAAAGACAGTTATGTCTACTCTCCCTTCTCTCTCCTCTTTTCTCTCTCCTACCTTCTCTCTCTCTCCCCCATCTTTCTCTCTCTTGTCTATTCTCACGTCTCCGCATCGGTGACAACAATTTTCTAGAGACAGTACTATGGCACCTTCTATCTACTCTTCTACTCTCACGTCTGCAGCAGTCACTGCGACTATGGAGAGACAGTTATGCCTATTCTCCCTCCTTTCTCCTCCTCCTCCTCCTTCTCCTCCTCTCTCTTCTCTCTCTCTCTCTCTCTCTCTCTCTCTCTCTCTCTCTCTCTCTCTCTCTCTCTCTCTCTCTCTCTCTCTCTCTCTTGTCCAATCTCAAGTCTTCGCAGCGGTGACAACAACATTCTAGAAAAAGTACTATGTTACCTTCTGTCTACTCTTCTACTCTCACATCTGAAGTAGTCACTGCGACTTCGAGAGACAGTTATGAAGTCATTTATAAACTTTTTAAACAGAAAAGTACTAATCTCTTATCTACTGTCTTCTTTCCCTACTGTCTACTCTCTCACGTTCTGAAAATATAATTTGATCGCCTGTGCTTGCCAAATGACTCGATTCTCACCTCACCTCACTTCCACTCGACACTCTACTGCATCGAAAAGCGGAATTTCAGGCTGAATATGTACAAGAGTACAGGTAATAAACTCAAAACTTACTTTCAACTGAAAAAAATATACAGTACATAGTTCTATAATACGTCTACAATGACTTCGAGAAAAGAAGCCGGCTGGCGCGCCCTAACACGTTGTGCGCACGTGTGAAGGAGTTTGAAACAGTTTGAGGTTGATTTGATCGTTAGAAAACACTATCTATTGACGTCTAGAAACATTTTACTTAACTTTCAACCTTCAACGTTTCGTTTTGTCAAAGTTAATCGTTGAAGATAAAAAAATTGTTTTTTTCCACTGACTCAATTCATTCTTGTTATATTGAGACATATTCCTATCAAAAAAGACACAACTGAGTGGATATGGGTCAGTGATTGCGAATGCCAACTATTCGATATCGATCGGTTGACCTGGCGGCTGGTAGCGAGCAATCCGGTGGGCGCGACCCCAGCAAGTAACGCGCGCTCAGAAAATGTCTAATACTGTATGAAGACAAAGTCCGATCGATCTGAAACTTTGACAGAAGGGCTTTTTTGCCCATAAAAGCTTAAGTTTACAAATTGGACCCTCTATCTCGTCTGTACGAAAAGTCGATCATATTCGCCATATTTGGTGACTTTTCAAAAAGGGAAACCAGTTTATATAATCTATTATACGTAATCTTTTTTCTGTTCAATTTTTAGAGAAATCTAAGATCATGAATTTTGGGTGCATTTTGGGTACATTCGCTTATTTGGGCATGAAGATGAGGTCACAGGCAGCTGGTATCGCGGCTATCGACTTTTTCTAGGTCGATTCACCTACTCTCCAAATTTGGTTCTAATTGAAGTATTTTGAAATTTTTCTCCATAGTTAAGAGATTAGGTGATAACTATGATTAGGAGATCGCTATTGACGAGATATTTGGAATTTTGCGTACTGGGGTTTTGAAGAAACTTTTTAGAAGAAGTGAAGTGATAATACTGATTTTGAAGAAAGATAACCTTCCGGAAAGAAGGACAGACAGACACCATAGTAAATATTAGTATGCAAGGGGGACCATTTCCCTGTTCACAAGACTTTTTCCTACTTTTTTTTAAAAGTAGTATAGGCCTGTTTCTGTTTACAAGACTTTTCCCTACTTCTTTTCAAGTCGTATAGATCTTTTTCCTGTTCACAAGACTTTTCCCTACTTGTATTTGAAGTCGTACAGACCATTTCCATGTTCACAAGACTTTTCCCTACTTGTATTTGAAGTCGTACAGACCTTTTCCCTCTTCACAAGACTGTTCACAAGACTTTTCCCTACTTATATTTGAAGTCGTATAGACCTTTTCCCTGTTCACAAGACTTTTCCCTACTTATATTTGAAGTCGTACAGACCTTTTTCCTGTTCACAAGACTGTTCACAAGACTTTTTCCTACTTGTATTTCAAGTCGTATAGACCTTTTTCCTGTTCACAAGACTCTTCACAAGACTTTTCCCTACTTGTATTTCAAGTCGTATAGACCTTTTCCCTTTTCACAAGACTTTTCCCTACTTGTATTAGAAGTCGTATAGACTTTTTTCCTGTTCACAAGACTTTTCCCTACTTGTATTTGAAGTCGTATAGACCTTTTCCCTTTTTACAAGACTTTTCCCTACTTGTGTTTGAAGTCGTATATACCTTTTCCCTGTTCACAAGACTTTTCCCTACTTTTATTTGAAGTCGTATAGACCTTTTTCCTGTTCCCTACTTGTTTTTGAAGTCGTATAGACCTTTTCCCTGTTCACAAGACTTTTATCTATTTATATTTGAAGTCGTATAGACTATTTTCCTGTTCACAAGACTGTTCACAAGACCTTTTGAAGTCGTATAGACCTTTTCCCTTTTCACAAGACTTTTCCCTACTTGTACTTGAAGTCGTAAAGACCTTTTCCCTGTTCACAAGACTTTTCCCTACTTATGTTTGAAGTCGTATAGACCTTTTTCCCGGTTCACAAGACTTTTCACAAGACGTTTCCCTACTTGTATTTGAAGTCGTAAATACCTTTTTCCTGTTCACAAGACTTTTCCCTATTTGTATTAGAAGTCGTGTAGACCTTTTTTCTGTTCACAAGACTTTTCCCTACTTGTATTTGAAGTCGTATAGACCTTTTCCCTTTTCACAAGACTTTTCCCTACTTGTACTTGAAGTCGTATAGACCTTTTCCCTGTTCACAAGACTTTTCCCTACTTCTATTTGGAGTCGTATAGACCTTTTTCCTGTTCACAAGACTCATCCCTGCTTGTATTTAAAGTCGTATAGACCTTTTTCCTGTTCACAAGACTTTTCTCTACTTGTATTTGAAGTCGTATAGACCTTTGCCCTGTTCACAAGACCTTTCCCTACTTGTAGTTTAAGTCATATAGACCTTTTCCCTTTTCACAAGACTTTTCCCTACTTGTACTTGAAGTCGTATAGACCTTTTCCCTGTTCACAAGACTTTTCCCTACTTGTATTGGAAGTCGTATAGACCTTTTTCCTGTTCACAAGACTTTTCTCTACTTGTATTTGAAGTCGTATAGACCTTTTCCCTGTTCACAAGACTTTTCTCAAGACTTTTCCCTACTTGTATTTGAAGTCGTATATACCTTTTCCCTGTTCACAAAATTTTTCCCTACTTGTTTTTTTTAAGTCCTATAGACCTTTTCCCTTTTCACAAGACTTTTCCCTACTTGTATTCGAAGTCGTACAGACCATTTCCCTGTTCACAAGACTTTTTCCTACTTTTTTTTTTAAAGTAGTATAAGCCTGTTTCTGTTTACAAGACTTTTCCCTACTTCTTTTCAAGTAAGTCGTATAGACCTTTTTCCTGTTCACAAGACTTTTCCCTACTTTTATTTGAAGTCGTACAGACCTTTTCCCTCTTCACAAGACTGTTCACAAGACTTTTCCCTACTTATATTTGAAGTCGTATAGACCTTTTCCCTGTTCACAAGACTTTTCCCTACTTATATTTGAAGTCGTATAGACCTTTTTCCTGTTCACAAGACTGTTCACAAGACTTTTCCCTACTTGTTTTTCAAGTCGTATAGACCTTTTTCCTGTTCACAAGACTGTTCACAAGACTTTTCCCTACTTGTATTTCAAGTCGTATAGACCTTTTCCCTTTTCACAAGACTTTTCCCTACTTGTATTAGAAGTCGTATAGACTTTTTTCCTGTTCACAAGACTTTTCCCTACTTGTATTTGAAGTCGTATAGACCTTTTCCCTTTTTACAAGACTTTTCCCTATTTGTATTTGAAGTCGTATATACCTTTTCCCTGTTCACAAGACTTTTCCCTACTTGTGTTTTAAGTCGTTTAGACCTTTTCCCTTTTCACAAAACTTTTCCCTACTTGTACTTGAAGTCGTATAGATTTTTTCCCTGTTCACAAGACTTTTCCCTACTTGTATTTGAAGTCGTATAGACCTTTTTCCTGTTCACAAGACTTTTCTCTACTTGTATTTGAAATCGTATAGACCTTTTCCCTGTTCACAAGACTTTTCACAAGACTTTTCCCTACTTGTATTTGAAGTCGTATATACCTTTTCCCTTTTCACAAGACTTTTCTCTACTTGTATTTGAAGTCGTATAGACCTTTACCCTGTTCACAAGACTTTTCACAAGACTTTTCCCTACTTGTGTTTGAAGTCGTATATTCCTTTTCCCTGTTCACAAGACCTTTCCCTACTTGTATTTTAAGTCGTATAGACCTTTTCCCTTTTCACAAGACATTTCCCTACTTGTACTTGAAGTCGTATAGACCTTTTCCCTGTTCACAAGACTTTTCCCTACTTGTATTTGAAGTCGTATAGACCTTTTTCCTGTTCACAAGACTTTTCTCTACTTGTGTTTGAAGTCGTATAGACCTTTTCCCTGTTCACAAGACTTTTCACAAGACTTTTCCCTACTTGTATTTGAAGTCGTATATACCTTTTCTCTGTTCACAAGACTTTTCCCTACTTGTAATTGAAGTCGTACAGACCTTTTTCCTGTTCACAAGACTGTTCACAAGACTTTTTCCTACTTGTATTTCAAGTCGTATAGACCTTTTTCCTGTTCACAAGACTCTTCACAAGACTTTTCCCTACTTGTATTTCAAGTCGTATAGACCTTTTCCCTTTTCACAAGACTTTTCCCTACTTGTATTAGAAGTCGTATAGACTTTTTTCCTGTTCACAAGACTTTTCCCTACTTGTATTTGAAGTCGTATAGACCTTTTCCCTTTTTACAAGACTTTTCCCTACTTGTGTTTGAAGTCGTATATACCTTTTCCCTGTTCACAAGACTTTTCCCTACTTTTATTTGAAGTCGTATAGACCTTTTTCCTGTTCCCTACTTGTTTTTGAAGTCGTATAGACCTTTTCCCTGTTCACAAGACTTTTATCTATTTATATTTGAAGTCGTATAGACTATTTTCCTGTTCACAAGACTGTTCACAAGACCTTTCCCTACGTGTATTTGAAGTCGTAGAGACCTTTTCCCTTTTCACAAGACTTTTCCCTACTTGTACTTGAAGTCGTAAAGACCTTTTCCCTGTTCACAAGACTTTTCCCTACTTATGTTTGAAGTCGTATAGACCTTTTTCCCGGTTCACAAAACTTTTCACAAGACGTTTCCCTACTTGTATTTGAAGTCGTAAATACCTTTTTCCTGTTCACAAGACTTTTCCCTATTTGTATTAGAAGTCGTGTAGACCTTTTTTCTGTTCACAAGACTTTTCCCTACTTGTATTTGAAGTCGTATAGACCTTTTCCCTTTTCACAAGACTTTTCCCTACTTGTACTTGAAGTCGTATAGACCTTTTCCCTGTTCACAAGACTTTTCCCTACTTCTATTTGGAGTCGTATAGACCTTTTTCCTGTTCACAAGACTCATCCCTGCTTGTATTTAAAGTCGTATAGACCTTTTTCCTGTTCACAAGACTTTTCTCTACTTGTATTTGAAGTCGTATAGACTTTTTCCCTGTTCACAAGACTTTTCACAAGACTTTTCCTTACTTGTATTTGAAGTCGTATATACCTTTGCCCTGTTCACAAGACCTTTCCCTACTTGTAGTTTAAGTCATATAGACCTTTTCCCTTTTCACAAGACTTTTCCCTACTTGTACTTGAAGTCGTATAGACCTTTTCCCTGTTCACAAGACTTTTCCCTACTTGTATTGGAAGTCGTATAGACCTTTTTCCTGTTCACAAGACTTTTCTCTACTTGTATTTGAAGTCGTATAGACCTTTTCCCTGTTCACAAGACTTTTCTCAAGACTTTTCCCTACTTGTATTTGAAGTCGTATATACCTTTTCCCTGTTCACAAAATTTTTCCCTACTTGTTTTTTTTTTAAGTCCTATAGACCTTTTCCCTTTTCACAAGACTTTTCCCTACTTGTATTCGAAGTCGTACAGACCATTTCCCTGTTCACAAGACTTTTTCCTACTTTTTTTTTAAAGTAGTATAAGCCTGTTTCTGTTTACAAGACTTTTCCCTACTTCTTTTCAAGTAAGTCGTATAGACCTTTTTCCTGTTCACAAGACTTTTCCCTACTTTTATTTGAAGTCGTACAGACCTTTTCCCTCTTCACAAGACTGTTCACAAGACTTTTCCCTACTTATATTTGAAGTCGTATAGACCTTTTCCCTGTTCACAAGACTTTTCCCTACTTATATTTGAAGTCGTATAGACCTTTTTCCTGTTCACAAGACTGTTCACAAGACTTTTCCCTACTTGTTTTTCAAGTCGTATAGACCTTTTTCCTGTTCACAAGACTGTTCACAAGACTTTTCCCTACTTGTATTTCAAGTCGTATAGACCTTTTCCCTTTTCACAAGACTTTTCCCTACTTGTATTAGAAGTCGTATAGACTTTTTTCCTGTTCACAAGACTTTTCCCTACTTGTATTTGAAGTCGTATAGACCTTTTCCCTTTTTACAAGACTTTTCCCTATTTGTATTTGAAGTCGTATATACCTTTTCCCTGTTCACAAGACTTTTCCCTACTTGTGTTTTAAGTCGTTTAGACCTTTTCCCTTTTCACAAAACTTTTCCCTACTTGTACTTGAAGTCGTATAGATTTTTTCCCTGTTCACAAGACTTTTCCCTACTTGTATTTGAAGTCGTATAGACCTTTTTCCTGTTCACAAGACTTTTCTCTACTTGTATTTGAAATCGTATAGACCTTTTCCCTGTTCACAAGACTTTTCACAAGACTTTTCCCTACTTGTATTTGAAGTCGTATATACCTTTTCCCTTTTCACAAGACTTTTCTCTACTTGTATTTGAAGTCGTATAGACCTTTACCCTGTTCACAAGACTTTTCAGAAGACTTTTCCCTACTTGTGTTTGAAGTCGTATATTCCTTTTCCCTGTTCACAAGACCTTTCCCTACTTGTATTTTAAGTCGTATAGACCTTTTCCCTTTTCACAAGACATTTCCCTACTTGTACTTGAAGTCGTATAGACCTTTTCCCTGTTCACAAGACTTTTCCCTACTTGTATTTGAAGTCGTATAGACCTTTTTCCTGTTCACAAGACTTTTCTCTACTTGTGTTTGAAGTCGTATAGACCTTTTCCCTGTTCACAAGACTTTTCACAAGACTTTTCCCTACTTGTATTTGAAGTCGTATATACCTTTTCCCTGTTCACAAGACTTTTCCCTACTTGTAATTGAAGTCGTATATACCTTTTCCCTGTTCACAAGACTTCTCCCTACTTGTTTTCGAAGTCGTATATACCTTTTCCTTGTTCACAAGACTTTTCCCTACTTGTACTTGAAGTCGTTTAGACCCTTTCCCTGTTCACAAGACTTTTTCCTACTTACTTGTCCTTGAAGTCGTATAGACTTTTTTCCTGTTCACAAGACTGTTCACAAGACTTTTCCCTACTTGTATTCGAAGTCGTACAGACCTTTCCCCTGTTCACACGACTTTTCCCTACTTGTATTTGAAGTCGTACAGACCATTTCCCTGTTCACAAGACTTTTTCCTACTTTTTTTTAAAAGTAGTATAGGCCTGTTTCTGTTTACAAGACTTTTCCCTACTTCTTTTCAAGTCGTATAGATCTTTTTCCTGTTCACAAGACTTTTCCCTACTTGTATTTGAAGTCGTACAGACCATTTCCATGTTCACAAGACTTTTCCCTACTTGTATTTGAAGTCGTACAGACCTTTTCCCTCTTCACAAGACTGTTCACAAGACTTTTCCCTACTTATATTTGAAGTCGTATAGACCTTTTCCCTGTTCACAAGACTTTTCCCTACTTATATTTGAAGTCGTACAGACCTTTTTCCTGTTCACAAGACTGTTCACAAGACTTTTTCCTACTTGTATTTCAAGTCGTATAGACCTTTTTCCTGTTCACAAGACTCTTCACAAGACTTTTCCCTACTTGTATTTCAAGTCGTATAGACCTTTTCCCTTTTCACAAGACTTTTCCCTACTTGTATTAGAAGTCGTATAGACTTTTTTCCTGTTCACAAGACTTTTCCCTACTTGTATTTGAAGTCGTATAGACCTTTTCCCTTTTTACAAGACTTTTCCCTACTTGTGTTTGAAGTCGTATATACCTTTTCCCTGTTCACAAGACTTTTCCCTACTTTTATTTGAAGTCGTATAGACCTTTTTCCTGTTCCCTACTTGTTTTTGAAGTCGTATAGACCTTTTCCCTGTTCACAAGACTTTTATCTATTTATATTTGAAGTCGTATAGACTATTTTCCTGTTCACAAGACTGTTCACAAGACCTTTTGAAGTCGTATAGACCTTTTCCCTTTTCACAAGACTTTTCCCTACTTGTACTTGAAGTCGTAAAGACCTTTTCCCTGTTCACAAGACTTTTCCCTACTTATGTTTGAAGTCGTATAGACCTTTTTCCCGGTTCACAAGACTTTTCACAAGACGTTTCCCTACTTGTATTTGAAGTCGTAAATACCTTTTTCCTGTTCACAAGACTTTTCCCTATTTGTATTAGAAGTCGTGTAGACCTTTTTTCTGTTCACAAGACTTTTCCCTACTTGTATTTGAAGTCGTATAGACCTTTTCCCTTTTCACAAGACTTTTCCCTACTTGTACTTGAAGTCGTATAGACCTTTTCCCTGTTCACAAGACTTTTCCCTACTTCTATTTGGAGTCGTATAGACCTTTTTCCTGTTCACAAGACTCATCCCTGCTTGTATTTAAAGTCGTATAGACCTTTTTCCTGTTCACAAGACTTTTCTCTACTTGTATTTGAAGTCGTATAGACCTTTGCCCTGTTCACAAGACCTTTCCCTACTTGTAGTTTAAGTCATATAGACCTTTTCCCTTTTCACAAGACTTTTCCCTACTTGTACTTGAAGTCGTATAGACCTTTTCCCTGTTCACAAGACTTTTCCCTACTTGTATTGGAAGTCGTATAGACCTTTTTCCTGTTCACAAGACTTTTCTCTACTTGTATTTGAAGTCGTATAGACCTTTTCCCTGTTCACAAGACTTTTCTCAAGACTTTTCCCTACTTGTATTTGAAGTCGTATATACCTTTTCCCTGTTCACAAAATTTTTCCCTACTTGTTTTTTTTAAGTCCTATAGACCTTTTCCCTTTTCACAAGACTTTTCCCTACTTGTATTCGAAGTCGTACAGACCATTTCCCTGTTCACAAGACTTTTTCCTACTTTTTTTTTAAAGTAGTATAAGCCTGTTTCTGTTTACAAGACTTTTCCCTACTTCTTTTCAAGTAAGTCGTATAGACCTTTTTCCTGTTCACAAGACTTTTCCCTACTTTTATTTGAAGTCGTACAGACCTTTTCCCTCTTCACAAGACTGTTCACAAGACTTTTCCCTACTTATATTTGAAGTCGTATAGACCTTTTCCCTGTTCACAAGACTTTTCCCTACTTATATTTGAAGTCGTATAGACCTTTTTCCTGTTCACAAGACTGTTCACAAGACTTTTCCCTACTTGTTTTTCAAGTCGTATAGACCTTTTTCCTGTTCACAAGACTGTTCACAAGACTTTTCCCTACTTGTATTTCAAGTCGTATAGACCTTTTCCCTTTTCACAAGACTTTTCCCTACTTGTATTAGAAGTCGTATAGACTTTTTTCCTGTTCACAAGACTTTTCCCTACTTGTATTTGAAGTCGTATAGACCTTTTCCCTTTTTACAAGACTTTTCCCTATTTGTATTTGAAGTCGTATATACCTTTTCCCTGTTCACAAGACTTTTCCCTACTTGTGTTTTAGGTCGTTTAGACCTTTTCCCTTTTCACAAAACTTTTCCCTACTTGTACTTGAAGTCGTATAGATTTTTTCCCTGTTCACAAGACTTTTCCCTACTTGTATTTGAAGTCGTATAGACCTTTTTCCTGTTCACAAGACTTTTCTCTACTTGTATTTGAAATCGTATAGACCTTTTCCCTGTTCACAAGACTTTTCACAAGACTTTTCCCTACTTGTATTTGAAGTCGTATATACCTTTTCCCTTTTCACAAGACTTTTCTCTACTTGTATTTGAAGTCGTATAGACCTTTACCCTGTTCACAAGACTTTTCACAAGACTTTTCCCTACTTGTGTTTGAAGTCGTATATTCCTTTTCCCTGTTCACAAGACCTTTCCCTACTTGTATTTTAAGTCGTATAGACCTTTTCCCTTTTCACAAGACATTTCCCTACTTGTACTTGAAGTCGTATAGACCTTTTCCCTGTTCACAAGACTTTTCCCTACTTGTATTTGAAGTCGTATAGACCTTTTTCCTGTTCACAAGACTTTTCTCTACTTGTGTTTGAAGTCGTATAGACCTTTTCCCTGTTCACAAGACTTTTCACAAGACTTTTCCCTACTTGTATTTGAAGTCGTATATACCTTTTCTCTGTTCACAAGACTTTTCCCTACTTGTAATTGAAGTCGTATATACCTTTTCCCTGTTCACAAGACTTCTCCCTACTTGTTTTTGAAGTCGTATATACCTTTTCCTTGTTCACAAGACTTTTCCCTACTTGTACTTGAAGTCGTTTAGACCCTTTCCCTGTTCACAAGACTTTTTCCTACTTACTTGTCCTTGAAGTCGTATAGACTTTTTTCCTGTTCACAAGACTGTTCACAAGACTTTTCCCTACTTGTATTCGAAGTCGTACAGACCTTTCCCCTGTTCACACGACTTTTCCCTACTTGTATTTGAAGTCGTACAGACCATTTCCCTGTTCACAAGACTTTTTCCTACTTTTTTTTAAAGTAGTATAGGCCTGTTTCTGTTTACAAGACTTTTCCCTACTTCTTTTCAAGTCGTATAGATCTTTTTCCTGTTCACAAGACTTTTCCCTACTTGTATTTGAAGTCGTACAGACCTTTTCCCTGTTCACAAGACTTTTCCCTACTTATATTTGAAGTCGTATAGACCTTTTTCCTGTTCACAAGACTGTTCACAAGACTTTTTCCTACTTGTTTTTCAAGTCGTATAGACCTTTTTCCTGTTCACAAGACTGTTCACAAGACTTTTCCCTACTTGTATTTCAAGTCGTATAGACCTTTTCCCTTTTTACAAGACTTTTCCCTATTTGTATTTGAAGTCGTATATACCTTTTTCCTGTTCACAAGACTTTTCCCTACTTGTGTTTTAAGTCGTATAGACTTTTTTCCTGTTCACAAGACTTTTCCCTATTTGTATTTGAAGTCGTATAGACCTTTTCCCTTTTTACAAGACTTTTCCCTATTTGTATTTGAAGTCGTATATACCTTTTTCCTGTTCACAAGACTTTTCCCTACTTGTGTTTTAAGTCGTTTAGACCTTTTCCCTTTTCACAAGACTTTTCCCTACTTGTACTTGAAGTCGTATAGACCTTTTCCCTGTTCACAAGACTTTTCCCTACTTGTATTAGAAGTCGTATAGACTTTTTTCCTGTTCACAAGACTTTTCCCTACTTGTATTTGAAGTCGTATAGACCTTTTCCCTTTTTACAAGACTTTTCCCTATTTGTATTTGAAGTCGTATATACCTTTTCCCTGTTCACAAGACTTTTCCCTACTTGTGTTTTAAGTCGTTTAGACCTTTTCCCTTTTCACAAGACTTTTCCCTACTTGTACTTGAAGTCGTATAGACCTTTTCCCTGTTCACAAGACTTTTCCCTACTTGTATTTGAAGTCGTATAGACCTTTTTCCTGTTCACAAGACTTTTCTCTACTTGTATTTGAAATCGTATAGACCTTTTCCCTTTTTACAAGACTTTTCCCTATTTGTATTTGAAGTCGTATATACCTTTTCCCTGTTCACAAGACTTTTCCCTACTTGTGTTTTAAGTCGTTTAGACCTTTTCCCTGTTCACAAGACTTTTCCCTACTTGTATTTGAAGTCGTATATACCTTTTCCCTTTTCACAAGACTTTTCTCTACTTGTATTTGAAGTCGTATAGACCTTTTCCCTGTTCACAAGACTTTTCACAAGACTTTTCCCTACTTGTATTTGAAGTCGTATATACCTTTTCCCTGTTCACAAGACTTTACCCTACTTGTATTTTAAGTCGTATATACCTTTTCCCTTTTCACAAGACTTTTCCCTACTTGTACTTGAAGTCGTATAGACCTTTTCCCTGTTCACAAGACTGTTCACAAGACTTTTCCCTACTTATATTTGAAGTCGTTTAGACCTTTTTCCTGTTCACAAGACTGTTCACAAGACTTTTCCCTACTTGTATTTGAAGTCGTATAGACCTTTTCCCTGTTCACAAGATTTTTCCCTACTTGTAATTGAAGTCGTATATACCTTTTCCCTGTTCACAAGACTTCTCCCTACTTGTTTTTGAAGTCGTATAGACCTTTTCCCTGTTCACAAGACTTTTCCCTACTTGTAATTGAAGTCGTATATACCTTTTCCCTGTTCACAAGACTTTTCCCTACTTGTGTTTTAAGTCGTTTAGACCTTTTCCCTTTTCACAAGACTTTTCCCTACTTGTACTTGAAGTCGTATAGATTTTTTCCCTGTTCACAAGACTTTTCCCTACTTGTATTTGAAGTCGTATAGACCTTTTTCCTGTTCACAAGACTTTTCTCTACTTGAATTTGAAATCGTATAGACCTTTTCCCTGTTCACAAGACTTTTCACAAGACTTTTCCCTACTTGTATTTGAAGTCGTATATACCTTTTCCCTTTTCACAAGACTTTTCTCTACTTGTATTTGAAGTCGTATAGACCTTTACCCTGTTCACAAGACTTTTCACAAGACTTTTCCCTACTTGTATTTGAAGTCGTATATTCCTTTTCCCTGTTCACAAGACCTTTCCCTACTTGTATTTTAAGTCGTATAGACCTTTCCCCTTTTCACAAGACTTTTCCCTACTTGTATTTGAAGTCGTATAGACCTTTTTCCTGTTCACAAGACTTTTCTCTACTTGTGTTTGAAGTCGTATAGACCTTTTCCCTGTTCACAAGACTTTTCACAAGACTTTTCCCTACTTGTATTTGAAGTCGTATATACCTTTTCCCTGTTCACAAGACTTTTCCCTACTTGTAATTGAAGTCGTATATACCTTTTCCCTGTTCACAAGACTTCTCCCTACTTGTTTTTGAAGTCGTATATACCTTTTCCCTGTTCACAAGACTTTTCCCTACTTGTACTTGAAGTCGTTTAGACCCTTTCCCTGTTCACAAGACTTTTTCCTACTTACTTGTCCTTGAAGTCGTATAGACTTTTTTCCTGTTCACAAGACTGTTCACAAGACTTTTCCCTACTTGTATTCGAAGTCGTACAGACCTTTCCCCTGTTCACACGACTTTTCCCTACTTGTATTTGAAGTCGTACAGACCATTTCCCTGTTCACAAGACTTTTTCCTACTTTTTTTTAAAAGTAGTATAGGCCTGTTTCTGTTCACAAGACCTTTCCCTACTTGTATTTTAAGTCGTATAGACCTTTTCCCTTTTCACAAGACATTTCCCTACTTGTACTTGAAGTCGTATAGACCTTTTCCCTGTTCACAAGACTTTTCCCTACTTGTATTTGAAGTCGTATAGACCTTTTTCCTGTTCACAAGACTTTTCTCTACTTGTGTTTGAAGTCGTATAGACCTTTTCCCTGTTCACAAGACTTTTCACAAGACTTTTCCCTACTTGTATTTGAAGTCGTATATACCTTTTCTCTGTTCACAAGACTTTTCCCTACTTGTAATTGAAGTCGTATATACCTTTTCCCTGTTCACAAGACTTCTCCCTACTTGTTTTTGAAGTCGTATATACCTTTTCCTTGTTCACAAGACTTTTCCCTACTTGTACTTGAAGTCGTTTAGACCCTTTCCCTGTTCACAAGACTTTTTCCTACTTACTTGTCCTTGAAGTCGTATAGACTTTTTTCCTGTTCACAAGACTGTTCACAAGACTTTTCCCTACTTGTATTCGAAGTCGTACAGACCTTTCCCCTGTTCACACGACTTTTCCCTACTTGTATTTGAAGTCGTACAGACCATTTCCCTGTTCACAAGACTTTTTCCTACTTTTTTTTTTAAAGTAGTATAGGCCTGTTTCTGTTTACAAGACTTTTCCCTACTTCTTTTCAAGTCGTATAGATCTTTTTCCTGTTCACAAGACTTTTCCCTACTTGTATTTGAAGTCGTACAGACCTTTTCCCTGTTCACAAGACTTTTCCCTACTTATATTTGAAGTCGTATAGACCTTTTTCCTGTTCACAAGACTGTTCACAAGACTTTTTCCTACTTGTTTTTCAAGTCGTATAGACCTTTTTCCTGTTCACAAGACTGTTCACAAGACTTTTCCCTACTTGTATTTCAAGTCGTATAGACCTTTTCCCTTTTTACAAGACTTTTCCCTATTTGTATTTGAAGTCGTATATACCTTTTTCCTGTTCACAAGACTTTTCCCTACTTGTGTTTTAAGTCGTATAGACTTTTTTCCTGTTCACAAGACTTTTCCCTATTTGTATTTGAAGTCGTATAGACCTTTTCCCTTTTTACAAGACTTTTCCCTATTTGTATTTGAAGTCGTATATACCTTTTTCCTGTTCACAAGACTTTTCCCTACTTGTGTTTTAAGTCGTTTAGACCTTTTCCCTTTTCACAAGACTTTTCCCTACTTGTACTTGAAGTCGTATAGACCTTTTCCCTGTTCACAAGACTTTTCCCTACTTGTATTAGAAGTCGTATAGACTTTTTTCCTGTTCACAAGACTTTTCCCTACTTGTATTTGAAGTCGTATAGACCTTTTCCCTTTTTACAAGACTTTTCCCTATTTGTATTTGAAGTCGTATATACCTTTTCCCTGTTCACAAGACTTTTCCCTACTTGTGTTTTAAGTCGTTTAGACCTTTTCCCTTTTCACAAGACTTTTCCCTACTTGTACTTGAAGTCGTATAGACCTTTTCCCTGTTCACAAGACTTTTCCCTACTTGTATTTGAAGTCGTATAGACCTTTTTCCTGTTCACAAGACTTTTCTCTACTTGTATTTGAAATCGTATAGACCTTTTCCCTTTTTACAAGACTTTTCCCTATTTGTATTTGAAGTCGTATATACCTTTTCCCTGTTCACAAGACTTTTCCCTACTTGTGTTTTAAGTCGTTTAGACCTTTTCCCTGTTCACAAGACTTTTCCCTACTTGTATTTGAAGTCGTATATACCTTTTCCCTTTTCACAAGACTTTTCTCTACTTGTATTTGAAGTCGTATAGACCTTTTCCCTGTTCACAAGACTTTTCACAAGACTTTTCCCTACTTGTATTTGAAGTCGTATATACCTTTTCCCTGTTCACAAGACTTTACCCTACTTGTATTTTAAGTCGTATATACCTTTTCCCTTTTCACAAGACTTTTCCCTACTTGTACTTGAAGTCGTATAGACCTTTTCCCTGTTCACAAGACTGTTCACAAGACTTTTCCCTACTTATATTTGAAGTCGTTTAGACCTTTTTCCTGTTCACAAGACTGTTCACAAGACTTTTCCCTACTTGTATTTGAAGTCGTATAGACCTTTTCCCTGTTCACAAGATTTTTCCCTACTTGTAATTGAAGTCGTATATACCTTTTCCCTGTTCACAAGACTTCTCCCTACTTGTTTTTGAAGTCGTATAGACCTTTTCCCTGTTCACAAGACTTTTCCCTACTTGTAATTGAAGTCGTATATACCTTTTCCCTGTTCACAAGACTTTTCCCTACTTGTGTTTTAAGTCGTTTAGACCTTTTCCCTTTTCACAAGACTTTTCCCTACTTGTACTTGAAGTCGTATAGATTTTTTCCCTGTTCACAAGACTTTTCCCTACTTGTATTTGAAGTCGTATAGACCTTTTTCCTGTTCACAAGACTTTTCTCTACTTGAATTTGAAATCGTATAGACCTTTTCCCTGTTCACAAGACTTTTCACAAGACTTTTCCCTACTTGTATTTGAAGTCGTATATACCTTTTCCCTTTTCACAAGACTTTTCTCTACTTGTATTTGAAGTCGTATAGACCTTTACCCTGTTCACAAGACTTTTCACAAGACTTTTCCCTACTTGTATTTGAAGTCGTATATTCCTTTTCCCTGTTCACAAGACCTTTCCCTACTTGTATTTTAAGTCGTATAGACCTTTCCCCTTTTCACAAGACTTTTCCCTACTTGTATTTGAAGTCGTATAGACCTTTTTCCTGTTCACAAGACTTTTCTCTACTTGTGTTTGAAGTCGTATAGACCTTTTCCCTGTTCACAAGACTTTTCACAAGACTTTTCCCTACTTGTATTTGAAGTCGTATATACCTTTTCCCTGTTCACAAGACTTTTCCCTACTTGTAATTGAAGTCGTATATACCTTTTCCCTGTTCACAAGACTTCTCCCTACTTGTTTTTGAAGTCGTATATACCTTTTCCCTGTTCACAAGACTTTTCCCTACTTGTACTTGAAGTCGTTTAGACCCTTTTCCTGTTCACAAGACTTTTTCCTACTTACTTGTCCTTGAAGTCGTATAGACTTTTTTCCTGTTCACAAGACTGTTCACAAGACTTTTCCCTACTTGTATTCGAAGTCGTACAGACCTTTCCCCTGTTCACACGACTTTTCCCTACTTGTATTTGAAGTCGTACAGACCATTTCCCTGTTCACAAGACTTTTTCCTACTTTTTTTTAAAAGTAGTATAGGCCTGTTTCTGTTTACAAGACTTTTCCCTACTTTTTTTTCAAGTCGTATAGACCTTTTCCCTGTTCACAAGACTTTTCCCTACTTGTATTTGAAGTCGTACAGACCATTTCCATGTTCACAAGACTTTTCCCTACTTGTATTTGAAGTCGTACAGACCTTTTTCCTCTTCACAAGACTGTTCACAAGACTTTTCCCTACTTATATTTGAAGTCGTATAGACCTTTTCCCTGTTTACAAGACTTTTCCCTACTTATATTTGAAGTCGTACAGACCTTTTTCCTGTTCACAAGACTGTTCACAAGACTTTTTCCTACTTGTATTTCAAGTCGTATAGACCTTTTTCCTGTTCACAAGACTCTTCACAAGACTTTTCCCTACTTGTATTTCAAGTCGTATAGACCTTTTCCCTTTTCACAAGACTTTTCCCTACTTGTATTAGAAGTCGTATAGACTTTTTTCCTGTTCACAAGACTTTTCCCTACTTGTATTTGAAGTCGTATAGACCTTTTCCCTTTTTACAAGACTTTTCCCTACTTGTGTTTGAAGTCGTATATACCTTTTCCCTGTTCACAAGACTTTTCCCTACTTTTATTTGAAGTCGTATAGACCTTTTTCCTGTTCCCTACTTGTTTTTGAAGTCGTATAGACCTTTCCCTGTTCACAAGACTTTTATCTATTTATATTTGAAGTCGTATAGACTATTTTCCTGTTCACAAGACTGTTCACAAGACCTTTCCCTACGTGTACTTGAAGTCGTATAGACCTTTTCCCTTTTCACAAGACTTTTCCCTACTTGTACTTGAAGTCGTAAAGACCTTTTCCCTGTTCACAAGACTTTTCCCTACTTATGTTTGAAGTCGTATAGACCTTTTTCCCGGTTCACAAGACTTTTCACAAGACGTTTCCCTACTTGTATTTGAAGTCGTAAATACCTTTTTCCTGTTCACAAGACTTTTCCCTATTTGTATTAGAAGTCGTGTAGACCTTTTTTCTGTTCACAAGACTTTTCCCTACTTGTATTTGAAGTCGTATAGACCTTTTCCCTTTTCACAAGACTTTTCCCTACTTGTACTTGAAGTCGTATAGACCTTTTCCCTGTTCACAAGACTTTTCCCTACTTCTATTTGGAGTCGTATAGACCTTTTTCCTGTTCACAAGACTCATACCTGCTTGTATTTAAAGTCGTATAGACCTTTTTCCTGTTCACAAGACTTTTCTCTACTTGTATTTGAAGTCGTATAGACCTTTTCCCTGTTCACAAGACTTTTCACAAGACTTTTCCTTACTTGTATTTGAAGTCGTATATACCTTTGCCCTGTTCACAAGACCTTTCCCTACTTGTAGTTTAAGTCATATAGACCTTTTCCCTTTTCACAAGACTTTTCCCTACTTGTACTTGAAGTCGTATAGACCTTTTCCCTGTTCACAAGACTTTTCCCTACTTGTATTGGAAGTCGTATAGACCTTTTTCCTGTTCACAAGACTTTTCTCTACTTGTATTTGAAGTCGTATAGACCTTTTCCCTGTTCACAAGACTTTTCTCAAGACTTTTCCCTACTTGTATTTGAAGTCGTATATACCTTTTCCCTGTTCACAAAATTTTTCCCTACTTTTTTTTTTAAGTCCTATAGACCTTTTCCCTTTTCACAAGACTTTTCCCTACTTGTATTCGAAGTCGTACAGACCATTTCCCTGTTCACAAGACTTTTTCCTACTTTTTTTTTAAAGTAGTATAAGCCTGTTTCTGTTTACAAGACTTTTCCCTACTTCTTTTCAAGTAAGTCGTATAGACCTTTTTCCTGTTCACAAGACTTTTCCCTACTTTTATTTGAAGTCGTACAGACCTTTTCCCTCTTCACAAGACTGTTCACAAGACTTTTCCCTACTTATATTTGAAGTCGTATAGACCTTTTCCCTGTTCACAAGACTTTTCCCTACTTATTTTTGAAGTCGTATAGACCTTTTTCCTGTTCACAAGACTGTTCACAAGACTTTTTCCTACTTGTTTTTCAAGTCGTATAGACCTTTTTCCTGTTCACAAGACTGTTCACAAGACTTTTCCCTACTTGTATTTCAAGTCGTATAGACCTTTTCCCTTTTCACAAGACTTTTCCCTACTTGTATTAGAAGTCGTATAGACTTTTTTCCTGTTCACAAGACTTTTCCCTACTTGTATTTGAAGTCGTATAGACCTTTTCCCTTTTTACAAGACTTTTCCCTATTTGTATTTGAAGTCGTATATACCTTTTCCCTGTTCACAAGACTTTTCCCTACTTGTGTTTTAAGTCGTTTAGACCTTTTCCCTTTTCACAAAACTTTTCCCTACTTGTACTTGAAGTCGTATAGATTTTTACCCTGTTCACAAGACTTTTCCCTACTTGTATTTGAAGTCGTATAGACCTTTTTCCTGTTCACAAGACTTTTCTCTACTTGTATTTGAAATCGTATAGACCTTTTCCCTGTTCACAAGACTTTTCACAAGACTTTTCCCTACTTGTATTTGAAGTCGTATATACCTTTTCCCTTTTCACAAGACTTTTCTCTACTTGTATTTGAAGTCGTATAGACCTTTACCCTGTTCACAAGACTTTTCACAAGACTTTTCCCTACTTGTATTTGAAGTCGTATATTCCTTTTCCCTGTTCACAAGACCTTTCCCTACTTGTATTTTAAGTCGTATAGACCTTTTCCCTTTTCACAAGACATTTCCCTACTTGTACTTGAAGTCGTATAGACCTTTTCCCTGTTCACAAGACTTTTCCCTACTTGTATTTGAAGTCGTATAGACCTTTTTCCTGTTCACAAGACTTTTCTCTACTTGTGTTTGAAGTCGTATAGACCTTTTCCCTGTTCACAAGACTTTTCACAAGACTTTTCCCTACTTGTATTTGAAGTCGTATATACCTTTTCCCTGTTCACAAGACTTTTCCCTACTTGTAATTGAAGTCGTATATACCTTTTCCCTGTTCACAAGACTTCTCCCTACTTGTTTTTGAAGTCGTATATACCTTTTCCCTGTTCACAAGACTTTTCCCTACTTGTACTTGAAGTCGTTTAGACCCTTTCCCTGTTCACAAGACTTTTTCCTACTTGCTTGTCCTTGAAGTCGTATAGACTTTTTTCCTGTTCACAAGACTGTTCACAAGACTTTTCCCTACTTGTATTCGAAGTCGTACAGACCTTTCCCCTGTTCACACGACTTTTCCCTACTTGTATTTGAAGTCGTACAGACCATTTCCCTGTTCACAAGACTTTTTCCTACTTTTTTTTAAAAGTAGTATAGGCCTGTTTCTGTTTACAAGACTTTTCCCTACTTCTTTTCAAGTCGTATAGATCTTTTTCCTGTTCACAAGACTTTTCCCTACTTGTATTTGAAATCGTACAGACCTTTTCCCTGTTCACAAGACTTTTCCCTACTTATATTTGAAGTCGTATAGACCTTTTTCCTGTTCACAAGACTGTTCACAAGACTTTTTCCTACTTGTTTTTCAAGTCGTATAGACCTTTTTCCTGTTCACAAGACTGTTCACAAGACTTTTCCCTACTTGTATTTCAAGTCGTATAGACCTTTTCCCTTTTTACAAGACTTTTCCCTATTTGTATTTGAAGTCGTATATACCTTTTTCCTGTTCACAAGACTTTTCCCTACTTGTGTTTTAAGTCGTATAGACTTTTTTCCTGTTCACAAGACTTTTCCCTATTTGTATTTGAAGTCGTATAGACCTTTTCCCTTTTTACAAGACTTTTCCCTATTTGTATTTGAAGTCGTATATACCTTTTTCCTGTTCACAAGACTTTTCCCTACTTGTGTTTTAAGTCGTTTAGACCTTTTCCCTTTTCACAAGACTTTTCCCTACTTGTATTAGAAGTCGTATAGACTTTTTTCCTGTTCACAAGACTTTTCCCTATTTGTATTTGAAGTCGTATAGACCTTTTCCCTTTTTACAAGACTTTTCCCTATTTGTATTTGAAGTCGTATATACCTTTTTCCTGTTCACAAGACTTTTCCCTACTTGTGTTTTAAGTCGTTTAGACCTTTTCCCTTTTCACAAGACTTTTCCCTACTTGTACTTGAAGTCGTATAGACCTTTTCCCTGTTCACAAGACTTTTCCCTACTTGTATTAGAAGTCGTATAGACTTTTTTCCTGTTCACAAGACTTTTCCCTACTTGTATTTTAAGTCGTATAGATCTTTTCCCTTTTTACAAGACTTTTCCCTATTCGTATTTGAAGTCGTATATACCTTTTCCCTGTTCACAAGACTTTTCCCTACTTGTGTTTTAAGTCGTTTAGACCTTTTCCCTTTTCACAAGACTTTTCCCTACTTGTACTTGAAGTCGTATAGACCTTTTCCCTGTTCACAAGACTTTTCCCTACTTGTATTTGAAGTCGTATAGACCTTTTTCCTGTTCACAAGACTTTTCTCTACTTGTATTTGAAATCGTATAGACCTTTTCCCTGTTCACAAGACTTTTCACAAGACTTTTCCCTACTTGTATTTGAAGTCGTATATACCTTTTCCCTTTTCACAAGACTTTTCTCTACTTGTATTTGAAGTCGTATAGACCTTTTCCCTGTTCACAAGACTTTTCACAAGACTTTTCCCTACTTGTATTTGAAGTCGTATATACCTTTTCCCTGTTCACAAGACTTTACCCTACTTGTATTTTAAGTCGTATATACCTTTTCCCTTTTCACAAGACTTTTCCCTACTTGTACTTGAAGTCGTATAGACCTTTTCCCTGTTCACAAGACTGTTCACAAGACTTTTCCCTACTTATATTTGAAGTCGTTTAGACCTTTTTCCTGTTCACAAGACTGTTCACAAGACTTTTCCCTACTTGTATTTGAAGTCGTATAGACCTTTTCCCTGTTCACAAGACTTTTCCCTACTTGTAATTGAAGTCGTATATACCTTTTCCCTGTTCACAAGACTTCTCCCTACTTGTTTTTGAAGTCGTATAGACCTTTTCCCTGTTCACAAGACTTTTCCCTACTTGTAATTGAAGTCGTATATACCTTTTCCCTGTTCACAAGACTTTTCCCTACTTGTGTTTTAAGTCGTTTACACCTTTTCCCTTTTCACAAGACTTTTCCCTACTTGTACTTGAAGTCGTATAGATTTTTTCCCTGTTCACAAGACTTTTCCCTACTTGTATTTGAAGTCGTATAGACCTTTTTCCTGTTCACAAGACTTTTCTCTACTTGTATTTGAAATCGTATAGACCTTTTCCCTGTTCACAAGACTTTTCACAAGACTTTTCCCTACTTGTATTTGAAGTCGTATATACCTTTTCCCTTTTCACAAGACTTTTCTCTACTTGTATTTGAAGTCGTATAGACCTTTACCCTGTTCACAAGACTTTTCACAAGACTTTTCCCTACTTGTATTTGAAGTCGTATATTCCTTTTCCCTGTTCACAAGACCTTTCCCTACTTGTATTTTAAGTCGTATAGACCTTTTCCCTTTTCACAAGACATTTCCCTACTTGTACTTGAAGTCGTATAGACCTTTTCCCTGTTCACAAGACTTTTCCCTACTTGTATTTGAAGTCGTATAGACCTTTTTCCTGTTCACAAGACTTTTCTCTACTTGTGTTTGAAGTCGTATAGACCTTTTCCCTGTTCACAAGACTTTTCACAAGACTTTTCCCTACTTGTATTTGAAGTCGTATATACCTTTTCCCTGTTCACAAGACTTTTCCCTACTTGTAATTGAAGTCGTATATACCTTTTCCCTGTTCACAAGACTTCTCCCTACTTGTTTTTGAAGTCGTATATACCTTTTCCCTGTTCACAAGACTTTTCCCTACTTGTACTTGAAGTCGTTTAGACCCTTTCCCTGTTCACAAGACTTTTTCCTACTTACTTGTCCTTGAAGTCGTATAGACTTTTTTCCTGTTCACAAGACTGTTCACAAGACTTTTCCCTACTTGTATTCGAAGTCGTACAGACCTTTCCCCTGTTCACACGACTTTTCCCTACTTGTATTTGAAGTCGTACAGACCATTTCCCTGTTCACAAGACTTTTTCCTACTTTTTTTTAAAAGTAGTATAGGCCTGTTTCTGTTTACAAGACTTTTCCCTACTTCTTTTCAAGTCGTATAGATCTTTTTCCTGTTCACAAGACTTTTCCCTACTTGTATTTGAAATCGTACAGACCTTTTCCCTGTTCACAAGACTTTTCCCTACTTATATTTGAAGTCGTATAGACCTTTTTCCTGTTCACAAGACTGTTCACAAGACTTTTTCCTACTTGTTTTTCAAGTCGTATAGACCTTTTTCCTGTTCACAAGACTGTTCACAAGACTTTTCCCTACTTGTATTTCAAGTCGTATAGACCTTTTCCCTTTTTACAAGACTTTTCCCTATTTGTATTTGAAGTCGTATATACCTTTTTCCTGTTCACAAGACTTTTCCCTACTTGTGTTTTAAGTCGTATAGACTTTTTTCCTGTTCACAAGACTTTTCCCTATTTGTATTTGAAGTCGTATAGACCTTTTCCCTTTTTACAAGACTTTTCCCTATTTGTATTTGAAGTCGTATATACCTTTTTCCTGTTCACAAGACTTTTCCCTACTTGTGTTTTAAGTCGTTTAGACCTTTTCCCTTTTCACAAGACTTTTCCCTACTTGTATTAGAAGTCGTATAGACTTTTTTCCTGTTCACAAGACTTTTCCCTATTTGTATTTGAAGTCGTATAGACCTTTTCCCTTTTTACAAGACTTTTCCCTATTTGTATTTGAAGTCGTATATACCTTTTTCCTGTTCACAAGACTTTTCCCTACTTGTGTTTTAAGTCGTTTAGACCTTTTCCCTTTCCACAAGACTTTTCCCTACTTGTACTTGAAGTCGTATAGACCTTTTCCCTGTTCACAAGACTTTTCCCTACTTGTATTAGAAGTCGTATAGACTTTTTTCCTGTTCACAAGACTTTTCCCTACTTGTATTTGAAGTCGTATAGATCTTTTCCCTTTTTACAAGACTTTTCCCTATTTGTATTTGAAGTCGTATATACCTTTTCCCTGTTCACAAGACTTTTCCCTACTTGTGTTTTAAGTCGTTTAGACCTTTTCCCTTTTCACAAGACTTTTCCCTACTTGTACTTGAAGTCGTATAGACCTTTTCCCTGTTCACAAGACTTTTCCCTACTTGTATTTGAAGTCGTATAGACCTTTTTCCTGTTCACAAGACTTTTCTCTACTTGTATTTGAAATCGTATAGACCTTTTCCCTGTTCACAAGACTTTTCACAAGACTTTTCCCTACTTGTATTTGAAGTCGTATATACCTTTTCCCTTTTCACAAGACTTTTCTCTACTTGTATTTGAAGTCGTATAGACCTTTTCCCTGTTCACAAGACTTTTCACAAGACTTTTCCCTACTTGTATTTGAAGTCGTATATACCTTTTCCCTGTTCACAAGACTTTACCCTACTTGTATTTTAAGTCGTATATACCTTTTCCCTTTTCACAAGACTTTTCCCTACTTGTACTTGAAGTCGTATAGACCTTTTCCCTGTTCACAAGACTGTTCACAAGACTTTTCCCTACTTATATTTGAAGTCGTTTAGACCTTTTTCCTGTTCACAAGACTGTTCACAAGACTTTTCCCTACTTGTATTTGAAGTCGTATAGACCTTTTCCCTGTTCACAAGACTTTTCCCTACTTGTAATTGAAGTCGTATATACCTTTTCCCTGTTCACAAGACTTCTCCCTACTTGTTTTTGAAGTCGTATAGACCTTTTCCCTGTTCACAAGACTTTTCCCTACTTGTAATTGAAGTCGTATATACCTTTTCCCTGTTCACAAGACTTTTCCCTACTTGTGTTTTAAGTCGTTTAGACCTTTTCCCTTTTCACAAGACTTTTCCCTACTTGTACTTGAAGTCGTATAGATTTTTTCCCTGTTCACAAGACTTTTCCCTACTTGTATTTGAAGTCGTATAGACATTTTTCCTGTTCACAAGACTTTTCTCTACTTGTATTTGAAATCGTATAGACCTTTTCCCTGTTCACAAGACTTTTCACAAGACTTTTCCCTACTTGTATTTGAAGTCGTATATACCTTTTCCCTTTTCACAAGACTTTTCTCTACTTGTATTTGAAGTCGTATAGACCTTTACCCTGTTCACAAGACTTTTTCCTACTTTTTTTTAAAAGTAGTATAAGCCTGTTTCTGTTTACAAGACTTTTCCCTACTTCTTTTCAAGTAAGTCGTATAGACCTTTTTCCTGTTCACAAGACTTTTCCCTACTTTTATTTGAAGTCGTACAGACCTTTTCCCTCTTCACAAGACTGTTCACAAGACTTTTCCCTACTTATATTTGAAGTCGTATAGACCTTTTCCCTGTTCACAAGACTTTTCCCTACTTATTTTTGAAGTCGTATAGACCTTTTTCCTGTTCACAAGACTGTTCACAAGACTTTTTCCTACTTGTTTTTCAAGTCGTATAGACCTTTTTCCTGTTCACAAGACTGTTCACAAGACTTTTCCCTACTTGTATTTCAAGTCGTATAGACCTTTTCCCTTTTCACAAGACTTTTCCCTACTTGTATTAGAAGTCGTATAGACTTTTTTCCTGTTCACAAGACTTTTCCCTACTTGTATTTGAAGTCGTATAGACCTTTTCCCTTTTTACAAGACTTTTCCCTATTTGTATTTGAAGTCGTATATACCTTTTCCCTGTTCACAAGACTTTTCCCTACTTGTGTTTTAAGTCGTTTAGACCTTTTCCCTTTTCACAAAACTTTTCCCTACTTGTACTTGAAGTCGTATAGATTTTTACCCTGTTCACAAGACTTTTCCCTACTTGTATTTGAAGTCGTATAGACCTTTTTCCTGTTCACAAGACTTTTCTCTACTTGTATTTGAAATCGTATAGACCTTTTCCCTGTTCACAAGACTTTTCACAAGACTTTTCCCTACTTGTATTTGAAGTCGTATATACCTTTTCCCTTTTCACAAGACTTTTCTCTACTTGTATTTGAAGTCGTATAGACCTTTACCCTGTTCACAAGACTTTTCACAAGACTTTTCCCTACTTGTATTTGAAGTCGTATATTCCTTTTCCCTGTTCACAAGACCTTTCCCTACTTGTATTTTAAGTCGTATAGACCTTTTCCCTTTTCACAAGACATTTCCCTACTTGTACTTGAAGTCGTATAGACCTTTTCCCTGTTCACAAGACTTTTCCCTACTTGTATTTGAAGTCGTATAGACCTTTTTCCTGTTCACAAGACTTTTCTCTACTTGTGTTTGAAGTCGTATAGACCTTTTCCCTGTTCACAAGACTTTTCACAAGACTTTTCCCTACTTGTATTTGAAGTCGTATATACCTTTTCCCTGTTCACAAGACTTTTCCCTACTTGTAATTGAAGTCGTATATACCTTTTCCCTGTTCACAAGACTTCTCCCTACTTGTTTTTGAAGTCGTATATACCTTTTCCCTGTTCACAAGACTTTTCCCTACTTGTACTTGAAGTCGTTTAGACCCTTTCCCTGTTCACAAGACTTTTTCCTACTTACTTGTCCTTGAAGTCGTATAGACTTTTTTCCTGTTCACAAGACTGTTCACAAGACTTTTCCCTACTTGTATTCGAAGTCGTACAGACCTTTCCCCTGTTCACACGACTTTTCCCTACTTGTATTTGAAGTCGTACAGACCATTTCCCTGTTCACAAGACTTTTTCCTACTTTTTTTTAAAAGTAGTATAGGCCTGTTTCTGTTTACAAGACTTTTCCCTACTTCTTTTCAAGTCGTATAGATCTTTTTCCTGTTCACAAGACTTTTCCCTACTTGTATTTGAAGTCGTACAGACCTTTTCCCTGTTCACAAGACTTTTCCCTACTTATATTTGAAGTCGTATAGACCTTTTTCCTGTTCACAAGACTGTTCACAAGACTTTTTCCTACTTGTTTTTCAAGTCGTATAGACCTTTTTCCTGTTCACAAGACTGTTCACAAGACTTTTCCCTACTTGTATTTCAAGTCGTATAGACCTTTTCCCTTTTTACAAGACTTTCCCCTATTTGTATTTGAAGTCGTATATACCTTTTTCCTGTTCACAAGACTTTTCCCTACTTGTGTTTTAAGTCGTATAGACTTTTTTCCTGTTCACAAGACTTTTCCCTATTTGTATTTGAAGTCGTATAGACCTTTTCCCTTTTTACAAGACTTTTCCCTATTTGTATTTGAAGTCGTATATACCTTTTTCCTGTTCACAAGACTTTTCCCTACTTGTGTTTTAAGTCGTTTAGACCTTTTCCCTTTTCACAAGACTTTTCCCTACTTGTATTAGAAGTCGTATAGACTTTTTTCCTGTTCACAAGACTTTTCCCTATTTGTATTTGAAGTCGTATAGACCTTTTCCCTTTTTACAAGACTTTTCCCTATTTGTATTTGAAGTCGTATATACCTTTTTCCTGTTCACAAGACTTTTCCCTACTTGTGTTTTAAGTCGTTTAGACCTTTTCCCTTTTCACAAGACTTTTCCCTACTTGTACTTGAAGTCGTATAGACCTTTTCCCTGTTCACAAGACTTTTCCCTACTTGTATTAGAAGTCGTTTAGACCTTTTCCCTTTTCACAAGACTTTTCCCTACTTGTACTTGAAGTCGTATAGACCTTTTCCCTGTTCACAAGACTTTTCTCTACTTGTATTTGAAATCGTATAGATTTTTTCCCTGTTCACAAGACTTTTCACAAGACTTTTCCCTACTTGTATTTGAAGTCGTATATACCTTTTCCCTTTTCACAAGACTTTTCTCTACTTGTATTTGAAGTCGTATAGACCTTTTCCCTGTTCACAAGACTTTTCACAAGACTTTTCCCTACTTGTATTTGAAGTCGTATATACCTTTTCCCTGTTCACAAGACTTTACCCTACTTGTATTTTAAGTCGTATATACCTTTTCCCTTTTCACAAGACTTTTCCCTACTTGTACTTGAAGTCGTATAGACCTTTTCCCTGTTCACAAGACTGTTCACAAGACTTTTCCCTACTTATATTTGAAGTCGTTTAGACCTTTTTCCTGTTCACAAGACTGTTCACAAGACTTTTCCCTACTTGTATTTGAAGTCGTATAGACCTTTTCCCTGTTCACAAGACTTTTCCCTACTTGTAATTGAAGTCGTATATACCTTTTCCCTGTTCACAAGACTTCTCCCTACTTGTTTTTGAAGTCGTATAGACCTTTTCCCTGTTCACAAGACTTTTCCCTACTTGTAATTGAAGTCGTATATACCTTTTCCCTGTTCACAAGACTTTTCCCTACTTGTGTTTTAAGTCGTTTAGACCTTTTCCCTTTTCACAAGACTTTTCCCTACTTGTACTTGAAGTCGTATAGATTTTTTCCCTGTTCACAAGACTTTTCCCTACTTGTATTTGAAGTCGTATAGACCTTTTTCCTGTTCACAAGACTTTTCTCTACTTGTATTTGAAATCGTATAGACCTTTTCCCTGTTCACAAGACTTTTCACAAGACTTTTCCCTACTTGTATTTGAAGTCGTATATACCTTTTCCCTTTTCACAAGACTTTTCTCTACTTGTATTTGAAGTCGTATAGACCTTTACCCTGTTCACAAGACTTTTCACAAGACTTTTCCCTACTTGTATTTGAAGTCGTATATTCCTTTTCCCTGTTCACAAGACTTTTCCCTACTTGTATTCGAAGTCGTACAGACCTTTCCCCTGTTCACACGACTTTTCCCTACTTGTATTTGAAGTCGTACAGACCATTTCCCTGTTCACAAGACTTTTTCCTACTTTTTTTTAAAAGTAGTATAGGCCTGTTTCTGTTTACAAGACTTTTCCCTACTTTTTTTCAAGTCGTATAGATCTTTTTCCTGTTCACAAGACTTTTCCCTACTTGTATTTGAAGTCGTACAGACCTTTTCCCTGTTCACAAGACTTTTCCCTACTTATATTTGAAGTCGTATAGACCTTTTTCCTGTTCACAAGACTGTTCACAAGACTTTTTCCTACTTGTTTTTCAAGTCGTATAGACCTTTTTCCTGTTCACAAGACTGTTCACAAGACTTTTCCCTACTTGTATTTCAAGTCGTATAGACCTTTTCCCTTTTCACAAGACTTTTCCCTACTTGTACTTGAAGTCGTATAGATTTTTTCCCTGTTCACAAGACTTTTCCCTACTTGTATTTGAAGTCGTATAGACCTTTTTCCTGTTCACAAGACTTTTCTCTACTTGTATTTGAAATCGTATAGACCTTTTCCCTGTTCACAAGACTTTTCACAAGACTTTTCCCTACTTGTATTTGAAGTCGTATATACCTTTTCCCTTTTCACAAGACTTTTCTCTACTTGTATTTGAAGTCGTATAGACCTTTACCCTGTTCACAAGACTTTTCACAAGACTTTTCCCTACTTGTATTTGAAGTCGTATATTCCTTTTCCCTGTTCACAAGACCTTTCCCTACTTGTATTTTAAGTCGTATAGACCTTTCCCCTTTTCACAAGACATTTCCCTACTTGTACTTGAAGTCGTATAGACCTTTTCCCTGTTCACAAGACTTTCCCTACTTGTATTTGAAGTCGTATAGACCTTTTTCCTGTTCACAAGACTTTTCTCTACTTGTGTTTGAAGTCGTTTAGACCTTTTCCCTGTTCACAAGACTTTTCACAAGACTTTTCCCTACTTGTATTTGAAGTCGTATATACCTTTTCCCTGTTCACAAGACTTTTCCCTACTTGTAATTGAAGTCGTATATACCTTTTCCCTGTTCACAAGACTTCTCCCTACTTGTTTTTGAAGTCGTATATACCTTTTCCCTGTTCACAAGACTTTTCCCTACTTGTACTTGAAGTCGTTTAGACCCTTTCCCTGTTCACAAGACTTTTTCCTACTTACTTGTCCTTGAAGTCGTATAGACTTTTTTCCTGTTCACAAGACTGTTCACAAGACTTTTCCCTACTTCTATTCGAAGTCGTACAGACCTTTCCCCTGTTCACACGACTTTTCCCTACTTGTATTTGAAGTCGTACAGACCATTTCCCTGTTCACAAGACTTTTTCCTACTTTTTTTTAAAAGTAGTATAGGCCTGTTTCTGTTTACAAGACTTTTCCCTACTTTTTTTCAAGTCGTATAGATCTTTTTCCTGTTCACAAGACTTTTCCCTACTTGTATTTGAAGTCGTACAGACCTTTTCCCTGTTCACAAGACTTTTCCCTACTTATATTTGAAGTCGTATAGACCTTTTTCCTGTTCACAAGACTGTTCACAAGACTTTTTCCTACTTGTTTTTCAAGTCGTATAGACCTTTTTCCTGTTCACAAGACTGTTCACAAGACTTTTCCCTACTTGTATTTCAAGTCGTATAGACCTTTTCCCTTTTCACAAGACTTTTCCCTACTTGTATTAGAAGTCGTATAGACTTTTTTCCTGTTCACAAGACTTTTCCCTATTTGTATTTGAAGTCGTATAGACTTTTCCCTTTTTACAAGACTTTTCCCTATTTGTATTTGAAGTCGTATATACCTTTTCCCTGTTCACAAGACTTTTCCCTACTTGTGTTTTAATTTGTTTAGACCTTTTCCCTTTTCACAAGACTTTTCCCTACTTGTACTTGAAGTCGTATAGACCTTTTCCCTGTTCACAAGACTTTTGCCTACTTGTATTAGAAGTCGTATAGACTTTTTTCCTGTTCACAAGACTTTTCCCTACTTGTATTTGAAGTCGTATAGACCTTTTCCCTTTTTACAAGACTTTTCCCTATTTGTATTTGAAGTCGTATATACCTTTTCCCTGTTCACAAGACTTTTCCCTACTTGTGTTTTAAGTCGTTTAGACCTTTTCCCTTTTCACAAGACTTTTCCCTACTTGTACTTGAAGTCGTATAGACCTTTTCCCTGTTCACAAGACTTTTCCCTACTTGTATTTGAAGTCGTATAGACCTTTTTCCTGTTCACAAGACTTTTCTCTACTTGTATTTGAAATCGTATAGACCTTTTCCCTGTTCACAAGACTTTTCACAAGACTTTTCCCTACTTGTATTTGAAGTCGTATATACCTTTTCCCTTTTCACAGTACTTGCGAATGCCGGCTATTTGATATCGATCTGTTGACCTTGCGGCTGGTAGCGAGCAAGCCGGTGGGCGCGACCCCACCAAGTAACGCGCGCTCAGAAAATGTCTAATACGGTATGAAGACAAAGTCCGATCAATCTGAAATTTTGACAGAAGGGCTTTTTTGCCCATAAAAGCTTAAGTTTACAAATTGGACCCTCTATCTCGTCTGTACGAAAAGTCGATCATATTTCCCATAATTGGTGACTTTTCAAAAAAGGAAACCAGTTTTTATAATCTTTTGTACGTAATCTATCTTCTGTTCAATTTTTATAGAAATCGAAGATCATGAATTTTGGGTGCATTTTGGGTACATTCGCCTATTTGGGCATGAAGATGAGGTCACAGGCAGCTGATATCGCGGCTATCGATTTTTTCTAGGTCGATTCACCTACCCTCCAAGTTTGGTTCTAATTGAAGTATTTTGAAAATTTTCTCCATAGTTAAGAGATTAGGTGATAACTATGATCATATATATACGTGATGTATACGTGATGTATACGTGATGTATATGTGATGTATATGTGATGTATATGTGATGTATATGTGATGTGTATGTGATGTATATGTGATGTATACGTGATGTATAAGTGATGTATATGTGATGTATATGTGATGTATATGTGATGTATATGTGATGTATACGTGATGTATACGTGATGTATATGTGATGTATATGTGATGTATATGTGATGTATATGTGATGTATATGTGATGTGTATGTGATGTATATGTGATGTATACGTGATGTATACGTTATGTATACGTGATGTATACGTGATGTATACGTGATGTATACGTGATGTATACGTGATGTATACGTGATGTATACGTGATGTATATGTGATGTATACGTGATGTATATGTGATGTATATGTGATGTATATATGATGTATATGTGATGTATACGTGATGTATACGTGATGTATATGTGATGTATATGTGATGTATATGTGATGTATATGTGATGTATATGTGATGTATATGTGATGTATACATGATGTATACGTGATGTATACGTGATGTATACGTGATGTATATGTGATGTATACGTGATGTATATGTAATGTATACGTGATGTATACGTGATGTATATGTGATGTATACGTGATGTATATGTGATGTATATGTGATGTATACGTGATGTATACGTGATGTATATGTGATGTATACGTGATGTATATGTGATGTATACGTGATGTATACGTGATGTATACGTGATGTATATGTGATGTATATGTGATGTATATGTGATGTATATGTGATGTGTATGTGATGTATATGTGATGTATACGTGATGTATACGTGATGTATACGTTATGTATACGTGATGTATACGTGATGTATACGTGATGTATATGTGATGTATACGTGATGTATACGTTATGTATACGTGATGTATACGTGATGTATATGTGATGTATATGTGATGTATATATGATGTATATGTGATGTATATGTGATGTGTATGTGATGTGTATGTGATGTATACGTGATGTATACGTGATGTATATGTGATGTATACGTGTTGTATATGTGATGTATATGTGATGTATACGTGATGTATACGTGATGTATACGTGATGTATACGTGATGTATACGTGATGTATACGTGATGTATATGTGATGTATACGTGATGTATATGTGATGTATACGTGATGTATACGTTATGTATACGTGATGTATATGTGATGTATATGTGATGTTGTGATGTATACGTGATGTATATGTGATGTATATGTGATGTATATGTGATGTGTATGTGATGTATACGTGATGCACCTGCAACCACCGACGACAGCTGACACTCACTGTGTGGGTGGTCTCCGACAGTAGTCCAACAAGCAATGTTACAACAATGCATTAGAACGTTGATGTATACGTGATGTATACGTGATGTATATGTGATGTATACGTGATGTATACGTGATGTACATGTGATGTATATGTGAATGTAAATGTGATGTATATGTGATGTATATGTGATGTATATGTGATGTGTATGTGATGTATATGTAATGTATACGTGATGTATACGTGATGTATACGTGATGTTTACGTGATGTATATGTGATGTATACGTGATGTATACGTGATGTATATGTGATGTATACGTGATGTATACGTGATGTATATGTGATGTATATGTGATGTATATGTGATGTGTATGTGATGTATATGTGATGTATACGTGATGTATACGTGATGTATACGTTATGTATACGTGTTGTATACGTGATGTATACGTGATGTATAAATGATGTATACGTGATGTATACGTGAGAAAATGAGTAACGATGTGACTCTTCACGTAATCGATTCAACGTGCTTGCGGAAAGTACTGGTGATCCAGCAGTCAAATATCTCAGGGTAAAAAGCGTTAACAGTAATGTAGACCCTATAAGGATAGAAAGCTTTTGTCGTGTTACTTTTGGCGTTTGTGCGGGGGTAGTACTTGATCGGCAGACCGCGGGTGGAGCTCGGACGCTCGTCGAAGAGAACAGAGAGAGGCAGGTCGATCTTCCCGGACTTCAGCCTGAAGAAGTAACATAAGTCATTGAGTTGTCTTCTTCTCTCAAGCGTTTCAAGGCCAAGCCGAGAGCGAAGCGCTGCATGCGATAGGTGTGAAAGCTTGCATCGGAAAGCCAAGCGAGATAAAAACAGGTTCTGGATAGACTCCAACGTGTTGATGTCCATGTCGTACAGTGGACTGTAGATCACACTAGCGTATTCAACAATCGAACGCACATAGATGGCATACGCATTGACGAGAACGGCTTCGTTTCTTGTTTTCAGCGACAGGAAGAGGAAGTTGATCTTCTTTGTTGCCTTGGAAGCAATGGTGTTGACGTGTTGACGGAAGGTGAGGTTGGAAGAGACGATGACTCCGAGATCGCGTATCTCCTCGCTGGACGGAACTGGCGAACCACAAAGGTTGTAGACGTGACGCGGGTTCTTTTTTCCGACGTGGACAACGGCACACTTGCTGGCGCAGACTTGCATCTCCCACGCCTCGATCCATCGCTCCAATGCTCTCGCAGCAGCCGCTAGCGCATCGGGTGAGGCAGATGGCTTGAAGGACGTTGAGATCTTGGCGTCGTCGGCAAACAGGTAGATGTTGACGTTCGGGGGCATCCGGGAAGGTAGATCGTTGACGAAGAGTAGGAAGAGAAGGGGTCCGAGAACGGACCCTTGGGGCACTCCGGAGAGCACAGCTTCAGGCGCACTCAGCTCTCCCTCCACCTGTACTCGTTGTGTCCGGCCGGTGAGCCACGAGCGCAGCCACGCGTGTAGCTCGCCGGTCACTCCCAGCGACGACAGCTTAGCAAAAAGCTTTGGATGACTCACTCGATCGAATGCTTTCGAGAAATCGATGTAGAGCACGTCAGTGCACATGCTTCTGTTTTCGGCATTTACTAGATCACTCATGAACAAAAGGAGTTGCGAGTCAGTACTCCGTTTGGAACGAAATCCGAATTGGAAAGAGGACAGTAATCGAGAATTCGAAAGGTATGTAGTTAGTTCATTTTTGATAATGGTTTCCATAACTTTTCCTATGGCCGAGGTTAGTGAGATTGGGCGATAATTACTAGGATCATGTTTTGCTCCCTTTTTGAATACAGGAGTGATTTCTCCGGTCTTCCATTCAGTAGGCAAAGTGGATGTGAACATGGAGTAACTAAAAAGGAGTGAGAGTGGAAACGCGGTGGCAGAAGCCGTGTTCTTGAGAAATATGACAGGACTTTGCTCGGGGGTCTTATTTACCTTGGCAATAAGCCGAGTGAGAGTATGCTCCACAGTGTGTGGCGAGAACCGCACGTCGTGGATGCGAGCCGCTGTCGCCGACTCGAGAGCCGGCATCCGCCCGTTGTCGGTGGTGAACACGGACGCGTACTGCCTAGACAGAACTTCCGCCTTAGCCGCTGCTGTATCTGCAATTATATCACCTGCAATAAGAGTCGGTATGGGTGCTTGCGCACGACCACACCTATTCATATAAGAAAAGAACGATGCCTTGTTGGATGCAAACATTCGTTCTTTTAACACTCTCTCCCTCCTTGCTACCTTCTTAATTCTTTTCACCATGTGTTTGTATGCTGGGGAGTTTCCTTCCCTCCTCCAGATTGATAGTTTAGCGGCAAAAAGCCGGTGAATGTGGCGAGATCGAGGTGTTCTCACAACATCGAATCGCGGAATGCAGCTCTCAATCACAACATGCATAATGCGTGTGAATCTCTCATACATTGCATTGATATCAGGGAGACTCATCATCTCTGAGAGCCAATCGACTGAAGCAATCATGCTTGTCGCCGTTGAATAATCACCCTTGCGAAATGACAACACAGAGCGGCGAGCAATCGGAATGCGCGTGGGATGACAATGCACAGAGAAACGGACGTTTTTGTGATCTGCAAAGCCGTCACTGACAGTGACGTCAGATCAGAAATCACGGGACGAGCACAAAACCAAATCGAGGATATTTTCTCCTCGAGTTGGGACATTTACAAGTTGAGACAAGCCATGCCACACACATAAAGAAACAAGCTTTTCACACTGACGGCATGCCGAAATAGGTATATCCCATTTAATATGGGCACAGTTGAAGTCTCCAATAAGGACAATTGGGATGGTAGTGTTGGAAAGAGCAATAAGCTCAATTTCATTGAGCAATCGCTCGATAGACTGCGAATGGGTGGGGTGGTAGATGGATATAAGTTTAAATAGAAGAGGGGTGCGGACATCTACACAAAGCAACTCAACATCAGGCGTAGTTTCGACAAGGGACATGGGAATAGAATGTCGAGCGAGGATAGCGACGCCGCCGCCAAGGGCGACGCGGCTCCCATCTCTCTGCACTCTATCCTTACGAAAAACTTGATACTCGCCATCCGATATGAAAGAATCCGGAATGCTAGTGTCAAGCCAAGTCTCACACACAGACAGAATATCAATGTTGTTAGAAGCAATGTAATCTCGATATAGTTGGACGTTGTTACGTATAGAGCGTGCGTTTACTTGACAAACAGACAGGGGCTTGCGACTCACTGGTCTCCGCGCGGCGTCCACTCGGTGGCCGTCTCCAGCTTGACCAGCTTGCAGTTGCGCACTGTCCACTGCCGCTTCTTGGCGGCGTCGTTGCGAGAGATGGCTTCCTTCCGCGCCGCTTTGTACAGCGACATCTCGGATGGACTGTAATCTGGTCGAGCGCTCACCTGCAGCTTGTTGGCACGGACGTCGGCGTGGAGCTTCTTGAGAAACGAGTAGACATCGTTCTCGGAAGGGAACTCGCAGATGAGCGGGCGCGGAGGCTGATCGCCTTGCCGCGCACGGCCCACCCGAAAAACCTCCACCGGGGAGGCCAGATCTAGCTTCGAGCACAACTCACGCATGTAATCAGCGCCGTCTTCCTTCTCGCCAACGTGTTTGATGAAGACGCGCTTCTTGCGAAGCTCATCCTGGCTCTCCTCGCGGACAGCCTTGCGCACCAGTTGAACCTGGGCGGCCGTCGACCCGCCGCCCACCACAGAGGCGAACGAGCGGGCCGCGGGCGGCTGGCCTGCAAGCAACTTGTCCACACGCTCACTCACCTCTTTCATCTGTACCGCCAGGCTGTCCTGCTTCACTTGCAGCTCCTTGACGGCAGTCGTCATCACGTTTACATCACGTATACATCACGTATACATAACGTATACATCACATATACATCACGTATACATCACATACACATCACATATACATCACATATACATCACATATACATCACATATACATCACATATACATCACATATACATCACGTATACATCACATACACATCATATATACATCACATATACATCACATATACATCACATATACATCACATATACATCACGTATACATCACGTATACATCACGTATACATCACGTATACATAACGTATACATACATCACGTATACATCACATATACATCACATATACATCACATATACATCACATATACATCACATATACATCACGTATACATCACGTATACATCACGTATACATCACGTATACATCACGTATACATCACGTATACATCACGTATACATCACGTTTACATCACATATACATCACGTATACATCACGTATACATCACATACACATCAAATATACATCACATATACATCACATATACATCACGTATACATCACAACATCACATATACATCACATATACATCACGTATACATCACGTGATGTTTACGTGATGTATGTGATGTTTACGTGATGTATACGTAATGTATATGTGATGTATACGTGATGTATACGTAATGTATATGTGATGTATACGTGATATATATGTGATGTATATGTGATGTATATGTGATGTATACGTGATGTATATGTGATGTATATGTAACTAAAGTGTGTAGGGTACATCACATATACATTACGTATACATCACGTAAACATCACATACATCACGTAAACATCACGTGATGTATACGTGATGTATATGTGATGTATATGTGATGTTGTGATGTATACGTGATGTAAATGTGTAGGGTAACTAAAGTGTGTAGTGTGCGTGCGTGATAAATAAAGTGCGTGATTTCCACATAGTGGAAATCACGAAAACGAAATTTTGAAAGCGTCTAGATCAAATGATGTCAATTTGAAACGGCCACTTTGCATCGAAATTTCTCGACGAGTGAAATAATATTCACTGTAATTTTTTGTATATAGATCAACAACATATAGATATGTATAAATCCGAAAGTTCGTTTATCTATACTCAATGTGACTTCCATCACAGCGGCTTCTTTTCATGCTGAACCGTGTTTCTCACATGGGCACCCGGATGTCAATTTGAATGATGAAAATGAGATTGAAATATGCTTTCCGGGCAAATCATGCACGCTGAATTTAATGGTGATCTTGGTTTATTTTTAGTTTAATCTGATAACGAGATATAATCAATTTCACGCTATGTCACGGCCCGGGCCGGGACGTCACGGCCGAATGGTCAAGGCTTGTGATCGGGACAGTACATCACATACACATCACATATACATCACATATAATATTACTCTACTCGTGTTCACGCAGGCAGATCCGCGCTTATACAAAGAGGTGCATTTTACGAAATGGTCATATATCGATCGCCTCTCTTTTACTGAAAAGAGAGATGTGCGAGGCTGTTCGATGCCGCCTCGATCTCACCCGCACTCAATCTATCCCTGCGCTGTGCCTCAAATGCGTGCAGCTTCTCCAGCTGTTTCCTGGCCCTCTTCAACCGAGAACAATAGGAATTTGAGTGTCCATCCTTACCACAATAGTCGCAATGACGGGCGGCCTGAACGCTGAACACCTGATCAGCTACCTCCTCCTGCATCCCGGCCTTGCCGCTATCGCGGTCCAGTCCGTTGCATCCCATGTGTCCGTACTGCCCGCAGTGGCCGCACAGTTTCTTCAGTAGGCGAGTGCCAAGTAGTACCGACTCGATGCGCTCCGCCTCCCGCACTATCGCGTGGAAGTCGTCCTTGCTCTCCTCCAATGTACCCATCTGTCTGGCGATCGAAGTTTGGACTCGGATCTCTGCGTTCCATATTCCCTCGATGAATGACTGAATGGTGTGGATATCGCGCACCACCTGCGGAGCATCCCTGCATCCCTGTACTGTCTCCCAGCAGCGGAGAGCGTAGGCGCGGATGTTCTCGTCCATCCTTTGCTTGAGCAGCCACGTCGCGTTCCGCCACAACAAATTATGGATGTGTCCACCGTCGAAATGCTCCTTCAGCCGCTCGACCAAAGCGTCATAGTCGTGCTTCCTCTCGCCCATCTCAGCGAACACCATCTCCGCGCCCCGCACATTGCACCTAAGCAGCGCGGCTTTCTGTCGCGGGGTCATATCAACTGCGCGAGCTTCGACTGCGTCCTCGAAGCGCGTGATATACCTAGCGAACTGTGCCGGAATGCCGGCAGTGGACGCGAACACCTCCCAGCTGTCGGCTGAGCTTGCGCCATGCCACCTGCTGTTTCGCTTGCCACTACTCGCACTGCGCGAGTTCTTATTACCCATCTCGCTGTGCCCCACCGGTCCATACTTCTCAAACTTGCTTGCATTCATCTTGTTCCTCTTTGATTCACTCCGACTTTTACCCCACATGTTTGAGCACTCCACCGAAATGTTGAGCTGTGTTGTCTCACCTCTGCTGCTGTGTGTTGCTATTGCTTCCGAATTCGCGCTTGCTGAAACAACAAAAAGTCAGCTGAACTTGTGCTTCTGTTGCTAAACTCACCTCTCCTGTTGTGCAGCTGCAGCTGCACCTCAAGTCGAAGGGACACCAATTGAACAGAATGACGGGCACGACCACCCTGAGTCGGCCAGACTCTTGTACCTCTAAGGCAAGGTACTGCCGGACAAAACACGACGCGGACAAAACGAACACACACACACACACAAAACACAAATGTGGGGTGGTGAGCGGGTTTGACGAGCCGTTTGACCGACCTACCTGCTGTCTGCCGAAGCTGCCTCGTCCGAGTTGAGCGTGCACCACTGCAATGGATGAGTGATTATATGCAAGCGAAGACACACGCGGAAATAACACGCGCATAACAACACAAATGCAACTGAGAGACAAATGCAGACACAAAGTGAACACGCGAGCACACGAGAAAGAACAACTGGTGTGACCGCCACTCTCTCTCCTCTCGCATCGATCGATACTGAGAGAGAGGGTGTCACTGAGAGCGGATTGGCAATACAACAATGATAAGGAGGCAAGTGCGCAAAAGAGAGAGAACGCTGCGAGAATGATATGCGGAGACAGAAATGAATGGAATAGAACAAACGACAAAGACGACAAAATAACCAAAGAGAATGCACATACAAGTACAAATTCAAAACACATGAACAAGCCAACAAGGAAGTAATACTCTTCACAATTAGTCCCTCGAGATTCTTACCCTCCCGCTACAGCGCGTCCAAAACTAGGCTGGTACATCTAAGCCTAGAGACCACACCCTCCTACATCCCCACGACTCACGTGAGCCGCTGTGTCCGTGGCGCGTTCCTTGTGATTCCTTGTGAAGTTTGTAGGGTAAATAAAGTGTATAGGGTAAGTGTGTAGGGTAACTAAAGTGTGTAGGGTAAGTTTGTAGGGTAACTAAAGTGTGTAGGGTGAGTGTGTAGGGTAAGTTTGTAGGGTAACTAAAGTGTGTAGGGTAAATAAAGTGTGTAGGGTAAGTGTGTAGGGAAAGTTTGTAGGGTAACTAAAGTGTGTAGGGTAGGGTAAGTTTGTAGGGTAACTAAAGTGTGTAGGGTAAGTTTCTAGGGTAACTAAAGTGTGTAGGGTGAGTGTGTATGGTAAGTTTCTAGGGTAACTAAAGTGTGTAGGGTGAGTGTGTATAGTAAGTTTGTAGGGTAAATAAAGTGTGTAGTTACATATACATCACATATACATCACGTATACATCACATATACATCACATATACATCACATATACATCATCACGTGATGTGTACGTGATGTATATGTGACGTGATGTGATGTGTACGTGATGTATATGTGATGTTGTGATGTATACGTGATGTATACGATGTATATGTGATGTATATGTGATGTATATGTGATGTATACGTGATGTATATGTGATGTATATGTGATGTATATGTAACTAAAGTGTGTAGAGTACATCACATATACATTACGTATACATCACGTAAACATCACATACATCACGTAAACATCACGTGATGTATACGTGATGTATATGTATATGTGATGTATACGTGATGTATATGTGATGTATACGTGATGTATATGTGATGTATATGTGATGTATATGTGATGTATATGTGATGTATATGTTATGTATATGTGATGTGTATGTGATGTATACGTGATGTATATGTGATGTATATGTGATGTGTATGTGATGTATATGTGATGCGTTACAGAATGTTACAACAATGTTACTCAATGTTACAACAATGCGTTGATGTATACGTGATGTATACGTTGATGTATACGTGATGAACGTTGATGTATACGTTATGTATACGTGATGTATACGTGATGTTTACGTGATGTATATGTGATGTATACGCGATGTATATGTGATGTAGATGTGATGTATATGTGATGTATACGTGGTGTATACGTGATCTATACGTAATGTATATGTGATGTATATGTGATGTATACGTGATGTATATGTGATGTATACGTGATCTATACGTGATGTATATGTGATGTATATGTGATGTATACGTGATGTATATGTGATGTATACGTGATGTATATGTGATGTATAAGTGATGTATACGTGATGTATACGTGATGTATATGTGATGTATATGTGATGTTGTGATGTATACGTGATGTATATGTGATGTATATGTGATGTGTATGTGATGTATACGTGATGTATACGTGATGTACATGTGATGTATACGTGATGTATACGTGATGTATACGTGATGTATACGTGATGTATACGTGATGTATACGTGATGTATACGTGATGTATACGTGATGTATACGTGATGTATACGTGATGTATACGTAATGTATATGTGATGTATATGTGATGTATATGTGATGTATATGTGATGTATACGTGATGCATATGTGATGTATACGTGATGTATACGTGATGTATATGTGATGTATATGTGATGTATACATGATGTATACGTGATGTATACGTGATGTATACGTGATGTATACGTGATGTATATGTGATGTATAGGTGATGTATACGTGATGTATACGTGATGTATATGTGATGTATATGTGATGTTGTGATGTATACGTGATGTATATCTGATGTATACGTGATGTATACGTGATGTATACGTGATGTATACGTGATGTATATGTGATGTATAAGTGATGTGATGTATATGTGATGTATATGTGATGTATATGTGATGTATATGTGACACACTCACCCTACACACTTTGGTTACCCACGTATATATTTCAACTCCAAGATCTCGGATATGGTCTTTTTGTTGCAGCTGTATTCCGCCAATAGAATAACACGAATTATGATGTTTTTGTCTTCCAGTATTCGTACACAATACAGCGCACTTGCCAATTGAAATTTTTAATTGCCGATTAGAGAACCAATCAAAAGCTGAGTTTATATCAGTTTGAAGCTTTGTTAAATAGTCCGGAATACTTCTACTTATATAAAATTTAGTATCATCTGCATACATCAGTGTTTTTGAGTGTTGTATGCATTTTTCAAGATCATTCAGGTAAATGTTGAAAAGAAGAGGCCCCAGGACTGATCCTTGAGGCACTCCGCTTCCCACTATTGTTGGTTGGGAGACAGATTCATTCACTCTCACCGCTTGATGTCGACCATTTAGATATACTTTTATCCAATTCACAATTTCTCTACTGATCCCATAAGCACACATGATGTCCAACAATCTACGATGGTTCACTGTATCGAATGCCTTCGCAATGTCCAAATATATGACATCTGTTCCTTGCCGGTTTTTGATCAGGTCACTTTGAAACTTTATGAGTTGAGAGGATGTGGATCTATGATCTAAGAAACCATGCTGATTTGATGAAATAATGTGATTTTGCCACATGTAGTTTCTTATATCATGTGTAACAATCGTTTCAAATAATTTGCAAGTTGTACAAAATGTGTAGATTCTTGACAACTTATTGTGTGGATTCTAAAACAGTTGTGTAGAATGTGTAGATTCTAAAACAATTGTGAAGAATGTTTAGATTCTAAACAATTGTATAGTATGTGTAGATTTAAAAACATTTGTGTAGAATGTGTAGATTCTAAAACAATTGTGTAAATTGTGTAGATTCTAGAACAATTGCGTAGAATGTGTAGATTCTAAAACAATTGTGTAAAATGTGTAGATTCTAAAACAATTGTGTAGAATGTGTAGATTCTAAAACAATTGTGTAAAATGTGTAGATTCTAAAACAATTGTGTAAAATGTGTAGATTCTAAAACATTTGTGTAGAATGTGTAGATTCTGAAACAATTGTGTAAAATGTGTAGATTCTAAAACAATTGTGTAGAATGTGTAGATTCTAAAACAATGTGTAAAATGTGTAGATTCTGAAACAATTGTGTAATGTTTATCGTAATCGACTAGGATAGGTATACACGGGAGCAATGAAAAACGAATATGCAAATGCAACAATGTACAGTACATGCTACCGTAATATTTGGGTGGATAGATGCTGCTGCCGTGGGAGACAGACCGCAGTAGAGTGACCGCACCCGCGCTCCCGATGCCTACCCCGGCACCGCCCCCAGAGTGGAGTGGCTACCACATAGTGGAATAGTGCCGCTAACTGTAATTGAGGAAGACGCGCAGCATTGCGCGGTAAAGTGCAGTCAGTATACTAGTTCGCTGTATATGATTTCAGAACATTTTTCATGAGATAGTTCGTCAGATTTGTTTTGAATATTTTGGAATTGTCTTCACAAACGATGGAAGTTGGTAACTGATTTCAAACAGTGCAAACTCTGTGAGATAGGAAAGTTTGTTCGAATGCAGTGGTTGATTTTGAGAAGATTTTCAGTCCATTTCCTCTACTCCTTGACTGAATTGAAGATTTTTTCGAGTACAATACAATCGGATTGTCTTCTTTGTCCAACCAAATTTGACCATACACATACTTGTGTGCAGTACAAACATCTTTGATTGTTCTGCGCAATGAAAGAGGTTTGAGATCAAGTTCTTTCAGTCTTTGATCATACTCAAGATTCGGACAAAAACGTTTTGTAAACTTTCTTTCAATTTTCTCAACTGGATCCCAGTAAGTTTTCCTTATATCAATGAGGCACTCAGTATTGTATTCTAAAATAGGTAAAACCTTAGCATTAAAGAGCGTCATAAAGCCTTTCTTGTTAAAACTGAAGGCTCTGAACATATTATTCATAATTGCACCTGCCTTACGAGCTTGCTGTAGTAAGTGAATTCGAGGTTTAAGATCACTTGATATTTCAACTCCAAGATCTCGGATATGGTCTTTTTGTTGCAGCTGTATTCCGCCAATAGAATAACACGAATTATGGTGTTTTTGTCTTCCAGTATTCGTACACAATACAGCGCACTTGCCAATTGAAATTTTTAATTGCCGATTAGAGAACCAATCAAAAGCTGAGTTTATATCAGTTTGAAGCTTTGTTAAATAGTCCGGAATACTTCTACTTATATAAAATTTAGTATCATCTGCATACATCAGTGTTTTTGAGTGTTGTATGCATTTTTCAAGATCATTCAGGTAAATGTTGAAAAGAAGAGGCCCCAGGACTGATCCTTGAGGCACTCCGCTTCCCACTATTGTTGGTTGGGAGACAGATTCATTCACTCTCACCGCTTGATGTCGACCATTTAGATATACTTTTATCCAATTCACAATTTCTCTACTGATCCCATAAGCACACATGATGTCCAACAATCTACGATGGTTCACTGTATCGAATGCCTTCGCAATGTCCAAATATATGACATCTGTTCCTTGCCGGTTTTTGATCAGGTCACTTTGAAACTTTATGAGTTGAGAGGATGTGGATCTATGATCTAAGAAACCATGCTGATTTGATGAAATAATGTGATTTTGCCACATGTAGTTTCTTATATCATGTGTAACAATCGTTTCAAATAATTTGCAAGTTGTACAAAATGTGTAGATTCTTGACAACTTATTGTGTGGATTCTAAAACAGTTGTGTAGAATGTGTAGATTCTAAAACAATTGTGAAGAATGTTTAGATTCTAAAACAATTGTATAGTATGTGTAGATTTAAAAACATTTGTGTAGAATGTGTAGATTCTAAAACAATTGTGTAAATTGTGTAGATTCTAGAACAATTGCGTAGAATGTGTAGATTCTAAAACAATTGTGTAAAATGTGTAGATTCTAAAACAATTGTATAGTATGTGTAGATTTAAAAACATTTGTGTAGAATGTGTAGATTCTAAAACAATTGTGTAAATTGTGTAGATTCTAGAACAATTGCGTAGAATGTGTAGATTCTAAAACAATTGTGTAAAATGTGTAGATTCTAAAACAATTGTGTAGAATGTGTAGATTCTAAAACAATTGTGTAAAATGTGTAGATTCTAAAACAATTGTGTAAAATGTGTAGATTCTAAAACATTTGTGTAGAATGTGTAGATTCTGAAACAATTGTGTAAAATGTGTAGATTCTAAAACAATTGTGTAGAATGTGTAGATTCTTAAACAATTGTGTAAAATGTGTAGATTCTAAAACATTTGTGTAGAATGTGTAGATTCTAAAACAATTGTGTAAAATGTGTAGATTCTAAAACAATTGTGTAGAATGTGTAGATTCTAAAACAATGTGTAAAATGTGTAGATTCTGAAACAATTGTGTAATGTTTATCGTAATCGACTGTCGTCCTTGCTCTCCTCCAATGTACCCATCTGTCTGGCGATCGAAGTTTGGACTCGGATCTCTGCGTTCCATATTCCCTCGATGAATGACTGAATGGTGTGGATATCGCGCACCACCTGCGGAGCATCCCTGCATCCCTGTACTGTCTCCCAGCAGCGGAGAGCGTAGGCGCGGATGTTCTCGTCCATCCTTTGCTTGAGCAGCCACGTCGCGTTCCGCCACAACAAATTATGGATGTGTCCACCGTCGAAATGCTCCTTCAGCCGCTCGACCAAAGCGTCATAGTCGTGCTTCCTCTCGCCCATCTCAGCGAACACCATCTCCGCGCCCCGCACATTGCACCTAAGCAGCGCGGCTTTCTGTCGCGGGGTCATATCAACTGCGCGAGCTTCGACTGCGTCCTCGAAGCGCGTGATATACCTAGCGAACTGTGCCGGAATGCCGGCAGTGGACGCGAACACCTCCCAGCTGTCGGCTGAGCTTGCGCCATGCCACCTGCTGTTTCGCTTGCCACTACTCGCACTGCGCGAGTTCTTATTACCCATCTCGCTGTGCCCCACCGGTCCATACTTCTCAAACTTGCTTGCATTCATCTTGTTCCTCTTTGATTCACTCCGACTTTTACCCCACATGTTCGAGCACTCCACCGAAATGTTGAGCTGTGTTGTCTCACCTCTGCTGCTGTGTGTTGCTATTGCTTCCGAATTCGCGCTTGCTGAAACAACAAAAAGTCAGCTGAACTTGTGCTTCTGTTGCTAAACTCACCTCTCCTGTTGTGCAGCTGCAGCTGCACCTCAAGTCGAAGGGACACCAATTGAACAGAATGACGGGCACGACCACCCTGAGTCGGCCAGACTCTTGTACCTCTAAGGCAAGGTACTGCCGGACAAAACACGACGCGGACAAAACGAACACACACACACACACACAAAACACAAATGTGGGGTGGTGAGCGGGTTTGACGAGCCGTTTGACCGACCTACCTGCTGTCTGCCGAAGCTGCCTCGTCCGAGTTGAGCGTGCACCACTGCAATGGATGAGTGATTATATGCAAGCGAAGACACACGCGGAAATAACACGCGCATAACAACACAAATGCAACTGAGAGACAAATGCAGACACAAAGTGAACACGCGAGCACACGAGAAAGAACAACTGGTGTGACCGCCACTCTCTCTCCTCTCGCATCGATCGATACTGAGAGAGAGGGTGTCACTGAGAGCGGATTGGCAATACAACAATGATAAGGAGGCAAGTGCGCAAAAGAGAGAGAACGCTGCGAGAATGATATGCGGAGACAGAAATGAATGGAATAGAACAAACGACAAAGACGACAAAATAACCAAAGAGAATGCACATACAAGTACAAATTCAAAACACATGAACAAGCCAACAAGGAAGTAATACTCTTCACAATTAGTCCCTCGAGATTCTTACCCTCCCGCTACAGCGCGTCCAAAACTAGGCTGGTACATCTAAGCCTAGAGACCACACCCTCCTACATCCCCACGACTCACGTGAGCCGCTGTGTCCGTGGCGCGTTCCTTGTGATTCCTTGTGAAGTTTGTAGGGTAAATAAAGTGTATAGGGTAAGTGTGTAGGGTAACTAAAGTGTGTAGGGTAAGTTTGTAGGGTAACTAAAGTGTGTAGGGTGAGTGTGTAGGGTAAGTTTGTAGGGTAACTAAAGTGTGTAGGGTAAATAAAGTGTGTAGGGTAAGTGTGTAGGGAAAGTTTGTAGGGTAACTAAAGTGTGTAGGGTAGGGTAAGTTTGTAGGGTAACTAAAGTGTGTAGGGTAAGTTTCTAGGGTAACTAAAGTGTGTAGGGTGAGTGTGTATGGTAAGTTTCTAGGGTAACTAAAGTGTGTAGGGTGAGTGTGTATAGTAAGTTTGTAGGGTAAATAAAGTGTGTAGTTACATATACATCACATATACATCACGTATACATCACATATACATCACATATACATCACATATACATCATCACGTGATGTGTACGTGATGTATATGTGACGTGATGTGATGTGTACGTGATGTATATGTGATGTTGTGATGTATACGTGATGTATACGATGTATATGTGATGTATATGTGATGTATATGTGATGTATACGTGATGTATATGTGATGTATATGTGATGTATATGTAACTAAAGTGTGTAGAGTACATCACATATACATTACGTATACATCACGTAAACATCACATACATCACGTAAACATCACGTGATGTATACGTGATGTATATGTATATGTGATGTATACGTGATGTATATGTGATGTATACGTGATGTATATGTGATGTATATGTGATGTATATGTGATGTATATGTGATGTATATGTTATGTATATGTGATGTGTATGTGATGTATACGTGATGTATATGTGATGTATATGTGATGTGTATGTGATGTATATGTGATGCGTTACAGAATGTTACAACAATGTTACTCAATGTTACAACAATGCGTTGATGTATACGTGATGTATACGTTGATGTATACGTGATGAACGTTGATGTATACGTTATGTATACGTGATGTATACGTGATGTTTACGTGATGTATATGTGATGTATACGCGATGTATATGTGATGTAGATGTGATGTATATGTGATGTATACGTGGTGTATACGTGATCTATACGTAATGTATATGTGATGTATATGTGATGTATACGTGATGTATATGTGATGTATACGTGATCTATACGTGATGTATATGTGATGTATATGTGATGTATACGTGATGTATATGTGATGTATACGTGATGTATATGTGATGTATAAGTGATGTATACGTGATGTATACGTGATGTATATGTGATGTATATGTGATGTTGTGATGTATACGTGATGTATATGTGATGTATATGTGATGTGTATGTGATGTATACGTGATGTATACGTGATGTACATGTGATGTATACGTGATGTATACGTGATGTATACGTGATGTATACGTGATGTATACGTGATGTATACGTGATGTATACGTGATGTATACGTGATGTATACGTGATGTATACGTGATGTATACGTAATGTATATGTGATGTATATGTGATGTATATGTGATGTATATGTGATGTATACGTGATGCATATGTGATGTATACGTGATGTATACGTGATGTATATGTGATGTATATGTGATGTATACATGATGTATACGTGATGTATACGTGATGTATACGTGATGTATACGTGATGTATATGTGATGTATAGGTGATGTATACGTGATGTATACGTGATGTATATGTGATGTATATGTGATGTTGTGATGTATACGTGATGTATATCTGATGTATACGTGATGTATACGTGATGTATACGTGATGTATACGTGATGTATATGTGATGTATAAGTGATGTGATGTATATGTGATGTATATGTGATGTATATGTGATGTATATGTGACACACTCACCCTACACACTTTGGTTACCCACGTATATATTTCAACTCCAAGATCTCGGATATGGTCTTTTTGTTGCAGCTGTATTCCGCCAATAGAATAACACGAATTATGGTGTTTTTGTCTTCCAGTATTCGTACACAATACAGCGCACTTGCCAATTGAAATTTTTAATTGCCGATTAGAGAACCAATCAAAAGCTGAGTTTATATCAGTTTGAAGCTTTGTTAAATAGTCCGGAATACTTCTACTTATATAAAATTTAGTATCATCTGCATACATCAGTGTTTTTGAGTGTTGTATGCATTTTTCAAGATCATTCAGGTAAATGTTGAAAAGAAGAGGCCCCATGACTGATCCTTGAGGCACTCCGCTTCCCACTATTGTTGGTTGGGAGACAGATTCATTCACTCTCACCGCTTGATGTCGACCATTTAGATATACTTTTATCCAATTCACAATTTCTCTACTGATCCCATAAGCACACATGATGTCCAACAATCTACGATGGTTCACTGTATCGAATGCCTTCGCAATGTCCAAATATATGACATCTGTTCCTTGCCGGTTTTTGATCAGGTCACTTTGAAACTTTATGAGTTGAGAGGATGTGGATCTATGATCTAAGAAACCATGCTGATTTGATGAAATAATGTGATTTTGCCACATGTAGTTTCTTATATCATGTGTAACAATCGTTTCAAATAATTTGCAAGTTGTACAAAATGTGTAGATTCTTGACAACTTATTGTGTGGATTCTAAAACAGTTGTGTAGAATGTGTAGATTCTAAAACAATTGTGAAGAATGTTTAGATTCTAAACAATTGTATAGTATGTGTAGATTTAAAAACATTTGTGTAGAATGTGTAGATTCTAAAACAATTGTGTAAATTGTGTAGATTCTAGAACAATTGCGTAGAATGTGTAGATTCTAAAACAATTGTGTAAAATGTGTAGATTCTAAAACAATTGTGTAGAATGTGTAGATTCTAAAACAATTGTGTAAAATGTGTAGATTCTAAAACAATTGTGTAAAATGTGTAGATTCTAAAACATTTGTGTAGAATGTGTAGATTCTGAAACAATTGTGTAAAATGTGTAGATTCTAAAACAATTGTGTAGAATGTGTAGATTCTAAAACAATGTGTAAAATGTGTAGATTCTGAAACAATTGTGTAATGTTTATCGTAATCGACTAGGATAGGTATACACGGGAGCAATGAAAAACGAATATGCAAATGCAACAATGTACAGTACATGCTACCGTAATATTTGGGTGGATAGATGCTGCTGCCGTGGGAGACAGACCGCAGTAGAGTGACCGCACCCGCGCTCCCGATGCCTACCCCGGCACCGCCCCCAGAGTGGAGTGGCTACCACATAGTGGAATAGTGCCGCTAACTGTAATTGAGGAAGACGCGCAGCATTGCGCGGTAAAGTGCAGTCAGTATACTAGTTCGCTGTATATGATTTCAGAACATTTTTCATGAGATAGTTCGTCAGATTTGTTTTGAATATTTTGGAATTGTCTTCACAAACGATGGAAGTTGGTAACTGATTTCAAACAGTGCAAACTCTGTGAGATAGGAAAGTTTGTTCGAATGCAGTGGTTGATTTTGAGAAGATTTTCAGTCCATTTCCTCTACTCCTTGACTGAATTGAAGATTTTTTCGAGTACAATACAATCGGATTGTCTTCTTTGTCCAACCAAATTTGACCATACACATACTTGTGTGCAGTACAAACATCTTTGATTGTTCTGCGCAATGAAAGAGGTTTGAGATCAAGTTCTTTCAGTCTTTGATCATACTCAAGATTCGGACAAAAACGTTTTGTAAACTTTCTTTCAATTTTCTCAACTGGATCCCAGTAAGTTTTCCTTATATCAATGAGGCACTCAGTATTGTATTCTAAAATAGGTAAAACCTTAGCATTAAAGAGCGTCATAAAGCCTTTCTTGTTAAAACTGAAGGCTCTGAACATATTATTCATAATTGCACCTGCCTTACGAGCTTGCTGTAGTAAGTGAATTCGAGGTTTAAGATCACTTGATATTTCAACTCCAAGATCTCGGATATGGTCTTTTTGTTGCAGCTGTATTCCGCCAATAGAATAACACGAATTATGGTGTTTTTGTCTTCCAGTATTCGTACACAATACAGCGCACTTGCCAATTGAAATTTTTAATTGCCGATTAGAGAACCAATCAAAAGCTGAGTTTATATCAGTTTGAAGCTTTGTTAAATAGTCCGGAATACTTCTACTTATATAAAATTTAGTATCATCTGCATACATCAGTGTTTTTGAGTGTTGTATGCATTTTTCAAGATCATTCAGGTAAATGTTGAAAAGAAGAGGCCCCAGGACTGATCCTTGAGGCACTCCGCTTCCCACTATTGTTGGTTGGGAGACAGATTCATTCACTCTCACCGCTTGATGTCGACCATTTAGATATACTTTTATCCAATTCACAATTTCTCTACTGATCCCATAAGCACACATGATGTCCAACAATCTACGATGGTTCACTGTATCGAATGCCTTCGCAATGTCCAAATATATGACATCTGTTCCTTGCCGGTTTTTGATCAGGTCACTTTGAAACTTTATGAGTTGAGAGGATGTGGATCTATGATCTAAGAAACCATGCTGATTTGATGAAATAATGTGATTTTGCCACATGTAGTTTCTTATATCATGTGTAACAATCGTTTCAAATAATTTGCAAGTTGTACAAAATGTGTAGATTCTTGACAACTTATTGTGTGGATTCTAAAACAGTTGTGTAGAATGTGTAGATTCTAAAACAATTGTGAAGAATGTTTAGATTCTAAAACAATTGTATAGTATGTGTAGATTTAAAAACATTTGTGTAGAATGTGTAGATTCTAAAACAATTGTGTAAATTGTGTAGATTCTAGAACAATTGCGTAGAATGTGTAGATTCTAAAACAATTGTGTAAAATGTGTAGATTCTAAAACAATTGTGTAGAATGTGTAGATTCTAAAACAATTGTGTAAAATGTGTAGATTCTAAAACAATTGTGTAAAATGTGTAGATTCTAAAACATTTGTGTAGAATGTGTAGATTCTGAAACAATTGTGTAAAATGTGTAGATTCTAAAACAATTGTGTAGAATGTGTAGATTCTTAAACAATTGTGTAAAATGTGTAGATTCTAAAACATTTGTGTAGAATGTGTAGATTCTAAAACAATTGTGTAAAATGTGTAGATTCTAAAACAATTGTGTAGAATGTGTAGATTCTAAAACAATGTGTAAAATGTGTAGATTCTGAAACAATTGTGTAATGTTTATCGTAATCGACTAGGATAGGTATACACGGGAGCAATGAATAACGAATATGCAAATGCAACAATGTACAGTACATGCTACCGTAATATTTGGGTGGATAGATGCTGCTGCCGTGGGAGACAGACCGCAGTAGAGTGACCGCACCCGCGCTCCCGATGCCTACCCCGGCACCGCCCCCAGAGTGGAGTGGCTACCACATAGTGGAATAGTGCCGCTAACTGTAATTGAGGAAGACGCGCAGCATTGCGCGGTAAAGTGCAGTCAGTATACTAGTTCGCTGTATATGATTTCAGAACATTTTTCATGAGATAGTTCGTCAGATTTGTTTTGAATATTTTGGAATTGTCTTCACAAACGATGGAAGTTGGTAACTGATTCCAAACAGTGCAAACTCTGTGAGATAGGAAAGTTTGTTCGAATGCAGTGGTTGATTTTGAGAAGATTTTCAGTCCATTTCCTCTACTCCTTGACTGAATTGAAGATTTTTTCGAGTACAATACAATCGGATTGTCTTCTTTGTCCAACCAAATTTGACCATACACATACTTGTGTGCAGTACAAACATCTTTGATTGTTCTGCGCAATGAAAGAGGTTTGAGATCAAGTTCTTTCAGTCTTTGATCATACTCAAGATTCGGACAAAAACGTTTTGTAAACTTTCTTTCAATTTTCTCAACTGGATCCCAGTAAGTTTTCCTTATATCAATGAGGCACTCAGTATTGTATTCTAAAATAGGTAAAACCTTAGCATTAAAGAGCGTCATAAAGCCTTTCTTGTTAAAACTGAAGGCTCTGAACATATTATTCATAATTGCACCTGCCTTACGAGCTTGCTGTAGTAAGTGAATTCGAGGTTTAAGATCACTTGATATTTCAACTCCAAGATCTCGGATATGGTCTTTTTGTTGCAGCTGTATTCCGCCAATAGAATAACACGAATTATGGTGTTTTTGTCTTCCAGTATTCGTACACAATACAGCGCACTTGCCAATTGAAATTTTTAATTGCCGATTAGAGAACCAATCAAAAGCTGAGTTTATATCAGTTTGAAGCTTTGTTAAATAGTCCGGAATACTTCTACTTATATAAAATTTAGTATCATCTGCATACATCAGTGTTTTTGAGTGTTGTATGCATTTTTCAAGATCATTCAGGTAAATGTTGAAAAGAAGAGGCCCCAGGACTGATCCTTGAGGCACTCCGCTTCCCACTATTGTTGGTTGGGAGACAGATTCATTCACTCTCACCGCTTGATGTCGACCATTTAGATATACTTTTATCCAATTCACAATTTCTCTACTGATCCCATAAGCACACATGATGTCCAACAATCTACGATGGTTCACTGTATCGAATGCCTTCGCAATGTCCAAATATATGACATCTGTTCCTTGCCGGTTTTTGATCAGGTCACTTTGAAACTTTATGAGTTGAGAGGATTTGGATCTATGATCTAAGAAACCATGCTGATTTGATGAAATAATGTGATTTTGCCACATGTAGTTTCTTATATCATGTGTAACAATCGTTTCAAATAATTTGCAAGTTGTACAAAATGTGTAGATTCTTGACAAGTTATTGTGTGGATTCTAAAACAGTTGTGTAGAATGTGTAGATTCTAAAACAATTGTGAAGAATGTTTAGATTCTAAAACAATTGTATAGTATGTGTAGATTTAAAAACATTTGTGTAGAATGTGTAGATTCTAAAACAATTGTGTAAATTGTGTAGATTCTAGAACAATTGCGTAGAATGTGTAGATTCTAAAACAATTGTGTAAAATGTGTAGATTCTAAAACAATTGTGTAGAATGTGTAGATTCTAAAACAATTGTGTAAAATGTGTAGATTCTAAAACAATTGTGTAAAATGTGTAGATTCTAAAACATTTGTGTAGAATGTGTAGATTCTGAAACAATTGTGTAAAATGTGTAGATTCTAAAACAATTGTGTAGAATGTGTAGATTCTTAAACAATTGTGTAAAATGTGTAGATTCTAAAACATTTGTGTAGAATGTGTAGATTCTAAAACAATTGTGTAAAATGTGTAGATTCTAAAACAATTGTGTAGAATGTGTAGATTCTAAAACAATGTGTAAAATGTGTAGATTCTGAAACAATTGTGTAATGTTTATCGTAATCGACTAGGATAGGTATACACGGGAGCAATGAATAACGAATATGCAAATGCAACAATGTACAGTACATGCTACCGTAATATTTGGGTGGATAGATGCTGCTGCCGTGGGAGACAGACCGCAGTAGAGTGACCGCACCCGCGCTCCCGATGCCTACCCCGGCACCGCCCCCAGAGTGGAGTGGCTACCACATAGTGGAATAGTGCCGCTAACTGTAATTGAGGAAGACGCGCAGCATTGCGCGGTAAAGTGCAGTCAGTATACTAGTTCGCTGTATATGATTTCAGAACATTTTTCATGAGATAGTTCGTCAGATTTGTTTTGAATATTTTGGAATTGTCTTCACAAACGATGGAAGTTGGTAACTGATTCCAAACAGTGCAAACTCTGTGAGATAGGAAAGTTTGTTCGAATGCAGTGGTTGATTTTGAGAAGATTTTCAGTCCATTTCCTCTACTCCTTGACTGAATTGAAGATTTTTTCGAGTACAATACAATCGGATTGTCTTCTTTGTCCAACCAAATTTGACCATACACATACTTGTGTGCAGTACAAACATCTTTGATTGTTCTGCGCAATGAAAGAGGTTTGAGATCAAGTTCTTTCAGTCTTTGATCATACTCAAGATTCGGACAAAAACGTTTTGTAAACTTTCTTTCAATTTTCTCAACTGGATCCCAGTAAGTTTTCCTTATATCAATGAGGCACTCAGTATTGTATTCTAAAATAGGTAAAACCTTAGCATTAAAGAGCGTCATAAAGCCTTTCTTGTTAAAACTGAAGGCTCTGAACATATTATTCATAATTGCACCTGCCTTACGAGCTTGCTGTAGTAAGTGAATTCGAGGTTTAAGATCACTTGATATTTCAACTCCAAGATCTCGGATATGGTCTTTTTGTTGCAGCTGTATTCCGCCAATAGAATAACACGAATTATGGTGTTTTTGTCTTCCAGTATTCGTACACAATACAGCGCACTTGCCAATTGAAATTTTTAATTGCCGATTAGAGAACCAATCAAAAGCTGAGTTTATATCAGTTTGAAGCTTTGTTAAATAGTCCGGAATACTTCTACTTATATAAAATTTAGTATCATCTGCATACATCAGTGTTTTTGAGTGTTGTATGCATTTTTCAAGATCATTCAGGTAAATGTTGAAAAGAAGAGGCCCCAGGACTGATCCTTGAGGCACTCCGCTTCCCACTATTGTTGGTTGGGAGACAGATTCATTCACTCTCACCGCTTGATGTCGACCATTTAGATATACTTTTATCCAATTCACAATTTCTCTACTGATCCCATAAGCACACATGATGTCCAACAATCTACGATGGTTCACTGTATCGAATGCCTTCGCAATGTCCAAATATATGACATCTGTTCCTTGCCGGTTTTTGATCAGGTCACTTTGAAACTTTATGAGTTGAGAGGATTTGGATCTATGATCTAAGAAACCATGCTGATTTGATGAAATAATGTGATTTTGCCACATGTAGTTTCTTATATCATGTGTAACAATCGTTTCAAATAATTTGCAAGTTGTACAAAATGTGTAGATTCTTGACAAGTTATTGTGTGGATTCTAAAACAGTTGTGTAGAATGTGTAGATTCTAAAACAATTGTGAAGAATGTTTAGATTCTAAAACAATTGTATAGTATGTGTAGATTTAAAAACATTTGTGTAGAATGTGTAGATTCTAAAACAATTGTGTAAATTGTGTAGATTCTAGAACAATTGCGTAGAATGTGTAGATTCTAAAACAATTGTGTAAAATGTGTAGATTCTAAAACAATTGTGTAGAATGTGTAGATTCTAAAACAATTGTGTAAAATGTGTAGATTCTAAAACAATTGTGTAAAATGTGTAGATTCTAAAACATTTGTGTAGAATGTGTAGATTCTGAAACAATTGTGTAAAATGTGTAGATTCTAAAACAATTGTGTAGAATGTGTAGATTCTTAAACAATTGTGTAAAATGTGTAGATTCTAAAACATTTGTGTAGAATGTGTAGATTCTAAAACAATTGTGTAAAATGTGTAGATTCTAAAACAATTGTGTAGAATGTGTAGATTCTAAAACAATGTGTAAAATGTGTAGATTCTGAAACAATTGTGTAATGTTTATCGTAATCGACTAGGATAGGTATACACGGGAGCAATGAATAACGAATATGCAAATGCAACAATGTACAGTACATGCTACCGTAATATTTGGGTGGATAGATGCTGCTGCCGTGGGAGACAGACCGCAGTAGAGTGACCGCACCCGCGCTCCCGATGCCTACCCCGGCACCGCCCCCAGAGTGGAGTGGCTACCACATAGTGGAATAGTGCCGCTAACTGTAATTGAGGAAGACGCGCAGCATTGCGCGGTAAAGTGCAGTCAGTATACTAGTTCGCTGTATATGATTTCAGAACATTTTTCATGAGATAGTTCGTCAGATTTGTTTTGAATATTTTGGAGTTGTCTTCACAAACGATGGAAGTTGGTAACTGATTCCAAACAGTGCAAACTCTGTGAGATAGGAAAGTTTGTTCGAATGCAGTGGTTGATTTTGAGAAGATTTTCAGTCCATTTCCTCTACTCCTTGACTGAATTGAAGATTTTTTCGAGTACAATACAATCGGATTGTCTTCTTTGTCCAACCAAATTTGACCATACACATACTTGTGTGCAGTACAAACATCTTTGATTGTTCTGCGCAATGAAAGAGGTTTGAGATCAAGTTCTTTCAGTCTTTGATCATACAATCAGAGGATCTATATCCCGAAGGACATAGGTCTTGCCCAAGGACACCTCCGAAGAGAGAACCCAGAGTCTCGATTGTGCGCGGAGGAGCCAGACGACAAGAGAGAGAGACCATGACAAACCATTCCTACAGTCCCCAGAGACACGACCACAATACACCCAAACACGCAACAAGGCATAGAGGTTTATGATCGGCAAAGGAATATAGTGGGGAATGGGGACAGGGATGACAGGCCTGCTCTCAGAGCTGGCGAGTCATAGTGACGGCATCTGGCTTGTCTGCCAGAGCTCGCTCCTCCGACTGAGCTCTCGGCCCTCCTTATGTACTGCCGGTGGTGAGTGTGCTAGAGTCTTCTGTCTTGGCGGGAGTAGATCTGTAGATCGGCCCGCCTCCTCGCTCCGCCGTTGGCACTGGCGATTCTGCAATGAGAGAGTGATCTATGAACGAATGAGCGAGCTACACACTTAGTGAGTGAGAGAGATCTCAGCGGTGCGCTAGCTCCGCTGACACCTCCCCCCTCACATACGTGTCGGCCCCGCTACGACACAAAAATCCCCACCAAAAATACAAAGACCCACGTACCTACACCTTGCTACAGTCATAAAACAAAGTAATAACAAAACAACAGACCCTTCACATGATGTCCTCGATCTCCTCGGAGTTGACGGAGAAGTTCTTGCATAGACCGGCCCGCCTCTTGAACTGCTCGAGCTCGAGCTTGTTGTTCATCTCGGATGTCTTGATCTTCTGCTTGCCACCGTTCTTGGGCCTCTCCAGCTTGATCTTCTGACTCCTCTCGACCATCTTGATTGGTGATCGTCTCGGTCGAACTTGGCCATCTTGCGTCGATCTTCCCGTGCTCCTCGGACGACGTCCACCTGAACAAACAAGTGGTTACATACTCAACTGAGCAACATATCCAAAACTACAAAGCTAGAACTGCAAAAATAAAACAACCTATCAGTTGGTCAGGTCCTCCTTCTAGACGATGCTTGGGCGGGACGGCGCACGGGCGAGTTGCTTGGGTCCGTTCATCTCCTGCAGGTCGTTTATTGAGATCGAACTCGATCTGGCTCTTGTGCCTGCCTCGCAGCCGTCGTTCTTGCCGAGCGAACTTGACCATCTTGCGTCGACCCTCCCGCGCTCCTCGGACGACAGAGTACCTGAACAACCAAGTGGTTACAAATTCACGCAACTGAATAACAAAACTGTTCACGCCAGAATGGACATGTTGATTACCATGATCTAGCAAAATGTGTAAATAAACAGACCGCTGAGCGAGGTCCTTCTTGGATCTCCTCGTGTCGAGATGCTGGTTGTAGTCGAGCTTCTCGGTCGATGATGTCATCGGGGAGTCTTCGGGGTTGACAAATCATCTTCCCATGTCGCGATATCGATCGGTGAGTCACAGCGCAGTGCTGCTTGCTCCTGTCTTCTCGGCTCCTGCGGAAAGTTCTCGACCACCTAAACAGCAAGATCATGTTGAAATACAACAGAGCTAGAACATTCTACAATGGAACTATCTAACTGAACGCAAAATTTCAGCTAAACTGCGCGCAACTAAATCAGCTAATGGCCAGTCAGCTAGAAACTGATTGCAAAATATGAAATGCGGTCCAACTCAAGAAATAGCTACTTCTAAGCTCACAAAAGTCCCTCCGCCAAATCTACTGCTATCGCTCTCAAAATTTCAGCTAGAACTGCTTACATCTCACAATATTAACAAAAGAACCGACCGCCTACTCCAGATCTCCAGAGTTGAATTTGCCGACCTTCGTCGTACTCGGGCTCGAACTTCTTGCACATTCCGAGGCAGCAGCTGTCGAATGCTGATCTTGAGCTGAGTGTTCGAGTCTTGGCGAGTCTTCTCCTCCATCTGAACGAGAAAAGTCAGTATAACAACATAAAATGCACCTAAAAGAACAAAACGTACCGAAAACAGTCGAATGAGTTGTCTAAAACGCGGAGCTGAGATCTCCTCAGTCCACAGAGTTGAGCTGGCTGCTCAGTGCAATAATCGCACGAGCAGTGTAGGCGGGGGTTGTATGAACGGGGTTGACAAGCCCGGGGAATGAATAGGCGCGCCGAAACGGCCTAGTGGTGCGGCGGCATGATGACAATGCCACGCGTCCCCACTGATCCGGCCCCGCCCCTTCGCGTATTGATCGCCCCGCTGCCTCCTCCTGCTGCCCTCTGCCACGAGACTGAGTCATCTCTCCCTCGCTTGTTTTCGGGGGACCAACTTTCCGAGCTGAAACTCTAGAATGCGATTACATTACAAAACGAATATGAAACTAAACAAAACTGATACAAAACACAATGCACACCTACTACTTCACTCACTGATCCGAATCCGAGAGCCGAGCCCTCTGAGCACGCTGGACATCTCCTTGTGAGCATCCTCCGCTTGCACTGTCCGCACTTCGGTACTGGCTGCCTCTCGAGCTCCTGTCGAGTCATGCTCCTCCCAAGGGACTTCGCCGCGAGTTCCGTGCATCTCGGTGTGCATCCTGCGACCGCACATCTCTCTCTTGACTCTTCTCGGTCGCATCTGAACAGAGATGTTATCACATGTCAACCTGGAATGAGCAGATGCACCGGAATTGCACCTCTCAGCTGAACTCGCTCTTCTCCTCGGCTGAGCTTGCACTTATCGGCGTGAGTTGATCCTCTCCTCAGCTGAACTTGCACCTTCTTCTGAGTAGAACTCGCTCCACCTGTGCAGCCATGCTGTGCCTTGAGCGACAGAATATCGATCTGTCCGTCGCTCCTGAACAGCATGGTTACTACTGAATCATTAACGAGTGAACTGTGAACATTCCATCTATACAGCTGGAACTACATAAAACAACACCAACTACTGTTAATGGCCAAAGCTACATCTGCAATACACAACGCAGATCAATAGTAAACAGACCACTGTAGTTTCCAATGTTCCCTGCACGTCCTGTCCACCGGAACAGTCTCTACCGGCGCACTTTCCTGCCAGTGCGTGCGTGACAAGCCGTTTTCGGCCAACTCGTTGCCGCCGCTTGGCCGCTGAAGTCGCCGGAGTTCCCTGCACGTCCGGCCCACTTGAACTGCCTCCGCCGGTGCACCTCTCGGTCAATGCGTGCGCGGAGAGTTGTTTTCGGCCAACTCGCGGGCGCTGCTTGGCTGGGCGGAGTCCCGCAGAAGACAGACGGCCGGTCATCGGATCCCACAGTGTCCTAAACAAACAAAATTATACAAATAAAACTATAACTACAGTGAAATTAGTTTCCGCGCTCACGTCTCCACGTAGCAGCTGAGTCAGCTCGCGCTGCTCCGGCGTAGTCGTGGTTCCGTGAGTAGCAGCAAGTGCAGTACAGCCTGGGCGAGCTCTCGATGAAAGGCGCTGATGACCACCCTCTGCATTTCTCGCAGAAGTCGACAGTCCCTGTTTATCTTCAGTGATGAATGTCGGCCGTCCTGCGGGAGTTCAGAAGTTGTGACATCTTCCACGGACCCTTACCGTTCCCCATAGGCATCTTCCGCTCGCTCCTCACTTCTTGCAGAAGTCGACAAAGTCCCTGTTTATCTTCAGTGATGAAATTGTCGGCCGTCCTGCAAATATTCAGAGTTTGCGAAATCACCCATGGCTCAGAGAGCTCCACCAGCCTCTTCCTCGCGTGTTCCTGTGAACACCGGGAAGCTGCTAGCTCCCATGGATACCACTACACTGCCAAAAAAAGAAAACTACACAAAATCGCGCAAATCAATATGCTGCTATACATGTACCCACAATGAATGACCCGCTACCACACTCACGCACATGCTGTTTCCGCCGAGCTCCACATCCTGCAGTGTGTGCACTCCCTCGCTGATCCCGCTGAGCTCCACATCTTGCAGTGTGCGCGCTCCCTCGCTGATCCCGCTGAGCTCCATCTTGCAGTGTGCGCGCTCCCTCGCTGATCCCGCTGAGCTCCATCTTGCAGTGTGCGCGCTTCCTCGCTGATCCCGCTGAGCTGCACATCTTGCAGTGTGCGCGCTCCCCCGCTGATCCCGCTGAGCTCCATCTTGCAGTGTGCGCGCTTCCTCGCTGATCCCGCTGAGCTGCACATCTTGCAGTGTGCGCGCTCCCTCGCTGATCCCGCTGAGCTCCATCTTGCAGTGTGCGCGCTTCCTCGCTGAACCCGCTGAGCTGCACATCTTGCAGTGTGCGCGCTCCCCCGCTGATCCCGCTGAGCTCCACATCTTGCAGTGTGCGCGCTCCCTTGCTGATCCCGCTGAGCTCCATCTTGCAGTGTGCGCGCTCCCTCGCTCATCCCGCTAAGCTCCATCTTGCAGTGTGCGCGCTTCCTCGCTGATCCCGCTGAACTCCATCCTGCACGCTCCCTTGCTGGTCCCGCTGAGCTGCGCTTCTTGCAGTATGCGAGCTTTCTTGATGATCTCGCCGCGTGCGGCAGCTCGCAATGTTTTCCATCGCACCTCCTTTCACCTTGGTTCTCATCCATCTCACTTCTGTTGTCGGTGTGTGTCGCATCCAAGCTCCCTCTTGCTAAAAGAGCTGAAAATCCAGCTGAGTGTACAGTGACTGAGCTGCTGGCGAACTGAGCTGTGTATAGTTGCCTCACCTCTGCCGCTGTGTGCTGTTGTGTGCTGCTTCCGAGCTCGCACCTGCTGAGCTGAAATGCACTGCAAAGTCAGCTGAGTTGTGCTTCTCTGTTGCTAAACCCACCTCTCCGACTGTGCAGCTGCAGCTGCACTTCAACTGAAATGACACGGAAATGGAAAGTGACGGGTGCGACGACCCGGAGTCGGCCAGACTCGAGTACCTTTTATGGCAAGGCACTGCCGGACAAACACGACGAGGACAGTACGAACACACACAAAACACAAAGCGGGGTGGTGAACGGGTTGACAAGCCGTTTGACCGACCTGTACCTGCTGTCTGCCGAAGCTTCCCTCGTCCGAGCTGTGCGTGCACTGCTGCAACGGGTGGGTGGTTATATGCCAGCGAAGACACGCGGAAAATAACACGCGCACAACAACTCGAATGCAATAGAGAGACAAATGCGCAGACGCCACATGAACACATGAACTCGCGGGGAAGAGACAAGTGATGCGGCTGCCACTCTCTCTCTTCTTTCATCGATCGATCGATCGATAAGAGAGAGAGGGTGCCGCAGAGAGCAAAAATGGCAAAGGCGAGAATAAAGAGGCAAGTCGTGCAGACAGGAAGAGAGCTGCGAGAACACAATGCGAAGACAGAAGTATAGAACACACGAAAGGAACGCGATAACACAGCGCCAAAAATAAAGAGGAATACTCGCGCACCACACAATAACGATTGCGAAAAATGCGAGAGAAAGGAAAGAGAGAAAGAAGCTGCGCTGCGCAAAATACAAATATGGGCAAGCATGAGATATAGGCAGAGATATAGACACAAGAGACTGTGAACACGAAACTGCGCGAAAGTGCGAGAAAATGCGAGCGAACACACGCGAGTGCAATACGAAATGAAATGGCGTGAGGCAGTGGCACTGCGCGCCCCCGCCCTCGCCGAGATCAAAGAGCGCTCAAAGTGCAGACTGTGCGTGCGAAATGGCGTGATTGATCGAAGACCACACGTTCACTCGCTCTCGCGGTCAAAAGATCAAAGTGCGAAACAGAGTAGACAGATCGCGCATCTTTCCTGCAAGAGAGAATAGTGAGGGACCAATAAATTCGCGAACAAAATAAATGAAGAAAATGCACGACAGTACAAATTCTACAACACAAACAAAGCCAACAAGGAAGTAATACTTTTACACGTAGCCGTGCCTAAAGATTCTTACCCTCCCGCTACTGCGCGCCCAAAACTAGGCTGATACTCTAGAGGTAAACCCCGTGCCTAGAGACCACACCCTCCTACTTCACCACGACTCACGTGAGCCGCTGTGTCCGTGGCGACCTCGCCTTCTTGCGAAGCACATCCACTTGCCGTCCACCTCGAGCGCATCGTCCTCCGGTCGTCGAGCGCCGCCGCCTCGGGCCCGCTGCTGCTCTAAACAGACGTTTGCTCTCTGTAACTACATTTGTATCACAAAAGAGCTTTGCCACAGCATTACTGTGGGCTTCATTCTAAACACAAAACTGACAAGGAAGTAATACTTTTACACGTAGCCGTGCCTAAAGATTCTTACCCTCCCGCTACTGCGCACCCAAAACTAGGCTGGTACATCTAAGCCTAGAGACCACACCCTCCGCCTGGCTAGCATTAGAGAGTAGTTAAGACTGGAACTAGTGCGGATCTGCGAACGGGCCTCAAATACAAACTAACTACTCTTTCCCAAAATTACTAGTATATGTTGTATAGGGCTAAGGAACTACTAGTAACATATATTCAACCGGGTTTGAACGCTGCTTCCCAACTAGTAAACCTCCACCTACTACTACCCTACACTAAAATGATGGTGCGTCCACTTCGTCATAGATTTCGTAACGAACGAGGGACTCATAGATAACGTCATCCAAAACCTCCCGGCTTGGCAGTGCCGCCCCTGTTATCCGTCTCCGGTCACGAGCCTTTTAAGAATTTTGACGAAGATGTTGGGGACTTGCCCCAACCCACGGGTGCTTCCCACCATGCCGGGCAAGGGAGTTCTACGCCTTGCCGCTCGCCAGCCGCGCGACCCTATCCGGGAATGCATACGGACCATAACAATAATCCGACCAGCTGGATGTTTTTGAAATGATGAGAATCAACCGAGACTCACCGAACACCTGGCCGCGCGATCCTGTGACCGTCGCTCCTTGTGTCCGCGCCACCTGTCGACCTGTGACGTCTTCACTGATGAGTTGTCCCTTCCGAGAAACAGTCAATCTGGTTTCAGCGGATACGGGACCACAGCTCCACCCTGCAACACTTCACAAAAGTAAAAGAGAGATAATGAGTATTTCCGAGATGTTCTCGTACAATCAACATCTGCAAGTGATTTACATTTAACTTGAACCCGGGCGATGCCCACCTCTCGCTCCCACTAGTGCAAAATAAAGAGAATGCGTGTGACCCGTACGAGCTTTGGTTTCACTCGCCAGTCACCTCCCCCCTTGATCTCTCTCGCGAAAGAAGAGATAAGAAGAGAGAGATCAACTCGCGCACCCGCAACTCGCCCCCCTACACGCCTATCATGCGCACACAATCTCATTGGGAGTGACCAACTACAGTGCAAAGTGCAAACAAAACAAAACAAAAGCGTTACTGTGCGAAAACCACACCACCGTCTACTGTGTCTGTATTGTACACTACATAACACTACGGTACCTTACTGTATCCTACTGTATTCTACAGTACCCTACAGTACCTGAGATGACTACAGTACCCTACAGTACCTGAGATGACTACAGTACCCTACAGTACCTGAGATGACTACAGTAACTACTGTAACTACTGTAACAAAACGAACTACAGTACCTAAAACTGCTGTACTACTGTATTAATTGTAACTACAGTATACCAATACTATGTCACTAAAACTGAATACCTGGACAGCTGCTGCCTCCTGCCGTTCCTGATTCGATGACGGCGCACAGTGACCAATTTGCAACTCGATCGCCTGCTGGCTGCCACTCAAATCGAATGCAGATCAGAGCGAGAGAGATGGTGCGCGCTGGGCGGAGAGTCAGATCTAGCTTGCCAGCTACTCTTCCTTGTGCTCCCACCTAAAAAGAATATCACACACCCATCTCCACACTCCTCACCTATTCCAGTGCTCCTCCGTCTGTGCTGCTCCGCTCGCCGCTGTCGCCTTCCGCTGCTGCTCAGCTCGGCCCGCCGCATGTCGCTGCTCGGCCCGCCGCTTCCTGCTGCCCAGCTCGTCGCTTCTCGCCTCTTCCTGCTGCTCAGCTCGCCACTTCTCGCACTCACCTGCTGCTCAGCTCGCCACTTCTCGCACTCACCTGCTGCTCAGCTCGGCCCGCCGCATGTCGCTGCCCGGTACGCCGCTTCTCGCAGCTCGGCCCGTCACATCTTGCTGCTCGGCTCGTCGCATCTTGCATCTCACCTGTTGCTGAGCTCGGTCCGCCGCGTGTTGTTGCTCGGTCCGCCGCGTGTTGCTGCTCGGTCCGCCGCGTGTTGCTGCTCGGTCCGCCGCGTGTTGCTGCTCGGTCCGCCGCGTGTTGCTGCTCGGTCCGCCGCTTCTCGCCTTCTTCTGCTGCTCAGCTCTTCTCGCACTTACCTGATGCTCAGCTCGGTCCGCCGCATGTCGCTGCTCAGTCCGCCGCTTCTCGCACTCACCTGTTGCTGAGCTCGGTCCGCCGCATGTCGCTGCTCGGTACGCCGCTTCTCGCAGCTCGGCCCGTCACATCTTGCTGCTCGGCTCGTCGCATCTTGCATCTCACCTGTTGCTGAGCTCGGTCCGCCGCGTGTTGTTGCTCGGTCCGCCGCGTGTTGCTGCTCGGTCCGCCGCGTGTTGCTGCTCGGTCCGCCGCTTCTCGCCTTCTTCTGCTGCTCAGCTCTTCTCGCACTTACCTGATGCTCAGCTCGGTCCGCCGCATGTCGCTGCTCAGTCCGCCGCTTCTCGCACTCACCTGTTGCTGAGCTCGGTCCGCCGCATGTCGCTGCTCGGCCCGCCGCTTCTCGCACTCACCTGTTGCTGAGCTCGGTCCTCCTCTCGCACTCACCTTCCGCTCAGCTCGCCGCTTCTCGCCGCTTCCTGCTTCTCGGTCCGCCGCTTTTCGCTGCTCGGCCCGTCGAATCTTGCACCTCAGCTCGCTTTTCGCTGTGCCGCAGCTGACAGAGCTGAGTTGGAGTTACACGTTTCAGAAAACTGACGGGTACGACAACCCGTAGTCAACCAGACTCGTGAGACTTTAAGGAAAGTCACCAACCGGACACGGACAAACACGTAAAACGAACACAGACGCACAAACACACAACACAAAATGAGGTGGATGAGCGGGTGTGACAAGCCGCGGGACGGGCAAAGCGAGACAAAACAAGCACAAACGTATAACACAGAGCCATCACCCGGTAGATGCCAAAACAACAACCGTCAGGTATCTAGGCAAAAATAGATACACAATCCCACTGCTTCATGACTGCAGCGAAAAGTGCGCAATGCCTATCTCAACTATTATCAAACCACTCTTCGCCGCCTGCACTCTCTCCGGCAGACACTCCCTCGTCACCCTTCGCGAAACGGGGACAAGAGAATGCAATCGATTGGTGAAACAAACACATCTTGCCTGTCGGCTAGCTACTTCCGACAGGAAAATGAATCTAAAAGGTGGATCAAACCAACATGCTACCGTAAAAGAGAGGAAAGCTACACTCGCTGCAACCAATCAGAGGATCTATATCCCGAAGGACATAGGTCTTGCCCAAGGACACCTCCGAAGAGAGAACCCAGAGTCTCGATTGTGCGCGGAGGAGCCAGACGACAAGAGAGAGAGACCATGACAAACCATTCCTACAGTCCCCAGAGACACGACCACAATACACCCAAACACGCAACAAGGCATAGAGGTTTATGATCGGCAAAGGAATATAGTGGGGAATGGGGACAGGGATGACAGGCCTGCTCTCAGAGCTGGCGAGTCATAGTGACGGCATCTGGCTTGTCTGCCAGAGCTCGCTCCTCCGACTGAGCTCTCGGCCCTCCTTATGTACTGCCGGTGGTGAGTGTGCTAGAGTCTTCTGTCTTGGCGGGAGTAGATCTGTAGATCGGCCCGCCTCCTCGCTCCGCCGTTGGCACTGGCGATTCTGCAATGAGAGAGTGATCTATGAACGAATGAGCGAGCTACACACTTAGTGAGTGAGAGAGATCTCAGCGGTGCGCTAGCTCCGCTGACAATACTCAAGATTCGGACAAAAACGTTTTGTAAACTTTCTTTCAATTTTCTCAACTGGATCCCAGTAAGTTTTCCTTATATCAATGAGGCACTCAGTATTGTATTCTAAAATAGGTAAAACCTTAGCATTAAAGAGCGTCATAAAGCCTTTCTTGTTAAAACTGAAGGCTCTGAACATATTATTCATAATTGCACCTGCCTTACGAGCTTGCTGTAGTAAGTGAATTCGAGGTTTAAGATCACTTGATATTTCAACTCCAAGATCTCGGATATGGTCTTTTTGTTGCAGCTGTATTCCGCCAATAGAATAACACGAATTATGGTGTTTTTGTCTTCCAGTATTCGTACACAATACAGCGCACTTGCCAATTGAAATTTTTAATTGCCGATTAGAGAACCAATCAAAAGCTGAGTTCATATCAGTTTGAAGCTTTGTTAAATAGTCCGGAATACTTCTACTTATATAAAATTTAGTATCATCTGCATACATCAGTGTTTTTGAGTGTTGTATGCATTTTTCAAGATCATTCAGGTAAATGTTGAAAAGAAGAGGCCCCAGGACTGATCCTTGAGGCACTCCGCTTCCCACTAATGTTGGTTGGGAGACAGATTCATTCACTCTCACCGCTTGATGTCGACCATTTAGATATACTTTTATCCAATTCACAATTTCTCTACTGATCCCATAAGCACACATGATGTCCAACAATCTACGATGGTTCACTGTATCGAATGCCTTCGCAATGTCCAAATATATGACATCTGTTCCTTGCCGGTTTTTGATCAGGTCACTTTGAAACTTTATGAGTTGAGAGGATGTGGATCTATGATCTAAGAAACCATGCTGATTTGATGAAATAATGTGATTTTGCCACATGTAGTTTCTTATATCATGTGTAACAATCGTTTCAAATAATTTGCAAGTTGTACAAAATGTGTAGATTCTTGAAAACTTATTGTGTGGATTCTAAAACAGTTGTGTAGAATGTGTAGATTCTAAAACAATTGTGAAGAATGTTTAGATTCTAATACAATTGCGTAGAATGTGTAGATTCTAAAACAGTTGTGTAGTGTGTGTAGATTTTAAAACAATTGTGTAGAATGTGTAGATTCTAAAGCAATTGTGTAGAATGTGTAGATTCTAAAACAAGTGTGTAGAATGTGTAGATTCTAAAACAACTGTGTAGAATGTGTAGATTCTAAAACAATTGTGTAGATTGTGTAGATTCTAAAACAATTGTGTAGTATGTGTAGATTTTAAAACAACTGTGTAGAATGTGTAGATTCTAAAACAGTTGTGTATAATGTGTAGATTCTAAAACAATTGTGTAGAATGTGTAAATTCTAAAACAATTGTGTAGAATGTGTAGATTCTGAAACAATTGTGTAAAATGTGTGGATTCTAAAACAATTGTGTAGAATGTGTAGATTCTAAAACAATTGTGTAGACTGTGTAGATTCTAAAACATCTGTGTAGAATGTGTAGATTTTGAAACAATTGTGTAAAATGCGTAGAATTTAAAACAATGTGTGAAATGTGTAGATTCTGAAACAATTGTGTAGAATGTGTAAATTCTAAAACAATTGTGTAGATTGTGTAGATTTTCAACAAGTCATTGTGTAGGTTCTAGAACAATTGTGTAGATTGTAGAGATGCTTAACAACTAAATGTGTAGATTATAAGCTCAATGTGTAGATTGTGTAGATTCCTAATAACTCATTGTGCGGATTGTGTAGATTCTAAAACAATTGTATAGTATGTGTAGATTTCAAAACATTTGTGTAGAATGTGTAGATTCTAAAACAATTGTGTAAATTGTGTAGATTCTAAAACAATTGTGTAGAATGTGTAGATTCTAAAACAATTGTGTAAAATGTGTAGATTCTAAAACAGTTGTGTAGAATGTGTAGGTTCTAAAACAAATGTGTGAAACGGGTAGATTCTAAAACAACTGGGTAAAATGTGTAGATTCTAAAACAATTGTGTAGAATTTGTAGATTCTAAAACAATTGTGTAAAATGTGTAGATTCTAAAACAATTGTGTAGAATGTGTAGACTCTTAAACAATTGTGTAAAACGTGTAGATTTTAAAACAATTGTGTAGAATGTGTAGATTCTAAAACAATTGTGTAGAATGTGTAGATTCTAAAACAATTGTGTAGACTGTGTAGATTCTAAAACATCTGTGTAGAATGTGTAGATTTTGAAACAATTGTGTAAAATGCGTAGAATTTAAAACAATGTGTGAAATGTGTAGATTCTGAAACAATTGTGTAGAATGTGTAAATTCTAAAACAATTGTGTAGATTGTGTAGATTTTCAACAAGTCATTGTGTAGGTTCTAGAACAATTGTGTAGATTGTAGAGATGCTTAACAACTAAATGTGTAGATTATAAGCTCAATGTGTAGATTGTGTAGATTCCTAATAACTCATTGTGCGGATTGTGTAGATTCTAAAACAATTGTATAGTATGTGTAGATTTCAAAACATTTGTGTAGAATGTGTAGATTCTAAAACAATTGTGTAAATTGTGTAGATTCTAAAACAATTGTGTAGAATGTGTAGATTCTAAAACAATTGTGTAAAATGTGTAGATTCTAAAACAGTTGTGTAGAATGTGTAGGTTCTAAAACAAATGTGTGAAACGGGTAGATTCTAAAACAACTGGGTAAAATGTGTAGATTCTAAAACAATTGTGTAGAATGTGTAGGTTCTAAAACAAATGTGTGAAACGGGTAGATTCTAAAACAACTGGGTAAAATGTGTAGATTCTAAAACAATTGTGTAGAATTTGTAGATTCTAAAACAATTGTGTAAAATGTGTAGATTCTAAAACAATTGTGTAGAATGTGTAGACTCTTAAACAATTGTGTAAAACGTGTAGATTCTAAAACAATTGTGTAGAATGTGTAGATTCTAAAACAATCGTGTAGAATGTGTAGATTCTAAAACATCTGTGAAGAATGTGTAGATTTTGAAACAATTGTGTAAAATGTGTAGAATTTAAAACAATGTGTAAAATGTGTAGATTCTGAAACAATTGTGTAGAATGTGTAAATTCTAAAACAATTGTGTAGATTGTGTAGATTTTCAACAAGTCATTGTGTGGGTTCTAGAACAATTGTGTAGATTGTAGAGATGCTTAACAACTAAATGTGTAGATTATAGGCTCAATGTGTAGATTGTGTAGATTCCTGATAACTCATTGTGCAGATTGTGTAGATTCGAAAACAATTGTGTAGAATGTGTAGATTCTAAAACAAGTGTGTAGAATGTGTAGATTCTAAAACAACTGTGTAGAATGTGTAGATTCTAAAACAATTGTGTAGATTGTGTAGATTCTAAAACAATTGTGTAGTATGTGTAGATTTTAAAACAACTGTGTAGAATGTGTAGATTCTAAAACAGTTGTGTATAATGTGTAGATTTTGAAACAATTGTGTAAAATGTGTAGAATTTAAAACAATGTGTAAAATGTGTAGATTCTGAAACAATTGTGTAGATCGTGTAAATTCTAAAACAATTGTGTAGATTGTGTAGATTTTCAACAAGTCATTGTGTAGGTTCTAGAACAGTTGTGTAGATTGTAGAGATGCTTAACAACTAAATGTGTAGATTATAGGCTCAATGTGTAGATTGTGTAGATTTCTGATAACTCATTGTGCAGATTGTGTAGATTCTAAAACAATTGTATAGTATGTGTAGATTTCAAAACATTTGTGTAGAATGTGTAGATTCTAAAACAATTGTGTAAATTGTGTAGATTCTAAAACAATTGTGTAGAATGTGTAGATTCTAAAACAATTGTGTAAAATGTGTAGATTCTAAAACAGTTGTGTAGAATGTGTAGGTTCTAAAACAAATGTGTGAAACGGGTAGATTCTAAAACAACTGGGTAAAATGTGTAGATTCTAAAACAATTGTGTAGAATTTGTAGATTCTAAAACAATTGTGTAAAATGTGTAGATTCTAAAACAATTGTGTAGAATGTGTAGACTCTTAAACAATTGTGTAAAACGTGTAGATTCTAAAACAATTGTGTAGAATGTGTAGATTCTAAAACAATCGTGTAGAATGTGTAGATTCTAAAACATCTGTGAAGAATGTGTAGATTTTGAAACAATTGTGTAAAATGTGTAGAATTTAAAACAATGTGTAAAATGTGTAGATTCTGAAACAATTGTGTAGAATGTGTAAATTCTAAAACAATTGTGTAGATTGTGTAGATTTTCAACAAGTCATTGTGTGGGTTCTAGAACAATTGTGTAGATTGTAGAGATGCTTAACAACTAAATGTGTAGATTATAGGCTCAATGTGTAGATTGTGTAGATTCCTGATAACTCATTGTGCAGATTGTGTAGATTCGAAAACAATTGTATAGTATGTGTAGATTTCAAAACATTTGTGTAGAATGTGTAGATTCTAAAACAATTGTGTAAATTGTGTAGATTCTAAAACAATTGTGTAGAATGTGTAGATTCTAAAACAATTGTGTAAAATGTGTAGATTCTAAAACTCTCAGGGCCACATTTAACAATCTCAGGATCACTTTCGATGATCTTAGGATCACTTTCGATGATCTTAGGATCACTGTTAACATTCTAAGGACCACTTTCAACAATATCAGGACCTCTTTCAACAATCTCAGGATCACTTTTTACAATCTCAGGATCACTTTCAACAATCTCAGAATCACTTTCAACAATCTCAGGATACTTTCAACAATCTCAGGGCCACATTTAACAATCTCAGGATCACTTTCAACAATCTCAGGACCACTTTCAACAATCTCAGGGCCACATTTAACAATCTCAGGATCACTTTCGATGATCTTAGGATCACTGTTAACAATCTAAGGACCACTTTCAACAATATCAGGACCTCTTTCAACAATCTCAGGATCACTTTCAACAATCTCAGGATCACTTTCAACAATCTCAGAATCGCTTTCAACAATCTCAGGACCATTTTCAACAATCTCAGGATCACTTTCGATGATCTTAGGATCACTGTTAACATTCTAAGGACCACTTTCAACAATATCAGGGCCTCTTTCAACAATCTCAGGATCACTTTCTACAATCTCAGGATCACTTTCAACAATCTCAGAATCACTTTCAACAATCTCAGGATACTTTCAACAATCTCAGGGCCACATTTAACAATCTCAGGATCACTTCCAACAATCTCAGGACCACTTTCAACAATCTCAGGACCACATTTAACAATCTCAGGATCACTTTCAACAATCTCAAGACCACTTTTAACAATCTCAGGACCAACTTCAACAATCTAAGGACCACTTTCAACAATATCAGGACCTCTTTTAACAATCTCAGGATCACTTTCAACAATCTCAGGATCACTTTCAACAATCTCAAGACCACTTTTAACAATCTCAGGACCAACTTCAACAATCTCAGGACCACTTTCAACAATATCAAAACCTCTTTCAACAATCTCAGGATCACTTTCAACAATATCAGGATCACTTTCAACAATCTCAGGATCACTTTCAACAATTTCAGGATCACTTTCAACAATTTAAGGATCACATTCAACAATCTCAGGAACACTTTCAACAATATCAGGACCTCTTTCAACAATCTCAGGAACACTTTCAACAATCTCAGGATCACTTTCAACAATATCAGGACCTCTTTCAACAATCTCAGGATCACTTTCAACAATCTCAGGATCACTTTCGATGATCTTAGAATCACTGTTAACAATCTAAGGACCACTTTCAACAATATCAGGACCTCTTTCAACAATCTCAGGATCATTTTCAACAATCTCAGGATCACTTTCGATGATCTTAGGATCACTGTTAACAATCTAAGGACCACTTTCAACAATATCAGGATCACTTTCAACAATCTCAGGATCACTTTCAACAATCTCAGGATACTTTCAACAATCTCAGGGCCACATTTAACTAGAATGTGTAGAATCTGAAACAATTGTGCAAAATGTGTAGAATTTAAAACAATGTGTAAAATGTGTAGATTCTAAAAGAATTGTGTAGAATGTGTAGATTCTGAAACAATTGTGTAAAATAAGTGGATTCTATGTGTGTAGATTCTAAAAGAATTGTGTAGAATGTGTAGATTCTAAAACAAATGTGTAGCATAAGTAGATTCTAAAACAATTGTGTAAAATGTGTAGATTCTAAAACATTTGTGTAGAATAATAATAGTTTATCCATATGTTATCAATCATCAAACAGCACAAACATCCTAGTACCGGTTAAGAACAAAGGGTGGTTTGGCAGAGCGATGACTGCGACAGAACCTTTTGACACCCAAAACGTGTATAGAAAAGGTCTGTCAATCTTAGAAACGAATGCAAGAACTTTTGAAGTTAGTAGAGAGAAAAAGCCAACTACGTCAGGACACTTCGTCGCCAGAGAGCAATAGAATTACATACGAGTGGGGTCATCTACAGTAACATATGGATAAACTATTATTATTCTACACAAATGTTTTAGAATCTCTACAAACAATTAAGTAAAATGTGTAGATTCTAAAACAATTGTGTAAAATGTGTAGATTCTAAAACAATTGTGTAGAATGTGTAGATTCTGAAACAATTGTGTAAAATAAGTGGATTCTAAAACAATTGTGTAGAATGTGTAGATTCTAAAACATTTGTGTAGAATGTGTAGATTCTAGAACATCTGTGTAGAATGTGTAGATTCTGAAACAATTGTGTAAAATGTGTAGATTCTAAAACAATTGTGTAGAATTTGTAGATTCTAAAACAATTGTGTAAAATGTGTAGATTCTAAAACAATTGTGTAGAATGTGTAGATTCTTAAACAATTAAGTAAAACGTGTAGATTCTAAAACAATTGTGTAGAATGTGTAGATTCTAAAACATTTGTGTAAAATGTGTAGATTCTAAAACAATTGTGTAGAATGTGTAGATTCTAAAACAATGTGTGAAATGTGTAGATTCTGAAACAATTGTGTAAAATGTGTAGATTCTTGACAACTTGTTGTGTGGATTCTAAAACAGTTGTGTAGAATGTGTAGATTCTAAAACAATTTCGTAGAATGTGTAGATTCTAAAACAATTGTGTAGAATGTGTAAATTCTGAAACAATTGTGTAGTATGTGTAGATTTAAAAACAATTGTGTAGAATTTGTAGATTCTGAAACAAGTGTGTAGAATGTGTAGATTCTAAAACAACTGTGTAGAATGTGTAGATTCTAAAACAATTGTGTAGATTGTATAGATTCTAAAACAATTGTGTAGTATGAGAGATATGGGAGGTCCCTAGGAGTCAATCGATAATGAGCGGAGCTACGGGGGGCGGAGCGTAGAATGGCTCCGCCCCTTTAGGCACCGCCCCTTTAGGCCCCGCCCCTTTAGGCCCCGCCCCTTTAGGCACCGCCCCTTTAGGCACCGCCCTTTTATTCCCCGCCCCTTTCACGCTCCTCACGCTCCGCCCCTTGGAGCCCCGCCCCTCCCTCAGGCGCTGTCCGATCAAGCCCCTCCCCTCGGCTCCTTTGTGCTCGCCGCGTCCTTTTGTACCCGGCCGGCGCGCCGTCTGACAGCAGCCGTTCTCTGCGCTCTCCCCGGCCGCGCTATCTCTCCCTACTCTCTCTCTCATTGCGGGCGAGGCGAGTGATTTCCCCCCACGCGCGCGCGCGAGAGAGAGAGAGAGAGAGAGAGAGACGGCCGAAATACAGTCCGACTCACTCATTGACTCACTCCCTCAGGTGTCGCCCTTGCCCTAATCAAATCAAACCGTGCGCCTACTCCCTCAGGCGCCGTCCAATGAAGCCCCTTCCTTCGGTTCCTCTTGTACTCGCTGCGATGTACGGCACCCGCCCGCCTAGTCGGCTCGACGATTGATCTGATGCCCTGCTCTCTCTGCTCTCCTCTGCTGCGAGCTCTCTCTGCTCTCTCTTATCGCTCGCGAAGTGAGTGAAATGCCGTGGTGCGAGAGAAAGAGAGAGAGAGAGAGAGAGAGAGAGAGAGAGAGAGAGAGACGGAACGCATCGGGAGGAATCGAGATTCAAATCTATTCCCTGTCTATCGCTGCTAGAAGAACATGGCTCACGAGGCGACGGTGTCCATCAGCCTGTATGTTGGTGACCTCGGCCAGGCGGTCGTCCTCATCGACCGCAACCTCAAGACCTCGAAGCTGAAAAGAGAGCTCCTCTCTGTGGTGAGTCAGTTTCTTAGAAGCATGATAATCTAGCTGTGTGTGCGTGTATTTGTGTAGGTTTGTATGTGTCTTTCCCAGATGAAAAGATTGAGCAGCTGCTCGCTGCTAATCCCGGGGTGGACCACTCGGCCGCACTTGGCGCGGAGAAGGAACGCGGTCTCGAGGACGCGTTCGACTCGCTGTGGAAGATTGTGAGTGTTTATTATTATTATCACGCATGAGGTAGTGACCGTCGTTGTCATACTATTCTGAATATTGCACGAGGGAACAGCGCTGATTAGCCATCGGTCTGTCATTTATCGATTCAGAGATCCACGACGGTCGAGGGGACGGTGAAGCTTGCCCGTCTTATGTTGGGTGCGCTCAAGAAGAACCACGTGGGACTGGAGAAGTGGGAGGAGGACTTCCACCGCATCGAAGACGCCTATAAGGAGCGTGCCTGGCGGGTCTAGCCGCGCACTGCCGCTTTCGGCGATGAGGACGTGTAAACCGTGTCTTCGTTTTGTTAAAAATGATAATAAATAATGTTTTTCATGTTCGGACGCGTAATTGGATCGTAGTTTCGGAGGCAGACTAATAACGACATAGCGACCTTTTCGCTTTCTCACAACCTCTCACATCTCCTGCATGTGTACATTTATTGTCGATTGTCAGCTGAGGAACACACACATACACATACGCACACACACACAATTTATCAGTAACAATCATATGTATTATGACACGTGCAATATATGTGGAAAGCGATATTTTTTTTCAGCTTACAGCAATGATGAGTTCCTTGACGTGTTCACAGTTTCGACGTTACGTGTAAAAATTCGCCGTTTAAGGGCCGTCAGAGAACATTTATAGATCTGTAAAAAAACCATTTGATGATCTTGTTACAAAATAGGGAATTCGCTCACCGATTTACGTCCATGGCGTTCACGTCAAACGACGTCGAATAACGAACTAAACGAACATAGTTGACAACAACGACAGCAACAACGACAGCAACAACAACAACAGCAACAACAACAACAGCTAATACTACGTACACTAAATAACCTCAAAACAAAACTCACGCATTGTTCTTGCACTCGCTTTACCGTCCCCTCTCTCTCTCTTTCTTCTGAAAAGATGCATACAAAAGGTAGAAAAACGAGAAGAAGACGACCCACCGTTGTTTTATTAGTGTCGAGTGTTGTTTATGAACACGTCGATTATAGTTGGTCGATTACAACTGTAAGAACGCCAAACTTCTAGTCAAATGAAACGACAAAGCGTTACAAAGTAGACCAAATTGAAACTGGCGTTGCGAGTTTAATCTAAAAATTTCATTTAACTGTGAAATACAAAATTCGTAGCACGATCGCTGCGCCAATTCCGCGCTTTAAACGGAACAAATGATGCAAGCAAAACAAAAAAAAACTTTTAAACTCACGAGCTTGTCTCAACATAGAGGCTGGTTGGATTAATACTACCGCAAATAGGGCGGTGTCTGGCGGGTATAAGCCATCAAATAATAAAAACGCTTGTAACAGAATACAAGTAGTCCGGATTGCCGGAAAATAGAAGCGAAAAGTGCATTACGATGAAAAAGAAGATGAATGCTTTTCGCGTCAGGACAAGCTCTGCCAATGATGCATAGTTTCTATCTTCTCATTCGCGCAGATGTCATTTCATTCGATCTCTCCCCCCACCCCTTTGTGTGTGCACACAACAATGAGTCCGTTTAGATGAGAAACGTTTATATGAAGATGATGATGATAAACAACTTTTTCAAGCAATACGGATATAAACCTTCTCGTTAGAGTCGATAAACAGAGGGAAACAGGCCAGCTTTCTAAGAGTGTTCGGCTTTTCGATTGTGCGCTGGACGGTGGGGGTGACGTTGTCGGTCCTCTTCTTCTTCTGGCGCAACGCCTTGCGGGTGGCTACAGCCTCGCAAACGCTGCAAGTCTGCACACCCGCGTCTTTCTTCTTCTGTGCTGTCTCATACTCTTGTGTGTTATCACGCATAACGACGTTTCCCTCATCCATGCGCGCATTCTCGTCATTTTCGTTCTCCTCCTCCTCCTCGTCCCTCGGCTCCTCCTGCTCTTCCTCCTCATCCAAATTGTCCACCTTCTCCTCCTCGTCCTGCTCTTTCTGCTGCTTCTCTGCCTCCTTCTCCTCAGTCTGCTCCTCCTGCTTCTCCACTCGACCGGCGGCTCGTCAAAAACGGTCGTTTCTCCGACAGACTCGCTCTCATCGGAAGGGGAAATGGAAAGAGGGTTCGAAATAAAGAACATGGTCCGACAAATGTAAACTAGACAATGACTACTGAAGGTGTGACGGGCAGCACGCAGCCAAATGTTTTGCCACTATCGCACAGACTTTTTTGTCGTTTTCGTCACATTTAAAGGGATTGAATAAATTGACGATAGAAGCGAAGGGATACCCTCGAGAGCGCATAATTATAAAGAAAACTGCGTAATATCCGCAAACATTGCTGAGCATATGCTGGAACTGTGTGGTGTTGCGACGACACTTTGTAAATTTCAGCAAAAACTTTTCTATCGCGGTTCGGCGGGTGCTCCGGTCGAATCGAAATAGTCACACACTCCACGCCTATTGACAAAAATCGCAACCCAATGTCTTCCGGGCAAAGTCGAATTGTCCAAATTCAGCACGATTCCGTTGTCTCGTCCCTCCACTAAACGAGGAATTCTATCGCAAGGATGCGTCCCTCGATAAATACTCCGACTGTGTGTGCATCTTGATAACATTTTATCGATATCACCGGTCGATAACACTACACAGGACCCAATGATCAAATCTCGACTTCGAGAACTTCAAGAGGATACACGTCGATGCCGTACTTGTACAGTGGAGCGTACGGGTACTCGAGGATCATATTGTGCTTTAGATAGGAATAGTCCTGAAATACAAACAGATTTGTCTCGTTAAAGTGACAAATGCTGTTTACCCTCATAGACAATGTGACGCCGTCGTACGGGGTGAACAACAAGCCGTCACCGGCCATCACCGAAACGTCAGAGTTCATCCTGTTATCGCTCATTCCGTTATCGTCCGCTACATTTCGCACACTCACTTGTAGCGTGACGCGTTGCTGAAACGTAGTACGGACCCGTCCGAAACGTCCTTGCCGACAGGGGTGCACGAGGTGCGGAGAGTGGCGTCGGCGAGTGCGCGCGATAGGGCCGAGCAGTCCGGCGACTCGGACAAGTCAATGTTGTAGCGCAGGTAGAGTGCTACGGGAAGACTGACCCACATGGCGGCAAGCCGACAATGCTCGAAATGATACACAGCAACGGAATGAGAACGCAATTTATGGGGAGAACAACATAGATAAAAATGTACAAACCATTGATAAGCATGCGAAACGTTTCTAAATTGGTCGATCGTATACAAACCGTCAAATTCGCAGTAAGCGATCATTTGGTAGCCTGGGGACGGGGTTTTCTTGGCAAATTTGATTTTTATCTGAGTCGTTCCAGTGTTGATCAGCTCAAATCCTTGATCGTGGTCTGCGGCGGCGAGGTTGAAAGCGAAGAACGTTTTACCCTGAGCAAATTCCTTGTACGAGACAGAGGGAGTGTGACTGCTGCCAATGTTGCCGAGACTCTCATAGAACAGCGTGAATAGCTGTGCGTAGCGCGAGTTTTCAAAGTCGATGGCGAGCGGTTGCGAGGGATAGAGTCGACCTCCTGCGTCGATAGCAATCTCACTCACGTCTGCGTTTACAAAATTGAACGGACTGCTATCGAGAGCGCCCTGATATGCCGCATCTTTCACAAAGCAAACAATGATGCGTCGCGGTATGACGTTGGTGAACAGGGTGGAGAAGGGAATGTCGAACCGGTCGGCCGGCAAAATACGGGGGGTCCCCCTAGGAGTCAATCGATAATGGGCGGAGCTACGGGGGGCGGAGCGTAGAGTGGCCCCGCCCCTTTAAGCACCGCCTCTTTAAGCACCGCCTCTTTAGGCACCGCCCCTTTAGGCACCGCCCCTTTAGGCACCGCCCCTTTAGGCACCGCCCTTTTATTCCCCGTCCCTTTCACCCTCCTCACGCTCCGCCCCTTGGAGCCCCGCCCCTCCCTCAGGCGATGTCCGATCAAGCCCCTCCCCTCGGCTCCTTTGTGCTCGCCGCGTCCTTTTGTACCCGGCCGGCGCGCCGTCTGACAGCAGCCGTTCTCTGCGCTCTCCCCCGGCCGCGCTATCTCTCCCTACTCTCTCTCTCATCGCGGGCGAGGCGAGTGATTCCCCCCCCCCCCGCGCGCGAGAGATAGAGAGAGAGAGAGAGAGAGAAGACCGAAATACAGTTTGATTCACTCGATGACTCACTCCCTCAGGTGTCGCCCTTGCCCCTAATCAAATCAGGCCGTGCGCCTCCTCCCTCAGGCGCCGTCCAATGAAGCCCCTTCCGTCGGTTCCTCTTGTACTCGCTGCGATGTACGGTACCGGCCCGCCTAGTCGGCTCGACGATTGATCTGATCCCCTGCTCTCTCTGCTCTCCTCTGCCGAGATCGAAATACAGTCCGACTCACTCCTTGACTCGCTCTATCCGGCGTCGCTCTGGCCCCTCCCTAGTTAAGGGGCCCTCTCCTCCCTCAGGCGCTATACAATGAAACCCCTTCCCTCGGCTCTTCTTGAACTCGCCCGTCTAGTCGGCTCGCCTCTCTGCACTCACCCCGGGCCACGCAATCTCTCGCCCTCTCTCATCGCGTGCGAGGCGAGTGATTTTCAAACTGTGCGAGAGAGATTTGATTGAAATGATTTATCTCAAATCGTATGGCATTGGGGGAGTTTGGAGTTTATCTTGGGTAGTTTGCAAATGACTTGGGTCCGGCCGCGTCCGTCGTTGGTCCCTCAGCAGCAGAAGCTTGGTCGCAGCATCCTCGAGGCGTCGGGCGAGCGGGGCGGCGGCCGGCTGTATCGCGCACTATCGGACAGCTCTCTTGGTCCCCTTGTCGCGGGGAGAGAGACAGCCCTACACGAGTACAGTATCAGTGTTGTATTGTGACATGACCAGATTGCTTATCTCACTGTCCAACTTCTCGCTGTAGTCGGGTTCTCTCGTATCTGTCTTTGTATCTTGCAATCATCTTCAGTGCCTTTTCTGGTCTAGTATTTCCATATTTTGGGTTGTAACTCTCCCCCAATGTATGCAAGTAATATATAGCTTTTAAAAACTCAAGAGTCTCGCATTGGATCTGACCAATCAAGTCATTCCACTCCGTCTTTGGAATTCCAAGAGCTTTCATCGCACTATCATTCTCTTTCCAATAGTCACCGAGAGAACTGACAAGGAAAGGGTGAAGAGACACTTTGTATCCCAACCCTTTATATGTTTCAGCAATACCTGTGTACTTATCGATTTTATCAGCAGCGGCGTTGTGGAATGACTCGATTCCCTTTCCGAAAGAGACACGCACATCCACTATCACCACTTCTTTTTCACTCTCTCTTTTTAGCACAATGTCAGGGCGGAGGTTTCCTCCATCTATCGCATTGCGCGTATCAGTCTCAATCCAAGCATTTTGATTCACTGCGCTCTTTTCCGCAGCAGCCACTATTATGTCTTGAATGTTGTTATGCCTGTCCGTCACTCCCGTTTTCAAATGAGCTTCACACCCATTGAGCACGTGAGCAAGCGTCTCAATCTTTCTCTCGTTGCACACATAGCACATCTTGTCTGATTCTGCATTCTTCGAATTGAATCTCGATCCTTTCAGAGGAAGATTATCGAGCAATGCTCGGTGTCTTCACTCAATCGCACTCTCAGTTACTGCCTGCGGCAATTTGCCTCGCAGAATTTTCACATTTCGATTGTCTTGCACAAACATGTCAAAATTGTTTCCGATCATCGAATATTCGGTACTCATTCTCTCAATGTTGCACTCGTCCAGCGCACACGTGATTCTCCGTTTGAGGAGATGTTTCATCTTCCTATCGGTTATCGATTTTTTGCTGGCTGGGGTTGCTTGCATTTCAACCACCAGCTCACCATTCACACATTTCACATCGAAAACGTGCATTGTCTTTCTGAAGTGTCGCAGCGCCTCTCGGCAGTTGCGCATCACATTTGTCCGGCTACCGTATGACCCGATACGGTATCCCAACTGCTCATCATTCAAATAGCGTGCACACATCTCTTTCTTATCAAGCGTGATTGCCTCTTGCACTCCAATCCAAGTTACTGAAATGTATTCCAGTAGATTCCAAAACACATTCTTTATATAGTCATCGTCCGACCACAACAGCTTCATTGTCGTGTTTATATTACCAGTATACATAATGTCTTTCGGATGTTGCATATGGTAGCCTTTCGAGCAGTACAAGTACGGCTTCGGCACTTTACCCTTCACATTCTGTATGTGGGCAACAGTTGTTGCGAGCGTCCTTTCCAGCTCATCAATGCTGCTCATTGCCAACTTGTCATTCATCGCAAAATAGTATAGGCGCGAAATCACAAATGTCTTGATTGCATCTCTCAGCTGATCGCCACTGAGCGAGCCTCTGGCTGCTGCCAGCTTCCTCATATCGATTTTCATGTGCTCGAGTGATTCAGTCGGTTCGATTATATCGCGAAAACCGACATTGACACCTAGATACTTGTAACTGTCTGATTCACCGAGTACAGTAATGCACTGGTCATACATCTTTGTTTCTTTCGTAATCACCCTCCCTTTTTGGATAGTGAGTGTGCCGCACTTGCGTGGCTTGAATATCAGATTGATCTGGTTTGCGTCAGCTGCCATTCTCTCAAGCTGATATTGCATGTCCGAATGATTCTTCGTGATCACAGCCATGTCATCAGCAAAAGCCAGCAGTGAAAACCTCTGTCCAAGGATTTCCATAGGTTTCACTCTCTTTAGATGTGCTCGAATGATCATTTCCAGCACAATATTGAACAAGATAGGTGAGATTGGGTCACCCTGTTTCACACCTGCATTCATTGATATGCTTTTAGTTTGATCGTGCTTCGTATTTACGCGGAAGGATGCTCCATCGTACAAGTCCGCAATGATGTGTCGAAATTCGGGCGGAAAGCCAAGAGCCCTGAGGGCCTCGAGTATCGCTATGTGTGGCACGCTGCCAAAAGCATTGGCAAGGTCGAGCCATGATACACAGATGTCACCTTTTATCGCTTTGACATGCTGAATCGGTGTTCGGAGAAGAGCAATGTTCTCCAATGTACCTTCTCTATTCGTGAAGCCCTTCTGGCAATCACTAATCATTCCTTTAATCGCGCACATTCTCTTTGTCAAGAGACCCGTGTACACTTTGTACAGAACATTCATAAGACTGATCGGTCGCCAGTTTTCAATATCCATCTCGTCTCCCTTCTTGTAGATGAGAGACGTATTCGTTTCTTTCCAGCTTTTCGGGATGCGCTGTTCTCGCATGCATCGATTGAACAATTCAGTAATGAACAGTCCTTCAGGATCGGCCAGAATGAGGTCACTATACATAGTGCCATCCGGTCCCGGCGCCGTATTAGGCTTATTTTTCAAGACAGTCATCACTTCGTTTTGTCCGAACCGCCTCAACAATGAGCCGGAGATGTTCAACTTGGGTATATTGGCGGCTAGCCGCCTCACAGCATCGTAATCACATGGCGCGACCGTAGTCGTCTTTCGGAAATAACTTTCCACTTTGTTGATTCCAACTTCGCAATCTTTCGACTCTTCGCCGAGAATACGTTTCACCGCATGTGCTTTGTTTTCCTTATACAGTATCCTCAAATCGTTCTGCTTCCTAGGGGCGCAGCCTTGCCTCTTTTTGTTTTGTTTTGGTTGTATTGTCCGATCAGCGAGAGCTTCGCATGACGGCAACTCATCCTCCAACAGTTTACACGCTTCCGCGTGTCTCTCTTTCCTCTTAAGGTGTGCAAATTTCACGAACTGATCAGCTACATACTCGACCTGTTCGAACGAGGTCGTCTGATTTAGCTTCTCCAGCCAACTCCCCTTCACTGGAAGTGGCATGGGGTTCACCTGCATGTGGGACAAGTCAATATCCATGAGTTTCGGTATCTGACTCGTTCTCTCATTATGAATCGTTGTTCTCATTCTCACTCTCAGCTGTTCTAGCTCTCCAATCGAGTGAAAAAGCGGTCGATTATCGATTAATTGTTCGAGAATCATCACAATTCTCAGCCCACAATTCATTTCCATTCTCTCTTGCCTACTGTAGGTGGCAGGCTCGGCATACTGTATCTCGCTGCCAAACAGGCGCTCCAGTTTATCAATCGATCGATTATCGATCGAGTTACATTGTCTAGGATTGTATACGGTGGTCTTGCTGTGAGACTTATCAGCCACAACCAGCATCCAGTGATTGTTGTAGTGGTACGGTAGCACCACTTTACTGTACCTTGCGTCTCGCATTGCGTTACACAGTGCGATCTCGCTTCCTTTGTATTTCCATATCACTCCACGCACGATAGCGGGGTTCATCACGTAGGCGCTCGTATTACGGTATCTCGATATGAGGTAGGCATGGATTGCTTGATTGCTCATCCGCGAATTTGTACCCTCACTGTGATTGAGACAGGCCATCGCCGACCTGGTCAGCTCACTTTGCACTCGATATTCTTCGAATTCATCATTTCCTTGCATCGCCGGCTCGTCTTCCATTGACGAACTCGCATCTACGTGCTCATTTCCACTTTCAGTTATCGATTCCATTGATTGGTATTGTTCGACCGGTCCGTCTTGACTCGCCTCCTCGGACGTTGGTAGATCAGACTGCGATCTCTCTTCTCGCACAGTCACACCAGCTGACATCTGGCTGGACTCTATTCCACTCATCTCCTCGCTTTCTCTTATCAAAGCGGTATCGCGGCTCGCATGCGGCCTTTCCTCTCCATTCTCGTTCTCTCTTACTACATCGGCTCTTGAGTGATCCGCAGCATCATTGCCTGGTTCACTCTGCGTCTCTGCCTCATTCATCGATCTATCGATTATTTCCAGTGGTTCAGTGCGCACTCTCTTCGTCTGTGCACTGCCATCCACTCTCTTTCTTTTTCGGCCGTTGCCTCCACTCACTGACTGCGAGGGGGCAATCGATTCTGTCTGTGATGGTGGATCAGCTGACTGACTAGTCTCTGCCTCATCATCGCACTGTGAACTCTGTTTCCTTCTCTCTGCGTAGGCAGCGTGTCTTTTCTCCATCTTTTCTTTTCTCATTTCTTCCTGACTTATCTCAAACCGTTCCATTTCTGGATGTGTTTTCTCCGCATGTACAGTTGCATTCCCAACTGTGTCAAACACTTCATTGCACACTCTGCACACGAATTCCATGTAAGTACATTTTAATTTTTGTTCCCGGCTCCAAGTCCATTTGTTCTCTCCATGGACAGGGATACGCTTTCTTCGCATTTTTTTGATAGTGTCGTCCCATCGCGTACTTTCTCGCATCACCCATCAGTACGCAATTGCACCCACCGCATTTCACTTTGGCTGCGAGTGGGGCGAGCATTCTCACTCTTTTGGTTACCGTATCGAATACGGTATCATCTGTTATCATTTCATCGCCACCACCATAGAATAGAAGTGGATCACTGTAAACTGGTCTATGCTGAATCTGGTGCAGGATTTCCTGCATCTTTTGCAAATGCCTCCGGGTTTTCACCCTCAATCTTCTTGTCAATCGTTCGCTTTTCTGCATCCATTCTGGCTCCACAGAATAGAGGCTAGAATAAGAGACAGAATCGAGCCAGCACGATTCACACCGACTCGTTTAGAATCGACGTCGTTCTGTTCGGGCGTGAATATGTCTTTCTCAAATACCATTTCATCAATCTCAGCGCAAATCACGCTGATATCAGATATCACTTGGACCAGTGGAGGGTAAATCACTCCAACCACTAGTCTCACAATCAGATCATTGCAGAATAGATAAATGTACTGTAGCCATTGGCTCGCAGTCAATGTTATCCAATCATATCCTTTTGCCTCCTTTATCAGAGGTGGATCGAATTTCGTTTCCTCATACACCAGAGGGGGATAATCAGTATATTCCTCATACACCAGAGGGGGGACAACTGTATATTCCTCATACACCAGAGGGGGGACAACTGTATATACCTCATACACCAGAGGGGGGTCAACTGTATATACCTCATACACCAGAGGGGGGTCAACTATATATACCTCATACACCAGAGGGGGGACAACTGTATCAGTCTTTCGACCGGTTATCTCGTTCTCGCGGGGACAGTCAATACAAATCGTAGCGGACCATGAGAGGAGGAAAGGGGAACACTGGAGGGGACCAGTGAGACATCCACAATCCCGGGCAATCACAGTCACACCCGATCGCGTAAAACATACACCACCAAATGCGATACGATAATCGATATCTCGCAGATCGAAATGCGATGTGTCACCAATCAATAAGCGGGGCCGAGAGGACGCCGTCCGGCTTGGGCCGAGACACACGCCACCGGAAATACCCACGCACGAACCAATGCACAACACAAACAGATCGGAAGAAGTAGACATTGCCTTTGCAGAACCACTGACAGAGTCTGACTTACGAAGGTCTTTTGACGAGCATAGCGCAACAAGTGCGTGAGAGGAAAGCCGAGCAGTGAACACATGGGGAACACACGAACGCTCGAAATCAGGCACATGCTGGATGGGATCAGCAACGTGATAGAGAACAGTGATAAGTAGATATCCAATCAGAATCATAGTACTCAATCCAAACACAACACTAGTCACAGAACAACGCCCGGGTGCGCGCATAATTACTGCCTGGGTCAACCAACCGCCCAGTGGCAGCGTACGAGCGCAACTGGAGAGAGAGAGAGAGAGAGAGAGAGAGAGAGAGACATAGAGAGAGAGAGACATAGAGAGAGAGAGACATAGAGAGAGAGAGACATAGAGAGAGAGAGACATAGAGAGAGAGAGACATAGAGAGAAAGAAAAATCGACAAAGTTATTTCTTGTAATATCCGTCCGTTAGAACGCAGACATTCATTCACCGCAAGTTTCGAATATGGAATTCCTTACCATCTAACATTATAGCTATCAGAGACATCGGTTGCCGGTTCTTTTAAAGTGGAGGTTAGAAAATGCATGATTGAACCATCTCGCATCCGCGCTTCCTGATCGATACGGGCACGGGCTCCCCAGTATATGCAACAGAACACATTCATTTCATATACATATGTCTGTTGTATTGTTCCATACGCATTTGTATCTGTTTTACTATTCTTTGATTTGATTTTAATCAAAATACGTTTCACCACCTATTACAGCCACATATTTGTCCCCATATGTTTCCTGAATACGCAATGATAAACAATTGAATTAATAGCGAGTTACAGGTTTCGCATTTGTCGGGGTATTGGTCAAAAAGACGGCGCGGGACGCGGGACACACGCCATCTGCTGTGCCCGGATACGACTCGCTCGCCGACTTCTACCAGTCCCGGTTTGTCACTGTTGAACAATGCATAAGTGATTGGCGCTGCTTAGGTACGGGAGAGACGTGGGCGAAAACAAGGTGGTCATTGTCACCGACCACCGCGGCAACGAGTCTAACCACCCCATCCGTCTGCTGGGTCTAGGAACTTTCAATTCAATTCAATTCAATTTATCGCATATAAGGGTGATTAGAATGTGCGAGTTGTAAAAGGACATTACAGTGATAATACGACAGTGTGTGGGGGGGGAGGGTAAAACGAGATGAGCTACTACCGCGCCTTGCTCAAGGGAACTGGCGGAGACAAAGGCGGAATGAAACGTATGAAGTGTGGGACACAGATACATGCGCACAAGAGATGACATGTGAGAGACGTCCAAACTCTCCAGTCATGTCATGATGCACGAATCCGAGACAACGGGAAACCGCCAGATCCAGATCTGACAAGTTCTCTGAACTGCTCCGCACTTCGCACTCCCACCACATCAGAAGAAAGGCTATTCCAGTAAGTATAGGCTCTGTGAATGCTCGTGAGTAGTTTGTTTGCAGGATCAAAAGAAGGGATAATTCGCATGTTGTGTGAATGCCTTGTTGATGTTGGGATGATATTGAATATACCATCTGCATCAAACGGCGAAATATGGTGGGCAATTTTGAAGAGGAAAGTGACGTCATTCAAGAATCTACGAGACTCAAGTGTCTCGAGACCCAGCAGGCGGAGCCTCTCAGAATACCCGAGGGAAAGGTGACCGGCTCGATGGCAGATGCGTCGCGTAAAGTAGCGTTGCACGCCCTCTAACAGGTTCACCATGCGCACGCTAGATGGGCTCCACACTTCTGTACAATATTCAAGCTTACAGCGAATGTATGTTACATAAGCTTTCACTAGAACAGTGAGATTGCGTGTTTGATATGCTCTCAGAAAGTTGTTTATTGACCAAAGCGCGCCATTGACTATGCGGGAGATGTGAGTTTCGAAGCACAGATTGTTAGTGATCCAGACACCGAGGTCTTTCACACAATCTGTAGCTCGCAGAGGAGTATCGCCGGCAGTGTATACAGAACGCGGATTGTGCTTGCCCAGATGTAAGATGTATGTTTTAGAAATCGAGATGGTGAGACCCCACTTATGCGACCACTCGCACACTGCATCAACTGCAGCTTGGAAGCGAGAGTGGGGGGGCTTTCGTCCGGGTACTTCATAAAAAGCCAGCGCTCCGCCCCGTTTTGTCACACAGAGCGGACCGTAAAACAAACGGGCCCACTCCGGATAGGCCGCGCGCAAAGACCCAGCGACGCGGGGCCGTTTTTTCAACGAAAACAAGGCGCGTTGTTTCGAAAAACCGGGCCAAAATTTTAAGCGGGAAAAAGTTTCACAACAAATACGAACTGGTGTCAATTGTATTAGCATTGATAAACTAGATAACAACCTGAATAAAGAAAGATTCTCATATTGTCATATGAAAAATAAATTGTCCGATTGTCATACGAAAAATTACAAGAAAATTGGTAAACTGGATAACAAAAAAAATGGTTAACTGAATAAACAGATACACGACAACAAAAAAACTTTAACATAGCGAAATATTAGTTTCTATTGAAGGGTAGCTGGCCTTGGTGAGATCTTGATGTACTCATTGTCGACTGCCACGTATCCCTCCTTGAGATCACACCCTGACCACATGCCGATCTCTACCGGCTTGAACGCGTCGACCTTCTTGGAACCGGACTCGACCATGTGGCGATAGGCGAACGCCTTGTACTACGGGGGAGAGCAGTACATTCCTGTAATACGGGTACAGTAATGCACGTTATCATCAATGCAAACTACTCAAGCACAATGATATGTTATCAGTGAAAATTAACTGACCTTTCTTGTGGAGCTGGGAGGTGCGGTATCCGACGTCGATGACCATCATGTGCTGATCGTCTTGTTGAAGAGGCAGTGGCCGTCACCGCCCACGCGTCCCATCAGTTATCAGACCTAGAACGAAATCACAGTATAGTTTGCTAAATTAGAATATTTTCGTCTATAAATCGAAATCATGACTCCACACTTTGCTCACTACAACTTTCTAGGTCAATATTTTTGATTCTAATGATTTCCAAACATTCTCAACTAATATTAGGAAGATAAGATAAGTTCAATTTCTTATCACAGTAAAAGACTGATTCTATAAACAAAACAAATCGCTTTCTGAAAAAGAAACACATGTAAATACCACTTTAGCACTCTGGGGTGGAGTCACGATTTGGATTTTTAGGCGCCAGTAATTAGAATACAAATACTGACCATCTGTCCGGCGGTGCGGGTGTTCTGTCTGGGCCAGTGGCCGAGAGTGCCCAGGTGTCGAGGGGCGATTCTGAAAAAAAGAAATTAAAAAAGGCTAAACAAGTGAAAACGCACCTCACTTCATACGACCTATTTTTCCAGAGCCGTTGCCCCTCTCCACTGAAACCTTAAAATTGTGTAAGAACAACACACGCAAAATAGATACAATAACACCGCGAAGTGTCTACCTTCCCCTTTTTTCAGGCAACTCGGCGTGACAACTTCATACAACAATGAAGAATAGTAAAACATAAAATGTACAAATAAAATTGCGTAGCGTTCTCCGCCTTCCCATTTTTTCAGGCAACTCGGCTAGAACGCTTGCAAAACGAACACAGTCAAAACTATTATCACAAATAATAACAAAACAAAACTAATCAAATATTCACAAATCGTATAACATCACATAAACTGAAAGGAATTTAAGAAAAGAAATAAACGAACATTGGGCCGACGTATTTCTTGTCATGACGATACTCAGTCAATCGCACTCGGATTACGGTATTTCATGCATTTCGCGGCGAGACCTTTTAAAAATAGCAATATTTGTCGTTAGGAATCGTCGAATGATATTAAGAAGTCAATAAACAGCTGATCGGTACACGCTTTGAAGAAAACTAGAACAATTTTCATTTTTGAAGTTTTATTTTTTCGCGCGACAACATATCAACATATGACAAAAATCAACAACGAGGAAATCAACAATGAGGTAACAATTGAGTGATAAACTAATGTTAATAGCATGAGCAAATGAGCATGAAAACGAATCACCGAAGGAATCAAAATAAGAGGATGAGTGAGATACGGTGCACGTGAACAGGAAACTATGAGACAACTATGAGAAAGCAACAGAAATACTCGCACGAGAAACCGTATCATCTGGTATCACTGACGGTGAATGATGCCATTTGGTTTAGAAACGTGATCACCTTGTTGTGTGAATGAACTCGTCCAGCAAGGACTTGCCATCGAAACCGGCTAAGACGCCGCCGTACTTCTCTGTCTCTCTTCTGACGCCGCTTCGGCCGCCAGCACTGCACGGATTGGCCTCTCTCCCACGTTTCCGCATTGCTGCGCGCCTTGTCGGCAAACGCGGCAACAGCATCATAAACGCGAGCGAAGCGGGGATAGTTTGCTGCAATCCGAAAGTGAATAACAGACAATATAAATTACATATTTACCTGTTCTGTTCTTTATGGCAGAAAAGAGAGCTTCTGACTGGTTCGAAGTTCGCAATGAGCGAGCATCGGTGTGCGACCACATTGTGGAGAATACCTGAAGTATTTTTGTCAAACTCTAAATAAAAATAAATAAACAAAAATGATAAACAGAAGAACTCACTCTGTGATGAAGATACGTTCTCCGGAGGTACTTCTCCATGCGCTCGCACCTCTTGAGGACCGACGGAGGAATGTGGCTGGTCGTGTTGCGCGGCGCAGAGAACACACATTGAAATAACATTGTACATATATAAGTAACAACACAAATTCCAATTTTACACACTCACTGTGATTCATCACCTGCGACCGCCCGACGAAAACGGCTGCGCGGAGACGGCCGACCCACTTCCTGATCGCGCGGTACTTCTGCATGTTGATCTTTCCGATGAAAGACGAAGCCTTCCGGTTTATACTCTGAGCGACACATTATACTAATTTTTATGTAAAAAAGGACAACAACTCACCCTTGCCCAATGGAAGCAGCAACCACGAACCTCTGCGGAAGGATAAACTCGCCGAAAGGCGGAAATCGCGCTCACCTCAAAGTCAAACACAACCAGTGACGCGTCTATTTTCCGGTTCATGCTGGTGAGCAGGAGATGCCTACGCACCATCCGGAAAAGAGCCTGCAAATATGCCGTAAACCGAAAAAAAACATCACATACCAAATAGGCGTCAGTATTTTTTCTTGTCATGAACGCCCATACAAAAGGCACACAGGTGTGACCCTGGAATTGCAATTTGAGAGAAAAACAATTCAAATCGGGGCTAACCTTGACAGCAGAAAGTACGTAGAGCTGCCCGTTTGGGCGCATCGATCGGGGCACCAGCCTGAAGCACCCATCTCCAGAAATCCCGTCGATGTTCGTTCGTGCGAGACTGAATATCAGTTATTAACTCGTGAAAAAAGTGCCACCTTTCACATGTCGCCTTGTCGATGAACACAGTGAGCGCGGCAGATGAGTGTACGAGAAAGTCTGAATCACGTAGAAATCGTATTCCGTCTGGAATATTTTCCATGTCAGCCATTCCGTCGGCGGAGTGCTGAAAACATTCAAAGAAATGAAAAATCTTTACTAAAAAACTCACCTTCTGTCGGCTCTTTCGCAGTGATCGGTAGAAGTCTCTTTGATAGAGTTCTCTCATCAATGCGTTCTGTAAAACGATTTACGCTAGTAAATCAAAAATGTACCTACCATTTCGTCGTCCGTGAGACCACGTTGCTGTCGAGCGTTCCACAAAGAACGAATTTCCGACATGCTGTATTCTCTAGGAGAAGCGGACACTTGTTTCACAATCGAACCACTCAGCTTGTAGATCTCCCGCTGCGATAACTCCTGTAACATAGTAAACACAACGGAAAGAAAAATGAAAAATACCTTCATGGCATCGGGTATGATACCAGGTAGACCACACTTGTGCAGTCCAAGCGAATCCGGGTCATCTAGAATCTCTCCGTCGTCAGTGACGACGGAGAGATAGTTGCGACCTTTGCTCCATTTTGGTTGCCCAGGACAGCTCCGTTGACCCGGGCATGCCTTGAAGCATCTTCAACTCGACGGCAGTACGTACACCTAAATCACAATTAAATATCCAATTAGCCGAACATAATAATAACTAACCTTCATCTTGCATATCCGGCACACTGCGTTCCCTTAGAGAAGGAATAGAAAGTGGAAGGTGTGGATTCGCTTCGTAAGACAATCGAATATCCGACACCTCCGCGCCGCCCTTGCCCTTTGATGCCAGCTTTCTCTTTCTCTTGAAGAGAGCGTGGGTAGGGCATTGGTTCGGCGCCCACGCCTGATGAGAAATAATCAGTGTAAATAAATATTTAATTATATGATTTATTAACAAAAACATACAATAAAAGTAAATCAATCATGAAACGAAATTCATCTAAGCAATTCAAAAAAAGAAAAAAGGTCCCAACACGATCACTCTGATTCATGATGTCCGGGGTCCCTAAAAAAACAGGGCCGCTCTGAAAACCAACCAGGCCCCGCGCTATTTTCTCACGGACCGGAACTTGAATTATCCAGCGGGCGCGCTTTTTCATCAACCCGTCCGGACGAACCCGGACGAAAGTTCCGTCCCCGCCGTGTCTGCTATTCACAGTGTGACAGGATCACCGATTCAGCGAAAAGTGCATTTTGTCGATTTTGATTTGTGATAAAAGATGATATACATGATAAGCTTGTGTAATTGACCAGTTGAGTCGACAGCACGCAAAACGATGATGGCTGACCTTTTCAACAGGAACGAAAAAAAACATATGATATGTGTGGTTGTAGATCGCACACGAAAAGAGAATGGCGTCTTGCTGTCATACGGTCCGTGTTCTCGTGTCTCATTTTTCTCACATAGTGATTGTGATCTTACCATATATAGGCTGTCCCCCTCGTTCATGGCACGGCACTTCCCTTTCTGAATTTTCCCAGACACCGGTCCAAATTCATTCGGAGGAGGTAGATTTTCACTTGCGCGTTCTTCGCAGCGCAAGCGCATGCAAATGACTTCCTAAAAACCGTAAATTATATGCGAATGCGCCGAAAACAGCGGCCAGTTTTGGCTATAACTCCGTTCGGAGAATGCACCTTGTTTGTGCTTTCCACAGTAGCTTCCCAGTAGAAATCCCGACAAACGCTTGTTTTCCGATTATGATAACTGTGCTACTAAATTGTATGTCACCCGATAACACCTAAAACCAGCGAACTCCAATAGTGGAAAACTGTTTCGGAAATAACTGTCTTCGGAGTGTTAGAGGGTTGAATTTTGGGTATGTCGTGTGCAAGATCTATTTTTGGAATCGCTTGTTTTTCGGTTTTGAAAATGGCTCTTAGAGTAATTCAGGACGAAATAACCGGAAAATGGGGTCGATTTTGCACCACTTTTTCGTCGTTTTCTCATTGTCTGGTTTGACCGGAAATAATACCGTACGATGAAAAGGGGAGGGGTGTATATATGTGTTTATATTCATACATACATATTCGAAGGACACGCGTTGGACATGATGACATGGAGCGAGCAGGTGATATGACAGCTATCCATGGTGGAGAGGCACACAGATGAGAAGAAACGTGAGCATCTCTTTTCCTTTCACACATCTTTCTCCGACTTTCTTCTCTTCATCTTCCCTCTATAAATCGCCCACGTCCCACATTTTGATACTACTTAAATGTGCATAAACACGTAGTCATTCTAGCTGTTTCAGTTAACATCCCGATAGCTTTCATCGAAAACGAGAAGCTCGTCGGCTTTCGGCAGGTGCTGCTGAGTGAGAACCGAGAGACCTGCCACCTGTCGTACCTCGTGGAATAATGCAGCGCTCCACCTTGCGCGCAAGCGATGTTCGCCCAGATGTTCGACATGGTCTACCCCAAACTGATTTGACTGTCGAGATAAATACGTTGCATCTTAGTCTTACATTTGTCAAACCATATTCTTTATTTCGAACCCCCTTTCCATTCGCATCGCCGACGAATGCGAACCTGTCGGAGAAATGACCGTTTTGATGAGCCGTCGGTTTCGTTAAAGCAGGAGGAACAGAACGAGGAGAAGGAAGTAGAGAAGCAGCAGAATGTGCAGCACGGAAAGGAGCAGAAGAAACAGGACTAGGAGGAGAAGGTGGACGAAGCGGATGCTGAGCGGAGCAAGAGTAGGAGGAGGAGGACACTGCCGAGAATGACGAGAATGCACGCATGGATGCGGGAAATGTTGTTATGCGTGATAACACACATGCGTGATAACACACAATAACATGAAGCGACCTAAAAGAAGAAGTTCAAGTCAAGAGCTATCAGCCTTGACGAGCCTGCAACCGCCCGCAAGGCGCTGCTCCAGAGTAAGATGACCGACAACGCCTCCATCTCCGCTCACCGCGCAATCGAAAAGACAAACACGTTTGTTTATCAACTCTTCATCCTCCTTCAGCTTCTCATCCCATGTGGCGCGTTTCCTTCCTGGGCCTTCCACTCCGGCGGCGGTAGTAAGAGCACAGCTTGCTTCACAATCCGATGGTCTTCTCGTCGCAGCACGTGTCCCAAGAGACGAACTCTCGTTGCCGCCAAGGCAGCTTGAACTTTTTGCGCAGGAGACGGGATCCCGATACAATTGCGAGTTGTGGCGACGGTTTGGGTAGAAGTAGCCTAGCATCCGGCGCAAGAATTTGCGTTCCGCCGTATCCAGCTTCTCCTCGAGCTTCTTATTGAGAGCCCAAGTGACGGATCCGTGGAGCATTCTATCAGTCACACAACAAAAACAACAAACGCGTTTTATCTTTTGTTACAGGATGCGTTTTAATCTTTTAATCATATAGACGTATTTTCGAGTGAACCTACATTTCGAATCTGTACAGCTGTACACAGATACGAGAGAGAGAGGTACGCTTTTTTGATACTTGTGTTGTCATGTGTGATCACCCGATTAAGGAATTACTACGCGTGCTCTCTCTCTTTCTCTCTCTATCTCTCTCCCTCTCTCTCTCTCTTTCTCGTACGCGCGCGCGTCATTGCTTTAGGCCAGAGGGGTCTTTCTCGTCATTAGCATATATGTTTATTACATTCAAAGACACGAAACACGAACCTCGTTTTTTTCCCTACCACGCTCCATCTCTCGCACTGTGGCATTTCTCGAATAGAGTCGAATCTCGATTTTTCCCTATCGGTTTCTATCTCTCTCTCTCTCTCTCTCTCTCTCTCTCTCTATCTCTCTCTCTCTCGCAAAGTTTGAAAATCACTCGCCTCGCACGCGATGAGAGAGGGCGAGAGATTGCGTGGCCCGGGGTGAGTGCAGAGAGGCGAGCCGACTAGACGGGCGAGTACAAGAAGAGCCGAGGAAAGGGGTGTCATTGTATAGCGCCTGAGGGAGAAGAGGGCGCGGCCCCTTGATTAGGGAGGGGCCAGAGCGACGCCGGAAGGAGTGATTCAAGGAGTGAGTCGGACTGTATTTCGATCTCTCTCTCTCTCTCTTTTTCTCTCGCACCACGGCATTTCACCCACTTCGCGAGCGATAAGAGAGAGCAGAGAGAGATCTCGCGGCAGAGGAGAGCAGAGAAAGCAAAGCATCAGATCAATCGTCGAGCCGACTAGGCGGGCGGGTACCGTACATCGCAGCGAGTACAAGAGGAACCGACGGAAGGGGCTTCATTGGACGGCGCCTGAGGGAGGAGGCGCACGGCCTGATTTGATTAGGAGGGCAAGGGCGACGCCTGAGAAAGTGAGTCAATGAGTGAGTCAAACTGTATTTCGGCCGTCTCTCTCTCTCTCTCTCTCTCTCTCTCTCTCTCGCGCGCGCGCGCGCGTGGGGGGAAATCACTCGCCTCGCCCGCGATGAGAGAGAGAGTAGGGAGAGATAGCGCGGCCGGGGAGAGCGCAGAGAACGGCTGCTGTCAGACGGCGCGCCGGCCGGGTACAAAAGGACGCGGCGAGCACAAAGGAGCCGAGAGGAGGGGCTTGATCGGACAGCGCCTGAGGGAGGGGCGGGGCTCCAAGGGGCGGAGCGTGAGGAGCGTGAAAGGGGCAGGGAATAAAAGGGCGGTGCCTAAAGGGGCGGTGCCTAAAGGGGCGGTGCCTAAAGGGGCGGTGCTTGAAGGGGCGGTGCCTAAAGGGGCGGAGCCATTCTACGCTCCGCCCCCCGTAGCTCCGCCCATTATCGATTGACTCCTAGGGACCTCCCATATCTCTTCGTAGATCTACGAAATGAGTTCGTAGTTCTACGAAATGAGTTTGCAAATCTACGAAATGAGTTCGTAGATCTACGAAATGAGTTCGTAGTTCTACGAAATGAGCTCGTAGATCTACGAAATGAGTTCGTAGTTCTACGAAATGAGCTCGTAGATCTACAAAATGAGTTCGTAGTTCTACGAAATGAGCTCGTAGATCTACGAATTGAGTTCGTAGTTCTCTAAACATCTTTGTGAAAAGTTCTGAACACATGAAAATGTTTGTGAAAAATGCTAAACTGTTCTACGGAAAAGTTCTAAACTCCTGAACACTTTTGTGAAAAGTTCTAAACTATTCTAGGGAAAAGTTCTAAACTCCTGAACATCTTTGTGAAAAGTTCTTAACTGTTCTAGGGAAAAGTTCTAAACTCCTGAACATCTTTGTGAAAAGTTCTGAACTGTTCTAGAAGAAAGTTCTAAACTCCTGAACATCTTTGTGAAAAGTTCTAAACTGTTCAGGGAAAAAAGTTCTGAACTCCTGAACATCTTTGTGAAAAGTTCTTAATTGTTCCAGGAAAAGTTCTTAACTTCTGAACAGCTTTGTGAAAAGTTTAAAACTGTTCAGGGAAAAGTTCTTAACACATGAACATCTTTGTGAAAAGTTCTAAACTCCTGAATATCTTTGTGAAAAGTTCTAAACCCCTAAACATCTTTGTGAAAAGTTCTAAACTGTTCTAGGGAAAAGTTCTAAATTCCTCAACATCTTTGTGAAAAGTTCTAAACTATTCTAGGGAAAAGTTCTAAACTACTGAACATCTTTGTGAAAAGTTCTGAACTGTTCTAGGGAAAAGTTCTAAACTCCTGAACATCTTTGTGAAAAGTTCTAAACTGTTCTAGGGTAAAGTTCTAAACCCCTAAACATCTTTAAGAAAAGTTCTGAACACATGAATATCTTTGAGAAAAGTTCTAAACCCCTAAACATCTTTGTGAAAAGTTCTAAACTGTTCTAGGGAAAAGTTCTAAATTCCTGAACATCTTTGTGAAAAGTTCTAAACTATTCTAGGAAAAAGTTCTAAACTCCTGAACATCTTTGTGAAAAGTTCTAAACTGTTCTAGGGTAAAGTTCTAAACCCCTAAACATCTTTGTGAAAAGTTCTGAACACATGAATATCTTTGTGAAAAGTTCTAAACCCCTAAACATCTTTGTGAAAAGTTCTAAACTGTTCTAGGGAAAAGTTCTAAATTCCTGAACATCTTTGTGAAAAGTTTTAAACTGTTCTAGGGAAAAGTTCTAAACTCCTGAACATCTTTGTGAAAAGTTCTGAACTGTTCTAGGGAAAAGTTCTGAATTTCTGAACATCTTTGTGAAAAGTTCTAAACTATTCTAGGGAAAAGTTCTAAACTCCTGAACATCTTTGTGAAAAGTTCTGAACTGTTCTAGAAGAAAGTTCTAAACTCCTGAACATCTTTGTGAAAAGTTCTAAACTGTTCAGGGAAAAAAGTTCTGAACTCCTGAACATCTTTGTGAAAAGTTCTTAATTGTTCCAGGAAAAGTTCTTAACTTTTGAACAGCTTTGTGAAAAGTTTAAAACTGTTCAGAGAAAAGTTCTTAACACATGAACATCTTTGTGAAAAGTTCTAAACTCCTGAATATCTTTGAGAAAAGTTCTAAACCCCTAAACATCTTTGTGAAAAGTTCTAAACTGTTCTAGGGAAAAGTTCTAAATTCCTGAACATCTTTGTGAAAAGTTCTAAACTATTCTAGGGAAAAGTTCTGAACTACTGAACATCTTTGTGAAAAGTTCTGAACTGTTCTAGGGAAAAGTTCTAAACTCCTGAACATCTTTGTGAAAAGTTCTAAACTGTTCTAGGGTAAAGTTCTAAACCCCTAAACATCTTTGTGAAAAGTTCTGAACACATGAATATCTTTGTGAAAAGTTCTAAACCCCTAAACATCTTTGTGAAAAGTTCTAAACTGTTCTAGGGAAAAGTTCTAAATTCCTGAACATCTTTGTGAAAAGTTCTAAACTATTCTAGGAAAAAGTTCTAAACTACTGAACATCTTTGTGAAAAATGCTAAACTGTTCTACGGAAAAGTTCTAAACTACTGAACATATTTGTGAAAAGTTCTGAACTGTTCTAGGGAAAAGTTCTAAACTCCTGAACATCTTTGTGAAAAGTTCTAAACCCCTAAACATCTTTGTGAAAAGTTCTAAACTGTTCTAGGGAAAAGTTCTAAATTCCTGAACATCTTTGTGAAAAGTTCTAAACTGTTCTAGGGAAAAGTTCTGAATTTCTGAACATCTTTGTGAAAAGTTCTAAACTATTCTAGGGAAAAGTTCTAAACTCCTGAACATCTTTGTGAAAAGTTCTAAACTGTTCTAGGGAAAAGTTCTAAACCCCTAAACATCTTTGTGAAAAGTTCTAAACTGTTCTAGGGAAAAGTTCTAAACTCCTGAACATCTTTGTGAAAAGTTCTAAACCCCTAAACATCTTCGTGAAAAGTTCTAAACTGTTCTAGGGAAAAGTTCTAAACCCCTAAACATCTTTGTGAAAAGTTCTAAACTGTTCTAGGGAAAAGTTCTGAATTTCTGAACATCTTTGTGAAAAGTTCTAAACTGTTCTAGGGTAAAGTTCTAAACCTCTAAACATCTTTGTGAAAAGTTCTGAACACATGAAAATGTTTGTGAAAAATGCTAAACTGTTCTACGGAAAAGTTCTAAACTCCTGAACATTTTTGTGAAAAGTTCTAAACTATTCTAGGGAAAAGTTCTAAACTCCTGAACATCTTTGTGAAAAGTTCTTAACTGTTCTAGGGAAAAGTTCTAAACTCCTGAACATCTTTGTGAAAAGTTCTGAACTGTTCTAGAAGAAAGTTCTAAACTCCTGAACATCTTTGTGAAAAGTTCTAAACTGTTCAGGGAAAAAAGTTCTGAACTCCTGAACATCTTTGTGAAAAGTTCTTAATTGTTCCAGGAAAAGTTCTTAACTTCTGAACAGCTTTGTGAAAAGTTTAAAACTGTTCAGGGAAAAGTTCTTAACACATGAACATCTTTGTGAAAAGTTCTAAACTCCTGAATATCTTTGTGAAAAGTTCTAAACCCCTAAACATCTTTGTGAAAAGTTCTAAACTGTTCTAGGGAAAAGTTCTAAATTCCTGAACATCTTTGTGAAAAGTTCTAAACTATTCTAGGGAAAAGTTCTAAACTACTGAACATCTTTGTGAAAAGTTCTGAACTGTTCTAGGGAAAAGTTCTAAACTCCTGAACATCTTTGTGAAAAGTTCTAAACTGTTCTAGGGTGAAGTTCTAAACCCCTAAACATCTTTAAGAAAAGTTCTGAACACATGAATATCTTTGTGAAAAGTTCTAAACCCCTAAACATCTTTGTGAAAAGTTCTAAACTGTTCTAGGGAAAAGTTCTAAATTCCTGAACATCTTTGTGAAAAGTTCTAAACTATTCTAGGGAAAAGTTCTAAACTCCTGAACATCTTTGTGAAAAGTTCTAAACTGTTCTAGGGTAAAGTTCTAAACCCCTAAACATCTTTGTGAAAAGTTCTGAACACATGAATATCTTTGTGAAAAGTTCTAAACCCCTAAACATCTTTGTGAAAAGTTCTAAACTGTTCTAGGGAAAAGTTCTAAATTCCTGAACATCTTTGTGAAAAGTTCTAAACTGTTCTAGGGAAAAGTTCTAAACTCCTGAACATCTTTGTGAAAAGTTCTAAACCTCTAAACATCTTCGTGAAAAGTTCTAAACTGTTCTAGGGAAAAGTTCTAAACCCCTAAACATCTTTGTGAAAAGTTCTAAACTGTTCTAGGGAAAAGTTCTGAATTTCTGAACATCTTTGTGAAAAGTTCTAAACTATTCTAGGGAAAAGTTCTAAACTCCTGAACATCTTTGTGAAAAGTTCTGAACTGTTCTAGAAGAAAGTTCTAAACTCCTGAACATCTTTGTGAAAAGTTCTAAACTGTTCAGGGAAAAAAGTTCTGAACTCCTGAACATCTTTGTGAAAAGTTCTTAATTGTTCCAGGAAAAGTTCTTAACTTCTGAACAGCTTTGTGAAAAGTTTAAAACTGTTCAGGGAAAAGTTCTTAACACATGAACATCTTTGTGAAAAGTTCTAAACTCCTGAATATCTTTGTGAAAAGTTCTAAACCCCTAAAAATCTTTGTGAAAAGTTCTAAACTGTTCTAGGGAAAAGTTCTAAATTCCTGAACATCTTTGTGAAAAGTTCTAAACTATTCTGGGGAAAAGTTCTAAACTACTGAACATCTTTGTGAAAAGTTCTAAACTGTTCTAGGGAAAAGTTCTAAACTCCTGAACATCTTTGTGAAAAATTCTTAACTGTTCTAGGGTAAAGTTCTAAACTCCTGAACATCTTTGTGAAAAGTTGTGAACTGTTCAGGGAAAAAAGTTCTGAACTCCTGAACATCTTTGTGAAAAGTTCTTAATTGTTCCAGGAAAAGTTCTTAACTTCTGAACAGCTTTGTGAAAAGTTTAAAACTGTTCAGGGAAAAGTTCTTAACACATGAACATCTTTGTGAAAAGTTCTAAACTCCTGAATATCTTTGTGAAAAGTTCTAAACCCCTAAACATCTTTGTGAAAAGTTCTAAACTGTTCTAGGGAAAAGTTCTAAACTCCTGAACATCTTTGTGAAAAGTTCTAAACCCCTAAACATCTTCGTGAAAAGTTCTAAACTGTTCTAGGGAAAAGTTCTAAACCCCTAAACATCTTTGTGAAAAGTTCTAAACTCTTCTAGGGAAAAGTTCTGAATTTCTGAACATCTTTGTGAAAAGTTCTAAACTGTTCTAGGGTAAAGTTCTAAACCTCTAAACATCTTTGTGAAAAGTTCTGAACACATGAAAATGTTTGTGAAAAATGCTAAACTGTTCTACGGAAAAGTTCTAAACTCCTGAACATTTTTGTGAAAAGTTCTAAACTATTCTAGGGAAAAGTTCTAAACTCCTGAACATCTTTGTGAAAAGTTCTTAACTGTTCTAGGGAAAAGTTCTAAACTCCTGAACATCTTTGTGAAAAGTTCTGAACTGTTCTAGAAGAAAGTTCTAAACTCCTGAACATCTTTGTGAAAAGTTCTAAACTGTTCAGGGAAAAAAGTTCTGAACTCCTGAACATCTTTGTGAAAAGTTCTTAATTGTTCCAGGAAAAGTTCTTAACTTCTGAACAGCTTTGTGAAAAGTTTAAACTGTTCAGGGAAAAGTTCTTAACACATGAACATCTTTGTGAAAAGTTCTAAACTCCTGAATATCTTTGTGAAAAGTTCTAAACCCCTAAACATCTTCGTGAAAAGTTCTAAACTGTTCTAGGGAAAAGTTCTAAACCCCTAAACATCTTTGTGAAAAGTTCTAAACTCTTCTAGGGAAAAGTTCTGAATTTCTGAACATCTTTGTGAAAAGTTCTAAACTGTTCTAGGGTAAAGTTCTAAACCTCTAAACATCTTTGTGAAAAGTTCTGAACACATGAAAATGTTTGTGAAAAATGCTAAACTGTTCTACGGAAAAGTTCTAAACTCCTGAACATTTTTGTGAAAAGTTCTAAACTATTCTAGGGAAAAGTTCTAAACTCCTGAACATCTTTGTGAAAAGTTCTTAACTGTTCTAGGGAAAAGTTCTAAACTCCTGAACATCTTTGTGAAAAGTTCTGAACTGTTCTAGAAGAAAGTTCTAAACTCCTGAACATCTTTGTGAAAAGTTCTAAACTGTTCAGGAAAAAAGTTCTGAACTCCTGAACATCTTTGTGAAAAGTTCTTAATTGTTCCAGGAAAAGTTCTTAACACATGAACATCTTTGTGAAAAGTTCTAAACTCCTGAATATCTTTGTGAAAAGTTCTAAACCCCTAAACATCTTTGTGAAAAGTTCTAAACTGTTCTAGGGAAAAGTTCTAAATTCCTGAACATCTTTGTGAAAAGTTCTAAATTATTCTAGGGAAAAGTTCTAAACTACTGAACATCTTTGTGAAAAGTTCTGAACTGTTCTAGGGAAAAGTTCTAAACTCCTGAACATCTTTGTGAAAAGTTCTAAACTGTTCTAGGAAAAGTTCTAAACCCTGAAATCTTTGTGAAAAGTTCTAAACTGTTCTAGAAAAAGTTCTAAACTCCTGAACATCTTTGTGAAAAGTTCTAAACTGTTCTAGGAAAAAGTTCTAAACTCCTGAACATCTTTGTGAAAAGTTCTAACTGTTCAGGAAAAAGTTCTAACTCCTGAACATCTTTGTGAAAAGTTTAAACTGTTCAGGGAAAAGTTCTTCCTGAACATCTTTGTGAAAAGTTCTAAACTCCTGTTCAGGAAAAGTTCTAACCCTGAACATCTTTGTGAAAAGTTCTAAACTGTTCAGGAAAAGTTCTTAACACTGAACATCTTTGTGAAAAGTTCTAAACTGAATTCTAGGTGAAAAGTTCTAAACTACTGAACATCTTTGTGAAAAGTTCTAAACTGTTCTAAGGAAAAGTTCTAAATTCCTGAACATCTTTGTGAAAAGTTCTAAACTGTTCTAGGGAAAAGTTCTAAACTCCTGAACATCTTTGTGAAAAGTTCTAAACTGTTCTAGGGAAAAGTTCTAAACTCCTGAACATCTTTGTGAAAAGTTCTAAACTGTTCTAGGGAAAAGTTCTAAACTCCTGAACATCTTTGTGAAAAGTTCTAAACTGTTCAGGGAAAAAAAGTTCTGAACTCCTGAACATCTTTGTGAAAAGTTCTAAAAATTGAATATCTTTGTGAAAAGTTCTAAACCCCTTCTGAACATCTTTGTGAAAAGTTCTAAACTGTTCTAGGGAAAAGTTCTAAATTCCTGAACATCTTTGTGAAAAGTTCTAAACTATTCTAGGGAAAAGTTCTAAACCCTGAACATCTTTGTGAAAAGTTCTAAACTGTTCTAGGGTTCTAAAGTTCTAAATCTTTGTGAAAAGTTCTAAACCTGAACATCTTTGTGAAAAGTTCTAACTGTTCTAGGGTGAAGTTCTAAACCCCTAAACATCTTTAAGAAAAGTTCTGAACACATGAATATCTTTGTGAAAAGTTCTAAACCCCTTAACATCTTTGTGAAAAGTTCTAAACTGTTCTAGGGAAAAGTTCTAATTCCTGAACATCTTTGTGAAAAGTTCTAAACTATTCTAGGGAAAAGTTCTAAACTCCTGAACATCTTTGTGAAAAGTTCTAAACTGTTCTAGGGTAAAGTTCTAAACCCCTAAACATCTTTGTGAAAAGTTCTGAACACATGAATATCTTTGTGAAAAGTTCTAAACCCCTAAACATCTTTGTGAAAAGTTCTAAACTGTTCTAGGGAAAAGTTCTAAATTCCTGAACATCTTTGTGAAAAGTTCTAAACTGTTCTAGGGAAAAGTTCTAAACTCCTGAACATCTTTGTTTAAAGTTCTAAACCTCTAAACATCTTAGTGAAAAGTTCTAAACTGTTCTAGGGAAAAGTTCTAAACCCCTAAACATCTTTGTGAAAAGTTCTAAACTGTTCTAGGGAAAAGTTCAGAATTTCTGAACATCTTTGTGAAAAGTTCTAAACTATTCTAGAAAAAGGTTTCAAAACTCCTGAACATCTTTGTGAAAAGTTCTGAACTGTTCTAGAAGAAAGTTCTAAACTCCTGAACCTGAACATCTTTGTGAAAAGTTCTAAACTGTTCTAGGGTAAAGTTTCTAAACCCCTACACATCTTTGTGAAAAGTTCTGAACACATGAATATCTTTTGTGAAAAGTTCTAAACCCCTAAACATCTTTGTGAAAAGTTCTAAACTGTTCTAGGGAAAAGTTCTAAATTCCTGAACATCTTTGTGAAAAGTTCTTAATTGTTCCAGGAAAAGTTCTTAACTTCTGAAGAGCTTTGTGAAAAAGTTTAAAACTGTTCAGGAGAAAAGTTCTTAACACATGAACATCTTTGTGAAAAGTTCTAAACCCCTGAACATCTTTGTGAAAAGTTCTAAACCCCTAAAAATCTTTGTGAAAAGTTCTAAACTGTTCTAGGGGAAAAGTTCTAAATTCCTGAACATCTTTGTGAAAAGTTCTAAACTATTCTAGGGAAAAGTTCTAAACTACTGAACATCTTTGTGAAAAGTTCTGAACTGTTCTAGGGAAAAAGTTCTAAACTCCTGAACATCTTTGTGAAAAGTTCTGAACTGTTCTAGAAGAAAGTTTCTAAACTCCTGAACATCTTTGTGAAAAGTTCTAAACTGTTCAGGGAAAAAAGTTCTGAACTCCTGAACATCTTTGTGAAAAGTTCTTAATTGTTCCAGGAAAAGTTCTTAACTTTTTGAACAGCTTTGTGAAAAGTTTAAAACTGTTCAGAGAAAAGTTCTTAACACATGAACATCTTGTGAAAAGTTCTAAACTCCTGAATATCTTTGAGAAAAGTTCTAAACCCCTAAACATCTTTGTGAAAAGTTCTAAACTGTTCTAGGGAAAAGTTCTAAATTCCTGAACATCTTGTGTGAAAAGTTCTAAACTATTCTAGGGGAAAAGTTCTGAACTACTGAACATCTTTGTGAAAAGTTCTGAACTGTTCTAGGGAAAAGTTCTAAACTCCTGAACATCTTTGTGAAAAGTTCTAAAACTGTTCTAGGGGTAAAGTTCTAAACCCACTAAACATCTTTGTGAAAAGTTCTGAACACATGAATATCTTTGTGAAAAGTTCTAAACCCCTAAACATCTTTGTGAAAAGTTCTAAACTGTTCTAGGGGAAAAGTTCTAAATTCCTGAACATCTTTGTGAAAAGTTCTAAACTATTCTAGGAAAAAGTTCTAAACTACTGAACATCTTTGTGAAAAATGCTAAACTGTTCTAACGGAAAAGTTCTAAACTACTGAACATATTTGTGAAAAGTTCTGAACTGTTCTAGGGAAAAGTTCTAAACTCCTGAACATCTTTGTGAAAAGTTCTAAACCCCTAAACATCTTTGTGAAAAGTTCTAAACTGTTTCTAGGGAAAAGTTCTAAATTCCTGAACATCTTTGTGAAAAGTTCTAAACTGTTCTAGGGAAAAGTTCTGAATTTCTGAACAGTCTTTGTGAAAAGTTCTAAACTATTCTAGGGAAAAGTTCTAAACTCCTGATACATCTTTGTGAAAAGTTCTAAACTGTTCTAGGTGAAAAGTTCTAAACCCCTAAACATCTTTGTGAAAAGTTCTAAACTGTTCTAGGGAAAAGTTTCTAAACTCCTGAACATCTTTGTGAAAAGTTCTAAACCCCTAAACATCTTCGTGAAAAGTTCTAAACTGTTCTAGGGAAAAGTTCTAAACCCCTAAACATCTTTGTGAAAAGTTCTAAACTGTTCTAGGGGAAAAGTTCTGAATTTCTGAACATCTTTGTGAAAAGTTCTAAACTGTTCTTTAGGGTAAAGTTCTAAACCTCTAAACATCTTTGTGAAAAGTTTCTGGAACACATGAAAATGTTTGTTGAAAAATGCTAAACTGTTCTACGGAAAAGTTCTAAACTCCTGAACATTTTTGTGAAAAGTTCTAAACTATTCTAGGGAAAAAGTTCTAAACTCCTGAACATCTTTGTGAAAAGTTCTTAACTGTTCTAGGGAAAAGTTCTAAACTCCTGAACATCTTTGTGAAAAGTTCTGAACTGTTCTAGAAGAAAGTTCTAAAACTCCTGAACATCTTTGTGAAAAAGTTCTAAACTGTTCAGGGAAAAAAGTTCTGAACTCCTGAACATCTTTGTGAAAAGTTCTTTAATTGTTCCAGGAAAAGTTCTTAACTTCTGAACAGCTTTGTGAAAAGTTTAAAACTGTTCAGGGAGAGAAAGTTTCTTAACACATGAACATCTTTGTGAAAAGTTCTAAACTCCTGAATATCTTTGTGAAAAGTTCTAAACCCCTAAACATCTTTGTGAAAAGTTCTAAACTGTTCTAGGGAAGAAGTTCTAAATTCCTGAACATCTTTGTGAAAAGTTCTAAACTATTCTAGGGAAAAGTTCTAAACTACTGAACATCTTTGTGAAAAGTTCTGAACTGTTCTAGGGAAAAGTTCTAAACTCCTGAACATCTTTTGTGAAAAGTTCTAAACTGTTCTAGGGTGAAGTTCTAAACCCCTAAACATCTTTAAGAAAAGTTCTGAACACATGAATATCTTGTGTGAAAAGTTCTAAACCCCTAAAACATCTTTGTGAAAAGTTCTAAACTGTTCTAGGGAAAAGTTCTAAATTCCTGAACATCTTTGTGAAAAGTTCTAAACTGTTCTAGGGGAAAAGTTCTGAATTTCTGAACATCTTTGTGAAAAGTTCTAAACTGTTCTAGGGGTAAAGTTCTAAACCTCTAAACATCTTTTGTGAAAAGTTCTGAACACATGAAAATGTTTGTGAAAAATGCTAAACTGTTTCTATACGGAAAAAGTTCTAAACTCCTGAACATTTTTGTGAAAAGTTCTAAACTATTCTAGGGAAAAGTTCTAAACTCCTGAACATCTTTGTGAAAAGTTCTTAACTGTTCTAGGGAAAAGTTCTAAACTCCTGAACATCTTTGTGAAAAGTTCTGAACTGTTCTAGAAGAAAGTTCTAAAACTCCTGAACATCTTTGTGAAAAGTTCTAAACTGTTCAGGGAAAAAAGTTCTGAACTCCTGAACAGTCTTTTGTGAAAAGTTCTTAATTGTTCCAGGAAAAGTTCTTAACTTCTGAACAGCTTTGTGAAAAGTTTAAAACTGTTCAGGGAAAAGTTCTTAACACATGAACATCTTTGTGAAAAGTTCTAAACTCCTGAATATCTTTGTGAAAAGTTCTAAAACCCCCTAAACATCTTTGTGAAAAGTTCTAAACTGTTCTAGGGAAAAGTTCTAAATTCCTGAACATCTTTGTGAAAAGTTCTAAAACTATTCTAGGGAAAAGTTCTAAACTACTGAACATCTTTGTGAAAAGTTCTGAACTGTTCTAGGGGAAAAGTTCTAAACTCCTGAACATCTTGTGAAAAGTTCTAAACTGTTCTAGGGGTGAAGTTCTAAACCCCTAAACATCTTTAAGAAAAGTTCTGAACACATGAATATCTTTGTGAAAAGTTCTAAACCCCTAAACATCTTTGTGAAAAGTTCTAAACCTGTTCTAGGGGAAAAGTTCTAAATTCCTGAAACATCTTTGTGAAAAGTTCTAAACTATTCTAGGGAAAAGTTCTAAACTCCTGAACATCTTTGTGAAAAGTTCTAAACTGTTCTAGGGTAAAGTTCTAAACCCCTAAACAATCTTTGTGAAAAGTTCTGAACACATGAATATCTTTGTGAAAAGTTCTAAACCCCTAAACATCTTTGTGAGAAAGTTCTAAACTGTGTTCTAGGGAAAAGTTCTAAATTCCTGAACATCTTTGTGAAAAGTTCTAAACTGTTCTAGGGAAAAGTTCTAAACTCCTGAACATCTTTGTGAAAAGTTCTAAACCTCTAAACATCTTCGTGAAAAGTTCTAAACTGTTCTAGGAAAAAGTTCTAAACCCCTAAACATCTTTGTGAAAAGTTCTAAACTGTTCTAGGTGAAAAGTTCTGAATTTCTGAACATCTTTGTGAAAAGTTTCTAAACATCTTTGTGAAAAGTTCTAAACTGTTCTAGGGAAAAGTTCTAAATTCCTGAACATCTAAAGTTCTAAACTGTTCTAGGGAAAAGTTCTAAACTCCTGAACATCTTTGTGAAAAGTTCTAAACCTCTAAACATCTTCGTGAAAAGTTCTAAACTGTTCTAGGAAAAGTTCTAAACCCCTAAACATCTTTGTGAAAAGTTCTAAACTGTTCTAGGGAAAAGTTCTGAATTTCTGAACATCTTTGTGAAAAGTTCTAAACTATTCTAGGGAAAAGTTCTAAACTCCTGAACATAAAAGTTTCTAAACTGTTCAGGGAAAAAAGTTCTGAACTCCTGAACATCTTTGTGAAAAGTTCTTAATTGTTCCAGGAAAAGTTCTTAACTTCTGAACAGCTTTGTGAAAAGTTTAAAACTGTTCAGGAAAAGTTTCTTACACATGAACATCTTTGTGAAAAGTATCTAAACTCCTGAATATCTTTGTGAAAAAGTTCTAAACCCCTAAAAATCTTTGTGAAAAGTTCTAAACTGTTCTAGGGAAAAGTTCTAAATTCCTGAACATCTTTGTGAAAAGTTCTAAACTATTCTGGGGAAAAGTTCTAAACTACTGAACATCTTTGTGAAAAGTTCTAAACTGTTCTAGGGAAAAGTTCTAAACTCCTGAACATCTTTGTGAAAATTCTTAACTGTTCTAGGGTAAAGTTCTAAACTCCTGAACATCTTTGTGAAAAGTTTGTGAACTGTTCAGGGAAAAAAGTTCTGAACTCCTGAACATCTTTGTGAAAAGTTCTTAATTGTTCCAGGAAAAGTTCTTAACTTCTGAAACAGCTTTGTGAAAAGTTTAAAACTGTTCAGGGGAAAAGTTCTTAACACATGAACATCTTTGTGAAAAGTTCTAAACTCCTGAATATCTTTGTGAAAAGTTCTAAACCCCTAAACATCTTTGTGAAAAGTTCTAAAACTGTTCTAGGGAAAAGTTCTAAACTCCTGAACATCTTTGTGAAAAGTTCTAAACCCCTAAACATCTTCGTGAAAAGTTCTAAACTGTTCTAGGGAAAAGTTCTAAACCCCTAAACATCTTTGTGAAACATCTTCGTGAAAAGTTCTAAACTGTTCTAGGGAAAAGTTCTAAACCCTAAACATCTTTGTGAAAAGTTCTAAACTCTTCTAGGAAAAGTTCTGAATTTCTGAACATCTTTGTGAAAAGTTCTAAACTGTTCTAGGGTAAAGTTCTAAACCTCTAAACATCTTTGTGAAAAGTTCTGAACACATGAAAATGTTTGTGAAAAATGCTAAACTGTTCTACGGAAAAGTTCTAAACTCCTGAACATTTTTGTGAAAAGTTCTAAACTATTCTAGGGAAAAGTTCTAAACTCCTGAACATCTTTGTGAAAAGTTCTTAACTGTTCTAGGGAAAAGTTCTAAACTCCTGAACATCTTTGTGAAAAGTTCTGAACTGTTCTAGAAGAAAGTTCTAAACTCCTGAACATCTTTGTGAAAAGTTCTAAACTGTTCAGGGAAAAAAGTTCTGAACTCCTGAACATCTTTGTGAAAAGTTCTTAATTGTTCCAGGAAAAGTTCTTAACTTCTGAACAGCTTTGTGAAAAGTTTAAACTGTTCAGGGAAAAGTTCTTAACACATGAACATCTTTGTGAAAAGTTCTAAACTCCTGAATATCTTTGTGAAAAGTTCTAAACCCCTAAACATCTTCGTGAAAAGTTCTAAACTGTTCTAGGGAAAAGTTCTAAACCCCTAAACATCTTTGTGAAAAGTTCTAAACTCTTCTAGGGAAAAGTTCTGAATTTCTGAACATCTTTGTGAAAAGTTCTAAACTGTTCTAGGGTAAAGTTCTAAACCTCTAAACATCTTTGTGAAAAGTTCTGAACACATGAAAATGTTTGTGAAAAATGCTAAACTGTTCTACGGAAAAGTTCTAAACTCCTGAACATTTTTGTGAAAAGTTCTAAACTATTCTAGGGAAAAGTTCTAAACTCCTGAACATCTTTGTGAAAAGTTCTTAACTGTTCTAGGGAAAAGTTCTAAACTCCTGAACATCTTTGTGAAAAGTTCTGAACTGTTCTAGAAGAAAGTTCTAAACTCCTGAACATCTTTGTGAAAAGTTCTAAACTGTTCAGGGAAAAAAGTTCTGAACTCCTGAACATCTTTGTGAAAAGTTCTTAATTGTTCCAGGAAAAGTTCTTAACTTCTGAACAGCTTTGTGAAAAGTTTAAACTGTTCAGGGAAAAGTTCTTAACACATGAACATCTTTGTGAAAAGTTCTAAACTCCTGAATATCTTTGTGAAAAGTTCTAAACCCCTAAACATCTTTGTGAAAAGTTCTAAACTGTTCTAGGGAAAAGTTCTAAATTCCTGAACATCTTTGTGAAAAGTTCTAAATTATTCTAGGGAAAAGTTCTAAACTACTGAACATCTTTGTGAAAAGTTCTGAACTGTTCTAGGGAAAAGTTCTAAACTCCTGAACATCTTTGTGAAAAGTTCTAAACTGTTCTAGGGTGAAGTTCTAAACCCCTAAACATCTTTAAGAAAAGTTCTGAACACATGAATATCTTTGTGAAAAGTTCTAAACTATTCTAGGAAAAAGTTCTAAACTCCTGAACATCTTTGTGAAAAGTTCTGAACTGTTCTAGAAGAAAGTTCTAAACTCCTGAACATCTTTGTGAAAAGTTCTAAACTGTTCAGGGAAAAAAGTTCTGAACTCCTGAACATCTTTGTGAAAAGTTCTTAATTGTTCCAGGAAAAGTTCTTAACTTCTGAACAGCTTTGTGAAAAGTTTAAAACTGTTCAGGGAAAAGTTCTTAACACATGAACATCTTTGTGAAAAGTTCTAAACTCCTGAATATCTTTGTGAAAAGTTCTAAACCCCTAAAAATCTTTGTGAAAAGTTCTAAACTGTTCTAAGGAAAAGTTCTAAATTCCTGAACATCTTTGTGAAAAGTTCTAAACTATTCTAGGGAAAAGTTCTAAACTACTGAACATCTTTGTGAAAAGTTCTGAACTGTTCTAGGGAAAAGTTCTAAACTCCTGAACATCTTTGTGAAAAGTTCTAAACTGTTCTAGGGTAAAGTTCTAAACTCCTGAACATCTTTGTGAAAAGTTCTAAACTGTTCAGGGAAAAAAAGTTCTGAACTCCTGAACATCTTTGTGAAAAGTTCTAAATTGTTCCAGGAAAAGTTCTTAACTTCTGAACAGCTTTGTGAAAAGTTTAAAACTGTTCAGGGAAAAGTTCTTAACACATGAACATCTTTGTGAAAAGTTCTAAACTCCTGAATATCTTTGTGAAAAGTTCTAAACCCCTAAACATCTTTGTGAAAAGTTCTAAACTGTTCTAGGGAAAAGTTCTAAATTCCTGAACATCTTTGTGAAAAGTTCTAAACTATTCTAGGGAAAAGTTCTAAACTACTGAACATCTTTGTGAAAAGTTCTGAACTGTTCTAGGGAAAAGTTCTAAACTCCTGAACATCTTTGTGAAAAGTTCTAAACTGTTCTAGGGTGAAGTTCTAAACCCCTAAACATCTTTAAGAAAAGTTCTGAACACATGAATATCTTTGTGAAAAGTTCTAAACCCCTTAACATCTTTGTGAAAAGTTCTAAACTGTTCTAGGGAAAAGTTCTAAATTCCTGAACATCTTTGTGAAAAGTTCTAAACTATTCTAGGGAAAAGTTCTAAACTCCTGAACATCTTTGTGAAAAGTTCTAAACTGTTCTAGGGTAAAGTTCTAAACCCCTAAACATCTTTGTGAAAAGTTCTGAACACATGAATATCTTTGTGAAAAGTTCTAAACCCCTAAACATCTTTGTGAAAAGTTCTAAACTGTTCTAGGGAAAAGTTCTAAATTCCTGAACATCTTTGTGAAAAGTTCTAAACTGTTCTAGGGAAAAGTTCTAAACTCCTGAACATCTTTGTTTAAAGTTCTAAACCTCTAAACATCTTAGTGAAAAGTTCTAAACTGTTCTAGGGAAAAGTTCTAAACCCCTAAACATCTTTGTGAAAAGTTCTAAACTGTTCTAGGGAAAAGTTCAGAATTTCTGAACATCTTTGTGAAAAGTTCTAAACTATTCTAGAAAAAGGTTTCAAAACTCCTGAACATCTTTGTGAAAAGTTCTGAACTGTTCTAGAAGAAAGTTCTAAACTCCTGAACATCTTTGTGAAAAGTTCTAAACTGTTCAGGGAAAAAAGTTCTGAACTCCTGAACATCTTTGTGAAAAGTTCTTAATTGTTCCAGGAAAAGTTCTTAACTTCTGAACAGCTTTGTGAAAAGTTTAAAACTGTTCAGGGAAAAGTTCTTAACACATGAACATCTTTGTGAAAAGTTCTAAACTCCTGAATATCTTTGTGAAAAGTTCTAAACCCCTAAAAATCTTTGTGAAAAGTTCTAAACTGTTCTAGGGAAAAGTTCTAAATTCCTGAACATCTTTGTGAAAAGTTCTAAACTATTCTAGGGAAAAGTTCTAAACTCCTGAACATCTTTGTGAAAAGTTCTAAACTGTTCTAGGGTAAAGTTCTAAACCCCTACACATCTTTGTGAAAAGTTCTGAACACATGAATATCTTTGTGAAAAGTTCTAAACCCCTAAACATCTTTGTGAAAAGTTCTAAACTGTTCTAGGGAAAAGTTCTAAATTCCTGAACATCTTTGTGAAAAGTTCTTAATTGTTCCAGGAAAAGTTCTTAACTTCTGAAGAGCTTTGTGAAAAGTTTAAAACTGTTCAGGGAAAAGTTCTTAACACATGAACATCTTTGTGAAAAGTTCTAAACCCCTGAACATCTTTGTGAAAAGTTCTAAACCCCTAAAAATCTTTGTGAAAAGTTCTAAACTGTTCTAGGGAAAAGTTCTAAATTCCTGAACATCTTTGTGAAAAGTTCTAAACTATTCTAGGGAAAAGTTCTAAACTACTGAACATCTTTGTGAAAAGTTCTGAACTGTTCTAGGGAAAAGTTCTAAACTCCTGAACATCTTTGTGAAAAGTTCTGAACTGTTCTAGAAGAAAGTTCTAAACTCCTGAACATCTTTGTGAAAAGTTCTAAACTGTTCAGGGAAAAAAGTTCTGAACTCCTGAACATCTTTGTGAAAAGTTCTTAATTGTTCCAGGAAAAGTTCTTAACTTTTGAACAGCTTTGTGAAAAGTTTAAAACTGTTCAGAGAAAAGTTCTTAACACATGAACATCTTTGTGAAAAGTTCTAAACTCCTGAATATCTTTGAGAAAAGTTCTAAACCCCTAAACATCTTTGTGAAAAGTTCTAAACTGTTCTAGGGAAAAGTTCTAAATTCCTGAACATCTTTGTGAAAAGTTCTAAACTATTCTAGGGAAAAGTTCTGAACTACTGAACATCTTTGTGAAAAGTTCTGAACTGTTCTAGGGAAAAGTTCTAAACTCCTGAACATCTTTGTGAAAAGTTCTAAACTGTTCTAGGGTAAAGTTCTAAACCCCTAAACATCTTTGTGAAAAGTTCTGAACACATGAATATCTTTGTGAAAAGTTCTAAACCCCTAAACATCTTTGTGAAAAGTTCTAAACTGTTCTAGGGAAAAGTTCTAAATTCCTGAACATCTTTGTGAAAAGTTCTAAACTATTCTAGGAAAAAGTTCTAAACTACTGAACATCTTTGTGAAAAATGCTAAACTGTTCTACGGAAAAGTTCTAAACTACTGAACATATTTGTGAAAAGTTCTGAACTGTTCTAGGGAAAAGTTCTAAACTCCTGAACATCTTTGTGAAAAGTTCTAAACCCCTAAACATCTTTGTGAAAAGTTCTAAACTGTTCTAGGGAAAAGTTCTAAATTCCTGAACATCTTTGTGAAAAGTTCTAAACTGTTCTAGGGAAAAGTTCTGAATTTCTGAACATCTTTGTGAAAAGTTCTAAACTATTCTAGGGAAAAGTTCTAAACTCCTGAACATCTTTGTGAAAAGTTCTAAACTGTTCTAGGGAAAAGTTCTAAACCCCTAAACATCTTTGTGAAAAGTTCTAAACTGTTCTAGGGAAAAGTTCTAAACTCCTGAACATCTTTGTGAAAAGTTCTAAACCCCTAAACATCTTCGTGAAAAGTTCTAAACTGTTCTAGGGAAAAGTTCTAAACCCCTAAACATCTTTGTGAAAAGTTCTAAACTGTTCTAGGGAAAAGTTCTGAATTTCTGAACATCTTTGTGAAAAGTTCTAAACTGTTCTAGGGTAAAGTTCTAAACCTCTAAACATCTTTGTGAAAAGTTCTGAACACATGAAAATGTTTGTGAAAAATGCTAAACTGTTCTACGGAAAAGTTCTAAACTCCTGAACATTTTTGTGAAAAGTTCTAAACTATTCTAGGGAAAAGTTCTAAACTCCTGAACATCTTTGTGAAAAGTTCTTAACTGTTCTAGGGAAAAGTTCTAAACTCCTGAACATCTTTGTGAAAAGTTCTGAACTGTTCTAGAAGAAAGTTCTAAACTCCTGAACATCTTTGTGAAAAGTTCTAAACTGTTCAGGGAAAAAAGTTCTGAACTCCTGAACATCTTTGTGAAAAGTTCCTAATTGTTCCAGGAAAAGTTCTTAACTTCTGAACAGCTTTGTGAAAAGTTTAAAACTGTTCAGGGAAAAGTTCTTAACACATGAACATCTTTGTGAAAAGTTCTAAACTCCTGAATATCTTTGTGAAAAGTTCTAAACCCCTAAACATCTTTGTGAAAAGTTCTAAACTGTTCTAGGGAAAAGTTCTAAATTCCTGAACATCTTTGTGAAAAGTTCTAAACTATTCTAGGGAAAAGTTCTAAACTACTGAACATCTTTGTGAAAAGTTCTGAACTGTTCTAGGGAAAAGTTCTAAACTCCTGAACATCTTTGTGAAAAGTTCTAAACTGTTCTAGGGTGAAGTTCTAAACCCCTAAACATCTTTAAGAAAAGTTCTGAACACATGAATATCTTTGTGAAAAGTTCTAAACCCCTAAACATCTTTGTGAAAAGTTCTAAACTGTTCTAGGGAAAAGTTCTAAATTCCTGAACATCTTTGTGAAAAGTTCTAAACTATTCTAGGGAAAAGTTCTAAACTCCTGAACATCTTTGTGAAAAGTTCTAAACTGTTCTAGGGTAAAGTTCTAAACCCCTAAACATCTTTGTGAAAAGTTCTGAACACATGAATATCTTTGTGAAAAGTTCTAAACCCCTAAACATCTTTGTGAAAAGTTCTAAACTGTTCTAGGGAAAAGTTCTAAATTCCTGAACATCTTTGTGAAAAGTTCTAAACTGTTCTAGGGAAAAGTTCTAAACTCCTGAACATCTTTGTGAAAAGTTCTAAACCTCTAAACATCTTCGTGAAAAGTTCTAAACTGTTCTAGGGAAAAGTTCTAAACCCCTAAACATCTTTGTGAAAAGTTCTAAACTGTTCTAGGGAAAAGTTCTGAATTTCTGAACATCTTTGTGAAAAGTTCTAAACTATTCTAGGGAAAAGTTCTAAACTCCTGAACATCTTTGTGAAAAGTTCTGAACTGTTCTAGAAGAAAGTTCTAAACTCCTGAACATCTTTGTGAAAAGTTCTAAACTGTTCAGGGAAAAAAGTTCTGAACTCCTGAACATCTTTGTGAAAAGTTCTTAATTGTTCCAGGAAAAGTTCTTAACTTCTGAACAGCTTTGTGAAAAGTTTAAAACTGTTCAGGGAAAAGTTCTTAACACATGAACATCTTTGTGAAAAGTTCTAAACTCCTGAATATCTTTGTGAAAAGTTCTAAACCCCTAAAAATCTTTGTGAAAAGTTCTAAACTGTTCTAGGGAAAAGTTCTAAATTCCTGAACATCTTTGTGAAAAGTTCTAAACTATTCTGGGGAAAAGTTCTAAACTACTGAACATCTTTGTGAAAAGTTCTAAACTGTTCTAGGGAAAAGTTCTAAACTCCTGAACATCTTTGTGAAAAATTCTTAACTGTTCTAGGGTTAAGTTCTAAACTCCTGAACATCTTTGTGAAAAGTTGTGAACTGTTCAGGGAAAAAAGTTCTGAACTCCTGAACATCTTTGTGAAAAGTTCTTAATTGTTCCAGGAAAAGTTCTTAACTTCTGAACAGCTTTGTGAAAAGTTTAAAACTGTTCAGGGAAAAGTTCTTAACACATGAACATCTTTGTGAAAAGTTCTAAACTCCTGAATATCTTTGTGAAAAGTTCTAAACCCCTAAACATCTTTGTGAAAAGTTCTAAACTGTTCTAGGGAAAAGTTCTAAACTCCTGAACATCTTTGTGAAAAGTTCTAAACCCCTAAACATCTTCGTGAAAAGTTCTAAACTGTTCTAGGGAAAAGTTCTAAACCCCTAAACATCTTTGTGAAAAGTTCTAAACTCTTCTAGGGAAAAGTTCTGAATTTCTGAACATCTTTGTGAAAAGTTCTAAACTGTTCTAGGGTAAAGTTCTAAACCTCTAAACATCTTTGTGAAAAGTTCTGAACACATGAAAATGTTTGTGAAAAATGCTAAACTGTTCTACGGAAAAGTTCTAAACTCCTGAACATTTTTGTGAAAAGTTCTAAACTATTCTAGGGAAAAGTTCTAAACTCCTGAACATCTTTGTGAAAAGTTCTTAACTGTTCTAGGGAAAAGTTCTAAACTCCTGAACATCTTTGTGAAAAGTTCTGAACTGTTCTAGAAGAAAGTTCTAAACTCCTGAACATCTTTGTGAAAAGTTCTAAACTGTTCAGGGAAAAAAGTTCTGAACTCCTGAACATCTTTGTGAAAAGTTCTTAATTGTTCCAGGAAAAGTTCTTAACTTCTGAACAGCTTTGTGAAAAGTTTAAACTGTTCAGGGAAAAGTTCTTAACACATGAACATCTTTGTGAAAAGTTCTAAACTCCTGAATATCTTTGTGAAAAGTTCTAAACCCCTAAACATCTTCGTGAAAAGTTCTAAACTGTTCTAGGGAAAAGTTCTAAACCCCTAAACATCTTTGTGAAAAGTTCTAAACTCTTCTAGGGAAAAGTTCTGAATTTCTGAACATCTTTGTGAAAAGTTCTAAACTGTTCTAGGGTAAAGTTCTAAACCTCTAAACATCTTTGTGAAAAGTTCTGAACACATGAAAATGTTTGTGAAAAATGCTAAACTGTTCTACGGAAAAGTTCTAAACTCCTGAACATTTTTGTGAAAAGTTCTAAACTATTCTAGGGAAAAGTTCTAAACTCCTGAACATCTTTGTGAAAAGTTCTTAACTGTTCTAGGGAAAAGTTCTAAACTCCTGAACATCTTTGTGAAAAGTTCTGAACTGTTCTAGAAGAAAGTTCTAAACTCCTGAACATCTTTGTGAAAAGTTCTAAACTGTTCAGGGAAAAAAGTTCTGAACTCCTGAACATCTTTGTGAAAAGTTCTTAATTGTTCCAGGAAAAGTTCTTAACTTCTGAACAGCTTTGTGAAAAGTTTAAACTGTTCAGGGAAAAGTTCTTAACACATGAACATCTTTGTGAAAAGTTCTAAACTCCTGAATATCTTTGTGAAAAGTTCTAAACCCCTAAACATCTTTGTGAAAAGTTCTAAACTGTTCTAGGGAAAAGTTCTAAATTCCTGAACATCTTTGTGAAAAGTTCTAAATTATTCTAGGGAAAAGTTCTAAACTACTGAACATCTTTGTGAAAAGTTCTGAACTGTTCTAGGGAAAAGTTCTAAACTCCTGAACATCTTTGTGAAAAGTTCTAAACTGTTCTAGGGTGAAGTTCTAAACCCCTAAACATCTTTAAGAAAAGTTCTGAACACATGAATATCTTTGTGAAAAGTTCTAAACTATTCTAGGAAAAAGTTCTAAACTCCTGAACATCTTTGTGAAAAGTTCTGAACTGTTCTAGAAGAAAGTTCTAAACTCCTGAACATCTTTGTGAAAAGTTCTAAACTGTTCAGGGAAAAAAGTTCTGAACTCCTGAACATCTTTGTGAAAAGTTCTTAATTGTTCCAGGAAAAGTTCTTAACTTCTGAACAGCTTTGTGAAAAGTTTAAAACTGTTCAGGGAAAAGTTCTTAACACATGAACATCTTTGTGAAAAGTTCTAAACTCCTGAATATCTTTGTGAAAAGTTCTAAACCCCTAAAAATCTTTGTGAAAAGTTCTAAACTGTTCTAAGGAAAAGTTCTAAATTCCTGAACATCTTTGTGAAAAGTTCTAAACTATTCTAGGGAAAAGTTCTAAACTACTGAACATCTTTGTGAAAAGTTCTGAACTGTTCTAGGGAAAAGTTCTAAACTCCTGAACATCTTTGTGAAAAGTTCTAAACTGTTCTAGGGTAAAGTTCTAAACTCCTGAACATCTTTGTGAAAAGTTCTAAACTGTTCAGGGAAAAAAAGTTCTGAACTCCTGAACATCTTTGTGAAAAGTTCTAAATTGTTCCAGGAAAAGTTCTTAACTTCTGAACAGCTTTGTGAAAAGTTTAAAACTGTTCAGGGAAAAGTTCTTAACACATGAACATCTTTGTGAAAAGTTCTAAACTCCTGAATATCTTTGTGAAAAGTTCTAAACCCCTAAACATCTTTGTGAAAAGTTCTAAACTGTTCTAGGGAAAAGTTCTAAATTCCTGAACATCTTTGTGAAAAGTTCTAAACTATTCTAGGGAAAAGTTCTAAACTACTGAACATCTTTGTGAAAAGTTCTGAACTGTTCTAGGGAAAAGTTCTAAACTCCTGAACATCTTTGTGAAAAGTTCTAAACTGTTCTAGGGTGAAGTTCTAAACCCCTAAACATCTTTAAGAAAAGTTCTGAACACATGAATATCTTTGTGAAAAGTTCTAAACCCCTTAACATCTTTGTGAAAAGTTCTAAACTGTTCTAGGGAAAAGTTCTAAATTCCTGAACATCTTTGTGAAAAGTTCTAAACTATTCTAGGGAAAAGTTCTAAACTCCTGAACATCTTTGTGAAAAGTTCTAAACTGTTCTAGGGTAAAGTTCTAAACCCCTAAACATCTTTGTGAAAAGTTCTGAACACATGAATATCTTTGTGAAAAGTTCTAAACCCCTAAACATCTTTGTGAAAAGTTCTAAACTGTTCTAGGGAAAAGTTCTAAATTCCTGAACATCTTTGTGAAAAGTTCTAAACTGTTCTAGGGAAAAGTTCTAAACTCCTGAACATCTTTGTTTAAAGTTCTAAACCTCTAAACATCTTAGTGAAAAGTTCTAAACTGTTCTAGGGAAAAGTTCTAAACCCCTAAACATCTTTGTGAAAAGTTCTAAACTGTTCTAGGGAAAAGTTCAGAATTTCTGAACATCTTTGTGAAAAGTTCTTAATTGTTCCAGGAAAAGTTCTTAACTTCTGAACAGCTTTGTGAAAAGTTTAAAACTGTTCAGGGAAAAGTTCTTAACACATGAACATCTTTGTGAAAAGTTCTAAACTCCTGAATATCTTTGTGAAAAGTTCTAAACCCCTAAAAATCTTTGTGAAAAGTTCTAAACTGTTCTAGGGAAAAGTTCTAAATTCCTGAACATCTTTGTGAAAAGTTCTAAACTATTCTAGGGAAAAGTTCTAAACTCCTGAACATCTTTGTGAAAAGTTCTAAACTGTTCTAGGGTAAAGTTCTAAACCCCTAAACATCTTTGTGAAAAGTTCTGAACACATGAATATCTTTGTGAAAAGTTCTAAACCCCTAAACATCTTTGTGAAAAGTTCTAAACTGTTCTAGGGAAAAGTTCTAAATTCCTGAACATCTTTGTGAAAAGTTCTTAATTGTTCCAGGAAAAGTTCTTAACTTCTGAAGAGCTTTGTGAAAAGTTTAAAACTGTTCAGGGAAAAGTTCTTAACACATGAACATCTTTGTGAAAAGTTCTAAACCCCTGAACATCTTTGTGAAAAGTTCTAAACCCCTAAAAATCTTTGTGAAAAGTTCTAAACTGTTCTAGGGAAAAGTTCTAAATTCCTGAACATCTTTGTGAAAAGTTCTAAACTATTCTAGGGAAAAGTTCTAAACTACTGAACATCTTTGTGAAAAGTTCTGAACTGTTCTAGGGAAAAGTTCTAAACTCCTGAACATCTTTGTGAAAAGTTCTAAACTGTTCTAGGGTAAAGTTCTAAACCCCTAAACATCTTTGTGAAAAGTTCTAAACTGTTCAGGGAAAAAAGTTCTGAACTCCTGAACATCTTTGTGAAAAGTTCTTATTTGTTCCAGGAAAAGTTCTTAACTTCTGAACAGCTTTGCGAAAAGTTTAAAACTGTTCAGGGAAAAGTTCTTTCCACATGAACATCTTTGTGAAAAGTTCTAAACTCTTGAATATCTTTGTGAAAAGTTCTAAACCCCTAAACATCTTTGTGAAAAGTTCTAAACTGTTCTAGGGAAAAGTTCTAAATTCCTGAACATCTTTGTGAAAAGTTCTAAACTATTCTAGGGAAAAGTTCTAAACTACTGAACATCTTTGTGAAAAGTTCTGAACTGTTCTAGGGAAAAGTTCTAAACTCCTGAACATCTTTGTGAAAAGTTCTAAACTGTTCTAGGGTAAAGTTCTAAACCCCTAAACATCTTTGTGAAAAGTTCTGAACACATGAATATCTTTGTGAAAAGTTCTAAACCCCTAAACATCTTTGTGAAAAGTTCTAAACTGTTCTAGGGAAAAGTTCTAAATTCCTGAACATCTTTGTGAAAAGTTCTAAACTATTCTAGGAAAAAGTTCTAAACTTCTGAACATCTTTGTGAAAAATGCTAAACTGTTCTACGTAAAAGTTCTAAACTACTGAACATATTTGTGAAAAGTTCTGAACTGTTCTAGGGAAAAGTTCTAAACTCCTGAACATCTTTGTGAAAAGTTCTAAACTCCTGAACATCTTTGTGAAAAGTTCTGAACTGTTCTAGGGAAAAGTTCTGAACTCCTGAACATCTTTGTGAAAAGTTCTAAACTGTTCTAGGGTAAAGTTCTAAACCCCTAAACATCTTTGTGAAAAGTTCTGAACACATGAATATCTTTGTGAAAAGTTCTAAACCCCTAAACATCTTTGTGAAAAGTTCTAAACTGTTCTAGGGAAAAGTTCTAAATTCCTGAACATCTTTGTGAAAAGTTCTAAACTATTCTAGGAAAAAGTTCTAAACTACTGAACATCTTTGTGAAAAATGCTAAACTGTTCTACGTAAAAGTTCTAAACTACTGAACATATTTGTGAAAAGTTCTGAACTGTTCTAGGGAAAAGTTCTAAACTCCTGAACATCTTTGTGAAAAGTTCTAAACCCCTAAACATCTTTAAGAAAAGTTCTGAACACATGAATATCTTTGTGAAAAGTTCTAAACTATTCTAGGGAAAAGTTCTAAACTCCTGAACATCTTTGTGAAAAGTTCTGAACTGTTCTAGAAGAAAGTTCTAAACTCCTGAACATCTTTGTGAAAAGTTCTAAACTGTTCAGGGAAAAAAGTTCTGAACTCCTGAACATCTTTGTGAAAAGTTCTTAATTGTTCCAGGAAAAGTTCTTAACTTCTGAACAGCTTTGTGAAAAGTTTAAAACGGTTCAGGGAAAAGTTCTTAACACATGAACATCTTTGTGAAAAGTTCTAAACTCCTGAATATCTTTGTGAAAAGTTCTAAACCCCTAAAAATCTTTGTGAAAAGTTCTAAACTGTTCTAGGGAAAAGTTCTAAATTCCTGAACATCTTTGTGAAAAGTTCTAAACTATTCTAGGGAAAAGTTCTAAACTCCTGAACATCTTTGTGAAAAGTTCTAAACTGTTCTAGGGTAAAGTTCTAAACCCCTAAACATCTTTGTGAAAAGTTCTGAACACATGAATATCTTTGTGAAAAGTTCTAAACCCCTAAACATCTTTGTGAAAAGTTCTAAACTGTTCTAGGGAAAAGTTCTAAATTCCTGAACATCTTTGTGAAAAGTTCTTAATTGTTCCAGGAAAAGTTCTTAACTTCTGAAGAGCTTTGTGAAAAGTTTAAAACTGTTCAGGGAAAAGTTCTTAACACATGAACATCTTTGTGAAAAGTTCTAAACCCCTGAACATCTTTGTGAAAAGTTCTAAACCCCTAAAAATCTTTGTGAAAAGTTCTAAACTGTTCTAGGGAAAAGTTCTAAATTCCTGAACATCTTTGTGAAAAGTTCTAAACTATTCTAGGGAAAAGTTCTAAACTACTGAACATCTTTGTGAAAAGTTCTGAACTGTTCTAGGGAAAAGTTCTAAACTCCTGAACATCTTTGTGAAAAGTTCTAAACTGTTCTAGGGTAAAGTTCTAAACCCCTAAACATCTTTGTGAAAAGTTCTAAACTGTTCAGGGAAAAAAGTTCTGAACTCCTGAACATCTTTGTGAAAAGTTCTTATTTGTTCCAGGAAAAGTTCTTAACTTCTGAACAGCTTTGCGAAAAGTTTAAAACTGTTCAGGGAAAAGTTCTTTCCACATGAACATCTTTGTGAAAAGTTCTAAACTCTTGAATATCTTTGTGAAAAGTTCTAAACCCCTAAACATCTTTGTGAAAAGTTCTAAACTGTTCTAGGGAAAAGTTCTAAATTCCTGAACATCTTTGTGAAAAGTTCTAAACTATTCTAGGGAAAAGTTCTAAACTACTGAACATCTTTGTGAAAAGTTCTGAACTGTTCTAGGGAAAAGTTCTAAACTCCTGAACATCTTTGTGAAAAGTTCTAAACTGTTCTAGGGTAAAGTTCTAAACCCCTAAACATCTTTGTGAAAAGTTCTGAACACATGAATATCTTTGTGAAAAGTTCTAAACCCCTAAACATCTTTGTGAAAAGTTCTAAACTGTTCTAGGGAAAAGTTCTAAATTCCTGAACATCTTTGTGAAAAGTTCTAAACTATTCTAGGAAAAAGTTCTAAACTTCTGAACATCTTTGTGAAAAATGCTAAACTGTTCTACGTAAAAGTTCTAAACTACTGAACATATTTGTGAAAAGTTCTGAACTGTTCTAGGGAAAAGTTCTAAACTCCTGAACATCTTTGTGAAAAGTTCTAAACTCCTGAACATCTTTGTGAAAAGTTCTGAACTGTTCTAGGGAAAAGTTCTGAACTCCTGAACATCTTTGTGAAAAGTTCTAAACTGTTCTAGGGTAAAGTTCTAAACCCCTAAACATCTTTGTGAAAAGTTCTGAACACATGAATATCTTTGTGAAAAGTTCTAAACCCCTAAACATCTTTGTGAAAAGTTCTAAACTGTTCTAGGGAAAAGTTCTAAATTCCTGAACATCTTTGTGAAAAGTTCTAAACTATTCTAGGAAAAAGTTCTAAACTACTGAACATCTTTGTGAAAAATGCTAAACTGTTCTACGTAAAAGTTCTAAACTACTGAACATATTTGTGAAAAGTTCTGAACTGTTCTAGGGAAAAGTTCTAAACTCCTGAACATCTTTGTGAAAAGTTCTAAACCCCTAAACATCTTTAAGAAAAGTTCTGAACACATGAATATCTTTGTGAAAAGTTCTAAACTATTCTAGGGAAAAGTTCTAAACTCCTGAACATCTTTGTGAAAAGTTCTGAACTGTTCTAGAAGAAAGTTCTAAACTCCTGAACATCTTTGTGAAAAGTTCTAAACTGTTCAGGGAAAAAAGTTCTGAACTCCTGAACATCTTTGTGAAAAGTTCTTAATTGTTCCAGGAAAAGTTCTTAACTTCTGAACAGCTTTGTGAAAAGTTTAAAACTGTTCAGGGAAAAGTTCTTAACACATGAACATCTTTGTGAAAAGTTCTAAACTCCTGAATATCTTTGTGAAAAGTTCTAAACCCCTAAAAATCTTTGTGAAAAGTTCTAAACTGTTCTAGGGAAAAGTTCTAAATTCCTGAACATCTTTGTGAAAAGTTCTAAACTATTCTAGGGAAAAGTTCTAAACTACTGAACATCTTTGTGAAAAGTTCTGAACTGTTCTAGGGAAAAGTTCTAAACTCCTGAACATCTTTGTGAAAAGTTCTAAACTGTTCTAGGGTAAAGTTCTAAACTCCTGAACATCTTTGTGAAAAGTTCTAAACTGTTCAGGGAAAAAAAGTTCTGAACTCCTGAACATCTTTGTGAAAAGTTCTAAATTGTTCCAGGAAAAGTTCTTAACTTCTGAACAGCTTTGTGAAAAGTTTAAAACTGTTCAGGGAAAAGTTCTTAACGCATGAACATCTTTGTGAAAAGTTCTAAACTCCTGAATATCTTTGTGAAAAGTTCTAAACCCCTAAACATCTTTGTGAAAAGTTCTAAACTGTTCTAGGGAAAAGTTCTAAATTCCTGAACATCTTTGTGAAAAGTTCTAAACTATTCTAGGGAAAAGTTCTAAACTACTGAACATCTTTGTGAAAAGTTCTGAACTGTTCTAGGGAAAAGTTCTAAACTCCTGAACATCTTTGTGAAAAGTTCTAAACTGTTCTAGGGTGAAGTTCTAAACCCCTAAACATCTTTAAGAAAAGTTCTGAACACATGAATATCTTTGTGAAAAGTTCTAAACCCCTTAACATCTTTGTGAAAAGTTCTAAACTGTTCTAGGGTAAAGTTCTAAACCCCTAAACATCTTTGTGAAAAGTTCTGAACACATGAATATCTTTGTGAAAAGTTCTAAACCCCTAAACATCTTTGTGAAAAGTTCTAAACTGTTCTAGGGAAAAGTTCTAAATTCCTGAACATCTTTGTGAAAAGTTCTAAACTATTCTAGGAAAAAGTTCTAAACTTCTGAACATCTTTGTGAAAAATGCTAAACTGTTCTACGTAAAAGTTCTAAACTACTGAACATATTTGTGAAAAGTTCTGAACTGTTCTAGGGAAAAGTTCTAAACTCCTGAACATCTTTGTGAAAAGTTCTAAACTCCTGAACATCTTTGTGAAAAGTTCTGAACTGTTCTAGGGAAAAGTTCTAAACTCCTGAACATCTTTGTGAAAAGTTCTAAACTGTTCTAGGGTAAAGTTCTAAACCCCTAAACATCTTTGTGAAAAGTTCTGAACACATGAATATCTTTGTGAAAAGTTCTAAACCCCTAAACATCTTTGTGAAAAGTTCTAAACTGTTCTAGGGAAAAGTTCTAAATTCCTGAACATCTTTGTGAAAAGTTCTAAACTATTCTAGGAAAAAGTTCTAAACTACTGAACATCTTTGTGAAAAATGCTAAACTGTTCTACGTAAAAGTTCTAAACTACTGAACATATTTGTGAAAAGTTCTGAACTGTTCTAGGGAAAAGTTCTAAACTCCTGAACATCTTTGTGAAAAGTTCTAAACCCCTAAACATCTTTAAGAAAAGTTCTGAACACATGAATATCTTTGTGAAAAGTTCTAAACTATTCTAGGGAAAAGTTCTAAACTCCTGAACATCTTTGTGAAAAGTTCTGAACTGTTCTAGAAGAAAGTTCTAAACTCCTGAACATCTTTGTGAAAAGTTCTAAACTGTTCAGGGAAAAAAGTTCTGAACTCCTGAACATCTTTGTGAAAAGTTCTTAATTGTTCCAGGAAAAGTTCTTAACTTCTGAACAGCTTTGTGAAAAGTTTAAAACTGTTCAGGGAAAAGTTCTTAACACATGAACATCTTTGTGAAAAGTTCTAAACTCCTGAATATCTTTGTGAAAAGTTCTAAACCCCTAAAAATCTTTGTGAAAAGTTCTAAACTGTTCTAGGGAAAAGTTCTAAATTCCTGAACATCTTTGTGAAAAGTTCTAAACTATTCTAGGGAAAAGTTCTAAACTACTGAACATCTTTGTGAAAAGTTCTGAACTGTTCTAGGGAAAAGTTCTAAACTCCTGAACATCTTTGTGAAAAGTTCTAAACTGTTCTAGGGTAAAGTTCTAAACTCCTGAACATCTTTGTGAAAAGTTCTAAACTGTTCAGGGAAAAAAAGTTCTGAACTCCTGAACATCTTTGTGAAAAGTTCTAAATTGTTCCAGGAAAAGTTCTTAACTTCTGAACAGCTTTGTGAAAAGTTTAAAACTGTTCAGGGAAAAGTTCTTAACACATGAACATCTTTGTGAAAAGTTCTAAACTCCTGAATATCTTTGTGAAAAGTTCTAAACCCCTAAACATCTTTGTGAAAAGTTCTAAACTGTTCTAGGGAAAAGTTCTAAATTCCTGAACATCTTTGTGAAAAGTTCTAAACTATTCTAGGGAAAAGTTCTAAACTACTGAACATCTTTGTGAAAAGTTCTGAACTGTTCTAGGGAAAAGTTCTAAACTCCTGAACATCTTTGTGAAAAGTTCTAAACTGTTCTAGGGTGAAGTTCTAAACCCCTAAACATCTTTAAGAAAAGTTCTGAACACATGAATATCTTTGTGAAAAGTTCTAAACCCCTTAACATCTTTGTGAAAAGTTCTAAACTGTTCTAGGGAAAAGTTCTAAATTCCTGAACATCTTTGTGAAAAGTTCTAAACTATTCTAGGGAAAAGTTCTAAACTCCTGAACATCTTTGTGAAAAGTTCTAAACTGTTCTAGGGTAAAGTTCTAAACCCCTAAACATCTTTGTGAAAAGTTCTGAACACATGAATATCTTTGTGAAAAGTTCTAAACCCCTAAACATCTTTGTGAAAAGTTCTAAACTGTTCTAGGGAAAAGTTCTAAATTCCTGAACATCTTTGTGAAAAGTTCTAAACTGTTCTAGGGAAAAGTTCTAAACTCCTGAACATCTTTGTTTAAAGTTCTAAACCTCTAAACATCTTAGTGAAAAGTTCTAAACTGTTCTAGGGAAAAGTTCTAAACCCCTAAACATCTTTGTGAAAAGTTCTAAACTGTTCTAGGGAAAAGTTCTGAATTTCTGAACATCTTTGTGAAAAGTTCTAAACTATTCTAGAAAAAGGTTTCAAAACTCCTGAACATCTTTGTGAAAAGTTCTGAACTGTTCTAGAAGAAAGTTCTAAACTCCTGAACATCTTTGTGAAAAGTTCTAAACTGTTCAGGGAAAAAAGTTCTGAACTCCTGAACATCTTTGTGAAAAGTTCTTAATTGTTCCAGGAAAAGTTCTTAACTTCTGAACAGCTTTGTGAAAAGTTTAAAACTGTTCAGGGAAAAGTTCTTAACACATGAACATCTTTGTGAAAAGTTCTAAACTCCTGAATATCTTTGTGAAAAGTTCTAAACCCCTAAAAATCTTTGTGAAAAGTTCTAAACTGTTCTAGGGAAAAGTTCTAAATTCCTGAACATCTTTGTGAAAAGTTCTAAACTATTCTAGGGAAAAGTTCTAAACTCCTGAACATCTTTGTGAAAAGTTCTAAACTGTTCTAGGGTAAAGTTCTAAACCCCTAAACATCTTTGTGAAAAGTTCTGAACACATGAATATCTTTGTGAAAAGTTCTAAACCCCTAAACATCTTTGTGAAAAGTTCTAAACTGTTCTAGGGAAAAGTTCTAAATTCCTGAACATCTTTGTGAAAAGTTCTTAATTGTTCCAGGAAAAGTTCTTAACTTCTGAAGAGCTTTGTGAAAAGTTTAAAACTGTTCAGGGAAAAGTTCTTAACACATAAACATCTTTGTGAAAAGTTCTAAACCCCTGAACATCTTTGTGAAAAGTTCTAAACCCCTAAAAATCTTTGTGAAAAGTTCTAAACTGTTCTAGGAAAAAGTTCTAAATTCCTGAACATCTTTGTGAAAAGTTCTAAACTATTCTAGGGAAAAGTTCTAAACTACTGAACATCTTTGTGAAAAGTTCTGAACTGTTCTAGGGAAAAGTTCTAAACTCCTGAACATCTTTGTGAAAAGTTCTAAACTGTTCTAGGGTAAAGTTCTAAACCCCTAAACATCTTTGTGAAAAGTTCTAAACTGTTCAGGGAAAAAAGTTCTGAACTCCTGAACATCTTTGTGAAAAGTTCTTATTTGTTCCAGGAAAAGTTCTTAACTTCTGAACAGCTTTGCGAAAAGTTTAAAACTGTTCAGGGAAAAGTTCTTTCCACATGAACATCTTTGTGAAAAGTTCTAAACTCTTGAATATCTTTGTGAAAAGTTCTAAACCCCTAAACATCTTTGTGAAAAGTTCTAAACTGTTCTAGGGAAAAGTTCTAAATTCCTGAACATCTTTGTGAAAAGTTCTAAACTATTCTAGGGAAAAGTTCTAAACTACTGAACATCTTTGTGAAAAGTTCTGAACTGTTCTAGGGAAAAGTTCTAAACTCCTGAACATCTTTGTGAAAAGTTCTAAACTGTTCTAGGGTAAAGTTCTAAACCCCTAAACATCTTTGTGAAAAGTTCTGAACACATGAATATCTTTGTGAAAAGTTCTAAACCCCTAAACATCTTTGTGAAAAGTTCTAAACTGTTCTAGGGAAAAGTTCTAAATTCCTGAACATCTTTGTGAAAAGTTCTAAACTATTCTAGGAAAAAGTTCTAAACTTCTGAACATCTTTGTGAAAAATGCTAAACTGTTCTACGTAAAAGTTCTAAACTACTGAACATATTTGTGAAAAGTTCTGAACTGTTCTAGGGAAAAGTTCTAAACTCCTGAACGACTTTGTGAAAAGTTCTAAACTCCTGAACATCTTTGTGAAAAGTTCTGAACTGTTCTAGGGAAAAGTTCTAAACTCCTGAACATCTTTGTGAAAAGTTCTAAACTGTTCTAGGGTAAAGTTCTAAACCCCTAAACATCTTTGTGAAAAGTTCTGAACACATGAATATCTTTGTGAAAAGTTCTAAACCCCTAAACATCTTTGTGAAAAGTTCTAAACTGTTCTAGGGAAAAGTTCTAAATTCCTGAACATCTTTGTGAAAAGTTCTAAACTATTCTAGGAAAAAGTTCTAAACTACTGAACATCTTTGTGAAAAATGCTAAACTGTTCTACGTAAAAGTTCTAAACTACTGAACATATTTGTGAAAAGTTCTGAACTGTTCTAGGGAAAAGTTCTAAACTCCTGAACATCTTTGTGAAAAGTTCTAAACCCCTAAACATCTTTGTGAAAAGTTCTAAACTGTTCTAGGGAAAAGTTCTAAATTCCTGAACATCTTTGTGAAAAGTTCTAAACTGTTCTAGGGAAAAGTTCTAAACTCCTGAACATCTTTGTGAAAAGTTCTAAACCCCTAAACATCTTCGTGAAAAGTTCTAAACTGTTCTAGGGAAAAGTTCTAAACCCCTTAACATCTTTGTGAAAAGTTCTAAACTGTTCTAGGGAAAAGTTCTGAATTTCTGAACATCTTTGTGAAAAGTTCTAAACTATTCTAGGGAAAAGTTCTAAACTCCTGAACATCTTTGTGAAAATTTCTAAACTGTTCTAGGGAAAAGTTCTAAACTCCTGAACATCTTTGTGAAAAGTTCTGAACTGTTCTAGAAGAAAGTTCTAAACTCCTGAACATCTTTGTGAAAAGTTCTAAACTGTTCAGGGAAAAAAGTTCTGAACTCCTGAACATCTTTGTGAAAAGTTCTAAACTGTTCTAGGGAAAAGTTCTAAACTTCTGAACATCTTTGTGAAAAGTTCTAAACTGTTCTAGGGTGAAGTTCTAAACCTCTAAACATCTTTGTGAAAAGTTCTGAACACATGAACATGTTTGTGAAAAATGCTAAACTGTTCTACGGAAAAGTTCTAAACTCCTGAACATTTTTGTGAAAAGTTCTAAACTGTTCTAGGAAAAAGTTCTAAACTCCTGAACATCTTTGTGAAAAGTTCTAAACTGTTCTAGGGAAAAGTTCTAAACTCCTGAACATCTTTGTGAAAAGTTCTGAACTGTTCTAGAAGAAAGTTCTAAACTCCTGAACATCTTTGTGAAAAGTTCTAAACTGTTCAGGGAAAAAAGTTCTGAACTCCTGAACATCTTTGTGAAAAGTTCTTAATTGTTAGTTCCCCGGTCACCGGGGAACATTGTTCGAAAGTTTCCCGGTCACCGGGGAACATTGTTGATTTTTCCCGATCACCGGGGAACATTGTTGAATGATTCCCGGTCACCGGGGGAACATTGTTGAATGTTTCCCGGTCACCGGAGAACATTGTTCGAAAGTTTCCCGGTCACCGGGGAACATTGTTCGGAAGTTTCCCGGTCACCGGGGAACATTGTTGAATGTTTCCCGGTCACCGGGGAACAATGTTCGAAAAACTCCCGGTCACCGAGAAACTTTGTTGAATGTTTCCCGGTCAGCGGGGAACATTGTTGAATGTTTCCCGGTCACCGGGAAACATTGTTCGAAAGTTTCCCTGTCACCAGGGAACATTGTTCAAAAGTTTCCCGGTCACCGGGAAACATTGTTCGAAAGTTTCCCGGTCACCGGGGAACATTGTTGAATTTTCCCGGTCACCGGGAAACATTGTTCGAAAGTTTCCCGGTCACCGGGGAACATTGTTCGGAAGTTTCCCGGTCACCGGGGAACATTGTTGAATGTTTCCCGGTCACCGGGGAACAATGTTCGAAAAATTCCCGGTCACCGAGAAACTTTGTTGAATGTTTCCCGGTCACCGAGGAACATTGTTGTATGTTTCTCGGTCACCGGGAAACATTGCTGTATCTTTCCCGGTCACCGGGGAACACTGTTTGAAAATTTCCCGGTCACAGGGAAACATTGTTCGAAAGTTTCCCGGTCACCGGGAAACATTGTTGAATTTTCCCGGTCACCGGGGAACATTGTTCGAAAGTTTCCCGGTCATCGGGGAACATTGTTGAATTTTCCCGATCACCGGGGAACATTGTTGAATGATTCCCGGTCACCGGGGGAACATTGTTGAATGTTTCCCGGTCACCGGAGAACATTGTTCGAAAGTTTCCCGGTCACCGGGGAACATTGTTCGGAAGTTTCCCGGTCACCGGGAACAATGTTCGAAAAACTCCCGGTCACCGAGAAACTTTGTTGAATGTTTCCCGGTCACCGGGGAACATTGTTGAATGTTTCCCGGTCACCGGGAAACATTGTTCGAAAGTTTCCCTGTCACCAGGGAACATTGTTCAAAAGTTTCCCGGTCACCGGGAAACATTGTTCGAAAGTTTCCCGGTCACCGGGGAACATTGTTCGAATGTTTCCCTGTCACTGGGGAACACTGTTCGAAAGTTTCCCGGTCACCGGGGAACATTGGTGTATGTTTTCAAGTTCGTGGGAGTCTCATATAAGATTTGTTTGAGTCTCATATGAGATTCATTTGAGTCTCATATGAAATTCATTTGAGTTTCATATGAGATTTGTTTGAGTCTCATATGAGATTCGTTTGAGTCTCATATGAGATTCATTTGAGTCTCATATGAGATTCATTTGAGTCTCATATGGATTCATTTGAGTCTCATATGAGATTTGGAGTCTCATATGAGATTCATTTGAGTCTCATATGAGATTAGTTTGAGTCTCATAAGAGATTTGTTTGAGTCTCATGTGAGATTCCTGTGAGTCTCATATGAGATTCATTTGAGATTTATGTGAGTCTCATATGAGATTCATTTGAGTCTCATTTGAGATTCATTGTAGTCTCATATAAGAACTTTACCCTAGAACAGTTTAGAACTTTTCACAAAGATGTTCAGGAGTTTAGAACTTTTCCCTAGAACAGTTCAGAACTTTTCACAAAGATGTTCAGTAGTTTAGAACTTTTCCCTAGAATAGTTTAGAACTTTTCACAAAGATGTTCAGGAATTAAGAACTTTTCCCTAGAACAGTTTAGAACTTTTCACAAAGATGTTTAGGGGTTTAGAACTTTTCACAAAGATATTCAGGAGTTTAGAACTTTTCACAAAGATGTTCATGTGTAAAGAACTTTTCCCTGAACAGTTTTAAACTTTTCACAAAGCTGTTCAGAAGTTAAGAACTTTTCCTGGAACAAATAAGAACTTTTCACAAAGATGTTCAGGAGTTCAGAACTTTTTTCCCTGAACAGTTTAGAACTTTTCACAAAGATGTTCAGGAGTTTAGAACTTTCTTCTAGAACAGTTCAGAACTTTTCACAAAGATGTTCAGGAGTTTAGAACTTTTCCCTAGAATAGTTTAGAACTTTTCACAAAGATGTTCAGAAATTCAGAACTTTTCCCTAGAACAGTTTAGAACTTTTCACAAAGATGTTTAGTGGTTTAGAACTTTTCCCTAGAACAGTTTAGAACTTTTCACGAAGATGTTTACGTGATGTATACGTGATGTATATGTGATGTATACGTGATGTATATGTGATGTATATGTGATGTATATGTGATGTATATGTGATGTATATGTGATGTATACGTGATGTATACGTGATGTATATGTGATGTATATGTGATGTATATGTGATGTATATGTGATGTATACGTGATGTATACGTGATGTATATGTGATGTATATGTGATGTATATGTGATGTATATGTGATGTGTATGTGATGTATATGTGATGTATACGTGATGTATACGTGATGTATACGTTATGTATATGTGATGTATATGTGATGTGTATGTGATGTATACGTGATGTATACGTGATGTATATGTGATGTATATGTGATGTGTATGTGATGTATATGTGATGTATACGTGATGTATACGTGATGTATATGTGATGTATATGTGATGTATATGTGATGTATATGTGATGTATACGTGATGTATACGTGATGTATATGTGATGTATATGTGATGTATATGTGATGTATATGTGATGTGTATGTGATGTATATGTGATGTATACGTGATGTATACGTGATGTATACGTTATGTATACGTGATGTATACGTGATGTATACGTGATGTATATGTGATGTATACGTGATGTATATGTGATGTATATGTGATGTATATGTGATGTATATGTGATGTATACGTGATGTATACGTGATGTATATGTGATGTATATGTGATGTATATGTGATGTATACGTGATGTATATGTGATGTATATGTGATGTATATGTGATGTATACGTGATGTATACGTGATGTATACGTGATGTATACGTGATGTATATGTGATGTATACGTGATGTATATGTGATGTATATGTGATGTATATGTGATGTATATGTGATGTGTATGTGATGTATATGTGATGTATACGTGATGTATACGTGATGTATACGTTATGTATACGTGATGTATATGTATATGTGATGTATATGTGATGTGTATGTGATGTATATGTGATGTATACGTGATGTATACGTGATGTATACGTTATGTATACGTTATGTATACGTGATGTATACGTGATGTATATGTGATGTATATGTGATGTATATGTGATGTATATGTGATGTATATGTGATGTATATGTGATGTATATGTGATGTATATGTGATGTATACATGATGTATACGTGATGTATATGTGATGTATATGTGATGTATACGTGATGTATATGTGATGTATACGTGATGTATACGTGATGTATATGTGATGTATATGTGATGTATATGTGATGTATATGTGATGTGTATGTGATGTATATGTGATGTATACGTGATGTATACGTGATGTATATGTGATGTATATGTGATGTATACGTGATGTATATGTGATGTATACGTGATGTATATGTGATGTATATGTGATGTTGTGATGTATATGTGATGTATATGTGATGTATATGTGATGTATACGTGATGTATACGTGATGTATACGTGATGTATATGTGATGTATACGTGATGTATATGTGATGTATACGTGATGTATACGTGATGTATATGTGATGTATATGTGATGTATATGTGATGTATATGTGATGTACATGTGATGTGTATGTGATGTATATGTGATGTATACGTGATGTATACGTGATGTATACGTTATGTATACGTGATGTATACGTGATGTAAACGTGATGTGTATGTGATGTATACGTGATGATAAAGTAGTATAGGCCTGTTTCTGTTTACAAGACTTTTCCCTACTTCTTTTCAAGTCGTATAGACCTTTTCCCTGTTCACAAGACTTTTCCCTACTTGTATTTGAAGTCGTACAGACCATTTCCATGTTCACAAGACTTTTCCCTACTTGTATTTGAAGTCGTACAGACCTTTTCCCTCTTCACAAGACTGTTCACAAGACTTTTCCCTACTTATATTTGAAGTCGTATAGACCTTTTCCCTGTTCACAAGACTTTTCCCTACTTATATTTGAAGTCGTACAGACCTTTTTCCTGTTCACAAGACTGTTCACAAGACTTTTTCCTACTTGTATTTCAAGTCGTATAGACCTTTTTCCTGTTCACAAGACTCTTCACAAGACTTTTCCCTACTTGTATTTCAAGTCGTATAGACCTTTTCCCTTTTCACAAGACTTTTCCCTACTTGTATTAGAAGTCGTATAGACTTTTTTCCTGTTCACAAGACTTTTCCCTACTTGTATTTGAAGTCGTATAGACCTTTTCCCTTTTTACAAGACTTTTCCCTACTTGTGTTTGAAGTCGTATATACCTTTTCCCTGTTCACAAGACTTTTCCCTACTTTTATTTGAAGTCGTATAGACCTTTTTCCTGTTCCCTACTTGTTTTTGAAGTCGTATAGACCTTTTCCCTGTTCACAAGACTTTTATCTATTTATATTTGAAGTCGTATAGACTATTTTCCTGTTCACAAGACTGTTCACAAGACCTTTCCCTACGTGTATTTGAAGTCGTATAGACCTTTTCCCTTTTCACAAGACTTTTCCCTACTTGTACTTGAAGTCGTAAAGACCTTTTCCCTGTTCACAAGACTTTTCCCTACTTATGTTTGAAGTCGTATAGACCTTTTTCCCGGTTCACAAGACTTTTCACAAGACGTTTCCCTACTTGTATTTGAAGTCGTAAATACCTTTTTCCTGTTCACAAGACTTTTCCCTATTTGTATTAGAAGTCGTGTAGACCTTTTTTCTGTTCACAAGACTTTTCCCTACTTGTATTTGAAGTCGTATAGACCTTTTCCCTTTTCACAAGACTTTTCCCTACTTGTACTTGAAGTCGTATAGACCTTTTCCCTGTTCACAAGACTTTTCCCTACTTCTATTTGGAGTCGTATAGACCTTTTTCCTGTTCACAAGACTCATCCCTGCTTGTATTTGAAGTCGTATAGACCTTTTTCCTGTTCACAAGACTTTTCTCTACTTGTATTTGAAGTCGTATAGACCTTTTCCCTGTTCACAAGACTTTTCACAAGACTTTTCCTTACTTGTATTTGAAGTCGTATATACCTTTGCCCTGTTCACAAGACCTTTCCCTACTTGTAGTTTAAGTCATATAGACCTTTTCCCTTTTCACAAGACTTTTCCCTACTTGTATTAGAAGTCGTATAGACTTTTTTCCTGTTCACAAGACTTTTCCCTACTTGTATTTGAAGTCGTATAGACCTTTTCCTTTTTTACAAGACTTTTCCCTACTTGTGTTTGAAGTCGTATATACCTTTTCCCTGTTCACAAGACTTTTCCCTACTTTTATTTGAAGTCGTATAGACCTTTTTCCTGTTCCCTACTTGTTTTTGAAGTCGTATAGACCTTTTCCCTGTTCACAAGACTTTTATCTATTTATATTTGAAGTCGTATAGACTATTTTCCTGTTCACAAGACTGTTCACAAGACCTTTCCCTACGTGTATTTGAAGTCGTATAGACCTTTTCCCTTTTCACAAGACTTTTCCCTACTTGTACTTGAAGTCGTAAAGACCTTTTCCCTGTTCACAAGACTTTTCCCTACTTATGTTTGAAGTCGTATAGACCTTTTTCCCGGTTCACAAGACTTTTCACAAGACGTTTCCCTACTTGTATTTGAAGTCGTAAATACCTTTTTCCTGTTCACAAGACTTTTCCCTATTTGTATTAGAAGTCGTGTAGACCTTTTTTCTGTTCACAAGACTTTTCCCTACTTGTATTTGAAGTCGTATAGACCTTTTCCCTTTTCACAAGACTTTTCCCTACTTGTACTTGAAGTCGTATAGACCTTTTCCCTGTTCACAAGACTTTTCCCTACTTCTATTTGGAGTCGTATAGACCTTTTTCCTGTTCACAAGACTCATCCCTGCTTGTATTTGAAGTCGTATAGACCTTTTTCCTGTTCACAAGACTTTTCTCTACTTGTATTTGAAGTCGTATAGACCTTTTCCCTGTTCACAAGACTTTTCACAAGACTTTTCCTTACTTGTATTTGAAGTCGTATATACCTTTGCCCTGTTCACAAGACCTTTCCCTACTTGTAGTTTAAGTCATATAGACCTTTTCCCTTTTCACAAGACTTTTCCCTACTTGTACTTGAAGTCGTATAGACCTTTTCCCTGTTCACAAGACTTTTCCCTACTTGTATTGGAAGTCGTATAGACCTTTTTCCTGTTCACAAGACTTTTCTCTACTTGTATTTGAAGTCGTATAGACCTTTTCCCTGTTCACAAGACTTTTCTCAAGACTTTTCCCTACTTGTATTTGAAGTCGTATATACCTTTTCCCTGTTCACAAAATTTTTCCCTACTTGTTTTTTTTAAGTCCTATAGACCTTTTCCCTTTTCACAAGACTTTTCCCTACTTGTATTCGAAGTCGTACAGACCATTTCCCTGTTCACAAGACTTTTTCCTACTTTTTTTTTTAAAGTAGTATAAGCCTGTTTCTGTTTACAAGACTTTTCCCTACTTCTTTTCAAGTAAGTCGTATAGACCTTTTTCCTGTTCACAAGACTTTTCCCTACTTTTATTTGAAGTCGTACAGACCTTTTCCCTCTTCACAAGACTGTTCACAAGACTTTTCCCTACTTATATTTGAAGTCGTATAGACCTTTTCCCTGTTCACAAGACTTTTCCCTACTTATATTTGAAGTCGTATAGACCTTTTTCCTGTTCACAAGACTGTTCACAAGACTTTTCCCTACTTGTTTTTCAAGTCGTATAGACCTTTTTCCTGTTCACAAGACTGTTCACAAGACTTTTCCCTACTTGTATTTCAAGTCGTATAGACCTTTTCCCTTTTCACAAGACTTTTCCCTACTTGTATTAGAAGTCGTATAGACTTTTTTCCTGTTCACAAGACTTTTCCCTACTTGTATTTGAAGTCGTATAGACCTTTTCCCTTTTTACAAGACTTTTCCCTATTTGTATTTGAAGTCGTATATACCTTTTCCCTGTTCACAAGACTTTTCCCTACTTGTGTTTTAAGTCGTTTAGACCTTTTCCCTTTTCACAAAACTTTTCCCTACTTGTACTTGAAGTCGTATAGATTTTTTCCCTGTTCACAAGACTTTTCCCTACTTGTATTTGAAGTCGTATAGACCTTTTTCCTGTTCACAAGACTTTTCTCTACTTGTATTTGAAATCGTATAGACCTTTTCCCTGTTCACAAGACTTTTCACAAGACTTTTCCCTACTTGTATTTGAAGTCGTATATACCTTTTCCCTTTTCACAAGACTTTTCTCTACTTGTATTTGAAGTCGTATAGACCTTTACCCTGTTCACAAGACTTTTCACAAGACTTTTCCCTACTTGTGTTTGAAGTCGTATATTCCTTTTCCCTGTTCACAAGACCTTTCCCTACTTGTATTTTAAGTCGTATAGACCTTTTCCCTTTTCACAAGACATTTCCCTACTTGTACTTGAAGTCGTATAGACCTTTTCCCTGTTCACAAGACTTTTCCCTACTTGTATTTGAAGTCGTATAGACCTTTTTCCTGTTCACAAGACTTTTCTCTACTTGTGTTTGAAGTCGTATAGACCTTTTCCCTGTTCACAAGACTTTTCACAAGACTTTTCCCTACTTGTATTTGAAGTCGTATATACCTTTTCCCTGTTCACAAGACTTTTCCCTACTTGTAATTGAAGTCGTATATACCTTTTCCCTGTTCACAAGACTTCTCCCTACTTGTTTTTGAAGTCGTATATACCTTTTCCTTGTTCACAAGACTTTTCCCTACTTGTACTTGAAGTCGTTTAGACCCTTTCCCTGTTCACAAGACTTTTTCCTACTTACTTGTCCTTGAAGTCGTATAGACTTTTTTCCTGTTCACAAGACTGTTCACAAGACTTTTCCCTACTTGTATTCGAAGTCGTACAGACCTTTCCCCTGTTCACACGACTTTTCCCTACTTGTATTTGAAGTCGTACAGACCATTTCCCTGTTCACAAGACTTTTTCCTACTTTTTTTTAAAAGTAGTATAGGCCTGTTTCTGTTTACAAGACTTTTCCCTACTTCTTTTCAAGTCGTATAGATCTTTTTCCTGTTCACAAGACTTTTCCCTACTTGTATTTGAAGTCGTACAGACCATTTCCATGTTCACAAGACTTTTCCCTACTTGTATTTGAAGTCGTACAGACCTTTTCCCTCTTCACAAGACTGTTCACAAGACTTTTCCCTACTTATATTTGAAGTCGTATAGACCTTTTCCCTGTTCACAAGACTTTTCCCTACTTATATTTGAAGTCGTACAGACCTTTTTCCTGTTCACAAGACTGTTCACAAGACTTTTTCCTACTTGTATTTCAAGTCGTATAGACCTTTTTCCTGTTCACAAGACTCTTCACAAGACTTTTCCCTACTTGTATTTCAAGTCGTATAGACCTTTTCCCTTTTCACAAGACTTTTCCCTACTTGTATTAGAAGTCGTATAGACTTTTTTCCTGTTCACAAGACCTTTCCCTACTTGTATTTGAAGTCGTATAGACCTTTTCCCTTTTTACAAGACTTTTCCCTACTTGTGTTTGAAGTCGTATATACCTTTTCCCTGTTCACACGACTTTTCCCTTTTTTTATTTGAAGTCGTATAGACCTTTTTCCTGTTCCCTACTTGTTTTTGAAGTCGTATAGACCTTTTCCCTGTTCACAAGACTTTTATCTATTTATATTTGAAGTCGTATAGACTATTTTCCTGTTCACAAGACTGTTCACAAGACCTTTCCCTACGTGTATTTGAAGTCGTATAGACCTTTTCCCTTTTCACAAGACTTTTCCCTACTTGTACTTGAAGTCGTAAAGACCTTTTCCCTGTTCACAAGACTTTTCCCTACTTATGTTTGAAGTCGTATAGACCTTTTTCCCGGTTCACAAGACTTTTCACAAGACGTTTCCCTACTTGTATTTGAAGTCGTAAATACCTTTTTCCTGTTCACAAGACTTTTCCCTATTTGTATTAGAAGTCGTGTAGACCTTTTTTCTGTTCACAAGACTTTTCCCTACTTGTATTTGAAGTCGTATAGACCTTTTCCCTTTTCACAAGACTTTTCCCTACTTGTACTTGAAGTCGTATAGACCTTTTCCCTGTTCACAAGACTTTTCCCTACTTCTATTTGGAGTCGTATAGACCTTTTTCCTGTTCACAAGACTCATCCCTGCTTGTATTTAAAGTCGTATAGACCTTTTTCCTGTTCACAAGACTTTTCTCTACTTGTATTTGAAGTCGTATAGACCTTTTCCCTGTTCACAAGACTTTTCACAAGACTTTTCCTTACTTGTATTTGAAGTCGTATATACCTTTGCCCTGTTCACAAGACCTTTCCTTACTTGTAGTTTAAGTCATATAGACCTTTTCCCTTTTCACAAGACTTTTCCCTACTTGTACTTGAAGTCGTATAGACCTTTTCCCTGTTCACAAGACTTTTCCCTACTTGTATTGGAAGTCGTATAGACCTTTTTCCTGTTCACAAGACTTTTCTCTACTTGTATTTGAAGTCGTATAGACCTTTTCCCTGTTCACAAGACTTTTCTCAAGACTTTTCCCTACTTGTATTTGAAGTCGTATATACCTTTTCCCTGTTCACAAAATTTTTCCCTACTTGTTTTTTTTAAGTCCTATAGACCTTTTCCCTTTTCACAAGACTTTTCCCTACTTGTATTCGAAGTCGTACAGACCATTTCCCTGTTCACAAGACTTTTTCCTACTTTTTTTTTTAAAGTAGTATAAGCCTGTTTCTGTTTACAAGACTTTTCCCTACTTCTTTTCAAGTAAGTCGTATAGACCTTTTTCCTGTTCACAAGACTTTTCCCTACTTTTATTTGAAGTCGTACAGACCTTTTCCCTCTTCACAAGACTGTTCACAAGACTTTTCCCTACTTATATTTGAAGTCGTATAGACCTTTTCCCTGTTCACAAGACTTTTCCCTACTTATATTTGAAGTCGTATAGACCTTTTTCCTGTTCACAAGACTGTTCACAAGACTTTTCCCTACTTGTTTTTCAAGTCGTATAGACCTTTTTCCTGTTCACAAGACTGTTCACAAGACTTTTCCCTACTTGTATTTCAAGTCGTATAGACCTTTTCCCTTTTCACAAGACTTTTCCCTACTTGTATTAGAAGTCGTATAGACTTTTTTCCTGTTCACAAGACTTTTCCCTACTTGTATTTGAAGTCGTATAGACCTTTTCCCTTTTTACAAGACTTTTCCCTATTTGTATTTGAAGTCGTATATACCTTTTCCCTGTTCACAAGACTTTTCCCTACTTGTGTTTTAAGTCGTTTAGACCTTTTCCCTTTTCACAAAACTTTTCCCTACTTGTACTTGAAGTCGTATAGATTTTTTCCCTGTTCACAAGACTTTTCCCTACTTGTATTTGAAGTCGTATAGACCTTTTTCCTGTTCACAAGACTTTTCTCTATCTAAAGTATATCGTAAGCCGAATTTCTCTGTGACGCGACCATAAGCGCAATTTGCATATATGCAAATTTCTCGATGATGTAATGGTACAAGGGGACCGAGGACGATGCTGAGATGTCAGCAAAATCCTCTGCCCGTACCGGGATCGAACCCGTGGGTGCGGCAGATCGAGGCGCGCCCGTGCGCCTTAGACCACTACACCACTTGGGCTGTGTGAGCAGGGCGCGAGAGAGTGATGAGGACAGCGCGCGTCGGGGCGATAGCGTGTGAATGGGTGTGAATAGGCGTTGAATAGGCTGTGTGCTGGTACAATCGATGCTATAATGGATGGAACATGTGGTAAACTATTTAGACACGTTATTGCAATACGTCACTGCTTGATATCGATTAGATATCGATTGATATCGATTGATTGCAAGTGATTTCTGTGTATTGTGTATGCGACCGAGCGGGCCGAGACGAGTGCGGGCTTTGCGGGATGCAGCGCGTAGCCACTATTGCTCAGGCGGTAGAGCGTCCGCCTTTCAAGAATCCCGCTGCTCCCAAATGTTTTTGCCCATGTCTTTATGATTTTTGCACAAGTTTAAGAGCGTTTTCACTCCCTTTTCTTTACGAGAAAGCGGGGGGTGCGGGGGGCGGCAGCCCCCCGAGGCAACCAAAAAGGAGAGAAAAAAGCGGGGGGTGCGGGGGGCGGCAGCCCCCCGATGCAACCAAAAAAGAGAGAAAAAAGCGGGGGGTGCGGGGGGCGGCAGCCCCCCGATGCAACCAAAAAAGAGAGAAGAAGCGGGGGGGTCGAGGGGGGGCGGAGCCCCCCTCGGCGGGGGGGTCCAAGGGGGGGCGGCAGCCCCCCCTTGAGGTAAAACAAAAGCAAAGATAAATTTCCACTCCCTCTAAAGCAAAAACATGGCCACTCCCAGGCTAGTCACCTACCTATAGTATATAGCAAGGGAAATTTCTCTGTCACGCGACTATAAGCTTCATTTGCATATAATTGCGACTTTTGTAATGGCTGGTGGACTCGTGATGATGCCGAGATGTCAGCAAAATCCTTCGCCCGCGCCGGGATTCGAACCCGCGAGTGCGGCGAGTGTAGGCGCGCCCGTGCGCCTTAGACCACTACACCACTTGGGCTTGTGTGAGCAGTGCGCGAGAGAGCAATGAGGATGCAGCGAGGGGGCGTGGCCTGCGATAGCGCGTGTGTGTGAATGGGTGTGTGTGTGAATGGGTGATGGCGAATGATATCGATGATTGCGCAAGGGAACAATGCGTGGAAAGTGTTGGGGAGTGATTGGGCTGATGTACTGAATACGTTTTGCATTGATATCGATTGATTAATAGTGATTAAACATATCAAATGCACGGGTTTTAATGGGTTGGTGCGTGCAATCGGCTGTAATGAAGCGGGTATGCGTCGTGGACATGGTTTGTTTGTTTCAATATTTTCTTTTTATTATATTCTTTTGTTCTAATCGCGTTTTGTCACTTTGATATGCGTTTAATATCAAAATAATCGCTTGAAACGCGTTTCGCAAAAACATCGTGTTTCGTTGTGCGGTGTATGGTGTAGCACGGTGATGATGACAATTCAAACAGCTGTGCATGCGTGTTTTTGTTTATTTCTTTGTTTTGCGATGTTTTTATAATGTAATTTGTGGTGTAATGTGTTTTATAATTTTTGTCATCACCATCAACACGTGCTGTATGTGTTTGTTTCGCTTGCCATGCTCGTTTTGTCGCGTTTTCGCTCGCGTTGCATTTTCGTATGTTTTTGAGTTCCGTTGTTTTTGTTGTTACTGTATATTTAATGTTGTTTCATGTGGTTGCAACGTGTTCTACATGTTCAATATTATCTGTTTCAGGGTCAACCACCAAGGACAAGCCGGTCCGCTGCTCCATCGCCGAGCCTGTGAAGGTGTGTGATTTTTTTTATTTACGTTTCACGATGTGTGATCACATTGGACCGTGTTATTCTTGCGTAGTATGTTTGTGATCAATGTTCTTTGTTGTACTATTTATAATACAGTTTGTTTCAGAGCCGCTGCTCTCCATTCAGCCGCTCTTCTGCGGCATCGACGCTGGCCTGTGCGAGGTGTGCTTGTTATTGTTTTTACAATTTGTTTTACGATGAATGATAAGTTCGAACGAGTTGTACTTGAGTTGTTGTGTGTTGTAATACAAATTGTTGCAGATTCGTGCTCGCGAGGACTTGCTGCCGGTCTGCTGCCCTGTCGTCATCTTCCCCGTCTTCACCAAGTTCAGGATGTGTTCGTTATTATTTTTTGTTGTTGTTTTGTAAGCAAATCACAACGTGTTCAAGATGTTTAATATTGTTTGTTTCAGGGCCAACCATCAAGGACACGCCGTTTCGCTGTTGTGTCTCCGAGGCTGTGAAGGTGTGGTTTTTATTTTTATTATGTTTTTCACGATGTCTGATGACATTGGACCGTGGTATTTTTGTGTAGTATGTTTGTGATCGTTGTACTTTGTTGTGTTATGTGCAAAACTATTTGTTTCAGTGCCAATTGTTGCAGACTAGCGCCTACGAGGATGGGCTGCCGGACTGCTGCGGCTGTCTCTTTTGCTTCATCGTCACCAAGTACAAGGTGTGTTCTTTTTTTATTTTATTGTTTTTGTGAGTGAACGTCTAACTTGTTGTTCAGGGTTCTGCTGCCGACGTTCTGCCTCTCGCTGGTGTCGGGCTCGTCGTCGCTGGACTACAAGACGAAGAAGCTCAAGACGGACGCGCTCTCGACATAAAGGTGAACGATTTTCAGATTTTGTACCTATACATAGATTGCAGTTTTGGATGTGTGGTTGTATCATTAAAAAACATGTACACATTGTGTTGTAGTTTGTTTAAACTAATAAAACACTCTTTAACAAACATGTTGTTGTGATATGAATCAAGGTGGTGGTTTGTGAGTTACGGTTTTGGTAGATGGAGTTTTTACAAAGGATGGAGTTGGAATGATTGTAGATCAATTGATGATGTTTACTGTTTGGTTTTTTGTTCTTCCTCGACCTGCACAACGTTAATTGAGTGGACACATTGCTTGACAGATCGTTCCATCAGACTACAACCTACGACACAGCGGGGGCAGCGTGTCCCTCTTAATTGTCCAATCCCACTCCTTCAACTTGCGAGACCGCACGTTTGCGTATTGAATGCATAGCAGACTGGATCAATAATGGTAGGGGGGGGGTCGAGGGGGGGCGGAGCCCCCCTCGGCGGGGGGGGTCCAAGGGGGGGCGGCAGCCCCCCCTTGAGGTAAAAAAAAAGTTTTGATGAATTTTCAAAAACTTTTTTTAAGTTTCAAAAATAGTATTTCCACTCCAAACAAAAACTCATGCCCACTCCCAGGCTAGTCTCTACTTGTATTTGAAATCGTATAGACCTTTTCCCTGTTCACAAGACTTTTCACAAGACTTTTCCCTACTTGTATTTGAAGTCGTATATACCTTTTCCCTTTTCACAAGACTTTTCTCTACTTGTATTTGAAGTCGTATAGACCTTTACCCTGTTCACAAGACTTTTCACAAGACTTTTCCCTACTTGTGTTTGAAGTCGTATATTCCTTTTCCCTGTTCACAAGACCTTTCCCTACTTGTATTTTAAGTCGTATAGACCTTTTCCCTTTTCACAAGACATTTCCCTACTTGTACTTGAAGTCGTATAGACCTTTTCCCTGTTCACAAGACTTTTCCCTACTTGTATTTGAAGTCGTATAGACCTTTTTCCTGTTCACAAGACTTTTCTCTACTTGTGTTTGAAGTCGTATAGACCTTTTCCCTGTTCACAAGACTTTTCACAAGACTTTTCCCTACTTGTATTTGAAGTCGTATATACCTTTTCCCTGTTCACAAGACTTTTCCCTACTTGTAATTGAAGTCGTATATACCTTTTCCCTGTTCACAAGACTTCTCCCTACTTGTTTTTGAAGTCGTATATACCTTTTCCTTGTTCACAAGACTTTTCCCTACTTGTACTTGAAGTCGTTTAGACCCTTTCCCTGTTCACAAGACTTTTTCCTACTTACTTGTCCTTGAAGTCGTATAGACTTTTTTCCTGTTCACAAGACTGTTCACAAGACTTTTCCCTACTTGTATTCGAAGTCGTACAGACCTTTCCCCTGTTCACACGACTTTTCCCTACTTGTATTTGAAGTCGTACAGACCATTTCCCTGTTCACAAGACTTTTTCCTACTTTTTTTTAAAAGTAGTATAGGCCTGTTTCTGTTTACAAGACTTTTCCCTACTTCTTTTCAAGTCGTATAGATCTTTTTCCTGTTCACAAGACTTTTCCCTACTTGTATTTGAAGTCGTACAGACCTTTTCCCTGTTCACAAGACTTTTCCCTACTTATATTTGAAGTCGTATAGACCTTTTTCCTGTTCACAAGACTGTTCACAAGACTTTTTCCTACTTGTTTTTCAAGTCGTATAGACCTTTTTCCTGTTCACAAGACTGTTCACAAGACTTTTCCCTACTTGTATTTCAAGTCGTATAGACCTTTTCCCTTTTTACAAGACTTTTCCCTATTTGTATTTGAAGTCGTATATACCTTTTTCCTGTTCACAAGACTTTTCCCTACTTGTGTTTTAAGTCGTATAGACTTTTTTCCTGTTCACAAGACTTTTCCCTATTTGTATTTGAAGTCGTATAGACCTTTTCCCTTTTTACAAGACTTTTCCCTATTTGTATTTGAAGTCGTATATACCTTTTTCCTGTTCACAAGACTTTTCCCTACTTGTGTTTTAAGTCGTTTAGACCTTTTCCCTTTTCACAAGACTTTTCCCTACTTGTACTTGAAGTCGTATAGACCTTTTCCCTGTTCACAAGACTTTTCCCTACTTGTATTTGAAGTCGTATAGACCTTTTTCCTGTTCACAAGACTTTTCTCTACTTGTATTTGAAATCGTATAGACCTTTTCCCTTTTTACAAGACTTTTCCCTATTTGTATTTGAAGTCGTATATACCTTTTTCCTGTTCACAAGACTTTTCCCTACTTGTGTTTTAAGTCGTATAGACTTTTTTCCTGTTCACAAGACTTTTCCCTATTTGTATTTGAAGTCGTATAGACCTTTTCCCTTTTTACAAGACTTTTCCCTATTTGTATTTGAAGTCGTATATACCTTTTCCCTGTTCACAAGACTTTTCCCTACTTGTGTTTTAAGTCGTTTAGACCTTTTCCCTTTTCACAAGACTTTTCCCTACTTGTACTTGAAGTCGTATAGACCTTTTCCCTGTTCACAAGACTTTTCCCTACTTGTATTTGAAGTCGTATAGACCTTTTTCCTGTTCACAAGACTTTTCTCTACTTGTATTTGAAATCGTATAGACCTTTTCCCTTTTTACAAGACTTTTCCCTATTTGTATTTGAAGTCGTATATACCTTTTCCCTGTTCACAAGACTTTTCCCTACTTGTGTTTTAAGTCGTTTAGACCTTTTCCCTGTTCACAAGACTTTTCCCTACTTGTATTTGAAGTCGTATATACCTTTTCCCTTTTCACAAGACTTTTCTCTACTTGTATTTGAAGTCGTATAGACCTTTTCCCTGTTCACAAGACTTTTCACAAGACTTTTCCCTACTTGTATTTGAAGTCGTATATACCTTTTCCCTGTTCACAAGACTTTACCCTACTTGTATTTTAAGTCGTATATACCTTTTCCCTTTTCACAAGACTTTTCCCTACTTGTACTTGAAGTCGTATAGACCTTTTCCCTGTTCACAAGACTGTTCACAAGACTTTTCCCTACTTATATTTGAAGTCGTTAGACCTTTTTCCTGTTCACAAGACTTTTCTCTACTTGTATTTGAAATCGTATAGACCTTTTCCCTGTTCACAAGACTTTTCACAAGACTTTTCCCTACTTGTATTTGAAGTCGTATATACCTTTTCCCTTTTCACAAGACTTTTCTCTACTTGTATTTGAAGTCGTATAGACCTTTTCACCTTTTCACAAGACTTTTCCCTACTTGTTTTGAAGTCGTATATACCTTTTCCCTGTTCACAAGACTTTACCCTACTTGTATTTTAAGTCGTATATACCTTTTCCCTTTTCACAAGACTTTTCCCTACTTGTGTTTTGAAGTCGTATAGACCTTTTCCCTGTTCACAAGACTTTTCCCTACTTGTAATTGAAGTCGTATATACCTTTTCCCTGTTCACAAGACTTTTCCCTACTTGTGTTTTAAGTCGTTTAGACCTTTTCCCTTTTCACAAGACTTTTCCCTACTTGTACTTGAAGTCGTATAGATTTTTTCCCTGTTCACAAGACTTTTCCCTACTTGTATTTGAAGTCGTATAGACCTTTTCCCTTTTTACAAGACTTTTCCCTATTTGTATTTGAAGTCGTATATACCTTTTCCCTGTTCACAAGACTTTTCCCTACTTGTATTTGAAGTCGTATATACCTTTTCCCTGTTCACAAGACTTTACCCTACTTGTAATTGAAGTCGTATATACCTTTTCCCTGTTCACAAGACTTCTCCCTACTTGTTTTTGAAGTCGTATAGACCTTTTCCCTGTTCACAAGACTTTTCCCTACTTGTAATTGAAGTCGTATATACCTTTTCCCTGTTCACAAGACTTTTCCCTACTTGTGTTTTAAGTCGTTTAGACCTTTTTCCTGTTCACAAGACTTTTCCCTACTTGTATTTGAAGTCGTATAGACCTTTTTCCTGTTCACAAGACTTTTCTCTACTTGTATTTGAAATCGTATAGACCTTTTCCCTGTTCACAAGACTTTTCACAAGACTTTTCCCTACTTGTGTTTGAAGTCGTATATACCTTTTCCCTTTCACAAGACTTTTCTCTACTTGTATTTGAAGTCGTATAGACCTTTACCCTGTTCACAAGACTTTTCACAAGACTTTTCCCTACTTGTATTTGAAGTCGTATATTCCTTTTCCCTGTTCACAAGACCTTTCCCTACTTGTATTTTAAGTCGTATAGACCTTTCCCCTTTTCACAAGACTTTTCCCTACTTGTATTTGAAGTCGTATAGACCTTTTTCCTGTTCACAAGACTTTTCTCTACTTGTGTTTGAAGTCGTATAGACCTTTTCCCTGTTCACAAGACTTTTCACAAGACTTTTCCCTACTTGTATTTGAAGTCGTATATACCTTTTCCCTGTTCACAAGACTTTTCCCTACTTGTAATTGAAGTCGTATATACCTTTCCCTGTTCACAAGACTTTCCTACTTACTTGTCCTTGAAGTCGTATAGACTTTTTTCCTGTTCACAAGACTGTTCACAAGACTTTTCCCTACTTGTATTCGAAGTCGTACAGACCTTTCCCCTGTTCACACGACTTTTCCCTACTTGTATTTGAAGTCGTACAGACCATTTCCCTGTTCACAAGACTTTTTCCTACTTTTTTTTAAAGTAGTATAGGCCTGTTTCTGTTTACAAGACTTTTCCCTACTTCTTTTCAAGTCGTATAGATCTTTTTCCTGTTCACAAGACTTTTCCCTACTTGTATTTGAAGTCGTACAGACCATTTCCATGTTCACAAGACTTTTCCCTACTTGTATTTGAAGTCGTACAGACCTTTTCCCTCTTCACAAGACTGTTCACAAGACTTTTCCCTACTTATATTTGAAGTCGTATAGACCTTTTCCCTGTTCACAAGACTTTTCCCTACTTATATTTGAAGTCGTACAGACCTTTTCCTGTTCACAAGACTGTTCACAAGACTTTTTCCTACTTGTATTTCAAGTCGTATAGACCTTTTTCCTGTTCACAAGACTCTTCACAAGACTTTTCCCTACTTGTATTTCAAGTCGTATAGACCTTTTCCTTTTCACAAGACTTTTCCCTACTTGTATTAGAAGTCGTATAGACTTTTTTCCTGTTCACAAGACCTTTCCCTACTTGTATTTGAAGTCGTATAGACCTTTTCCCTTTTTACAAGACTTTTCCCTACTTGTGTTTGAAGTCGTATATACCTTTTCCTGTTCACAAGACTTTTCCCTACTTTTATTTGAAGTCGTATAGACCTTTTTCCTGTTCCCTACTTGTTTTTGAAGTCGTATAGACCTTTTCCCTGTTCACAAGACTTTTATCTATTTATATTTGAAGTCGTATAGACTATTTTCCTGTTCACACGACTGTTCACAAGACCTTTCCCTACGTGTATTTGAAGTCGTATAGACCTTTTCCCTTTTCACAAGACTTTTCCCTACTTGTACTTGAAGTCGTAAAGACCTTTTCCCTGTTCACAAGACTTTTCCCTACTTATGTTTGAAGTCGTATAGACCTTTTTCCCGGTTCACAAGACTTTTCACAAGACGTTTCCCTACTTGTATTTGAAGTCGTAATACCTTTTCCTGTTCACAAGACTTTTCCCTATTTGTATTAGAAGTCGTGTAGACCTTTTTTCTGTTCACAAGACTTTTCCCTACTTGTATTTGAAGTCGTATAGACCTTTTCCCTTTTCACAAGACTTTTCCCTACTTGTACTTGAAGTCGTATAGACCTTTTCCCTGTTCACAAGACTTTTCCTACTTCTATTTGGAGTCGTATAGACCTTTTTCCTGTTCACAAGACTCATCCCTGCTTGTATTTAAAGTCGTATAGACCTTTTTCCTGTTCACAAGACTTTTCTCTACTTGTATTTGAAGTCGTATAGACCTTTTCCTGTTCACAAGACTTTTCACAAGACTTTTCCTTACTTGTATTTGAAGTCGTATATACCTTTGCCCTGTTCACAAGACCTTTCCTTACTTGTAGTTTAAGTCATATAGACCTTTTCCCTTTTCACAAGACTTTTCCCTACTTGTACTTGAAGTCGTATAGACCTTTTCCCTGTTCACAAGACTTTTCCCTACTTGTATTGGAAGTCGTATAGACCTTTTTCCTGTTCACAAGACTTTTCTCTACTTGTATTTGAAGTCGTATAGACCTTTTCCCTGTTCACAAGACTTTTCTCAAGACTTTTCCCTACTTGTATTTGAAGTCGTATATACCTTTTCCCTGTTTACAAAATTTTTCCCTACTTGTTTTTTTAAGTCCTATAGACCTTTTCCCTTTTCACAAGACTTTTCCCTACTTGTATTCGAAGTCGTACAGACCATTTCCCTGTTCACAAGACTTTTTCCTACTTTTTTTTTTAAAGTAGTATAAGCCTGTTTCTGTTTACAAGACTTTTCCCTACTTCTTTTCAAGTAAGTCGTATAGACCTTTTTCCTGTTCACAAGACTTTTCCCTACTTTTATTTGAAGTCGTACAGACCTTTTCCCTCTTCACAAGACTGTTCACAAGACTTTTCCCTACTTATATTTGAAGTCGTATAGACCTTTTCCTGTTCACAAGACTTTTCCCTACTTATATTTGAAGTCGTATAGACCTTTTTCCTGTTCACAAGACTGTTCACAAGACTTTTCCCTACTTGTTTTTCAAGTCGTATAGACCTTTTTCCTGTTCACAAGACTGTTCACAAGACTTTTCCCTACTTGTATTTCAAGTCGTATAGACCTTTTCCTTTTCACAAGACTTTTCCCTACTTGTATTAGAAGTCGTATAGACTTTTTTCCTGTTCACAAGACTTTTCCCTACTTGTATTGAAGTCGTATAGACCTTTTCCCTTTTTACAAGACTTTTCCCTATTTGTATTTGAAGTCGTATATACCTTTTCCCTGTTCACAAGACTTTTCCCTACTGTGTTTTAAGTCGTTTAGACCTTTTCCCTTTTCACAAAACTTTTCCCTACTTGTACTTGAAGTCGTATAGATTTTTTCCCTGTTCACAAGACTTTTCCCTACTTGTATTTGAAGTCGTATAGACCTTTTTCCTGTTCACAAGACTTTTCTCTACTTGTATTTGAAATCGTATAGACCTTTTCCCTGTTCACAAGACTTTTCACAAGACTTTTCCCTACTTGTATTTGAAGTCGTATATACCTTTTCCCTTTTCACAAGACTTTTCTCTACTTGTATTTGAAGTCGTATAGACCTTTACCCTGTTCACAAGACTTTTCACAAGACTTTTCCCTACTTGTGTTTGAAGTCGTATATTCCTTTTCCCTGTTCACAAGACCTTTCCCTACTTGTATTTTAAGTCGTATAGACCTTTTCCCTTTTCACAAGACATTTCCCTACTTGTACTTGAAGTCGTATAGACCTTTTCCCTGTTCACAAGACTTTTCCCTACTTGTATTTGAAGTCGTATAGACCTTTTTCCTGTTCACAAGACTTTTCTCTACTTGTGTTTGAAGTCGTATAGACCTTTTCCCTGTTCACAAGACTTTTCACAAGACTTTTCCCTACTTGTATTTGAAGTCGTATATACCTTTTCCCTGTTCACAAGACTTTTCCCTACTTGTAATTGAAGTCGTATATACCTTTTCCCTGTTCACAAGACTTCTCCCTACTTGTTTTTGAAGTCGTATATACCTTTTCCTTGTTCACAAGACTTTTCCCTACTTGTACTTGAAGTCGTTTAGACCCTTTCCCTGTTCACAAGACTTTTTCCTACTTACTTGTCCTTGAAGTCGTATAGACTTTTTTCCTGTTCACAAGACTGTTCACAAGACTTTTCCCTACTTGTATTCGAAGTCGTACAGACCTTTCCCCTGTTCACACGACTTTTCCCTACTTGTATTTGAAGTCGTACAGACCATTTCCCTGTTCACAAGACTTTTTCCTACTTTTTTTTAAAAGTAGTATAGGCCTGTTTCTGTTTACAAGACTTTTCCCTACTTCTTTTCAAGTCGTATAGATCTTTTTCCTGTTCACAAGACTTTTCCCTACTTGTATTTGAAGTCGTACAGACCTTTTCCCTGTTCACAAGACTTTTCCCTACTTATATTTGAAGTCGTATAGACCTTTTTCCTGTTCACAAGACTGTTCACAAGACTTTTTCCTACTTGTTTTTCAAGTCGTATAGACCTTTTTCCTGTTCACAAGACTGTTCACAAGACTTTTCCCTACTTGTATTTCAAGTCGTATAGACCTTTTCCCTTTTTACAAGACTTTTCCTATTTGTATTTGAAGTCGTATATACCTTTTTCCTGTTCACAAGACTTTTCCCTACTTGTGTTTTAAGTCGTATAGACTTTTTTCCTGTTCACAAGACTTTTCCCTATTTGTATTTGAAGTCGTATAGACCTTTTCCCTTTTTACAAGACTTTTCCCTATTTGTATTGAAGTCGTATATACCTTTTTCCTGTTCACAAGACTTTTCCCTACTTGTGTTTTAAGTCGTTTAGACCTTTTCCCTTTTCACAAGACTTTTCCCTACTTGTACTTGAAGTCGTATAGACCTTTTCCCTGTTCACAAGACTTTTCCCTACTTGTATTAGAAGTCGTATAGACTTTTTTCCTGTTCACAAGACTTTTCCCTACTTGTATTTGAAGTCGTATAGACCTTTTCCCTTTTTACAAGACTTTTCCCTATTTGTTTTTGAAGTCGTATATACCTTTTCCCTGTTCACAAGACTTTTCCCTACTTGTGTTTTAAGTCGTTTAGACCTTTTCCCTTTTCACAAGACTTTTCCCTACTTGTACTTGAAGTCGTATAGACCTTTTCCCTGTTCACAAGACTTTTCCCTACTTGTATTTGAAGTCGTATAGACCTTTTTCCTGTTCACAAGACTTTTCTCTACTTGTATTTGAAATCGTATAGACCTTTTCCCTTTTTACAAGACTTTTCCCTATTTGTATTTGAAGTCGTATATACCTTTTCCCTGTTCACAAGACTTTTCCCTACTTGTGTTTTAAGTCGTTTAGACCTTTTCCCTGTTCACAAGACTTTTCCCTACTTGTATTTGAAGTCGTATATACCTTTTCCCTTTTCACAAGACTTTTCTCTACTTGTATTTGAAGTCGTATAGACCTTTTCCCTGTTCACAAGACTTTTCACAAGACTTTTCCCTACTTGTATTTGAAGTCGTATATACCTTTTCCCTGTTCACAAGACTTTACCCTACTTGTATTTTAAGTCGTATATACCTTTTCCCTTTTCACAAGACTTTTCCCTACTTGTACTTGGAGTCGTATAGACCTTTTCCCTGTTCACAAGACTGTTCACAAGACTTTTCCCTACTTATATTTGAAGTCGTTTAGACCTTTTTCCTGTTCACAAGACTTTTCTCTACTTGTATTTGAAATCGTATAGACCTTTTCCCTGTTCACAAGACTTTTCACAAGACTTTTCCCTACTTGTATTTGAAGTCGTATATACCTTTTCCCTTTTCACAAGACTTTTCTCTACTTGTATTTGAAGTCGTATAGACCTTTTCCCTGTTCACAAGACTTTTCACAAGACTTTTCCCTACTTGTATTTGAAGTCGTATATACCTTTTCCCTGTTCACAAGACTTTACCCTACTTGTATTTTAAGTCGTATATACCTTTTCCCTTTTCACAAGACTTTTCCCTACTTGTTTTTGAAGTCGTATAGACCTTTTCCCTGTTCACAAGACTTTTCCCTACTTGTAATTGAAGTCGTATATACCTTTTCCCTGTTCACAAGACTTTTCCCTACTTGTGTTTTAAGTCGTTTAGACCTTTTCCCTTTTCACAAGACTTTTCCCTACTTGTACTTGAAGTCGTATAGATTTTTTCCCTGTTCACAAGACTTTTCCCTACTTGTATTTGAAGTCGTATAGACCTTTTCCCTTTTTACAAGACTTTTCCCTATTTGTATTTGAAGTCGTATATACCTTTTCCCTGTTCACAAGACTTTTCCCTACTTGTATTTGAAGTCGTATATACCTTTTCCCTGTTCACAAGACTTTACCCTACTTGTAATTGAAGTCGTATATACCTTTTCCTGTTCACAAGACTTCTCCCTACTTGTTTTTGAAGTCGTATAGACCTTTTCCCTGTTCACAAGACTTTTCCCTACTTGTAATTGAAGTCGTATATACCTTTTCCCTGTTCACAAGACTTTTCCCTACTTGTGTTTTAAGTCGTTTAGACCTTTTTCCTGTTCACAAGACTTTTCCCTACTTGTATTTGAAGTCGTATAGACCTTTTTCCTGTTCACAAGACTTTTCTCTACTTGTATTTGAAATCGTATAGACCTTTTTCCCTGTTCACAAGACTTTTCACAAGACTTTTCCTACTTGTATTTGAAGTCGTATATACCTTTTCCCTTTTCACAAGACTTTTCTCTACTTGTATTTGAAGTCGTATAGACCTTTACCCTGTTCACAAGACTTTTCACAAGACTTTTCCCTACTTGTATTTGAAGTCGTATATTCCTTTTCCCTGTTCACAAGACCTTTCCCTACTTGTATTTTAAGTCGTATAGACCTTTCCCCTTTTCACAAGACTTTTCCCTACTTGTATTTGAAGTCGTATAGACCTTTTTCCTGTTCACAAGACTTTTCTCTACTTGTGTTTGAAGTCGTATAGACCTTTTCCCTGTTCACAAGACTTTTCACAAGACTTTTCCCTACATGTATTTGAAGTCGTATATACCTTTTCCCTGTTCACAAGACTTTTCCCTACTTGTAATTGAAGTCGTATATACCTTTTCCCTGTTCACAAGACTTCTCCCTACTTGTTTTTGAAGTCGTATATACCTTTTCCCTGTTCACAAAACTTTTCCCTACTTGTACTTGAAGTCGTTTAGACCCTTTCCCTGTTCACAAGACTTTTTCCTACTTACTTGTCCTTGAAGTCGTATAGACTTTTTTCCTGTTCACAAGACTGTTCACAAGACTTTTTCCTACTTGTATTCGAAGTCGTACAGACCTTTCCCCTGTTCACACGACTTTTCCCTACTTGTATTTGAAGTCGTACAGACCATTTCCCTGTTCACAAGACTTTTTCCTACTTTTTTTTAAAAGTAGTATAGGCCTGTTTCTGTTTACAAGACTTTTCCCTACTTCTTTTCAAGTCGTATAGACCTTTTCCCTGTTCACAAGACTTTTCCCTACTTGTATTTGAAGTCGTACAGACCATTTCCATGTTCACAAGACTTTTCCCTACTTGTATTTGAAGTCGTACAGACCTTTTCCCTCTTCACAAGACTGTTCACAAGACTTTTCCCTACTTATATTTGAAGTCGTATAGACCTTTTCCCTGTTCACAAGACTTTTCCCTACTTATATTTGAAGTCGTACAGACCTTTTTCCTGTTCACAAGACTGTTCACAAGACTTTTTCCTACTTGTATTTCAAGTCGTATAGACCTTTTTCCTGTTCACAAGACTCTTCACAAGACTTTTCCCTACTTGTATTTCAAGTCGTATAGACCTTTTCCCTTTTCACAAGACTTTTCCCTACTTGTATTAGAAGTCGTATAGACTTTTTTCCTGTTCACAAGACTTTTCCCTACTTGTATTTGAAGTCGTATAGACCTTTTCCCTTTTTACAAGACTTTTCCCTACTTGTGTTTGAAGTCGTATATACCTTTTCCCTGTTCACAAGACTTTTCCCTACTTTTATTTGAAGTCGTATAGACCTTTTTCCTGTTCCCTACTTGTTTTTGAAGTCGTATAGACCTTTTCCCTGTTCACAAGACTTTTATCTATTTATATTTGAAGTCGTATAGACTATTTTCCTGTTCACAAGACTGTTCACAAGACCTTTCCCTACGTGTATTTGAAGTCGTAGAGACCTTTTCCCTTTTCACAAGACTTTTCCCTACTTATGTTTGAAGTCGTATAGACCTTTTTCCCGGTTCACAAAACTTTTCACAAGACGTTTTCCTACTTGTATTTGAAGTCGTAAATACCTTTTTCCTGTTCACAAGACTTTCCCCTATTTGTATTAGAAGTCGTGTAGACCTTTTTTCTGTTCACAAGACTTTTCCCTACTTGTATTTGAAGTCGTATAGACCTTTTCCCTTTTCACAAGACTTTTCCCTACTTGTACTTGAAGTCGTATAGACCTTTTCCCTGTTCACAAGACTTTTCCCTACTTCTATTTGGAGTCGTATAGACCTTTTTCCTGTTCACAAGACTCATCCCTGCTTGTATTTAAAGTCGTATAGACCTTTTTCCTGTTCACAAGACTTTTCTCTACTTGTATTTGAAGTCGTATAGACTTTTTCCCTGTTCACAAGACTTTTCACAAGACTTTTCCTTACTTGTATTTGAAGTCGTATATACCTTTGCCCTGTTCACAAGACCTTTCCCTACTTGTAGTTTAAGTCATATAGACCTTTTCCCTTTTCACAAGACTTTTCCCTACTTGTACTTGAAGTCGTATAGACCTTTTCCCTGTTCACAAGACTTTTCCCTACTTGTATTGGAAGTCGTATAGACCTTTTTCCTGTTCACAAGACTTTTCTCTACTTGTATTTGAAGTCGTATAGACCTTTTCCCTGTTCACAAGACTTTTCTCAAGACTTTTCCCTACTTGTATTTGAAGTCGTATATACCTTTTCCCTGTTCACAAAATTTTTCCCTACTTGTTTTTTTTAAGTCCTATAGACCTTTTCCCTTTTCACAAGACTTTTCCCTACTTGTATTCGAAGTCGTACAGACCATTTCCCTGTTCACAAGACTTTTTCCTACTTTTTTTAAAGTAGTATAAGCCTGTTTCTGTTTACAAGACTTTTCCCTACTTCTTTTCAAGTAAGTCGTATAGACCTTTTCCCTGTTCACAAGACTTTTCCCTACTTATATTTGAAGTCGTACAGACCTTTTTCCTGTTCACAAGACTGTTCACAAGACTTTTTCCTACTTGTATTTCAAGTCGTATAGACCTTTTTCCTGTTCACAAGACTCTTCACAAGACTTTTCCCTACTTGTATTTCAAGTCGTATAGACCTTTTCCCTTTTCACAAGACTTTTCCCTACTTGTATTAGAAGTCGTATAGACTTTTTTCCTGTTCACAAGACTTTTCCCTACTTGTATTTGAAGTCGTATAGACCTTTTCCCTTTTTACAAGACTTTTCCCTACTTGTGTTTGAAGTCGTATATACCTTTTCCCTGTTCACAAGACTTTTCCCTACTTTTATTTGAAGTCGTATAGACCTTTTTCCTGTTCCCTACTTGTTTTTGAAGTCGTATAGACCTTTTCCCTGTTCACAAGACTTTTATCTATTTATATTTGAAGTCGTATAGACTATTTTCCTGTTCACAAGACTGTTCACAAGACCTTTCCCTACGTGTATTTGAAGTCGTAGAGACCTTTTCCCTTTTCACAAGACTTTTCCCTACTTATGTTTGAAGTCGTATAGACCTTTTTCCCGGTTCACAAAACTTTTCACAAGACGTTTTCCTACTTGTATTTGAAGTCGTAAATACCTTTTTCCTGTTCACAAGACTTTCCCCTATTTGTATTAGAAGTCGTGTAGACCTTTTTTCTGTTCACAAGACTTTTCCCTACTTGTATTTGAAGTCGTATAGACCTTTTCCCTTTTCACAAGACTTTTCCCTACTTGTACTTGAAGTCGTATAGACCTTTTCCCTGTTCACAAGACTTTTCCCTACTTCTATTTGGAGTCGTATAGACCTTTTTCCTGTTCACAAGACTCATCCCTGCTTGTATTTAAAGTCGTATAGACCTTTTTCCTGTTCACAAGACTTTTCTCTACTTGTATTTGAAGTCGTATAGACTTTTTTCCCTGTTCACAAGACTTTTCACAAGACTTTTCCTTACTTGTATTTGAAGTCGTATATACCTTTGCCCTGTTCACAAGACCTTTCCCTACTTGTAGTTTAAGTCATATAGACCTTTTCCCTTTTCACAAGACTTTTCCCTACTTGTACTTGAAGTCGTATAGACCTTTTCCCTGTTCACAAGACTTTTCCCTACTTGTATTGGAAGTCGTATAGACCTTTTTCCTGTTCACAAGACTTTTCTCTACTTGTATTTGAAGTCGTATAGACCTTTTCCCTGTTCACAAGACTTTTCTCAAGACTTTTCCCTACTTGTATTTGAAGTCGTATATACCTTTTCCTGTTCACAAAATTTTTCCCTACTTGTTTTTTTTAAGTCCTATAGACCTTTTCCCTTTTCACAAGTCTTTTCCCTACTTGTATTCGAAGTCGTACAGACCATTTCCCTGTTCACAAGACTTTTTCCTACTTTTTTTTAAAGTAGTATAAGCCTGTTTCTGTTTACAAGACTTTTCCCTACTTCTTTTCAAGTAAGTCGTATAGACCTTTTTCCTGTTCACAAGACTTTTCCCTACTTTTATTTGAAGTCGTACAGACCTTTTCCCTGTTCACAAGACTTTCCCTACTTATATTTGAAGTCGTATAGACCTTTTCCCTGTTCACAAGACTTTTCCCTACTTATATTTGAAGTCGTATAGACCTTTTTCCTGTTCACAAGACTGTTCACAAGACTTTTCCCTACTTGTTTTTCAAGTCGTATAGACCTTTTTCCTGTTCACAAGACTGTTCACAAGACTTTTCCCTACTTGTATTTCAAGTCGTATAGACCTTTTCCCTTTTCACAAGACTTTTCCCTACTTGTATTAGAAGTCGTATAGACTTTTTTCCTGTTCACAAGACTTTTCCCTACTTGTATTTGAAGTCGTATAGACCTTTTCCCTTTTTACAAGACTTTTCCCTATTTGTATTTGAAGTCGTATATACCTTTTCCTGTTCACAAGACTTTTCCCTACTTGTGTTTTAAGTCGTTTAGACCTTTTCCCTTTTCACAAAACTTTTCCCTACTTGTACTTGAAGTCGTATAGATTTTTTCCCTGTTCACAAGACTTTTCCTACTTGTATTTGAAGTCGTATAGACCTTTTTCCTGTTCACAAGACTTTTCTCTACTTGTATTTGAAATCGTATAGACCTTTTCCTGTTCACAAGACTTTTCACAAGACTTTTCCCTACTTGTATTTGAAGTCGTATATACCTTTTCCCTTTTCACAAGACTTTTCTCTACTTGTATTTGAAGTCGTATAGACCTTTACCCTGTTCACAAGACTTTTCAGAGACTTTTCCCTACTTGTGTTTGAAGTCGTATATTCCTTTTCCCTGTTCACAAGACCTTTCCCTACTTGTATTTAAGTCGTATAGACCTTTTCCCTTTTCACAAGACATTTCCCTACTTGTACTTGAAGTCGTATAGACCTTTTCCCTGTTCACAAGACTTTTCCCTACTTGTATTTGAAGTCGTATAGACCTTTTTCCTGTTCACAAGACTTTTCTCTACTTGTGTTTGAAGTCGTATAGACCTTTTCCCTGTTCACAAGACTTTTCACAAGACTTTTCCCTACTTGTATTTGAAGTCGTATATACCTTTTCCCTGTTCACAAGACTTTTCCCTACTTGTAATTGAAGTCGTATATACCTTTTCCCTGTTCACAAGACTTCTCCCTACTTGTTTTTGAAGTCGTATATACCTTTTCCTTGTTCACAAGACTTTTCCCTACTTGTACTTGAAGTCGTTTAGACCCTTTCCCTGTTCACAAGACTTTTTCCTACTTACTTGTCCTTGAAGTCGTATAGACTTTTTTCCTGTTCACAAGACTGTTCACAAGACTTTTCCCTACTTGTATTCGAAGTCGTACAGACCTTTCCCCTGTTCACATGACTTTTCCCTACTTGTATTTGAAGTCGTACAGACCATTTCCCTGTTCACAAGACTTTTTCCTACTTTTTTTTAAAAGTAGTATAGGCCTGTTTCTGTTTACAAGACTTTTCCCTACTTCTTTTCAAGTCGTATAGATCTTTTTCCTGTTCACAAGACTTTTCCCTACTTGTATTTGAAGTCGTACAGACCATTTCCATGTTCACAAGACTTTTCCCTACTTGTATTTGAAGTCGTACAGACCTTTTCCCTCTTCACAAGACTGTTCACAAGACTTTTCCCTACTTATATTTGAAGTCGTATAGACCTTTTCCCTGTTCACAAGACTTTTCCCTACTTATATTTGAAGTCGTACAGACCTTTTTCCTGTTCACAAGACTGTTCACAAGACTTTTTCCTACTTGTATTTCAAGTCGTATAGACCTTTTTCCTGTTCACAAGACTCTTCACAAGACTTTTCCCTACTTGTATTTCAAGTCGTATAGACCTTTTCCCTTTTCACAAGACTTTTCCCTACTTGTATTAGAAGTCGTATAGACTTTTTTCCTGTTCACAAGACTTTTCCCTACTTGTATTTGAAGTCGTATAGACCTTTTCCCTTTTTACAAGACTTTTCCCTACTTGTGTTTGAAGTCGTATATACCTTTTCCCTGTTCACAAGACTTTTCCCTACTTTTATTTGAAGTCGTATAGACCTTTTTCCTGTTCCCTACTTGTTTTTGAAGTCGTATAGACCTTTTCCCTGTTCACAAGACTTTTATCTATTTATATTTGAAGTCGTATAGACTATTTTCCTGTTCACAAGACTGTTCACAAGACCTTTTGAAGTCGTATAGACCTTTTCCCTTTTCACAAGACTTTTCCCTACTTGTACTTGAAGTCGTAAAGACCTTTTCCCTGTTCACAAGACTTTTCCCTACTTATGTTTGAAGTCGTATAGACCTTTTTCCCGGTTCACAAGACTTTTCACAAGACGTTTCCCTACTTGTATTTGAAGTCGTAAATACCTTTTTCCTGTTCACAAGACTTTTCCCTATTTGTATTAGAAGTTGTGTAGACCTTTTTTCTGTTCACAAGACTTTTCCCTACTTGTATTTGAAGTCGTATAGACCTTTTCCCTTTTCACAAGACTTTTCCCTACTTGTACTTGAAGTCGTATAGACCTTTTCCCTGTTCACAAGACTTTTCCCTACTTCTATTTGGAGTCGTATAGACCTTTTTCCTGTTCACAAGACTCATCCCTGCTTGTATTTAAAGTCGTATAGACCTTTTTCCTGTTCACAAGACTTTTCTCTACTTGTATTTGAAGTCGTATAGACCTTTGCCCTGTTCACAAGACCTTTCCCTACTTGTAGTTTAAGTCATATAGACCTTTTCCCTTTTCACAAGACTTTTCCCTACTTGTACTTGAAGTCGTATAGACCTTTTCCCTGTTCACAAGACTTTTCCCTACTTGTATTGGAAGTCGTATAGACCTTTTTCCTGTTCACAAGACTTTTCTCTACTTGTATTTGAAGTCGTATAGACCTTTTCCCTGTTCACAAGACTTTTCTCAAGACTTTTCCCTACTTGTATTTGAAGTCGTATATACCTTTTCCCTGTTCACAAAATTTTTCCCTACTTGTTTTTTTTAAGTCCTATAGACCTTTTCCCTTTTCACAAGACTTTTCCCTACTTGTATTCGAAGTCGTACAGACCATTTCCCTGTTCACAAGACTTTTTCCTACTTTTTTTTTTAAAGTAGTATAAGCCTGTTTCTGTTTACAAGACTTTTCCCTACTTTTTTTCAAGTAAGTCGTATAGACCTTTTTCCTGTTCACAAGACTTTTCCCTACTTTTATTTGAAGTCGTACAGACCTTTTCCCTCTTCACAAGACTGTTCACAAGACTTTTCCCTACTTATATTTGAAGTCGTATAGACCTTTTCCCTGTTCACAAGACTTTTCCCTACTTATATTTGAAGTCGTATAGACCTTTTTCCTGTTCACAAGACTGTTCACAAGACTTTTCCCTACTTGTTTTTCAAGTCGTATAGACCTTTTTCCTGTTCACAAGACTGTTCACAAGACTTTTCCCTACTTGTATTTCAAGTCGTATAGACCTTTTCCCTTTTCACAAGACTTTTCCCTACTTGTATTAGAAGTCGTATAGACTTTTTTCCTGTTCACAAGACTTTTCCCTACTTGTATTTGAAGTCGTATAGACCTTTTCCCTTTTTACAAGACTTTTCCCTATTTGTATTTGAAGTCGTATAGACTATTTTCCTGTTCACAAGACTGTTCACAAGACCTTTTGAAGTCGTATAGACCTTTTCCCTTTTCACAAGACTTTTCCCTACTTGTACTTGAAGTCGTAAAGACCTTTTCCCTGTTCACAAGACTTTTCCCTACTTATGTTTGAAGTCGTATAGACCTTTTTCCCGGTTCACAAGACTTTTCACAAGACGTTTCCCTACTTGTATTTGAAGTCGTAAATACTTTTTTCCTGTTCACAAGACTTTTCCCTATTTGTATTAGAAGTCGTGTAGACCTTTTTTCTGTTCACAAGACTTTTCCCTACTTGTATTTGAAGTCGTATAGACCTTTTCCCTTTTCACAAGACTTTTCCCTACTTGTACTTGAAGTCGTATAGACCTTTTCCCTGTTCACAAGACTTTTCCCTACTTCTATTTGGAGTCGTATAGACCTTTTTCCTGTTCACAAGACTCATCCCTGCTTGTATTTAAAGTCGTATAGACCTTTTTCCTGTTCACAAGACTTTTCTCTACTTGTATTTGAAGTCGTATAGACCTTTGCCCTGTTCACAAGACCTTTCCCTACTTGTAGTTTAAGTCATATAGACCTTTTCCCTTTTCACAAGACTTTTCCCTACTTGTACTTGAAGTCGTATAGACCTTTTCCCTGTTCACAAGACTTTTCCCTACTTGTATTGGAAGTCGTATAGACCTTTTTCCTGTTCACAAGACTTTTCTCTACTTGTATTTGAAGTCGTATAGACCTTTTCCCTGTTCACAAGACTTTTCTCAAGACTTTTCCCTACTTGTATTTGAAGTCGTATATACCTTTTCCCTGTTCACAAAATTTTTCCCTACTTGTTTTTTTTAAGTCCTATAGACCTTTTCCCTTTTCACAAGACTTTTCCCTACTTTTATTTGAAGTCGTATAGACCTTTTTCCTGTTCCCTACTTGTTTTTGAAGTCGTATAGACCTTTTCCCTGTTCACAAGACTTTTATCTATTTATATTTGAAGTCGTATAGACTATTTTCCTGTTCACAAGACTGTTCACAAGACCTTTTGAAGTCGTATAGACCTTTTCCCTTTTCACAAGACTTTTCCCTACTTGTACTTGAAGTCGTAAAGACCTTTTCCCTGTTCACAAGACTTTTCCCTACTTATGTTTGAAGTCGTATAGACCTTTTTCCCGGTTCACAAGACTTTTCACAAGACGTTTCCCTACTTGTATTTGAAGTCGTAAATACCTTTTTCCTGTTCACAAGACTTTTCCCTATTTGTATTAGAAGTTGTGTAGACCTTTTTTCTGTTCACAAGACTTTTCCCTACTTGTATTTGAAGTCGTATAGACCTTTTCCCTTTTCACAAGACTTTTCCCTACTTGTACTTGAAGTCGTATAGACCTTTTCCCTGTTCACAAGACTTTTCCCTACTTCTATTTGGAGTCGTATAGACCTTTTTCCTGTTCACAAGACTCATCCCTGCTTGTATTTAAAGTCGTATAGACCTTTTTCCTGTTCACAAGACTTTTCTCTACTTGTATTTGAAGTCGTATAGACCTTTGCCCTGTTCACAAGACCTTTCCCTACTTGTAGTTTAAGTCATATAGACCTTTTCCCTTTTCACAAGACTTTTCCCTACTTGTACTTGAAGTCGTATAGACCTTTTCCCTGTTCACAAGACTTTTCCCTACTTGTATTGGAAGTCGTATAGACCTTTTTCCTGTTCACAAGACTTTTCTCTACTTGTATTTGAAGTCGTATAGACCTTTTCCCTGTTCACAAGACTTTTCTCAAGACTTTTCCCTACTTGTATTTGAAGTCGTATATACCTTTTCCCTGTTCACAAAATTTTTCCCTACTTGTTTTTTTTAAGTCCTATAGACCTTTTCCCTTTTCACAAGACTTTTCCCTACTTGTATTCGAAGTCGTACAGACCATTTCCCTGTTCACAAGACTTTTTCCTACTTTTTTTTTAAAGTAGTATAAGCCTGTTTCTGTTTACAAGACTTTTCCCTACTTTTTTTCAAGTAAGTCGTATAGACCTTTTTCCTGTTCACAAGACTTTTCCCTACTTTTATTTGAAGTCGTACAGACCTTTTCCCTCTTCACAAGACTGTTCACAAGACTTTTCCCTACTTATATTTGAAGTCGTATAGACCTTTTCCCTGTTCACAAGACTTTTCCCTACTTATATTTGAAGTCGTATAGACCTTTTTCCTGTTCACAAGACTGTTCACAAGACTTTTCCCTACTTGTTTTTCAAGTCGTATAGACCTTTTTCCTGTTCACAAGACTGTTCACAAGACTTTTCCCTACTTGTATTTCAAGTCGTATAGACCTTTTCCCTTTTCACAAGACTTTTCCCTACTTGTATTAGAAGTCGTATAGACTTTTTTCCTGTTCACAAGACTTTTCCCTACTTGTATTTGAAGTCGTATAGACCTTTTCCCTTTTTACAAGACTTTTCCCTATTTGTATTTGAAGTCGTATAGACTATTTTCCTGTTCACAAGACTGTTCACAAGACCTTTTGAAGTCGTATAGACCTTTTCCCTTTTCACAAGACTTTTCCCTACTTGTACTTGAAGTCGTAAAGACCTTTTCCCTGTTCACAAGACTTTTCCCTACTTATGTTTGAAGTCGTATAGACCTTTTTCCCGGTTCACAAGACTTTTCACAAGACGTTTCCCTACTTGTATTTGAAGTCGTAAATACTTTTTTCCTGTTCACAAGACTTTTCCCTATTTGTATTAGAAGTCGTGTAGACCTTTTTTCTGTTCACAAGACTTTTCCCTACTTGTATTTGAAGTCGTATAGACCTTTTCCCTTTTCACAAGACTTTTCCCTACTTGTACTTGAAGTCGTATAGACCTTTTCCCTGTTCACAAGACTTTTCCCTACTTCTATTTGGAGTCGTATAGACCTTTTTCCTGTTCACAAGACTCATCCCTGCTTGTATTTAAAGTCGTATAGACCTTTTTCCTGTTCACAAGACTTTTCTCTACTTGTATTTGAAGTCGTATAGACCTTTGCCCTGTTCACAAGACCTTTCCCTACTTGTAGTTTAAGTCATATAGACCTTTTCCCTTTTCACAAGACTTTTCCCTACTTGTACTTGAAGTCGTATAGACCTTTTCCCTGTTCACAAGACTTTTCCCTACTTGTATTGGAAGTCGTATAGACCTTTTTCCTGTTCACAAGACTTTTCTCTACTTGTATTTGAAGTCGTATAGACCTTTTCCCTGTTCACAAGACTTTTCTCAAGACTTTTCCCTACTTGTATTTGAAGTCGTATATACCTTTTCCCTGTTCACAAAATTTTTCCCTACTTGTTTTTTTTAAGTCCTATAGACCTTTTCCCTTTTCACAAGACTTTTCCCTACTTGTATTCGAAGTCGTACAGACCATTTCCCTGTTCACAAGACTTTTTCCTACTTTTTTTTTAAAGTAGTATAAGCCTGTTTCTGTTTACAAGACTTTTCCCTACTTCTTTTCAAGTAAGTCGTATAGACCTTTTTCCTGTTCACAAGACTTTTCCCTACTTTTATTTGAAGTCGTACAGACCTTTTCCCTCTTCACAAGACTGTTCACAAGACTTTTCCCTACTTATATTTGAAGTCGTATAGACCTTTTCCCTGTTCACAAGACTTTTCCCTACTTATATTTGAAGTCGTATAGACCTTTTTCCTGTTCACAAGACTGTTCACAAGACTTTTCCCTACTTGTTTTTCAAGTCGTATAGACCTTTTTCCTGTTCACAAGACTGTTCACAAGACTTTTCCCTACTTGTATTTCAAGTCGTATAGACCTTTTCCCTTTTCACAAGACTTTTCCCTACTTGTATTAGAAGTCGTATAGACTTTTTTCCTGTTCACAAGACTTTTCCCTACTTGTATTTGAAGTCGTATAGACCTTTTCCCTTTTTACAAGACTTTTCCCTATTTGTATTTGAAGTCGTATATACCTTTTCCCTGTTCACAAGACTTTTCCCTACTTGTATTTGAAGTCGTATAGACCTTTTTCCTGTTCACAAGACTTTTCTCTACTTGTATTTGAAATCGTATAGACCTTTTCCCTGTTCACAAGACTTTTCACAAGACTTTTCCCTACTTGTATTTGAAGTCGTATATACCTTTTCCCTTTTCACAAGACTTTTCTCTACTTGTATTTGAAGTCGTATAGACCTTTACCCTGTTCACAAGACTTTTCAGAAGACTTTTCCCTACTTGTGTTTGAAGTCGTATATTCCTTTTCCCTGTTCACAAGACCTTTCCCTACTTGTATTTTAAGTCGTATAGACCTTTTCCCTTTTCACAAGACATTTCCCTACTTGTACTTGAAGTCGTATAGACCTTTTCCCTGTTCACAAGACTTTTCCCTACTTGTATTTGAAGTCGTATAGACCTTTTTCCTGTTCACAAGACTTTTCTCTACTTGTGTTTGAAGTCGTATAGACCTTTTCCCTGTTCACAAGACTTTTCACAAGACTTTTCCCTACTTGTATTTGAAGTCGTATATACCTTTTCCCTGTTCACAAGACTTTTCCCTACTTGTAATTGAAGTCGTATATACCTTTTCCCTGTTCACAAGACTTCTCCCTACTTGTTTTTGAAGTCGTATATACCTTTTCCTTGTTCACAAGACTTTTCCCTACTTGTACTTGAAGTCGTTTAGACCCTTTCCCTGTTCACAAGACTTTTTCCTACTTACTTGTCCTTGAAGTCGTATAGACTTTTTTCCTGTTCACAAGACTGTTCACAAGACTTTTCCCTACTTGTATTCGAAGTCGTACAGACCTTTCCCCTGTTCACATGACTTTTCCCTACTTGTATTTGAAGTCGTACAGACCATTTCCCTGTTCACAAGACTTTTTCCTACTTTTTTTTTAAAAGTAGTATAGGCCTGTTTCTGTTTACAAGACTTTTCCCTACTTCTTTTCAAGTCGTATAGATCTTTTTCCTGTTCACAAGACTTTTCCCTACTTGTATTTGAAGTCGTACAGACCATTTCCATGTTCACAAGACTTTTCCCTACTTGTATTTGAAGTCGTACAGACCTTTTCCCTCTTCACAAGACTGTTCACAAGACTTTTCCCTACTTATATTTGAAGTCGTATAGACCTTTTCCCTGTTCACAAGACCTTTCCCTACTTGTATTTTAAGTCGTATAGACCTTTTCCCTTTTCACAAGACATTTCCCTACTTGTACTTGAAGTCGTATAGACCTTTTCCCTGTTCACAAGACTTTTCCCTACTTGTATTTGAAGTCGTATAGACCTTTTTCCTGTTCACAAGACTTTTCTCTACTTGTGTTTGAAGTCGTATAGACCTTTTCCCTGTTCACAAGACTTTTCACAAGACTTTTCCCTACTTGTATTTGAAGTCGTATATACCTTTTCCCTGTTCACAAGACTTTTCCCTACTTGTAATTGAAGTCGTATATACCTTTTCCCTGTTCACAAGACTTCTCCCTACTTGTTTTTGAAGTCGTATATACCTTTTTCTTGTTCACAAGACTTTTCCCTACTTGTACTTGAAGTCGTTTAGACCCTTTCCCTGTTCACAAGACTTTTTCCTACTTACTTGTCCTTGAAGTCGTATAGACTTTTTTCCTGTTCACAAGACTGTTCACAAGACTTTTCCCTACTTGTATTCGAAGTCGTACAGACCTTTCCCCTGTTCACATGACTTTTCCCTACTTGTATTTGAAGTCGTACAGACCATTTCCCTGTTCACAAGACTTTTTCCTACTTTTTTTTAAAAGTAGTATAGGCCTGTTTCTGTTTACAAGACTTTTCCCTACTTCTTTTCAAGTCGTATAGATCTTTTTCCTGTTCACAAGACTTTTCCCTACTTGTATTTGAAGTCGTACAGACCATTTCCATGTTCACAAGACTTTTCCCTACTTGTATTTGAAGTCGTACAGACCTTTTCCCTCTTCACAAGACTGTTCACAAGACTTTTCCCTACTTATATTTGAAGTCGTATAGACCTTTTCCCTGTTCACAAGACTTTTCCCTACTTATATTTGAAGTCGTACAGACCTTTTTCCTGTTCACAAGACTGTTCACAAGACTTTTTCCTACTTGTATTTCAAGTCGTATAGACCTTTTTCCTGTTCACAAGACTCTTCACAAGACTTTTCCCTACTTGTATTTCAAGTCGTATAGACCTTTTCCCTTTTCACAAGACTTTTCCCTACTTGTATTAGAAGTCGTATAGACTTTTTTCCTGTTCACAAGACTTTTCCCTACTTGTATTTGAAGTCGTATAGACCTTTTCCCTTTTTACAAGACTTTTCCCTACTTGTGTTTGAAGTCGTATATACCTTTTCCCTGTTCACAAGACTTTTCCCTACTTTTATTTGAAGTCGTATAGACCTTTTTCCTGTTCCCTACTTGTTTTTGAAGTCGTATAGACCTTTTCCCTGTTCACAAGACTTTTATCTATTTATATTTGAAGTCGTATAGACTATTTTCCTGTTCACAAGACTGTTCACAAGACCTTTTGAAGTCGTATAGACCTTTTCCCTTTTCACAAGACTTTTCCCTACTTTTACTTGAAGTCGTAAAGACCTTTTCCCTGTTCACAAGACTTTTCCCTACTTATGTTTGAAGTCGTATAGACCTTTTTCCCGGTTCACAAGACCTTTCCCTACTTGTAGTTTAAGTCATATAGACCTTTTCCCTTTTCACAAGACTTTTCCCTACTTGTACTTGAAGTCGTATAGACCTTTTCCCTGTTCACAAGACTTTTCCCTACTTGTATTGGAAGTCGTATAGACCTTTTTCCTGTTCACAAGACTTTTCTCTACTTGTATTTGAAGTCGTATAGACCTTTTCCCTGTTCACAAGACTTTTCTCAAGACTTTTCCCTACTTGTATTTGAAGTCGTATATACCTTTTCCCTGTTCACAAAATTTTTCCCTACTTGTTTTTTTTAAGTCCTATAGACCTTTTCCCTTTTCACAAGACTTTTCCCTACTTGTATTCGAAGTCGTACAGACCATTTCCCTGTTCACAAGACTTTTTCCTACTTTTTTTTTAAAGTAGTATAAGCCTGTTTCTGTTTACAAGACTTTTCCCTACTTTTTTTCAAGTAAGTCGTATAGACCTTTTTCCTGTTCACAAGACTTTTCCCTACTTTTATTTGAAGTCGTACAGACCTTTTCCCTCTTCACAAGACTGTTCACAAGACTTTTCCCTACTTATATTTGAAGTCGTATAGACCTTTTCCCTGTTCACAAGACTTTTCCCTACTTATATTTGAAGTCGTATAGACCTTTTTCCTGTTCACAAGACTGTTCACAAGACTTTTCCCTACTTGTTTTTCAAGTCGTATAGACCTTTTTCCTGTTCACAAGACTGTTCACAAGACTTTTCCCTACTTGTATTTCAAGTCGTATAGACCTTTTCCCTTTTCACAAGACTTTTCCCTACTTGTATTAGAAGTCGTATAGACTTTTTTCCTGTTCACAAGACTTTTCCCTACTTGTATTTGAAGTCGTATAGACCTTTTCCCTTTTTACAAGACTTTTCCCTATTTGTATTTGAAGTCGTATAGACTATTTTCCTGTTCACAAGACTGTTCACAAGACCTTTTGAAGTCGTATAGACCTTTTCCCTTTTCACAAGACTTTTCCCTACTTGTACTTGAAGTCGTAAAGACCTTTTCCCTGTTCACAAGACTTTTCCCTACTTATGTTTGAAGTCGTATAGACCTTTTTCCCGGTTCACAAGACTTTTCACAAGACGTTTCCCTACTTGTATTTGAAGTCGTAAATACTTTTTTCCTGTTCACAAGACTTTTCCCTATTTGTATTAGAAGTCGTGTAGACCTTTTTTCTGTTCACAAGACTTTTCCCTACTTGTATTTGAAGTCGTATAGACCTTTTCCCTTTTCACAAGACTTTTCCCTACTTGTACTTGAAGTCGTATAGACCTTTTCCCTGTTCACAAGACTTTTCCCTACTTCTATTTGGAGTCGTATAGACCTTTTTCCTGTTCACAAGACTCATCCCTGCTTGTATTTAAAGTCGTATAGACCTTTTTCCTGTTCACAAGACTTTTCTCTACTTGTATTTGAAGTCGTATAGACCTTTGCCCTGTTCACAAGACCTTTCCCTACTTGTAGTTTAAGTCATATAGACCTTTTCCCTTTTCACAAGACTTTTCCCTACTTGTACTTGAAGTCGTATAGACCTTTTCCCTGTTCACAAGACTTTTCCCTACTTGTATTGGAAGTCGTATAGACCTTTTTCCTGTTCACAAGACTTTTCTCTACTTGTATTTGAAGTCGTATAGACCTTTTCCCTGTTCACAAGACTTTTCTCAAGACTTTTCCCTACTTGTATTTGAAGTCGTATATACCTTTTCCCTGTTCACAAAATTTTTCCCTACTTGTTTTTTTTAAGTCCTATAGACCTTTTCCCTTTTCACAAGACTTTTCCCTACTTGTATTCGAAGTCGTACAGACCATTTCCCTGTTCACAAGACTTTTTCCTACTTTTTTTTTAAAGTAGTATAAGCCTGTTTCTGTTTACAAGACTTTTCCCTACTTCTTTTCAAGTAAGTCGTATAGACCTTTTTCCTGTTCACAAGACTTTTCCCTACTTTTATTTGAAGTCGTACAGACCTTTTCCCTCTTCACAAGACTGTTCACAAGACTTTTCCCTACTTATATTTGAAGTCGTATAGACCTTTTCCCTGTTCACAAGACTTTTCCCTACTTATATTTGAAGTCGTATAGACCTTTTTCCTGTTCACAAGACTGTTCACAAGACTTTTCCCTACTTGTTTTTCAAGTCGTATAGACCTTTTTCCTGTTCACAAGACTGTTCACAAGACTTTTCCCTACTTGTATTTCAAGTCGTATAGACCTTTTCCCTTTTCACAAGACTTTTCCCTACTTGTATTAGAAGTCGTATAGACTTTTTTCCTGTTCACAAGACTTTTCCCTACTTGTATTTGAAGTCGTATAGACCTTTTCCCTTTTTACAAGACTTTTCCCTATTTGTATTTGAAGTCGTATATACCTTTTCCCTGTTCACAAGACTTTTCCCTACTTGTATTTGAAGTCGTATAGACCTTTTTCCTGTTCACAAGACTTTTCTCTACTTGTATTTGAAATCGTATAGACCTTTTCCCTGTTCACAAGACTTTTCACAAGACTTTTCCCTACTTGTATTTGAAGTCGTATATACCTTTTCCCTTTTCACAAGACTTTTCTCTACTTGTATTTGAAGTCGTATAGACCTTTACCCTGTTCACAAGACTTTTCAGAAGACTTTTCCCTACTTGTGTTTGAAGTCGTATATTCCTTTTCCCTGTTCACAAGACCTTTCCCTACTTGTATTTTAAGTCGTATAGACCTTTTCCCTTTTCACAAGACATTTCCCTACTTGTACTTGAAGTCGTATAGACCTTTTCCCTGTTCACAAGACTTTTCCCTACTTGTATTTGAAGTCGTATAGACCTTTTTCCTGTTCACAAGACTTTTCTCTACTTGTGTTTGAAGTCGTATAGACCTTTTCCCTGTTCACAAGACTTTTCACAAGACTTTTCCCTACTTGTATTTGAAGTCGTATATACCTTTTCCCTGTTCACAAGACTTTTCCCTACTTGTAATTGAAGTCGTATATACCTTTTCCCTGTTCACAAGACTTCTCCCTACTTGTTTTTGAAGTCGTATATACCTTTTCCTTGTTCACAAGACTTTTCCCTACTTGTACTTGAAGTCGTTTAGACCCTTTCCCTGTTCACAAGACTTTTTCCTACTTACTTGTCCTTGAAGTCGTATAGACTTTTTTCCTGTTCACAAGACTGTTCACAAGACTTTTCCCTACTTGTATTCGAAGTCGTACAGACCTTTCCCCTGTTCACATGACTTTTCCCTACTTGTATTTGAAGTCGTACAGACCATTTCCCTGTTCACAAGACTTTTTCCTACTTTTTTTTAAAAGTAGTATAGGCCTGTTTCTGTTTACAAGACTTTTCCCTACTTCTTTTCAAGTCGTATAGATCTTTTTCCTGTTCACAAGACTTTTCCCTACTTGTATTTGAAGTCGTACAGACCATTTCCATGTTCACAAGACTTTTCCCTACTTGTATTTGAAGTCGTACAGACCTTTTCCCTCTTCACAAGACTGTTCACAAGACTTTTCCCTACTTATATTTGAAGTCGTATAGACCTTTTCCCTGTTCACAAGACCTTTCCCTACTTGTATTTTAAGTCGTATAGACCTTTTCCCTTTTCACAAGACATTTCCCTACTTGTACTTGAAGTCGTATAGACCTTTTCCCTGTTCACAAGACTTTTCCCTACTTGTATTTGAAGTCGTATAGACCTTTTTCCTGTTCACAAGACTTTTCTCTACTTGTGTTTGAAGTCGTATAGACCTTTTCCCTGTTCACAAGACTTTTCACAAGACTTTTCCCTACTTGTATTTGAAGTCGTATATACCTTTTCCCTGTTCACAAGACTTTTCCCTACTTGTAATTGAAGTCGTATATACCTTTTCCCTGTTCACAAGACTTCTCCCTACTTGTTTTTGAAGTCGTATATACCTTTTCCTTGTTCACAAGACTTTTCCCTACTTGTACTTGAAGTCGTTTAGACCCTTTCCCTGTTCACAAGACTTTTTCCTACTTACTTGTCCTTGAAGTCGTATAGACTTTTTTCCTGTTCACAAGACTGTTCACAAGACTTTTCCCTACTTGTATTCGAAGTCGTACAGACCTTTCCCCTGTTCACATGACTTTTCCCTACTTGTATTTGAAGTCGTACAGACCATTTCCCTGTTCACAAGACTTTTTCCTACTTTTTTTTAAAAGTAGTATAGGCCTGTTTCTGTTTACAAGACTTTTCCCTACTTCTTTTCAAGTCGTATAGATCTTTTTCCTGTTCACAAGACTTTTCCCTACTTGTATTTGAAGTCGTACAGACCATTTCCATGTTCACAAGACTTTTCCCTACTTGTATTTGAAGTCGTACAGACCTTTTCCCTCTTCACAAGACTGTTCACAAGACTTTTCCCTACTTATATTTGAAGTCGTATAGACCTTTTCCCTGTTCACAAGACTTTTCCCTACTTATATTTGAAGTCGTACAGACCTTTTTCCTGTTCACAAGACTGTTCACAAGACTTTTTCCTACTTGTATTTCAAGTCGTATAGACCTTTTTCCTGTTCACAAGACTCTTCACAAGACTTTTCCCTACTTGTATTTCAAGTCGTATAGACCTTTTCCCTTTTCACAAGACTTTTCCCTACTTGTATTAGAAGTCGTATAGACTTTTTTCCTGTTCACAAGACTTTTCCCTACTTGTATTTGAAGTCGTATAGACCTTTTCCCTTTTTACAAGACTTTTCCCTACTTGTGTTTGAAGTCGTATATACCTTTTCCCTGTTCACAAGACTTTTCCCTACTTTTATTTGAAGTCGTATAGACCTTTTTCCTGTTCCCTACTTGTTTTTGAAGTCGTATAGACCTTTTCCCTGTTCACAAGACTTTTATCTATTTATATTTGAAGTCGTATAGACTATTTTCCTGTTCACAAGACTGTTCACAAGACCTTTTGAAGTCGTATAGACCTTTTCCCTTTTCACAAGACTTTTCCCTACTTTTACTTGAAGTCGTAAAGACCTTTTCCCTGTTCACAAGACTTTTCCCTACTTATGTTTGAAGTCGTATAGACCTTTTTCCCGGTTCACAAGACTTTTCACAAGACGTTTCCCTACTTGTATTTGAAGTCGTAAATACCTTTTTCCTGTTCACAAGACTTTTCCCTATTTGTATTAGAAGTCGTGTAGACCTTTTTTCTGTTCACAAGACTTTTCCCTACTTGTATTTGAAGTCGTATAGACCTTTTCCCTTTTCACAAGACTTTTCCCTACTTGTACTTGAAGTCGTATAGACCTTTTCCCTGTTCACAAGACTTTTCCCTACTTCTATTTGGAGTCGTATAGACCTTTTTCCTGTTCACAAGACTCATCCCTGCTTGTATTTAAAGTCGTATAGACCTTTTTCCTGTTCACAAGACTTTTCTCTACTTGTATTTGAAGTCGTATAGACCTTTGCCCTGTTCACAAGACCTTTCCCTACTTGTAGTTTAAGTCATATAGACCTTTTCCCTTTTCACAAGACTTTTCCCTACTTGTACTTGAAGTCGTATAGACCTTTTCCCTGTTCACAAGACTTTTCCCTACTTGTATTGGAAGTCGTATAGACCTTTTTCCTGTTCACAAGACTTTTCTCTACTTGTATTTGAAGTCGTATAGACCTTTTCCCTGTTCACAAGACTTTTCTCAAGACTTTTCCCTACTTGTATTTGAAGTCGTATATACCTTTTCCCTGTTCACAAAATTTTTCCCTACTTGTTTTTTTTAAGTCCTATAGACCTTTTCCCTTTTCACAAGACTTTTCCCTACTTGTATTCGAAGTCGTACAGACCATTTCCCTGTTCACAAAATTTTTCCCTACTTGTTTTTTTTAAGTCCTATAGACCTTTTCCCTTTTCACAAGACTTTTCCCTACTTTTATTTGAAGTCGTACAGACCTTTTCCCTCTTCACAAGACTGTTCACAAGACTTTTCCCTACTTATATTTGAAGTCGTATAGACCTTTTCCCTGTTCACAAGACTTTTCCCTACTTATATTTGAAGTCGTATAGACCTTTTTCCTGTTCACAAGACTGTTCACAAGACTTTTCCCTACTTGTTTTTCAAGTCGTATAGACCTTTTTCCTGTTCACAAGACTGTTCACAAGACTTTTCCCTACTTGTATTTCAAGTCGTATAGACCTTTTCCCTTTTCACAAGACTTTTCCCTACTTGTATTAGAAGTCGTATAGACTTTTTTCCTGTTCACAAGACTTTTCCCTACTTGTATTTGAAGTCGTATAGACCTTTTCCCTTTTTACAAGACTTTTCCCTATTTGTATTTGAAGTCGTATAGACTATTTTCCTGTTCACAAGACTGTTCACAAGACCTTTTGAAGTCGTATAGACCTTTTCCCTTTTCACAAGACTTTTCCCTACTTGTACTTGAAGTCGTAAAGACCTTTTCCCTGTTCACAAGACTTTTCCCTACTTATGTTTGAAGTCGTATAGACCTTTTTCCCGGTTCACAAGACTTTTCACAAGACGTTTCCCTACTTGTATTTGAAGTCGTAAATACTTTTTTCCTGTTCACAAGACTTTTCCCTATTTGTATTAGAAGTCGTGTAGACCTTTTTTCTGTTCACAAGACTTTTCCCTACTTGTATTTGAAGTCGTATAGACCTTTTCCCTTTTCACAAGACTTTTCCCTACTTGTACTTGAAGTCGTATAGACCTTTTCCCTGTTCACAAGACTTTTCCCTACTTCTATTTGTAGTCGTATAGACCTTTTTCCTGTTCACAAGACTCATCCCTGCTTGTATTTAAAGTCGTATAGACCTTTTTCCTGTTCACAAGACTTTTCTCTACTTGTATTTGAAGTCGTATAGACCTTTGCCCTGTTCACAAGACCTTTCCCTACTTGTAGTTTAAGTCATATAGACCTTTTCCCTTTTCACAAGACTTTTCCCTACTTGTACTTGAAGTCGTATAGACCTTTTCCCTGTTCACAAGACTTTTCCCTACTTGTATTGGAAGTCGTATAGACCTTTTTCCTGTTCACAAGACTTTTCTCTACTTGTATTTGAAGTCGTATAGACCTTTTCCCTGTTCACAAGACTTTTCTCAAGACTTTTCCCTACTTGTATTTGAAGTCGTATATACCTTTTCCCTGTTCACAAAATTTTTCCCTACTTGTTTTTTTTAAGTCCTATAGACCTTTTCCCTTTTCACAAGACTTTTCCCTACTTGTATTCGAAGTCGTACAGACCATTTCCCTGTTCACAAGACTTTTTCCTACTTTTTTTTTAAAGTAGTATAAGCCTGTTTCTGTTTACAAGACTTTTCCCTACTTCTTTTCAAGTAAGTCGTATAGACCTTTTTCCTGTTCACAAGACTTTTCCCTACTTTTATTTGAAGTCGTACAGACCTTTTCCCTCTTCACAAGACTGTTCACAAGACTTTTCCCTACTTATATTTGAAGTCGTATAGACCTTTTCCCTGTTCACAAGACTTTTCCCTACTTATATTTGAAGTCGTATAGACCTTTTTCCTGTTCACAAGACTGTTCACAAGACTTTTCCCTACTTGTTTTTCAAGTCGTATAGACCTTTTTCCTGTTCACAAGACTGTTCACAAGACTTTTCCCTACTTGTATTTCAAGTCGTATAGACCTTTTCCCTTTTCACAAGACTTTTCCCTACTTGTATTAGAAGTCGTATAGACTTTTTTCCTGTTCACAAGACTTTTCCCTACTTGTATTTGAAGTCGTATAGACCTTTTCCCTTTTTACAAGACTTTTCCCTATTTGTATTTGAAGTCGTATATACCTTTTCCCTGTTCACAAGACTTTTCCCTACTTGTGTTTTAAGTCGTTTAGACCTTTTCCCTTTTCACAAAACTTTTCCCTACTTGTACTTGAAGTCGTATAGATTTTTTCCCTGTTCACAAGACTTTTCCCTACTTGTATTTGAAGTCGTATAGACCTTTTTCCTGTTCACAAGACTTTTCTCTACTTGTATTTGAAATCGTATAGACCTTTTCCCTGTTCACAAGACTTTTCACAAGACTTTTCCCTACTTGTATTTAAAGTCGTATATACCTTTTCCCTTTTCACAAAACTTTTCTCTACTTGTATTTGAAGTCGTATAGACCTTTACCCTGTTCACAAGACTTTTCACAAGACTTTTCCCTACTTGTGTTTGAAGTCGTATATTCCTTTTCCCTGTTCACAAGACCTTTCCCTACTTGTATTTTAAGTCGTATAGACCTTTTCCCTTTTCACAAGACATTTCCCTACTTGTACTTGAAGTCGTATAGACCTTTTCCCTGTTCACAAGACTTTTCCCTACTTGTATTTGAAGTCGTATAGACCTTTTTCCTGTTCACAAGACTTTTCTCTACTTGTGTTTGAAGTCGTATAGACCTTTTCCCTGTTCACAAGACTTTTCACAAGACTTTTCCCTACTTGTATTTGAAGTCGTATATACCTTTTCCCTGTTCACAAGACTTTTCCCTACTTGTAATTGAAGTCGTATATACCTTTTCCCTGTTCACAAGACTTCTCCCTACTTGTTTTTGAAGTCGTATATACCTTTTCCTTGTTCACAAGACTTTTCCCTACTTGTACTTGAAGTCGTTTAGACCCTTTCCCTGTTCACAAGACTTTTTCCTACTTACTTGTCCTTGAAGTCGTATAGACTTTTTTCCTGTTCACAAGACTGTTCACAAGACTTTTCCCTACTTGTATTCGAAGTCGTACAGACCTTTCCCCTGTTCACACGACTTTTCCCTACTTGTATTTGAAGTCGTACAGACCATTTCCCTGTTCACAAGACTTTTTCCTACTTTTTTTTTAAAAGTAGTATAGGCCTGTTTCTGTTTACAAGACTTTTCCCTACTTCTTTTCAAGTCGTATAGATCTTTTTCCTGTTCACAAGACTTTTCCCTACTTGTATTTGAAGTCGTACAGACCTTTTCCCTGTTCACAAGACTTTTCCCTACTTATATTTGAAGTCGTATAGACCTTTTTCCTGTTCACAAGACTTTTCTCTACTTGTATTTGAAATCGTATAGACCTTTTCCCTGTTCACAAGACTTTTCACAAGACTTTTCCCTACTTGTATTTAAAGTCGTATATACCTTTTCCCTTTTCACAAGACTTTTCTCTACTTGTATTTGAAGTCGTATAGACCTTTACCCTGTTCACAAGACTTTTCACAAGACTTTTCCCTACTTGTGTTTGAAGTCGTATATTCCTTTTCCCTGTTCACAAGACCTTTCCCTACTTGTATTTTAAGTCGTATAGACCTTTTCCCTTTTCACAAGACATTTCCCTACTTGTACTTGAAGTCGTATAGACCTTTTCCCTGTTCACAAGACTTTTCCCTACTTGTATTTGAAGTCGTATAGACCTTTTTCCTGTTCACAAGACTTTTCTCTACTTGTGTTTGAAGTCGTATAGACCTTTTCCCTGTTCACAAGACTTTTCACAAGACTTTTCCCTACTTGTATTTGAAGTCGTATATACCTTTTCCCTGTTCACAAGACTTTTCCCTACTTGTAATTGAAGTCGTATATACCTTTTCCCTGTTCACAAGACTTCTCCCTACTTGTTTTTGAAGTCGTATATACCTTTTCCTTGTTCACAAGACTTTTCCCTACTTGTACTTGAAGTCGTTTAGACCCTTTCCCTGTTCACAAGACTTTTTCCTACTTACTTGTCCTTGAAGTCGTATAGACTTTTTTCCTGTTCACAAGACTGTTCACAAGACTTTTCCCTACTTGTATTCGAAGTCGTACAGACCTTTCCCCTGTTCACACGACTTTTCCCTACTTGTATTTGAAGTCGTACAGACCATTTCCCTGTTCACAAGACTTTTTCCTACTTTTTTTTTTAAAGTAGTATAGGCCTGTTTCTGTTTACAAGACTTTTCCCTACTTCTTTTCAAGTCGTATAGATCTTTTTCCTGTTCACAAGACTTTTCCCTACTTGTATTTGAAGTCGTACAGACCTTTTCCCTGTTCACAAGACTTTTCCCTACTTATATTTGAAGTCGTATAGACCTTTTTCCTGTTCACAAGACTGTTCACAAGACTTTTTCCTACTTGTTTTTCAAGTCGTATAGACCTTTTTCCTGTTCACAAGACTGTTCACAAGACTTTTCCCTACTTGTATTTCAAGTCGTATAGACCTTTTCCCTTTTTACAAGACTTTTCCCTATTTGTATTTGAAGTCGTATATACCTTTTTCCTGTTCACAAGACTTTTCCCTACTTGTGTTTTAAGTCGTATAGACTTTTTTCCTGTTCACAAGACTTTTCCCTATTTGTATTTGAAGTCGTATAGACCTTTTCCCTTTTTACAAGACTTTTCCCTATTTGTATTTGAAGACGTATATACCTTTTTCCTGTTCACAAGACTTTTCCCTACTTGTGTTTTAAGTCGTTTAGACCTTTTCCCTTTTCACAAGACTTTTCCCTACTTGTACTTGAAGTCGTATAGACCTTTTCCCTGTTCACAAGACTTTTCCCTACTTGTATTAGAAGTCGTATAGACTTTTTTCCTGTTCACAAGACTTTTCCCTACTTGTATTTGAAGTCGTATAGACCTTTTCCCTTTTTACAAGACTTTTCCCTATTTGTATTTGAAGTCGTATATACCTTTTCCCTGTTCACAAGACTTTTCCCTACTTGTGTTTTAAGTCGTTTAGACCTTTTCCCTTTTCACAAGACTTTTCCCTACTTGTACTTGAAGTCGTATAGACCTTTTCCCTGTTCACAAGACTTTTCCCTACTTGTATTTGAAGTCGTATAGACCTTTTTCCTGTTCACAAGACTTTTCTCTACTTGTATTTGAAATCGTATAGACCTTTTCCCTTTTTACAAGACTTTTCCCTATTTGTATTTGAAGTCGTATATACCTTTTCCCTGTTCACAAGACTTTTCCCTACTTGTGTTTTAAGTCGTTTAGACCTTTTCCCTGTTCACAAGACTTTTCCCTACTTGTATTTGAAGTCGTATATACCTTTTCCCTTTTCACAAGACTTTTCTCTACTTGTATTTGAAGTCGTATAGACCTTTTCCCTGTTCACAAGACTTTTCACAAGACTTTTCCCTACTTGTATTTGAAGTCGTATATACCTTTTCCCTGTTCACAAGACTTTACCCTACTTGTATTTTAAGTCGTATATACCTTTTCCCTTTTCACAAGACTTTTCCCTACTTGTACTTGAAGTCGTATAGACCTTTTCCCTGTTCACAAGACTGTTCACAAGACTTTTCCCTACTTATATTTGAAGTCGTTTAGACCTTTTTCCTGTTCACAAGACTGTTCACAAGACTTTTCCCTACTTGTATTTGAAGTCGTATAGACCTTTTCCCTGTTCACAAGATTTTTCCCTACTTGTAATTGAAGTCGTATATACCTTTTCCCTGTTCACAAGACTTCTCCCTACTTGTTTTTGAAGTCGTATAGACCTTTTCCCTGTTCACAAGACTTTTCCCTACTTGTAATTGAAGTCGTATATACCTTTTCCCTGTTCACAAGACTTTTCCCTACTTGTGTTTTAAGTCGTTTAGACCTTTTCCCTTTTCACAAGACTTTTCCCTACTTGTACTTGAAGTCGTATAGATTTTTTCCCTGTTCACAAGACTTTTCCCTACTTGTATTTGAAGTCGTATAGACCTTTTTCCTGTTCACAAGACTTTTCTCTACTTGTATTTGAAATCGTATAGACCTTTTCCCTGTTCACAAGACTTTTCACAAGACTTTTCCCTACTTGTATTTGAAGTCGTATATACCTTTTCCCTTTTCACAAGACTTTTCTCTACTTGTATTTGAAGTCGTATAGACCTTTACCCTGTTCACAAGACTTTTCACAAGACTTTTCCCAACTTGTATTTGAAGTCGTATATTCCTTTTCCCTGTTCACAAGACCTTTCCCTACTTGTATTTTAAGTCGTATAGACCTTTCCCCTTTTCACAAGACTTTTCCCTACTTGTATTTGAAGTCGTATAGACCTTTTTCCTGTTCACAAGACTTTTCTCTACTTGTGTTTGAAGTCGTATAGACCTTTTCCCTGTTCACAAGACTTTTCACAAGACTTTTCCCTACTTGTATTTGAAGTCGTATATACCTTTTCCCTGTTCACAAGACTTTTCCCTACTTGTAATTGAAGTCGTATATACCTTTTCCCTGTTCACAAGACTTCTCCCTACTTGTTTTTGAAGTCGTATATACCTTTTCCCTGTTCACAAGACTTTTCCCTACTTGTACTTGAAGTCGTTTAGACCCTTTCCCTGTTCACAAGACTTTTTCCTACTTACTTGTCCTTGAAGTCGTATAGACTTTTTTCCTGTTCACAAGACTGTTCACAAGACTTTTCCCTACTTGTATTCGAAGTCGTACAGACCTTTCCCCTGTTCACACGACTTTTCCCTACTTGTATTTGAAGTCGTACAGACCATTTCCCTGTTCACAAGACTTTTCCCTACTTGTGTTTTAAGTCGTTTAGACCTTTTCCCTTTTCACAAGACTTTTCCCTACTTGTACTTGAAGTCGTATAGACCTTTTCCCTGTTCACAAGACTTTTCCCTACTTGTATTAGAAGTCGTATAGACTTTTTTCCTGTTCACAAGACTTTTCCCTACTTGTATTTGAAGTCGTATAGACCTTTTCCCTTTTTACAAGACTTTTCCCTATTTGTATTTGAAGTCGTATATACCTTTTCCCTGTTCACAAGACTTTTCCCTACTTGTGTTTTAAGTCGTTTAGACCTTTTCCCTTTTCACAAGACTTTTCCCTACTTGTACTTGAAGTCGTATAGACCTTTTCCCTGTTCACAAGACTTTTCCCTACTTGTATTTGAAGTCGTATAGACCTTTTTCCTGTTCACAAGACTTTTCTCTACTTGTATTTGAAATCGTATAGACCTTTTCCCTTTTTACAAGACTTTTCCCTATTTGTATTTGAAGTCGTATATACCTTTTCCCTGTTCACAAGACTTTTCCCTACTTGTGTTTTAAGTCGTTTAGACCTTTTCCCTGTTCACAAGACTTTTCCCTACTTGTATTTGAAGTCGTATATACCTTTTCCCTTTTCACAAGACTTTTCTCTACTTGTATTTGAAGTCGTATAGACCTTTTCCCTGTTCACAAGACTTTTCACAAGACTTTTCCCTACTTGTATTTGAAGTCGTATATACCTTTTCCCTGTTCACAAGACTTTACCCTACTTGTATTTTAAGTCGTATATACCTTTTCCCTTTTCACAAGACTTTTCCCTACTTGTACTTGAAGTCGTATAGACCTTTTCCCTGTTCACAAGACTGTTCACAAGACTTTTCCCTACTTATATTTGAAGTCGTTTAGACCTTTTTCCTGTTCACAAGACTGTTCACAAGACTTTTCCCTACTTGTATTTGAAGTCGTATAGACCTTTTCCCTGTTCACAAGATTTTTCCCTACTTGTAATTGAAGTCGTATATACCTTTTCCCTGTTCACAAGACTTCTCCCTACTTGTTTTTGAAGTCGTATAGACCTTTTCCCTGTTCACAAGACTTTTCCCTACTTGTAATTGAAGTCGTATATACCTTTTCCCTGTTCACAAGACTTTTCCCTACTTGTGTTTTAAGTCGTTTAGACCTTTTCCCTTTTCACAAGACTTTTCCCTACTTGTACTTGAAGTCGTATAGATTTTTTCCCTGTTCACAAGACTTTTCCCTACTTGTATTTGAAGTCGTATAGACCTTTTTCCTGTTCACAAGACTTTTCTCTACTTGTATTTGAAATCGTATAGACCTTTTCCCTGTTCACAAGACTTTTCACAAGACTTTTCCCTACTTGTATTTGAAGTCGTATATACCTTTTCCCTTTTCACAAGACTTTTCTCTACTTGTATTTGAAGTCGTATAGACCTTTACCCTGTTCACAAGACTTTTCACAAGACTTTTCCCAACTTGTATTTGAAGTCGTATATTCCTTTTCCCTGTTCACAAGACCTTTCCCTACTTGTATTTTAAGTCGTATAGACCTTTCCCCTTTTCACAAGACTTTTCCCTACTTGTATTTGAAGTCGTATAGACCTTTTTCCTGTTCACAAGACTTTTCTCTACTTGTGTTTGAAGTCGTATAGACCTTTTCCCTGTTCACAAGACTTTTCACAAGACTTTTCCCTACTTGTATTTGAAGTCGTATATACCTTTTCCCTGTTCACAAGACTTTTCCCTACTTGTAATTGAAGTCGTATATACCTTTTCCCTGTTCACAAGACTTCTCCCTACTTGTTTTTGAAGTCGTATATACCTTTTCCCTGTTCACAAGACTTTTCCCTACTTGTACTTGAAGTCGTTTAGACCCTTTCCCTGTTCACAAGACTTTTTCCTACTTACTTGTCCTTGAAGTCGTATAGACTTTTTTCCTGTTCACAAGACTGTTCACAAGACTTTTCCCTACTTGTATTCGAAGTCGTACAGACCTTTCCCCTGTTCACACGACTTTTCCCTACTTGTATTTGAAGTCGTACAGACCATTTCCCTGTTCACAAGACTTTTTCCTACTTTTTTTTAAAAGTAGTATAGGCCTGTTTCTGTTTACAAGACTTTTCCCTACTTTTTTTCAAGTCGTATAGACCTTTTCCCTGTTCACAAGACTTTTCCCTACTTGTATTTGAAGTCGTACAGACCATTTCCATGTTCACAAGACTTTTCCCTACTTGTATTTGAAGTCGTACAGACCTTTTTCCTCTTCACAAGACTGTTCACAAGACTTTTCCCTACTTATATTTGAAGTCGTATAGACCTTTTCCCTGTTTACAAGACTTTTCCCTACTTATATTTGAAGTCGTACAGACCTTTTTCCTGTTCACAAGACTGTTCACAAGACTTTTTCCTACTTGTATTTCAAGTCGTATAGACCTTTTTCCTGTTCACAAGACTCTTCACAAGACTTTTCCCTACTTGTATTTCAAGTCGTATAGACCTTTTCCCTTTTCACAAGACTTTTCCCTACTTGTATTAGAAGTCGTATAGACTTTTTTCCTGTTCACAAGACTTTTCCCTACTTGTATTTGAAGTCGTATAGACCTTTTCCCTTTTTACAAGACTTTTCCCTACTTGTGTTTGAAGTCGTATATACCTTTTCCCTGTTCACAAGACTTTTCCCTACTTTTATTTGAAGTCGTATAGACCTTTTTCCTGTTCCCTACTTGTTTTTGAGTCGTATAGACCTTTTCCCTGTTCACAAGACTTTTATCTATTTATATTTGAAGTCGTATAGACTATTTTCCTGTTCACAAGACTGTTCACAAGACCTTTCCCTACGTGTACTTGAAGTCGTATAGACCTTTTCCCTTTTCACAAGACTTTTCCCTACTTGTACTTGAAGTCGTAAAGATCTTTTCCCTGTTCACAAGACTTTTCCCTACTTATGTTTGAAGTCGTATAGACCTTTTTCCCGGTTCACAAGACTTTTCACAAGACGTTTCCCTACTTGTATTTGAAGTCGTAAATACCTTTTTCCTGTTCACAAGACTTTTCCCTATTTGTATTAGAAGTCGTGTAGACCTTTTTTCTGTTCACAAGACTTTTCCCTACTTGTATTTGAAGTCGTATAGACCTTTTCCCTTTTCACAAGACTTTTCCCTACTTGTACTTGAAGTCGTATAGACCTTTTCCCTGTTCACAAGACTTTTCCCTACTTCTATTTGGAGTCGTATAGACCTTTTTCCTGTTCACAAGACTCATACCTGCTTGTATTTAAAGTCGTATAGACCTTTTTCCTGTTCACAAGACTTTTCTCTACTTGTATTTGAAGTCGTATAGACCTTTTCCCTGTTCACAAGACTTTTCACAAGACTTTTCCTTACTTGTATTTGAAGTCGTATATACCTTTGCCCTGTTCACAAGACCTTTCCCTACTTGTAGTTTAAGTCATATAGACCTTTTCCCTTTTCACAAGACTTTTCCCTACTTGTACTTGAAGTCGTATAGACCTTTTCCCTGTTCACAAGACTTTTCCCTACTTGTATTGGAAGTCGTATAGACCTTTTTCCTGTTCACAAGACTTTTCTCTACTTGTATTTGAAGTCGTATAGACCTTTTCCCTGTTCACAAGACTTTTCTCAAGACTTTTCCCTACTTGTATTTGAAGTCGTATATACCTTTTCCCTGTTCACAAAATTTTTCCCTACTTTTTTTTTAAGTCCTATAGACCTTTTCCCTTTTCACAAGACTTTTCCCTACTTGTATTCGAAGTCGTACAGACCATTTCCCTGTTCACAAGACTTTTTCCTACTTTTTTTTAAAGTAGTATAAGCCTGTTTCTGTTTACAAGACTTTTCCCTACTTCTTTTCAAGTAAGTCGTATAGACCTTTTTCCTGTTCACAAGACTTTTCCCTACTTTTATTTGAAGTCGTACAGACCTTTTCCCTCTTCACAAGACTGTTCACAAGACTTTTCCCTACTTATATTTGAAGTCGTATAGACCTTTTCCCTGTTCACAAGACTTTTCCCTACTTATTTTTGAAGTCGTATAGACCTTTTTCCTGTTCACAAGACTGTTCACAAGACTTTTTCCTACTTGTTTTTCAAGTCGTATAGACCTTTTTCCTGTTCACAAGACTGTTCACAAGACTTTTCCCTACTTGTATTTCAAGTCGTATAGACCTTTTCCCTTTTCACAAGACTTTTCCCTACTTGTATTAGAAGTCGTATAGACTTTTTTCCTGTTCACAAGACTTTTCCCTACTTGTATTTGAAGTCGTATAGACCTTTTCCCTTTTTACAAGACTTTTCCCTATTTGTATTTGAAGTCGTATATACCTTTTCCCTGTTCACAAGACTTTTCCCTACTTGTGTTTTAAGTCGTTTAGACCTTTTCCCTTTTCACAAAACTTTTCCCTACTTGTACTTGAAGTCGTATAGATTTTTACCCTGTTCACAAGACTTTTCCCTACTTGTATTTGAAGTCGTATAGACCTTTTTCCTGTTCACAAGACTTTTCTCTACTTGTATTTGAAATCGTATAGACCTTTTCCCTGTTCACAAGACTTTTCACAAGACTTTTCCCTACTTGTATTTGAAGTCGTATATACCTTTTCCCTTTTCACAAGACTTTTCTCTACTTGTATTTGAAGTCGTATAGACCTTTACCCTGTTCACAAGACTTTTCACAAGACTTTTCCCTACTTGTATTTGAAGTCGTATATTCCTTTTCCCTGTTCACAAGACCTTTCCCTACTTGTATTTTAAGTCGTATAGACCTTTTCCCTTTTCACAAGACATTTCCCTACTTGTACTTGAAGTCGTATAGACCTTTTCCCTGTTCACAAGACTTTTCCCCATTTGTATTTGAAGTCGTATAGACCTTTTTCCTGTTCACAAGACTTTTCTCTACTTGTGTTTGAAGTCGTATAGACCTTTTCCCTGTTCACAAGACTTTTCACAAGACTTTTCCCTACTTGTATTTGAAGTCGTATATACCTTTTCCCTGTTCACAAGACTTTTCCCTACTTGTAATTGAAGTCGTATATACCTTTTCCCTGTTCACAAGACTTCTCCCTACTTGTTTTTGAAGTCGTATATACCTTTTCCCTGTTCACAAGACTTTTCCCTACTTGTACTTGAAGTCGTTTAGACCCTTTCCCTGTTCACAAGACTTTTTCCTACTTACTTGTCCTTGAAGTCGTATAGACTTTTTTCCTGTTCACAAGACTGTTCACAAGACTTTTCCCTACTTGTATTCGAAGTCGTACAGACCTTTCCCCTGTTCACACGACTTTTCCCTACTTGTATTTGAAGTCGTACAGACCATTTCCCTGTTCACAAGACTTTTTCCTACTTTTTTTTAAAAGTAGTATAGGCCTGTTTCTGTTTACAAGACTTTTCCCTACTTCTTTTCAAGTCGTATAGATCTTTTTCCTGTTCACAAGACTTTTCCCTACTTGTATTTGAAGTCGTACAGACCTTTTCCCTGTTCACAAGACTTTTCCCTACTTATATTTGAAGTCGTATAGACCTTTTTCCTGTTCACAAGACTGTTCACAAGACTTTTTCCTACTTGTTTTTCAAGTCGTATAGACCTTTTTCCTGTTCACAAGACTGTTCACAAGACTTTTCCCTACTTGTATTTCAAGTCGTATAGACCTTTTCCCTTTTTACAAGACTTTTCCCTATTTGTATTTGAAGTCGTATCTACCTTTTTCCTGTTCACAAGACTTTTCCCTACTTGTGTTTTAAGTCGTTTAGACCTTTTCCCTTTTCACAAGACTTTTCCCTACTTGTATTAGAAGTCGTATAGACTTTTTTCCTGTTCACAAGACTTTTCCCTATTTGTATTTGAAGTCGTATAGACCTTTTCCCTTTTTACAAGACTTTTCCCTATTTGTATTTGAAGTCGTATATACCTTTTTCCTGTTCACAAGACTTTTCCCTACTTGTGTTTTAAGTCGTTTAGACCTTTTCCCTTTTCACAAGACTTTTCCCTACTTGTACTTGAAGTCGTATAGACCTTTTCCCTGTTCACAAGACTTTTCCCTACTTGTATTAGAAGTCGTATAGACTTTTTTCCTGTTCACAAGACTTTTCCCTACTTGTATTTGAAGTCGTATAGATCTTTTCCCTTTTTACAAGACTTTTCCCTATTTGTATTTGAAGTCGTATATACCTTTTCCCTGTTCACAAGACTTTTCCCTACTTGTGTTTTAAGTCGTTTAGACCTTTTCCCTTTTCACAAGACTTTTCCCTACTTGTACTTGAAGTCGTATAGACCTTTTCCCTGTTCACAAGACTTTTCCCTACTTGTATTTGAAGTCGTATAGACCTTTTTCCTGTTCACAAGACTTTTCTCTACTTGTATTTGAAATCGTATAGACCTTTTCCCTGTTCACAAGACTTTTCACAAGACTTTTCCCTACTTGTATTTGAAGTCGTATATACCTTTTCCCTTTTCACAAGACTTTTCTCTACTTGTATTTGAAGTCGTATAGACCTTTTCCCTGTTCACAAGACTTTTCACAAGACTTTTCCCTACTTGTAATTGAAGTCGTATATACCTTTTCCCTGTTCACAAGACTTTACCCTACTTGTATTTTAAGTCGTATATACCTTTTCCCTTTTCACAAGACTTTTCCCTACTTGTACTTGAAGTCGTATAGACCTTTTCCCTGTTCACAAGACTTTTCTCAAGACTTTTCCCTACTTGTATTTGAAGTCGTATATACCTTTTCCCTGTTCACAAAATTTTTCCCTACTTGTTTTTTTTAAGTCCTATAGACCTTTTCCCTTTTCACAAGACTTTTCCCTACTTGTATTCGAAGTCGTACAGACCATTTCCCTGTTCACAAGACTTTTTCCTACTTTTTTTTTTAAAGTAGTATAAGCCTGTTTCTGTTTACAAGACTTTTCCCTACTTCTTTTCAAGTAAGTCGTATATACCTTTTTCCTGTTCACAAGACTTTTCCCTACTTGTGTTTTAAGTCGTATAGACTTTTTTCCTGTTCACAAGACTTTTCCCTATTTGTATTTGAAGTCGTATAGACCTTTTCCCTTTTTACAAGACTTTTCCCTATTTGTATTTGAAGTCGTATATACCTTTTTCCTGTTCACAAGACTTTTCCCTACTTGTGTTTTAAGTCGTTTAGACCTTTTCCCTTTTCACAAGACTTTTCCCTACTTGTACTTGAAGTCGTATAGACCTTTTCCCTGTTCACAAGACTTTTCCCTACTTGTATTAGAAGTCGTATAGACTTTTTTCCTGTTCACAAGACTTTTCCCTACTTGTATTTGAAGTCGTATAGACCTTTTCCCTTTTTACAAGACTTTTCCCTATTTGTATTTGAAGTCGTATATACCTTTTCCCTGTTCACAAGACTTTTCCCTACTTGTGTTTTAAGTCGTTTAGACCTTTTCCCTTTTCACAAGACTTTTCCCTACTTGTACTTGAAGTCGTATAGACCTTTTCCCTGTTCACAAGACTTTTCCCTACTTGTATTTGAAGTCGTATAGACCTTTTTCCTGTTCACAAGACTTTTCTCTACTTGTATTTGAAATCGTATAGACCTTTTCCCTTTTTACAAGACTTTTCCCTATTTGTATTTGAAGTCGTATATACCTTTTCCCTGTTCACAAGACTTTTCCCTACTTGTGTTTTAAGTCGTTTAGACCTTTTCCCTGTTCACAAGACTTTTCCCTACTTGTATTTGAAGTCGTATATACCTTTTCCCTTTTCACAAGACTTTTCTCTACTTGTATTTGAAGTCGTATAGACCTTTTCCCTGTTCACAAGACTTTTCACAAGACTTTTCCCTACTTGTATTTGAAGTCGTATATACCTTTTCCCTGTTCACAAGACTTTACCCTACTTGTATTTTAAGTCGTATATACCTTTTCCCTTTTCACAAGACTTTTCCCTACTTGTACTTGAAGTCGTATAGACCTTTTCCCTGTTCACAAGACTGTTCACAAGACTTTTCCCTACTTATATTTGAAGTCGTTTAGACCTTTTTCCTGTTCACAAGACTGTTCACAAGACTTTTCCCTACTTGTATTTGAAGTCGTATAGACCTTTTCCCTGTTCACAAGATTTTTCCCTACTTGTAATTGAAGTCGTATATACCTTTTCCCTGTTCACAAGACTTCTCCCTACTTGTTTTTGAAGTCGTATAGACCTTTTCCCTGTTCACAAGACTTTTCCCTACTTGTAATTGAAGTCGTATATACCTTTTCCCTGTTCACAAGACTTTTCCCTACTTGTGTTTTAAGTCGTTTAGACCTTTTCCCTTTTCACAAGACTTTTCCCTACTTGTACTTGAAGTCGTATAGATTTTTTCCCTGTTCACAAGACTTTTCCCTACTTGTATTTGAAGTCGTATAGACCTTTTTCCTGTTCACAAGACTTTTCTCTACTTGTATTTGAAATCGTATAGACCTTTTCCCTGTTCACAAGACTTTTCACAAGACTTTTCCCTACTTGTATTTGAAGTCGTATATACCTTTTCCCTTTTCACAAGACTTTTCTCTACTTGTATTTGAAGTCGTATAGACCTTTACCCTGTTCACAAGACTTTTCACAAGACTTTTCCCTACTTGTATTTGAAGTCGTATATTCCTTTTCCCTGTTCACAAGACCTTTCCCTACTTGTATTTTAAGTCGTATAGACCTTTCCCCTTTTCACAAGACTTTTCCCTACTTGTATTTGAAGTCGTATAGACCTTTTTCCTGTTCACAAGACTTTTCTCTACTTGTGTTTGAAGTCGTATAGACCTTTTCCCTGTTCACAAGACTTTTCACAAGACTTTTCCCTACTTGTATTTGAAGTCGTATATACCTTTTCCCTGTTCACAAGACTTTTCCCTACTTGTAATTGAAGTCGTATATACCTTTTCCCTGTTCACAAGACTTCTCCCTACTTGTTTTTGAAGTCGTATATACCTTTTCCCTGTTCACAAAACTTTTCCCTACTTGTACTTGAAGTCGTTTAGACCCTTTCCCTGTTCACAAGACTTTTTCCTACTTACTTGTCCTTGAAGTCGTATAGACTTTTTTCCTGTTCACAAGACTGTTCACAAGACTTTTCCCTACTTGTATTCGAAGTCGTACAGACCTTTCCCCTGTTCACACGACTTTTCCCTACTTGTATTTGAAGTCGTACAGACCATTTCCCTGTTCACAAGACTTTTTCCTACTTTTTTTTAAAAGTAGTATAGGCCTGTTTCTGTTTACAAGACTTTTCCCTACTTCTTTTCAAGTCGTATAGACCTTTTCCCTGTTCACAAGACTTTTCCCTACTTGTATTTGAAGTCGTACAGACCATTTCCATGTTCACAAGACTTTTCCCTACTTGTATTTGAAGTCGTACAGACCTTTTCCCTCTTCACAAGACTGTTCACAAGACTTTTCCCTACTTATATTTGAAGTCGTATAGACCTTTTCCCTGTTCACAAGACTTTTCCCTACTTATATTTGAAGTCGTACAGACCTTTTTCCTGTTCACAAGACTGTTCACAAGACTTTTTCCTACTTGTATTTCAAGTCGTATAGACCTTTTTCCTGTTCACAAGACTCTTCACAAGACTTTTCCCTACTTGTATTTCAAGTCGTATAGACCTTTTCCCTTTTCACAAGACTTTTCCCTACTTGTATTAGAAGTCGTATAGACTTTTTTCCTGTTCACAAGACTTTTCCCTACTTGTATTTGAAGTCGTATAGACCTTTTCCCTTTTTACAAGACTTTTCCCTACTTGTGTTTGAAGTCGTATATACCTTTTCCCTGTTCACAAGACTTTTCCCTACTTTTATTTGAAGTCGTATAGACCTTTTTCCTGTTCCCTACTTGTTTTTGAAGTCGTATAGACCTTTTCCCTGTTCACAAGACTTTTATCTATTTATATTTGAAGTCGTATAGACTATTTTCCTGTTCACAAGACTGTTCACAAGACCTTTCCCTACGTGTATTTGAAGTCGTAGAGACCTTTTCCCTTTTCACAAGACTTTTCCCTACTTGTACTTGAAGTCGTAAAGACCTTTTCCCTGTTCACAAGACTTTTCCCTACTTATGTTTGAAGTCGTATAGACCTTTTTCCCGGTTCACAAAACTTTTCACAAGACGTTTCCCTACTTGTATTTGAAGTCGTAAATACCTTTTTCCTGTTCACAAGACTTTTCCCTATTTGTATTAGAAGTCGTGTAGACCTTTTTTCTGTTCACAAGACTTTTCCCTACTTGTATTTGAAGTCGTATAGACCTTTTCCCTTTTCACAAGACTTTTCCCTACTTGTACTTGAAGTCGTATAGACCTTTTCCCTGTTCACAAGACTTTTCCCTACTTCTATTTGGAGTCGTATAGACCTTTTTCCTGTTCACAAGACTCATCCCTGCTTGTATTTAAAGTCGTATAGACCTTTTTCCTGTTCACAAGACTTTTCTCTACTTGTATTTGAAGTCGTATAGACTTTTTCCCTGTTCACAAGACTTTTCACAAGACTTTTCCTTACTTGTATTTGAAGTCGTATATACCTTTGCCCTGTTCACAAGACCTTTCCCTACTTGTAGTTTAAGTCATATAGACCTTTTCCCTTTTCACAAGACTTTTCCCTACTTGTACTTGAAGTCGTATAGACCTTTTCCCTGTTCACAAGACTTTTCCCTACTTGTATTGGAAGTCGTATAGACCTTTTTCCTGTTCACAAGACTTTTCTCTACTTGTATTTGAAGTCGTATAGACCTTTTCCCTGTTCACAAGACTTTTCTCAAGACTTTTCCCTACTTGTATTTGAAGTCGTATATACCTTTTCCCTGTTCACAAAATTTTTCCCTACTTGTTTTTTTAAGTCCTATAGACCTTTTCCCTTTTCACAAGACTTTTCCCTACTTGTATTCGAAGTCGTACAGACCATTTCCCTGTTCACAAGACTTTTTCCTACTTTTTTTTTAAAGTAGTATAAGCCTGTTTCTGTTTACAAGACTTTTCCCTACTTCTTTTCAAGTAAGTCGTATAGACCTTTTTCCTGTTCACAAGACTTTTCCCTACTTTTATTTGAAGTCGTACAGACCTTTTCCCTCTTCACAAGACTGTTCACAAGACTTTTCCCTACTTATATTTGAAGTCGTATAGACCTTTTCCCTGTTCACAAGACTTTTCCCTACTTATATTTGAAGTCGTATAGACCTTTTTCCTGTTCACAAGACTGTTCACAAGACTTTTCCCTACTTGTTTTTCAAGTCGTATAGACCTTTTTCCTGTTCACAAGACTGTTCACAAGACTTTTCCCTACTTGTATTTCAAGTCGTATAGACCTTTTCCCTTTTCACAAGACTTTTCCCTACTTGTATTAGAAGTCGTATAGACTTTTTTCCTGTTCACAAGACTTTTCCCTACTTGTATTTGAAGTCGTATAGACCTTTTCCCTTTTTACAAGACTTTTCCCTATTTGTATTTGAAGTCGTATATACCTTTTCCCTGTTCACAAGACTTTTCCCTACTTGTGTTTTAAGTCGTTTAGACCTTTTCCCTTTTCACAAAACTTTTCCCTACTTGTACTTGAAGTCGTATAGATTTTTTCCCTGTTCACAAGACTTTTCCCTACTTGTATTTGAAGTCGTATAGACCTTTTTCCTGTTCACAAGACTTTTCTCTACTTGTATTTGAAATCGTATAGACCTTTTCCCTGTTCACAAGACTTTTCACAAGACTTTTCCCTACTTGTATTTGAAGTCGTATATACCTTTTCCCTTTTCACAAGACTTTTCTCTACTTGTATTTGAAGTCGTATAGACCTTTACCCTGTTCACAAGACTTTTCAGAAGACTTTTCCCTACTTGTGTTTGAAGTCTTATATTCCTTTTCCCTGTTCACAAGACCTTTCCCTACTTGTATTTTAAGTCGTATAGACCTTTTCCCTTTTCACAAGACATTTCCCTACTTGTACTTGAAGTCGTATAGACCTTTTCCCTGTTCACAAGACTTTTCCCTACTTGTATTTGAAGTCGTATAGACCTTTTTCCTGTTCACAAGACTTTTCTCTACTTGTGTTTGAAGTCGTATAGACCTTTTCCCTGTTCACAAGACTTTTCACAAGACATTTCCCTACTTGTATTTGAAGTCGTATATACCTTTTCCCTTTTCACAAGACTTTTCTCTACTTGTATTTGAAGTCGTATAGACCTTTACCCTGTTCACAAGACTTTTCAGAAGACTTTTCCCTACTTGTGTTTGAAGTCGTATATTCCTTTTCCCTGTTCACAAAACCTTTCCCTACTTGTATTTTAAGTCGTATAGACCTTTTCCCTTTTCACAAGACATTTCCCTACTTGTACTTGAAGTCGTATAGACCTTTTCCCTGTTCACAAGACTTTTCCCTACTTGTATTTGAAGTCGTATAAACCTTTTTCCTGTTCACAAGACTTTTCTCTACTTGTGTTTGAAGTCGTATAGACCTTTTCCCTGTTCACAAGACTTTTCACAAGACTTTTCCCTACTTGTATTTGAAGTCGTATATACCTTTTCCCTGTTCACAAGACTTTTCCCTACTTGTAATTGAAGTCGTATATACCTTTTCCCTGTTCACAAGACTTCTCCCTACTTGTTTTTGAAGTCGTATATACCTTTTCCTTGTTCACAAGACTTTTCCCTACTTGTACTTGAAGTCGTTTAGACCCTTTCCCTGTTCACAAGACTTTTTCCTACTTACTTGTCCTTGAAGTCGTATAGACTTTTTTCCTGTTCACAAGACTGTTCACAAGACTTTTCCCTACTTGTATTCGAAGTCGTACAGACCTTTCCCCTGTTCACACGACTTTTCCCTACTTGTATTTGAAGTCGTACAGACCATTTCCCTGTTCACAAGACTTTTTCCTACTTTTTTTTAAAAGTAGTATAGGCCTGTTTCTGTTTACAAGACTTTTCCCTACTTCTTTTCAAGTCGTATAGATCTTTTTCCTGTTCACAAGACTTTTCCCTACTTGTATTTGAAGTCGTACAGACCATTTCCATGTTCACAAGACTTTTCCCTACTTGTATTTGAAGTCGTACAGACCTTTTCCCTCTTCACAAGACTGTTCACAAGACTTTTCCCTACTTATTTTTGAAGTCGTATAGACCTTTTCCCTGTTCACAAGACTTTTCCCTACTTATATTTGAAGTCGTACAGACCTTTTTCCTGTTCACAAGACTGTTCACAAGACTTTTTCCTACTTGTATTTCAAGTCGTATAGACCTTTTTCCTGTTCACAAGACTCTTCACAAGACTTTTCCCTACTTGTATTTCAAGTCGTATAGACCTTTTCCCTTTTCACAAGACTTTTCCCTACTTGTATTAGAAGTCGTATAGACTTTTTTCCTGTTCACAAGACTTTTCCCTACTTGTATTTGAAGTCGTATAGACCTTTTCCCTTTTTACAAGACTTTTCCCTACTTGTGTTTGAAGTCGTATATACCTTTTCCCTGTTCACAAGACTTTTTCTCTACTTTTATTTGAAGTCGTATAGACCTTTTTCCTGTTCCCTACTTGTTTTTGAAGTCGTATAGACCTTTTCCCTGTTCACAAGACTTTTATCTATTTATATTTGAAGTCGTATAGACTATTTTCCTGTTCACAAGACTGTTCACAAGACCTTTTGAAGTCGTATAGACCTTTTCCCTTTTTCACAAGACTTTTCCCTACTTGTACTTGAAGTCGTAAAGACCTTTTCCCTGTTCACAAGACTTTTCCCTACTTATGTTTGAAGTCGTATAGACCTTTTTTCCGGTTCACAAGACTTTTCACAAGACGTTTCCCTACTTGTATTTGAAGTCGTAAATACCTTTTTCCTGTTCACAAGACTTTTCCCTATTTGTATTAGAAGTCGTGTAGACCTTTTTTCTGTTCACAAGACTTTTCCCTACTTGTATTTGAAGTCGTATAGACCTTTTCCCTTTTCACAAGACTTTTCCCTACTTGTACTTGAAGTCGTATAGACCTTTTCCCTGTTCACAAGACTTTTCCCTACTTCTATTTGGAGTCGTATAGACCTTTTTCCTGTTCACAAGACTCATCCCTGCTTGTATTTAAAGTCGTATAGACCTTTTTCCTGTTCACAAGACTTTTCTCTACTTGTATTTGAAGTCGTATAGACTTTTGCCCTGTTCACAAGACCTTTCCCTACTTGTAGTTTAAGTCATATAGACCTTTTCCCTTTTCACAAGACTTTTCCCTACTTGTACTTGAAGTCGTATAGACCTTTTCCCTGTTCACAAGACTTTTCCCTACTTGTATTGGAAGTCGTATAGACCTTTTTCCTGTTCACAAGACTTTTCTCTACTTGTATTTGAAGTCGTATAGACCTTTTCCCTGTTCACAAGACTTTTCTCAAGACTTTTCCCTACTTGTATTTGAAGTCGTATATACCTTTTCCCTGTTCACAAAATTTTTCCCTACTTGTTTTTTTTAAGTCCTATAGACCTTTTCCCTTTTCACAAGACTTTTCCCTACTTGTATTCGAAGTCGTACAGACCATTTCCCTGTTCACAAGACTTTTTCCTACTTTTTTTTTAAAGTAGTATAAGCCTGTTTCTGTTTACAAGACTTTTCCCTACTTCTTTTCAAGTAAGTCGTATAGACCTTTTTCCTGTTCACAAGACTTTTCCCTACTTTTATTTGAAGTCGTACAGACCTTTTCCCTCTTCACAAGACTGTTCACAAGACTTTTCCCTACTTATATTTGAAGTCGTATAGACCTTTTCCCTGTTCACAAGACTTTTCCCTACTTATATTTGAAGTCGTATAGACCTTTTTCCTGTTCACAAGACTGTTCACAAGACTTTTCCCTACTTGTTTTTCAAGTCGTATAGACCTTTTTCCTGTTCACAAGACTGTTCACAAGACTTTTCCCTACTTGTATTTCAAGTCGTATAGACCTTTTCCCTTTTCACAAGACTTTTCCCTACTTGTATTAGAAGTCGTATAGACTTTTTTCCTGTTCACAAGACTTTTCCCTACTTGTATTTGAAGTCGTATAGACCTTTTCCCTTTTTACAAGACTTTTCCCTATTTGTATTTGAAGTCGTATATAACTTTTCCCTGTTCACAAGACTTTTCCCTACTTGTGTTTTAAGTCGTTTAGACCTTTTCCCTTTTCACAAGACTTTTCCCTACTTGTACTTGAAGTCGTATAGACCTTTTCCCTGTTCACAAGACTTTTCCCTACTTGTATTTGAAGTCGTATAGACCTTTTTCCTGTTCACAAGACTTTTCTCTACTTGTATTTGAAATTGTATAGACCTTTTCCCTTTTTACAAGACTTTTCCCTATTTGTATTTGAAGTCGTATATACCTTTTCCCTGTTCACAAGACTTTTCCCTACTTGTGTTTTAAGTCGTTTAGACCTTTTCCCTGTTCACAAGACTTTTCCCTACTTGTATTTGAAGTCGTATATACCTTTTCCCTTTTCACAAGACTTTTCTCTACTTGTATTTGAAGTCGTATAGACCTTTTCCCTGTTCACAAGACTTTTCACAAGACTTTTCCCTACTTGTATTTGAAGTCGTATATACCTTTTCCCTGTTCACAAGACTTTACCCTACTTGTATTTTAAGTCGTATATACCTTTTCCCTTTTCACAAGACTTTTCCCTACTTGTACTTGAAGTCGTATAGACCTTTTCCCTGTTCACAAGACTGTTCACAAGACTTTTCCCTACTTATATTTGAAGTCGTTTAGACCTTTTTCCTGTTCACAAGACTGTTCACAAGACTTTTCCCTACTTGTATTTGAAGTCGTATAGACCTTTTCCCTGTTCACAAGATTTTTCCCTACTTGTAATTGAAGTCGTATATACCTTTTCCCTGTTCACAAGACTTCTCCCTACTTGTTTTTGAAGTCGTATAGACCTTTTCCCTGTTCACAAGACTTTTCCCTACTTGTAATTGAAGTCGTATATACCTTTTCCCTGTTCACAAGACTTTTCCCTACTTGTGTTTTAAGTCGTTTAGACCTTTTCCCTTTTCACAAGACTTTTCCCTACTTGTACTTGAAGTCGTATAGATTTTTTCCCTGTTCACAAGACTTTTCCCTACTTGTATTTGAAGTCGTATAGACCTTTTTCCTGTTCACAAGACTTTTCTCTACTTGTATTTGAAATCGTATAGACCTTTTCCCTGTTCACAAGACTTTTCACAAGACTTTTCCCTACTTGTATTTGAAGTCGTATATACCTTTTCCCTTTTCACAAGACTTTTCTCTACTTGTATTTGAAGTCGTATAGACCTTTACCCTGTTCACAAGACTTTTCAGAAGACTTTTCCCTACTTGTGTTTGAAGTCGTATATTCCTTTTCCCTGTTCACAAGACCTTTCCCTACTTGTATTTTAAGTCGTATAGACCTTTTCCCTTTTCACAAGACATTTCCCTACTTGTACTTGAAGTCGTATAGACCTTTTCCCTGTTCACAAGACTTTTCCCTACTTGTATTTGAAGTCGTATAGACCTTTTTCCTGTTCACAAGACTTTTCTCTACTTGTGTTTGAAGTCGTATAGACCTTTTCCCTGTTCACAAGACTTTTCACAAGACTTTTCCCTACTTGTATTTGAAGTCGTATATACCTTTTCCCTGTTCACAAGACTTTTCCCTACTTGTAATTGAAGTCGTATATACCTTTTCCCTGTTCACAAGACTTCTCCCTACTTGTTTTTGAAGTCGTATATACCTTTTCCTTGTTCACAAGACTTTTCCCTACTTGTACTTGAAGTCGTTTAGACCCTTTCCCTGTTCACAAGACTTTTTCCTACTTACTTGTCCTTGAAGTCGTATAGACTTTTTTCCTGTTCACAAGACTGTTCACAAGACTTTTCCCTACTTGTATTCGAAGTCGTACAGACCTTTCCCCTGTTCACACGACTTTTCCCTACTTGTATTTGAAGTCGTACAGACCATTTCCCTGTTCACAAGACTTTTTCCTACTTTTTTTTAAAAGTAGTATAGGCCTGTTTCTGTTTACAAGACTTTTCCCTACTTCTTTTCAAGTCGTATAGATCTTTTTCCTGTTCACAAGACTTTTCCCTACTTGTATTTGAAGTCGTACAGACCATTTCCATGTTCACAAGACTTTTCCCTACTTGTATTTGAAGTCGTACAGACCTTTTCCCTCTTCACAAGACTGTTCACAAGACTTTTCCCTACTTATTTTTGAAGTCGTATAGACCTTTTCCCTGTTCACAAGACTTTTCCCTACTTATATTTGAAGTCGTACAGACCTTTTTCCTGTTCACAAGACTGTTCACAAGACTTTTTCCTACTTGTATTTCAAGTCGTATAGACCTTTTTCCTGTTCACAAGACTCTTCACAAGACTTTTCCCTACTTGTATTTCAAGTCGTATAGACCTTTTCCCTTTTCACAAGACTTTTCCCTACTTGTATTAGAAGTCGTATAGACTTTTTTCCTGTTCACAAGACTTTTCCCTACTTGTATTTGAAGTCGTATAGACCTTTTCCCTTTTTACAAGACTTTTCCCTACTTGTGTTTGAAGTCGTATATACCTTTTCCCTGTTCACAAGACTTTTCCCTACTTTTATTTGAAGTCGTATAGACCTTTTTCCTGTTCCCTACTTGTTTTTGAAGTCGTATAGACCTTTTCCCTGTTCACAAGACTTTTATCTATTTATATTTGAAGTCGTATAGACTATTTTCCTGTTCACAAGACTGTTCACAAGACCTTTTGAAGTCGTATAGACCTTTTCCCTTTTTCACAAGACTTTTCCCTACTTGTACTTGAAGTCGTAAAGACCTTTTCCCTGTTCACAAGACTTTTCCCTACTTATGTTTGAAGTCGTATAGACCTTTTTCCCGGTTCACAAGACTTTTCACAAGACGTTTCCCTACTTGTATTTGAAGTCGTAAATACCTTTTTCCTGTTCACAAGACTTTTCCCTATTTGTATTAGAAGTCGTGTAGACCTTTTTTCTGTTCACAAGACTTTTCCCTACTTGTATTTGAAGTCGTATAGACCTTTTCCCTTTTCACAAGACTTTTCCCTACTTGTACTTGAAGTCGTATAGACCTTTTCCCTGTTCACAAGACTTTTCCCTACTTCTATTTGGAGTCGTATAGACCTTTTTCCTGTTCACAAGACTCATCCCTGCTTGTATTTAAAGTCGTATAGACCTTTTTCCTGTTCACAAGACTTTTCTCTACTTGTATTTGAAGTCGTATAGACCTTTGCCCTGTTCACAAGACCTTTCCCTACTTGTAGTTTAAGTCATATAGACCTTTTCCCTTTTCACAAGACTTTTCCCTACTTGTACTTGAAGTCGTATAGACCTTTTCCCTGTTCACAAGACTTTTCCCTACTTGTATTGGAAGTCGTATAGACCTTTTTCCTGTTCACAAGACTTTTCTCTACTTGTATTTGAAGTCGTATAGACCTTTTCCCTGTTCACAAGACTTTTCTCAAGACTTTTCCCTACTTGTATTTGAAGTCGTATATACCTTTTCCCTGTTCACAAAATTTTTCCCTACTTGTTTTTTTTAAGTCCTATAGACCTTTTCCCTTTTCACAAGACTTTTCCCTACTTGTATTCGAAGTCGTACAGACCATTTCCCTGTTCACAAGACTTTTTCCTACTTTTTTTTTAAAGTAGTATAAGCCTGTTTCTGTTTACAAGACTTTTCCCTACTTCTTTTCAAGTAAGTCGTATAGACCTTTTTCCTGTTCACAAGACTTTTCCCTACTTTTATTTGAAGTCGTACAGACCTTTTCCCTCTTCACAAGACTGTTCACAAGACTTTTCCCTACTTATATTTGAAGTCGTATAGACCTTTTCCCTGTTCACAAGACTTTTCCCTACTTATATTTGAAGTCGTATAGACCTTTTTCCTGTTCACAAGACTGTTCACAAGACTTTTCCCTACTTGTTTTTCAAGTCGTATAGACCTTTTTCCTGTTCACAAGACTGTTCACAAGACTTTTCCCTACTTGTATTTCAAGTCGTATAGACCTTTTCCCTTTTCACAAGACTTTTCCCTACTTGTATTAGAAGTCGTATAGACTTTTTTCCTGTTCACAAGACTTTTCCCTACTTGTATTTGAAGTCGTATAGACCTTTTCCCTTTTTACAAGACTTTTCCCTATTTGTATTTGAAGTCGTATATAACTTTTCCCTGTTCACAAGACTTTTCCCTACTTGTGTTTTAAGTCGTTTAGACCTTTTCCCTTTTCACAAGACTTTTCCCTACTTGTACTTGAAGTCGTATAGACCTTTTCCCTGTTCACAAGACTTTTCCCTACTTGTATTTGAAGTCGTATAGACCTTTTTCCTGTTCACAAGACTTTTCTCTACTTGTATTTGAAATTGTATAGACCTTTTCCCTTTTTACAAGACTTTTCCCTATTTGTATTTGAAGTCGTATATACCTTTTCCCTGTTCACAAGACTTTTCCCTACTTGTGTTTTAAGTCGTTTAGACCTTTTCCCTGTTCACAAGACTTTTCCCTACTTGTATTTGAAGTCGTATATACCTTTTCCCTTTTCACAAGACTTTTCTCTACTTGTATTTGAAGTCGTATAGACCTTTTCCCTGTTCACAAGACTTTTCACAAGACTTTTCCCTACTTGTATTTGAAGTCGTATATACCTTTTCCCTGTTCACAAGACTTTACCCTACTTGTATTTTAAGTCGTATATACCTTTTCCCTTTTCACAAGACTTTTCCCTACTTGTACTTGAAGTCGTATAGACCTTTTCCCTGTTCACAAGACTGTTCACAAGACTTTCCCCTACTTATATTTGAAGTCGTTTAGACCTTTTTCCTGTTCACAAGACTGTTCACAAGACTTTTCCCTACTTGTATTTGAAGTCGTATAGACCTTTTCCCTGTTCACAAGATTTTTCCCTACTTGTAATTGAAGTCGTATATACCTTTTCCCTGTTCACAAGACTTCTCCCTACTTGTTTTTGAAGTCGTATAGACCTTTTCCCTGTTCACAAGACTTTTCCCTACTTGTAATTGAAGTCGTATATACCTTTTCCCTGTTCACAAGACTTTTCCCTACTTGTGTTTTAAGTCGTTTAGACCTTTTCCCTTTTCACAAGACTTTTCCCTACTTGTACTTGAAGTCGTATAGATTTTTTCCCTGTTCACAAGACTTTTCCCTACTTGTATTTGAAGTCGTATAGACCTTTTTCCTGTTCACAAGACTTTTCTCTACTTGTATTTGAAATCGTATAGACCTTTTCCCTGTTCACAAGACTTTTCACAAGACTTTTCCCTACTTGTATTTGAAGTCGTATATACCTTTTCCCTTTTCACAAGACTTTTCTCTACTTGTATTTGAAGTCGTATAGACCTTTACCCTGTTCACAAGACTTTTCAGAAGACTTTTCCCTACTTGTGTTTGAAGTCGTATATTCCTTTTCCCTGTTCACAAGACCTTTCCCTACTTGTATTTTAAGTCGTATAGACCTTTTCCCTTTTCACAAGACATTTCCCTACTTGTACTTGAAGTCGTATAGACCTTTTCCCTGTTCACAAGACTTTTCCCTACTTGTATTTGAAGTCGTATAGACCTTTTTCCTGTTCACAAGACTTTTCTCTACTTGTGTTTGAAGTCGTATAGACCTTTTCCCTGTTCACAAGACTTTTCACAAGACTTTTCCCTACTTGTATTTGAAGTCGTATATACCTTTTCCCTGTTCACAAGACTTTTCCCTACTTGTAATTGAAGTCGTATATACCTTTTCCCTGTTCACAAGACTTCTCCCTACTTGTTTTTGAAGTCGTATATACCTTTTCCTTGTTCACAAGACTTTTCCCTACTTGTACTTGAAGTCGTTTAGACCCTTTCCCTGTTCACAAGACTTTTTCCTACTTACTTGTCCTTGAAGTCGTATAGACTTTTTTCCTGTTCACAAGACTGTTCACAAGACTTTTCCCTACTTGTATTCGAAGTCGTACAGACCTTTCCCCTGTTCACACGACTTTTCCCTACTTGTATTTGAAGTCGTACAGACCATTTCCCTGTTCACAAGACTTTTTCCTACTTTTTTTTTAAAAGTAGTATAGGCCTGTTTCTGTTTACAAGACTTTTCCCTACTTCTTTTCAAGTCGTATAGATCTTTTTCCTGTTCACAAGACTTTTCCCTACTTGTATTTGAAGTCGTACAGACCATTTCCATGTTCACAAGACTTTTCCCTACTTGTATTTGAAGTCGTACAGACCTTTTCCCTCTTCACAAGACTGTTCACAAGACTTTTCCCTACTTATTTTTGAAGTCGTATAGACCTTTTCCCTGTTCACAAGACTTTTCCCTACTTATATTTGAAGTCGTACAGACCTTTTTCCTGTTCACAAGACTGTTCACAAGACTTTTTCCTACTTGTATTTCAAGTCGTATAGACCTTTTTCCTGTTCACAAGACTCTTCACAAGACTTTTCCCTACTTGTATTTCAAGTCGTATAGACCTTTTCCCTTTTCACAAGACTTTTCCCTACTTGTATTAGAAGTCGTATAGACTTTTTTCCTGTTCACAAGACTTTTCCCTACTTGTATTTGAAGTCGTATAGACCTTTTCCCTTTTTACAAGACTTTTCCCTACTTGTGTTTGAAGTCGTATATACCTTTTCCCTGTTCACAAGACTTTTCCCTACTTTTATTTGAAGTCGTATAGACCTTTTTCCTGTTCCCTACTTGTTTTTGAAGTCGTATAGACCTTTTCCCTGTTCACAAGACTTTTATCTATTTATATTTGAAGTCGTATAGACTATTTTCCTGTTCACAAGACTGTTCACAAGACCTTTTGAAGTCGTATAGACCTTTTCCCTTTTTCACAAGACTTTTCCCTACTTGTACTTGAAGTCGTAAAGACCTTTTCCCTGTTCACAAGACTTTTCCCTACTTATGTTTGAAGTCGTATAGACCTTTTTCCCGGTTCACAAGACTTTTCACAAGACGTTTCCCTACTTGTATTTGAAGTCGTAAATACCTTTTTCCTGTTCACAAGACTTTTCCCTATTTGTATTAGAAGTCGTGTAGACCTTTTTTCTGTTCACAAGACTTTTCCCTACTTGTATTTGAAGTCGTATAGACCTTTTCCCTTTTCACAAGACTTTTCCCTACTTGTACTTGAAGTCGTATAGACCTTTTCCCTGTTCACAAGACTTTTCCCTACTTCTATTTGGAGTCGTATAGACCTTTTTCCTGTTCACAAGACTCATCCCTGCTTGTATTTAAAGTCGTATAGACCTTTTTCCTGTTCACAAGACTTTTCTCTACTTGTATTTGAAGTCGTATAGACCTTTGCCCTGTTCACAAGACCTTTCCCTACTTGTAGTTTAAGTCATATAGACCTTTTCCCTTTTCACAAGACTTTTCCCTACTTGTACTTGAAGTCGTATAGACCTTTTCCCTGTTCACAAGACTTTTCCCTACTTGTATTGGAAGTCGTATAGACCTTTTTCCTGTTCACAAGACTTTTCTCTACTTGTATTTGAAGTCGTATAGACCTTTTCCCTGTTCACAAGACTTTTCTCAAGACTTTTCCCTACTTGTATTTGAAGTCGTATATACCTTTTCCCTGTTCACAAAATTTTTCCCTACTTGTTTTTTTTAAGTCCTATAGACCTTTTCCCTTTTCACAAGACTTTTCCCTACTTGTATTCGAAGTCGTACAGACCATTTCCCTGTTCACAAGACTTTTTCCTACTTTTTTTTTAAAGTAGTATAAGCCTGTTTCTGTTTACAAGACTTTTCCCTACTTCTTTTCAAGTAAGTCGTATAGACCTTTTTCCTGTTCACAAGACTTTTCCCTACTTTTATTTGAAGTCGTACAGACCTTTTCCCTCTTCACAAGACTGTTCACAAGACTTTTCCCTACTTATATTTGAAGTCGTATAGACCTTTTCCCTGTTCACAAGACTTTTCCCTACTTATATTTGAAGTCGTATAGACCTTTTTCCTGTTCACAAGACTGTTCACAAGACTTTTCCCTACTTGTTTTTCAAGTCGTATAGACCTTTTTCCTGTTCACAAGACTGTTCACAAGACTTTTCCCTACTTGTATTTCAAGTCGTATAGACCTTTTCCCTTTTCACAAGACTTTTCCCTACTTGTATTAGAAGTCGTATAGACTTTTTTCCTGTTCACAAGACTTTTCCCTACTTGTATTTGAAGTCGTATAGACCTTTTCCCTTTTTACAAGACTTTTCCCTATTTGTATTTGAAGTCGTATATAACTTTTCCCTGTTCACAAGACTTTTCCCTACTTGTGTTTTAAGTCGTTTAGACCTTTTCCCTTTTCACAAGACTTTTCCCTACTTGTACTTGAAGTCGTATAGACCTTTTCCCTGTTCACAAGACTTTTCCCTACTTGTATTTGAAGTCGTATAGACCTTTTTCCTGTTCACAAGACTTTTCTCTACTTGTATTTGAAATTGTATAGACCTTTTCCCTTTTTACAAGACTTTTCCCTATTTGTATTTGAAGTCGTATATACCTTTTCCCTGTTCACAAGACTTTTCCCTACTTGTGTTTTAAGTCGTTTAGACTTTTTCCCTGTTCACAAGACTTTTCCCTACTTGTATTTGAAGTCGTATATACCTTTTCCCTTTTCACAAGACTTTTCTCTACTTGTATTTGAAGTCGTATAGACCTTTTCCCTGTTCACAAGACTTTTCACAAGACTTTTCCCTACTTGTATTTGAAGTCGTATATACCTTTTCCCTGTTCACAAGACTTTACCCTACTTGTATTTTAAGTCGTATATACCTTTTCCCTTTTCACAAGACTTTTCCCTACTTGTACTTGAAGTCGTATAGACCTTTTCCCTGTTCACAAGACTGTTCACAAGACTTTTCCCTACTTATATTTGAAGTCGTTTAGACCTTTTTCCTGTTCACAAGACTGTTCACAAGACTTTTCCCTACTTGTATTTGAAGTCGTATAGACCTTTTCCCTGTTCACAAGATTTTTCCCTACTTGTAATTGAAGTCGTATATACCTTTTCCCTGTTCACAAGACTTCTCCCTACTTGTTTTTGAAGTCGTATAGACCTTTTCCCTGTTCACAAGACTTTTCCCTACTTGTAATTGAAGTCGTATATACCTTTTCCCTGTTCACAAGACTTTTCCCTACTTGTGTTTTAAGTCGTTTAGACCTTTTCCCTTTTCACAAGACTTTTCCCTACTTGTACTTGAAGTCGTATAGATTTTTTCCCTGTTCACAAGACTTTTCCCTACTTGTATTTGAAGTCGTATAGACCTTTTTCCTGTTCACAAGACTTTTCTCTACTTGTATTTGAAATCGTATAGACCTTTTCCCTGTTCACAAGACTTTTCACAAGACTTTTCCCTACTTGTATTTGAAGTCGTATATACCTTTTCCCTTTTCACAAGACTTTTCTCTACTTGTATTTGAAGTCGTATAGACCTTTACCCTGTTCACAAGACTTTTCACAAGACTTTTCCCTACTTGTATTTGAAGTCGTATATTCCTTTTCCCTGTTCACAAGACCTTTCCCTACTTGTATTTTAAGTCGTATAGACCTTTCCCCTTTTCACAAGACTTTTCCCTACTTGTATTTGAAGTCGTATAGACCTTTTTCCTGTTCACAAGACTTTTCTCTACTTGTGTTTGAAGTCGTATAGACCTTTTCCCTGTTCACAAGACTTTTCACAAGACTTTTCCCTACTTGTATTTGAAGTCGTATATACCTTTTCCCTGTTCACAAGACTTTTCCCTACTTGTAATTGAAGTCGTATATACCTTTTCCCTGTTCACAAGACTTCTCCCTACTTGTTTTTGAAGTCGTATATACCTTTTCCCTGTTCACAAAACTTTTCCCTACTTGTACTTGAAGTCGTTTAGACCCTTTCCCTGTTCACAAGACTTTTTCCTACTTACTTGTCCTTGAAGTCGTATAGACTTTTTTCCTGTTCACAAGACTGTTCACAAGACTTTTCCCTACTTGTATTCGAAGTCGTACAGACCTTTCCCCTGTTCACACGACTTTTCCCTACTTGTATTTGAAGTCGTACAGACCATTTCCCTGTTCACAAGACTTTTTCCTACTTTTTTTTAAAAGTAGTATAGGCCTGTTTCTGTTTACAAGACTTTTCCCTACTTCTTTTCAAGTCGTATAGACCTTTTCCCTGTTCACAAGACTTTTCCCTACTTGTATTTGAAGTCGTACAGACCATTTCCATGTTCACAAGACTTTTCCCTACTTGTATTTGAAGTCGTACAGACCTTTTCCCTCTTCACAAGACTGTTCACAAGACTTTTCCCTACTTATATTTGAAGTCGTATAGACCTTTTCCCTGTTCACAAGACTTTTCCCTACTTATATTTGAAGTCGTACAGACCTTTTTCCTGTTCACAAGACTGTTCACAAGACTTTTTCCTACTTGTATTTCAAGTCGTATAGACCTTTTTCCTGTTCACAAGACTCTTCACAAGACTTTTCCCTACTTGTATTTCAAGTCGTATAGACCTTTTCCCTTTTCACAAGACTTTTCCCTACTTGTATTAGAAGTCGTATAGACTTTTTTCCTGTTCACAAGACTTTTCCCTACTTGTATTGGAAGTCGTATAGACCTTTTTCCTGTTCACAAGACTTTTCTCTACTTGTATTTGAAGTCGTATAGACCTTTTCCCTGTTCACAAGACTTTTCTCAAGACTTTTCCCTACTTGTATTTGAAGTCGTATATACCTTTTCCCTGTTCACAAAATTTTTCCCTACTTGTTTTTTTTAAGTCCTATAGACCTTTTCCCTTTTCACAAGACTTTTCCCTACTTGTATTCGAAGTCGTACAGACCATTTCCCTGTTCACAAGACTTTTTCCTACTTTTTTTTTAAAGTAGTATAAGCCTGTTTCTGTTTACAAGACTTTTCCCTACTTCTTTTCAAGTAAGTCGTATAGACCTTTTTCCTGTTCACAAGACTTTTCCCTACTTTTATTTGAAGTCGTACAGACCTTTTCCCTCTTCACAAGACTGTTCACAAGACTTTTCCCTACTTATATTTGAAGTCGTATAGACCTTTTCCCTGTTCACAAGACTTTTCCCTACTTATATTTGAAGTCGTATAGACCTTTTTCCTGTTCACAAGACTGTTCACAAGACTTTTCCCTACTTGTTTTTCAAGTCGTATAGACCTTTTTCCTGTTCACAAGACTGTTCACAAGACTTTTCCCTACTTGTATTTCAAGTCGTATAGACCTTTTCCCTTTTCACAAGACTTTTCCCTACTTGTATTAGAAGTCGTATAGACTTTTTTCCTGTTCACAAGACTTTTCCCTACTTGTATTTGAAGTCGTATAGACCTTTTCCCTTTTTACAAGACTTTTCCCTATTTGTATTTGAAGTCGTATAGACTATTTTCCTGTTCACAAGACTGTTCACAAGACCTTTTGAAGTCGTATAGACCTTTTCCCTTTTCACAAGACTTTTCCCTACTTGTACTTGAAGTCGTAAAGACCTTTTCCCTGTTCACAAGACTTTTCCCTACTTATGTTTGAAGTCGTATAGACCTTTTTCCCGGTTCACAAGACTTTTCACAAGACGTTTCCCTACTTGTATTTGAAGTCGTAAATACCTTTTTCCTGTTCACAAGACTTTTCCCTATTTGTATTAGAAGTCGTGTAGACCTTTTTTCTGTTCACAAGACTTTTCCCTACTTGTATTTGAAGTCGTATAGACCTTTTCCCTTTTCACAAGACTTTTCCCTACTTGTACTTGAAGTCGTATAGACCTTTTCCCTGTTCACAAGACTTTTCCCTACTTCTATTTGGAGTCGTATAGACCTTTTTCCTGTTCACAAGACTCATCCCTGCTTGTATTTAAAGTCGTATAGACCTTTTTCCTGTTCACAAGACTTTTCTCTACTTGTATTTGAAGTCGTATAGACCTTTGCCCTGTTCACAAGACCTTTCCCTACTTGTAGTTTAAGTCATATAGACCTTTTCCCTTTTCACAAGACTTTTCCCTACTTGTACTTGAAGTCGTATAGACCTTTTCCCTGTTCACAAGACTTTTCCCTACTTGTATTGGAAGTCGTATAGACCTTTTTCCTGTTCACAAGACTTTTCTCTACTTGTATTTGAAGTCGTATAGACCTTTTCCCTGTTCACAAGACTTTTCTCAAGACTTTTCCCTACTTGTATTTGAAGTCGTATATACCTTTTCCCTGTTCACAAAATTTTTCCCTACTTGTTTTTTTTATGTCCTATAGACCTTTTCCCTTTTCACAAGACTTTTCCCTACTTGTATTCGAAGTCGTACAGACCATTTCCCTGTTCACAAGACTTTTTCCTACTTTTTTTTTAAAGTAGTATAAGCCTGTTTCTGTTTACAAGACTTTTCCCTACTTCTTTTCAAGTAAGTCGTATAGACCTTTTTCCTGTTCACAAGACTTTTCCCTACTTTTATTTGAAGTCGTACAGACCTTTTCCCTCTTCACAAGACTGTTCACAAGACTTTTCCCTACTTATATTTGAAGTCGTATAGACCTTTTCCCTGTTCACAAGACTTTTCCCTACTTATATTTGAAGTCGTATAGACCTTTTTCCTGTTCACAAGACTGTTCACAAGACTTTTCCCTACTTGTTTTTCAAGTCGTATAGACCTTTTTCCTGTTCACAAGACTGTTCACAAGACTTTTCCCTACTTGTATTTCAAGTCGTATAGACCTTTTCCCTTTTCACAAGACTTTTCCCTACTTGTATTAGAAGTCGTATAGACTTTTTTCCTGTTCACAAGACTTTTCCCTACTTGTATTTGAAGTCGTATAGACCTTTTCCCTTTTTACAAGACTTTTCCCTATTTGTATTTGAAGTCGTATATACCTTTTCCCTGTTCACAAGACTTTTCCCTACTTGTGTTTTAAGTCGTTTAGACCTTTTTCCTTTTCACAAAACTTTTCCCTACTTGTACTTGAAGTCGTATAGATTTTTTCCCTGTTCACAAGACTTTTCCCTACTTGTATTTGAAGTCGTATAGACCTTTTTCCTGTTCACAAGACTTTTCTCTACTTGTATTTGAAATCGTATAGACCTTTTCCCTGTTCACAAGACTTTTCACAAGACTTTTCCCTACTTGTATTTGAAGTCGTATATACCTTTTCCCTTTTCACAAGACTTTTCTCTACTTGTACTTGAAGTCGTATAGACCTTTACCCTGTTCACAAGACTTTTCACAAGACTTTTCCCTACTTGTGTTTGAAGTCGTATATTCCTTTTCCCTGTTCACAAGACCTTTCCCTACTTGTATTTTAAGTCGTATAGACCTTTTCCCTTTTCACAAGACATTTCCCTACTTGTACTTGAAGTCGTATAGACCTTTTCCCTGTTCACAAGACTTTTCCCTACTTGTATTTGAAGTCGTATAGACCTTTTTCCTGTTCACAAGACTTTTCTCTACTTGTGTTTGAAGTCGTATAGACCTTTTCCCTGTTCACAAGACTTTTCACAAGACTTTTCCCTACTTGTATTTGAAGTCGTATATACCTTTTCCCTGTTCACAAGACTTTTCCCTACTTGTAATTGAAGTCGTATATACCTTTTCCCTGTTCACAAGACTTCTCCCTACTTGTTTTTGAAGTCGTATATACCTTTTCCTTGTTCACAAGACTTTTCCCTACTTGTACTTGAAGTCGTTTAGACCCTTTCCCTGTTCACAAGACTTTTTCCTACTTACTTGTCCTTGAAGTCGTATAGACTTTTTTCCTGTTCACAAGACTGTTCACAAGACTTTTCCCTACTTGTATTCGAAGTCGTACAGACCTTTCCCCTGTTCACACGACTTTTCCCTACTTGTATTTGAAGTCGTACAGACCATTTCCCTGTTCACAAGACTTTTTCCTACTTTTTTTTTAAAGTAGTATAGGCCTGTTTCTGTTTACAAGACTTTTCCCTACTTCTTTTCAAGTCGTATAGATCTTTTTCCTGTTCACAAGACTTTTCCCTACTTGTATTTGAAGTCGTACAGACCTTTTCCCTGTTCACAAGACTTTTCCCTACTTATATTTGAAGTCGTATAGACCTTTTTCCTGTTCACAAGACTGTTCACAAGACTTTTTCCTACTTGTTTTTCAAGTCGTATAGACCTTTTTCCTGTTCACAAGACTGTTCACAAGACTTTTCCCTACTTGTATTTCAAGTCGTATAGACCTTTTCCCTTTTTACAAGACTTTTCCCTATTTGTATTTGAAGTCGTATATACCTTTTTCCTGTTCACAAGACTTTTCCCTACTTGTGTTTTAAGTCGTATAGACTTTTTTCCTGTTCACAAGACTTTTCCCTATTTGTATTTGAAGTCGTATAGACCTTTTCCCTTTTTACAAGACTTTTCCCTATTTGTATTTGAAGTCGTATATACCTTTTTCCTGTTCACAAGACTTTTCCCTACTTGTGTTTTAAGTCGTTTAGACCTTTTCCCTTTTCACAAGACTTTTCCCTACTTGTACTTGAAGTCGTATAGACCTTTTCCCTGTTCACAAGACTTTTCCCTACTTGTATTAGAAGTCGTATAGACTTTTTTCCTGTTCACAAGACTTTTCCCTACTTGTATTTGAAGTCGTATAGACCTTTTCCCTTTTTACAAGACTTTTCCCTATTTGTATTTGAAGTCGTATATACCTTTTCCCTGTTCACAAGACTTTTCCCTACTTGTGTTTTAAGACGTTTAGACCTTTTCCCTTTTCACAAGACTTTTCCCTACTTGTACTTGAAGTCGTATAGACCTTTTCCCTGTTCACAAGACTTTTCCCTACTTGTATTTGAAGTCGTATTAAGTCGTTTAGACCTTTTCCCTGTTCACAAGACTTTTCCCTACTTGTATTTGAAGTCGTATATACCTTTTCCCTTTTCACAAGACTTTTCTCTACTTGTATTTGAAGTCGTATAGACCTTTTCCCTGTTCACAAGACTTTTCACAAGACTTTTCCCTACTTGTATTTGAAGTCGTATATACCTTTTCCCTGTTCACAAGACTTTACCCTACTTGTATTTTTAAGTCGTATATACCTTTTCCCTTTTCACAGACTTTTCCCTACTTGTACTTGAAGTCGTATAGACCTTTTCCCTGTTCACAAGACTGTTCACAAGACTTTTCCCTACTTATATTGAAAGTCGTTTAGACCTTTTTCCTGTTCACAAGACTGTTCACAAGACTTTTCCCTACTTGTATTTGAAGTCGTATAGACCTTTTCCCTGTTCACAAGATTTTTCCCTACTTGTAATTGAAGTCGTATATACCTTTTCCCTGTTCACAAGACTTTCTCCCTACTTGTTTTTGAAGTCGTATAGACCTTTTCCCTGTTTCACAAGACTTTTCCCTACTTGTAATTGAAGTCGTATATACCTTTTCCCTGTTCACAAGACTTTTCCCTACTTGTGTTTTAAGTCGTTTAGACCTTTTCCCTTTTCACAAGACTTTTCCCTACTTGTACTTGAAGTCGTATAGATTTTTTTCCCTGTTCACAAGACTTTTCCCTACTTGTATTTGAAGTCGTATAGACCTTTTTCCTGTTCACAAGACTTTTCTCTACTTGTATTTGAAATCGTATAGACCTTTTCCCTGTTCACAAGACTTTTCACAAGACTTTTCCCTACTTGTATTTGAAGTCGTATATACCTTTTCCCTTTTTCACAAGACTTTTCTCTACTTGTATTTGAAGTCGTATAGACCTTTACCCTGTTCACAAGACTTTTCACAAGACTTTTCCCTACTTGTATTTGAAGTCGTATATTCCTTTTCCCTGTTCACAAGACCTTTCCCTACTTGTATTTTAAGTCGTATAGACCTTTCCCCTTTTCACAAGACTTTTCCCTACTTGTATTTGAAGTCGTATAGACCTTTTTCCTGTTCACAAGACTTTTCTCTACTTGTGTTTGAAGTCGTATAGACCTTTTTCCCTGTTCACAAGACTTTTCACAAGACTTTTCCCTACTTGTATTTGAAGTCGTATATACCTTTTCCCTGTTCACAAGACTTTTCCCTACTTGTAATTGAAGTCGTATATACCTTTTTCCCTGTTCACAAGACTTCTCCCTACTTGTTTTTGAAGTCGTATATACCTTTTCCCTGTTCAACAATACTTTTCCCTACTTGTACTTGAAGTCGTTTAGACCCTTTCCCTGTTCACAAGACTTTTTTCCTACTTACTTGTCCTTGAAGTCGTATAGACTTTTTTCCTGTTCACAAGACTGTTCACAAGACTTTTCCCTACTTGTATTCGAAGTCGTACAGACCTTTCCCCTGTTCACACGACTTTTCCCTACTTGTATTTGAAGTCGTACAGACCATTTCCTGTTCACAGACTTTTTCTACTTTTTTTTAAAAGTAGTATAGGCCTGTTTCTGTTTACAAGACTTTTCCCTACTTTTTTTCAAGTCGTATAGACCTTTTCCCTGTTCACAAGACTTTTCCCTACTTGTAATTTGAAGTCGTACAGACCATTTCCATGTTCACAAGACTTTTTCCCTACTTGTATTTGAAGTCGTACAGACCTTTTTCCTCTTCACAAGACTGTTCACAAGACTTTTCCCTACTTATATTTGAAAGTCGTATAGACCCTTTTCCCTGTTTACAAGACTTTTCCCTACTTATATTTGAAGTCGTACAGACCTTTTTCCTGTTCACAAGACTGTTCACAAGACTTTTTCCTACTTGTATTTCAAGTCGTATAGGACCTTTTTCCTGTTCACAAGACTCTTCACAAGACTTTTCCCTACTTGTATTTCAAGTCGTATAGACCTTTTCCCTTTTCACAAGACTTTTCCCTACTTGTATTAGAAGTCGTATAGACTTTTTTCCTGTTCACAAGACTTTTCCCTACTTGTATTTGAAGTCGTATAGACCTTTTCCCTTTTTACAAGACTTTTCCCTACTTGTGTTTGAAGTCGTATATACCTTTTCCCTGTTCACAAGACTTTTCCCTACTTTTATTTGAAAGTCGTATAGACCTTTTTTCCTGTTCCCTACTTGTTTTTGAAGTCGTATAGACCTTTTCCCTGTTCACAAGACTTTTATCTATTTATATTTGAAGTCGTATAGACTATTTTCCTGTTCACAAGACTGTTCACAAGACCTTTCCCTACGTGTACTTGAAGTCGTATAGACCTTTTCCCTTTTCACAAGACTTTTCCCTACTTGTACTTGAAGTCGTAAAGACCTTTTCCCTGTTCACAAGACTTTTCCCTACTTATGTTTGAAGTCGTATAGACCTTTTTCCCGGTTCACAAGACTTTTCACAAGACGTTTCCCTACTTGTATTTGAAGTCGTAAATACCCTTTTTCCTGTTCACAAGACTTTTCCCTATTTTGTATTAGAAGTCGTGTAGACCTTTTTTTCTGTTCACAAGACTTTTCCCTACTTGTATTTGAAGTCGTATAGACCTTTTCCCTTTTTCACAAGACTTTTCCTACTTGTACTTGAAGTCGTATAGACCTTTTCCCTGTTCACAAGACTTTTCCCTACTTCTATTTGGAGTCGTATAGACCTTTTTCCTGTTCACAAGACTCATACCTGCTTGTATTTAAAGTCGTATAGACCTTTTTCCTGTTCACAAGACTTTTCTCTACTTGTATTTGAAGTCGTATAGACCTTTTCCCTGTTCACAAGACTTTTCACAAGACTTTTCCTTACTTGTATTTTGAAGTCGTATATACCTTTGCCCTGTTCACAAGACCTTTCCCTACTTGTAGTTTAAGTCATATAGACCCTTTTCCCTTTTCACAAGACTTTTCCCTACTTGTACTTGAAGTCGTATAGACCTTTTCCCTGTTTCACAAGACTTTTCCTACTTGTATTGGAAGTCGTATAGACCTTTTTTCCTGTTCACAAGACTTTTCTCTACTTGTATTTGAAGTCGTATAGACCTTTTCCCTGTTCACAAGACTTTTCTCAAGACTTTTCCCTACTTGTATTTGAAGTCGTATATACCTTTTCCCTGTTCACAAAATTTTTTCCCTACTTTTTTTTTTTAAGTCCTATAGACCCTTTTCCCTTTTTCACAAGACTTTTCCCTACTTGTATTCGAAGTCGTACAGACCATTTCCCTGTTCACAAGACTTTTTCCTACTTTTTTTTTAAAGTAGTATAAGCCTGTTTCTGTTTACAAGACTTTTCCCTACTTCTTTTCAAGTAAGTCGTATAGACCTTTTTCCTGTTCACAAGACTTTTCCCTACTTTTATTTGAAGTCGTACAGACCTTTTCCCTCTTCACAAGACTGTTCACAAGACTTTTCCCTACTTATATTTGAAGTCGTATAGACCTTTTCCCTGTTCACAAGACTTTTCCCTACTTATTTTGAAGTCGTATAGACCTTTTTCCTGTTCACAAGGACTGTTCACAAGACTTTTTCCTACTTGTTTTTCAAGTCGTATAGACCTTTTTCCTGTTTCACAAGACTGTTCACAAGACTTTTCCCTACTTGTATTTCAAGTCGTATAGACCTTTTCCCTTTTCACAAGACTTTTCCCTACTTGTATTAGAAGTCGTATAGACTTTTTTCCTGTTCACAAGACTTTTCCCTACTTGTATTTGAAGTCGTATAGACCTTTTCCCTTTTACAAGACTTTTCCCTATTTGTATTTGAAGGTCGTATATACCTTTTCCCTGTTCACAAGACTTTTCCCTACTTGTGTTTTAAGTCGTTTAGACCTTTTCCCTTTTCACAAAACTTTTCCCTACTTGTACTTGAAGGTCGTATAGATTTTTACCCTGTTCACAAGACTTTTCCTACTTGTATTTGAAGTCGTATAGACCTTTTTCCTGTTCACAAGACTTTTCTCTACTTGTATTTTGAAATCGTATAGACCTTTTCCCTGTTCACAAGACTTTTCACAAGACTTTTCCTACTTGTATTTGAAGTCGTATATACCTTTTCCCTTTTCACAAGACTTTTCTCTTACTTGTATTTGAAGTCGTATAGACCTTTACCCTGTTCACAAGACTTTTCACAAGACTTTTCCCTACTTGTATTTGAAGTCGTATATTCCTTTTCCCTGTTCACAAGACCTTTCCCTACTTGTATTTTAAGTCGTATAGACCTTTTCCCTTTTCACAAGACATTTCCCTACTTGTACTTGAAGTCGTATAGACCTTTTCCCCTGTTCACAAGACTTTTCCCTACTTGTATTTGAAGTCGTATAGACCTTTTTCCTGTTCACAAGACTTTTCACAAGACTTTTCCCTACTTGTATTTGAAGTCGTATATACCTTTTCCCTGTTCACAAGACTTTTCCCTACTTGTAATTGAAGTCGTATATACCTTTTCCCTGTTCACAAGACTTCTCCCTACTTGTTTTTGAAGTCGTATATACCTTTTCCCTGTTCACAAGACTTTTCCCTACTTGTACTTGAAGTCGTTTAGACCCTTTCCCTGTTCACAAGACTTTTTTCCTACTTACTTGTCCTTGAAGTCGTATAGACTTTTTTCCTGTTCACAAGACTGTTCACAAGACTTTTCCCTACTTGTATTCGAAGTCGTACAGACCTTTCCCCTGTTCACACGACTTTTCCCTACTTGTATTTGAAGTCGTACAGACCATTTCCCTGTTCACAAGACTTTTTCCTACTTTTTTTTAAAAGTAGTATAGGCCTGTTTCTGTTTACAAGACTTTTCCCTACTTTTTTTTCAAGTCGTATAGACCTTTTCCCTGTTCACAAGACTTTTCCCCTACTTGTATTTGAAAAAGTAGTATAGGCCTGTTTCTGTTTACAAGACTTTTCCCTACTTTTTTTCAAGTCGTATAGACCTTTTCCCTGTTCACAAGACTTTTCCCTACTTGTATTTGAAGTCGTACAGACCATTTCCATGTTCACAAGACTTTTCCCTACTTGTATTTGAAGTCGTACAGACCTTTTTCCTCTTCACAAGACTGTTCACAAGACTTTTCCCTACTTATATTTGAAGTCGTATAGACCTTTTCCCTGTTTACAAGACTTTTCCCTACTTATATTTGAAGTCGTACAGACCTTTTTCCTGTTCACAAGACTGTTCACAAGACTTTTTCCTACTTGTATTTCAAGTCGTATAGACCTTTTTCCTGTTCACAAGACTCTTCACAAGACTTTTCCCTACTTGTATTTCAAGTCGTATAGACCTTTTCCCTTTTCACAAGACTTTTCCCTACTTGTATTAGAAGTCGTATAGACTTTTTTCCTGTTCACAAGACTTTTCCCTACTTGTATTTGAAGTCGTATAGACCTTTTCCCTTTTTACAAGACTTTTCCCTACTTGTGTTTGAAGTCGTATATACCTTTTCCCTGTTCACAAGACTTTTCCCTACTTTTATTTGAAGTCGTTTAGACCTTTTTCCTGTTCCCTACTTGTTTTTGAAGTCGTATAGACCTTTTCCCTGTTCACAAGACTTTTATCTATTTATATTTGAAGTCGTATAGACTATTTTCCTGTTCACAAGACTGTTCACAAGACCTTTCCCTACGTGTACTTGAAGTCGTATAGACCTTTTCCCTTTTCACAAGACTTTTCCCTACTTGTACTTGAAGTCGTAAAGACCTTTTCCCTGTTCACAAGACTTTTCCCTACTTATGTTTGAAGTCGTATAGACCTTTTTCCCGGTTCACAAGACTTTTCACAAGACGTTTCCCTACTTGTATTTGAAGTCGTATAGACCTTTTTCCTGTTCACAAGACTTTTCACAAGACTTTTCCCTACTTGTATTTGAAGTCGTATATACCTTTTCCCTGTTCACAAGACTTTTCCCTACTTGTAATTGAAGTCGTATATACCTTTTCCCTGTTCACAAGACTTCTCCCTACTTGTTTTTGAAGTCGTATATACCTTTTCCCTGTTCACAAGACTTTTCCCTACTTGTACTTGAAGTCGTTTAGACCCTTTCCCTGTTCACAAGACTTTTTCCTACTTACTTGTCCTTGAAGTCGTATAGACTTTTTTCCTGTTCACAAGACTGTTCACAAGACTTTTCCCTACTTGTATTCGAAGTCGTACAGACCTTTCCCCTGTTCACACGACTTTTCCCTACTTGTATTTGAAGTCGTACAGACCATTTCCCTGTTCACAAGACTTTTTCCTACTTTTTTTTAAAAGTAGTATAGGCCTGTTTCTGTTTACAAGACTTTTCCCTACTTTTTTTCAAGTCGTATAGACCTTTTCCCTGTTCACAAGACTTTTCCCTACTTGTATTTGAAGTCGTACAGACCATTTCCATGTTCACAAGACTTTTCCCTACTTGTATTTGAAGTCGTACAGACCTTTTTCCTCTTCACAAGACTGTTCACAAGACTTTTCCCTACTTATATTTGAAGTCGTATAGACCTTTTCCCTGTTTACAAGACTTTTCCCTACTTATATTTGAAGTCGTACAGACCTTTTTCCTGTTCACAAGACTGTTCACAAGACTTTTTCCTACTTGTATTTCAAGTCGTATAGACCTTTTTCCTGTTCACAAGACTCTTCACAAGACTTTTCCCTACTTGTATTTCAAGTCGTATAGACCTTTTCCCTTTTCACAAGACTTTTCCCTACTTGTATTAGAAGTCGTATAGACTTTTTTCCTGTTCACAAGACTTTTCCCTACTTGTATTTGAAGTCGTATAGACCTTTTCCCTTTTTACAAGACTTTTCCCTACTTGTGTTTGAAGTCGTATATACCTTTTCCCTGTTCACAAGACTTTTCCCTACTTTTATTTGAAGTCGTATAGACCTTTTTCCTGTTCCCTACTTGTTTTTGAAGTCGTATAGACCTTTTCCCTGTTCACAAGACTTTTATCTATTTATATTTGAAGTCGTATAGACTATTTTCCTGTTCACAAGACTGTTCACAAGACCTTTCCCTACGTGTACTTGAAGTCGTATAGACCTTTTCCCTTTTCACAAGACTTTTCCCTACTTGTACTTGAAGTCGTAAAGACCTTTTCCCTGTTCACAAGACTTTTCCCTACTTATGTTTGAAGTCGTATAGACCTTTTTCCCGGTTCACAAGACTTTTCACAAGACGTTTCCCTACTTGTATTTGAAGTCGTAAATACCTTTTTCCTGTTCACAAGACTTTTCCCTATTTGTATTAGAAGTCGTGTAGACCTTTTTTCTGTTCACAAGACTTTTCCCTACTTGTATTTGAAGTCGTATAGACCTTTTCCCTTTTCACGAGACTTTTCCCTACTTGTACTTGAAGTCGTATAGACCTTTTCCCTGTTCACAAGACTTTTCCCTACTTCTATTTGGAGTCGTATAGACCTTTTTCCTGTTCACAAGACTCATACCTGCTTGTATTTAAAGTCGTATAGACCTTTTTCCTGTTCACAAGACTTTTCTCTACTTGTATTTGAAGTCGTATAGACCTTTTCCCTGTTCACAAGACTTTTCACAAGACTTTTCCTTACTTGTATTTGAAGTCGTATATACCTTTGCCCTGTTCACAAGACCTTTCCCTACTTGTAGTTTAAGTCATATAGACCTTTTCCCTTTTCACAAGACTTTTCCCTACTTGTACTTGAAGTCGTATAGACCTTTTCCCTGTTCACAAGACTTTTCCCTACTTGTATTGGAAGTCGTATAGACCTTTTTCCTGTTCACAAGACTTTTCTCTACTTGTATTTGAAGTCGTATAGACCTTTTCCCTGTTCACAAGACTTTTCTCAAGACTTTTCCCTACTTGTATTTGAAGTCGTATATACCTTTTCCCTGTTCACAAAATTTTTCCCTACTTTTTTTTTAAAGTAGTATAAGCCTGTTTCTGTTTACAAGACTTTTCCCTACTTCTTTTCAAGTAAGTCCTATAGACCTTTTCCCTTTTCACAAGACTTTTCCCTACTTGTATTCGAAGTCGTACAGACCATTTCCCTGTTCACAAGACTTTTTCCTACTTTTTTTTAAAAGTAGTATAAGCCTGTTTCTGTTTACAAGACTTTTCCCTACTTCTTTTCAAGTAAGTCGTATAGACCTTTTTCCTGTTCACAAGACTTTTCCCTACTTTTATTTGAAGTCGTACAGACCTTTTCCCTCTTCACAAGACTGTTCACAAGACTTTTCCCTACTTATATTTGAAGTCGTATAGACCTTTTCCCTGTTCACAAGACTTTTCCCTACTTATTTTTGAAGTCGTATAGACCTTTTTCCTGTTCACAAGACTGTTCACAAGACTTTTTCCTACTTGTTTTTCAAGTCGTATAGACCTTTTTCCTGTTCACAAGACTGTTCACAAGACTTTTCCCTACTTGTATTTCAAGTCGTATAGACCTTTTCCCTTTTCACAAGACTTTTCCCTACTTGTATTAGAAGTCGTATAGACTTTTTTCCTGTTCACAAGACTTTTCCCTACTTGTATTTGAAGTCGTATAGACCTTTTCCCTTTTTACAAGACTTTTCCCTATTTGTATTTGAAGTCGTATATACCTTTTCCCTGTTCACAAGACTTTTCCCTTTTTGTGTTTTAAGTCGTTTAGACCTTTTCCCTTTTCACAAAACTTTTCCCTACTTGTACTTGAAGTCGTATAGATTTTTACCCTGTTCACAAGACTTTTCCCTACTTGTATTTGAAGTCGTATAGACCTTTTTCCTGTTCACAAGACTTTTCTCTACTTGTATTTGAAATCGTATAGACCTTTTCCCTGTTCACAAGACTTTTCACAAGACTTTTCCCTACTTGTATTTGAAGTCGTATATACCTTTTCCCTTTTCACAAGACTTTTCTCTACTTGTATTTGAAGTCGTATAGACCTTTACCCTGTTCACAAGACTTTTCACAAGACTTTTCCCTACTTGTATTTGAAGTCGTATATTCCTTTTCCCTGTTCACAAGACCTTTCCCTACTTGTATTTTAAGTCGTATAGACCTTTTCCCTTTTCACAAGACATTTCCCTACTTGTACTTGAAGTCGTATAGACCTTTTCCCTGTTCACAAGACTTTTCCCTACTTGTATTTGAAGTCGTATAGACCTTTTTCCTGTTCACAAGACTTTTCTCTACTTGTGTTTGAAGTCGTATAGACCTTTTCCCTGTTCACAAGACTTTTCACAAGACTTTTCCCTACTTGTATTTGAAGTCGTATATACCTTTTCCCTGTTCACAAGACTTTTCCCTACTTGTAATTGAAGTCGTATATACCTTTTCCCTGTTCACAAGACTTCTCCCTACTTGTTTTTGAAGTCGTATATACCTTTTCCCTGTTCACAAGACTTTTCCCTACTTGTACTTGAAGTCGTTTAGACCCTTTCCCTGTTCACAAGACTTTTTCCTACTTACTTGTCCTTGAAGTCGTATAGACTTTTTTCCTGTTCACAAGACTGTTCACAAGACTTTTCCCTACTTGTATTCGAAGTCGTACAGACCTTTCCCCTGTTCACACGACTTTTCCCTACTTGTATTTGAAGTCGTACAGACCATTTCCCTGTTCACAAGACTTTTTCCTACTTTTTTTTAAAAGTAGTATAGGCCTGTTTCTGTTTACAAGACTTTTCCCTACTTCTTTTCAAGTCGTATAGATCTTTTTCCTGTTCACAAGACTTTTCCCTACTTGTATTTGAAGTCGTACAGACCTTTTCCCTGTTCACAAGACTTTTCCCTACTTATATTTGAAGTCGTATAGACCTTTTTCCTGTTCACAAGACTGTTCACAAGACTTTTTCCTACTTGTTTTTCAAGTCGTATAGACCTTTTTCCTGTTCACAAGACTGTTCACAAGACTTTTCCCTACTTGTATTTCAAGTCGTATAGACCTTTTCCCTTTTTACAAGACTTTTCCCTATTTGTATTTGAAGTCGTATATACCTTTTTCCTGTTCACAAGACTTTTCCCTACTTGTGTTTTAAGTCGTATAGACTTTTTTCCTGTTCACAAGACTTTTCCCTATTTGTATTTGAAGTCGTATAGACCTTTTCCCTTTTTACAAGACTTTTCCCTATTTGTATTTGAAGTCGTATATACCTTTTTCCTGTTCACAAGACTTTTCCCTACTTGTGTTTTAAGTCGTTTAGACCTTTTCCCTTTTCACAAGACTTTTCCCTACTTGTATTAGAAGTCGTATAGACTTTTTTCCTGTTCACAAGACTTTTCCCTATTTGTATTTGAAGTCGTATAGACCTTTTCCCTTTTTACAAGACTTTTCCCTATTTGTATTTGAAGTCGTATATACCTTTTTCCTGTTCACAAGACTTTTCCCTACTTGTGTTTTAAGTCGTTTAGACCTTTTCCCTTTTCACAAGACTTTTCCCTACTTGTACTTGAAGTCGTATAGACCTTTTCCCTGTTCACAAGACTTTTCCCTACTTGTATTAGAAGTCGTATAGACTTTTTTCCTGTTCACAAGACTTTTCCCTACTTGTATTTGAAGTCGTATAGATCTTTTCCCTTTTTACAAGACTTTTCCCTATTTGTATTTGAAGTCGTATATACCTTTTCCCTGTTCACAAGACTTTTCCCTACTTGTGTTTTAAGTCGTTTAGACCTTTTCCCTTTTCACAAGACTTTTCCCTACTTGTACTTGAAGTCGTATAGACCTTTTCCCTGTTCACAAGACTTTTCCCTACTTGTATTTGAAGTCGTATAGACCTTTTTCCTGTTCACAAGACTTTTCTCTACTTGTATTTGAAATCGTATAGACCTTTTCCCTGTTCACAAGACTTTTCACAAGACTTTTCCCTACTTGTATTTGAAGTCGTATATACCTTTTCCCTTTTCACAAGACTTTTCTCTACTTGTATTTGAAGTCGTATAGACCTTTTCCCTGTTCACAAGACTTTTCACAAGACTTTTCCCTACTTGTATTTGAAGTCGTATATACCTTTTCCCTGTTCACAAGACTTTACCCTACTTGTATTTTAAGTCGTATATACCTTTTCCCTTTTCACAAGACTTTTCCCTACTTGTACTTGAAGTCGTATAGACCTTTTCCCTGTTCACAAGACTTTTCTCAAGACTTTTCCCTACTTGTATTCGAAGTCGTACAGACCATTTCCCTGTTCACAAGACTTTTTCCTACTTTTTTTTAAAGTAGTATAAGCCTGTTTCTGTTTACAAGACTTTTCCCTACTTCTTTTCAAGTAAGTCGTATATACCTTTTTCCTGTTCACAAGACTTTTCCCTACTTGTGTTTTAAGTCGTATAGACTTTTTTCCTGTTCACAAGACTTTTCCCTATTTGTATTTGAAGTCGTATAGACCTTTTCCCTTTTTACAAGACTTTTCCCTATTTGTATTTGAAGTCGTATATACCTTTTTCCTGTTCACAAGACTTTTCCCTACTTGTGTTTTAAGTCGTTTAGACCTTTTCCCTTTTCACAAGACTTTTCCCTACTTGTACTTGAAGTCGTATAGACCTTTTCCCTGTTCACAAGACTTTTCCCTACTTGTATTAGAAGTCGTATAGACTTTTTTCCTGTTCACAAGACTTTTCCCTACTTGTATTTGAAGTCGTATAGACCTTTTCCCTTTTTACAAGACTTTTCCCTATTTGTATTTGAAGTCGTATATACCTTTTCCCTGTTCACAAGACTTTTCCCTACTTGTGTTTTAAGTCGTTTAGACCTTTTCCCTTTTCACAAGACTTTTCCCTACTTGTACTTGAAGTCGTATAGACCTTTTCCCTGTTCACAAGACTTTTCCCTACTTGTATTTGAAGTCGTATAGACCTTTTTCCTGTTCACAAGACTTTTCTCTACTTGTATTTGAAATCGTATAGACCTTTTCCCTTTTTACAAGACTTTTCCCTATTTGTATTTGAAGTCGTATATACCTTTTCCCTGTTCACAAGACTTTTCCCTACTTGTGTTTTAAGTCGTTTAGACCTTTTCCCTGTTCACAAGACTTTTCCCTACTTGTATTTGAAGTCGTATATACCTTTTCCCTTTTCACAAGACTTTTCTCTACTTGTATTTGAAGTCGTATAGACCTTTTCCCTGTTCACAAGACTTTTCACAAGACTTTTCCCTACTTGTATTTGAAGTCGTATATACCTTTTCCCTGTTCACAAGACTTTACCCTACTTGTATTTTAAGTCGTATATACCTTTTCCCTTTTCACAAGACTTTTCCCTACTTGTACTTGAAGTCGTATAGACCTTTTCCCTGTTCACAAGACTGTTCACAAGACTTTTCCCTACTTATATTTGAAGTCGTTTAGACCTTTTTCCTGTTCACAAGACTGTTCACAAGACTTTTCCCTACTTGTATTTGAAGTCGTATAGACCTTTTCCCTGTTCACAAGATTTTTCCCTACTTGTAATTGAAGTCGTATATACCTTTTCCCTGTTCACAAGACTTCTCCCTACTTGTTTTTGAAGTCGTATAGACCTTTTCCCTGTTCACAAGACTTTTCCCTACTTGTAATTGAAGTCGTATATACCTTTTCCCTGTTCACAAGACTTTTCCCTACTTGTGTTTTAAGTCGTTTAGACCTTTTCCCTTTTCACAAGACTTTTCCCTACTTGTACTTGAAGTCGTATAGATTTTTTCCCTGTTCACAAGACTTTTCCCTACTTGTATTTGAAGTCGTATAGACCTTTTTCCTGTTCACAAGACTTTTCTCTACTTGTATTTGAAATCGTATAGACCTTTTCCCTGTTCACAAGACTTTTCACAAGACTTTTCCCTACTTGTATTTGAAGTCGTATATACCTTTTCCCTTTTCACAAGACTTTTCTCTACTTGTATTTGAAGTCGTATAGACCTTTACCCTGTTCACAAGACTTTTCACAAGACTTTTCCCTACTTGTATTTGAAGTCGTATATTCCTTTTCCCTGTTCACAAGACCTTTCCCTACTTGTGTTTTAAGTCGTATAGACCTTTCCCCTTTTCACAAGACTTTTCCCTACTTGTATTTGAAGTCGTATAGACCTTTTTCCTGTTCACAAGACTTTTCTCTACTTGTGTTTGAAGTCGTATAGACCTTTTCCCTGTTCACAAGACTTTTCACAAGACTTTTCCCTACTTGTATTTGAAGTCGTATATACCTTTTCCCTGTTCACAAGACTTTTCCCTACTTGTAATTGAAGTCGTATATACCTTTTCCCTGTTCACAAGACTTCTCCCTACTTGTTTTTGAAGTCGTATATACCTTTTCCCTGTTCACAAAACTTTTCCCTACTTGTACTTGAAGTCGTTTAGACCCTTTCCCTGTTCACAAGACTTTTTCCTACTTACTTGTCCTTGAAGTCGTATAGACTTTTTTCCTGTTCACAAGACTGTTCACAAGACTTTTCCCTACTTGTATTCGAAGTCGTACAGACCTTTCCCCTGTTCACACGACTTTTCCCTACTTGTATTTGAAGTCGTACAGACCATTTCCCTGTTCACAAGACTTTTTCCTACTTTTTTTTAAAAGTAGTATAGGCCTGTTTCTGTTTACAAGACTTTTCCCTACTTCTTTTCAAGTCGTATAGACCTTTTCCCTGTTCACAAGACTTTTCCCTACTTGTATTTGAAGTCGTACAGACCATTTCCATGTTCACAAGACTTTTCCCTACTTGTATTTGAAGTCGTACAGACCTTTTTCCTCTTCACAAGACTGTTCACAAGACTTTTCCCTACTTATATTTGAAGTCGTATAGACCTTTTCCCTGTTTACAAGACTTTTCCCTACTTATATTTGAAGTCGTACAGACCTTTTTCCTGTTCACAAGACTGTTCACAAGACTTTTTCCTACTTGTATTTCAAGTCGTATAGACCTTTTTCCTGTTCACAAGACTCTTCACAAGACTTTTCCCTACTTGTATTTCAAGTCGTATAGACCTTTTCCCTTTTCACAAGACTTTTCCCTACTTGTATTAGAAGTCGTATAGACTTTTTTCCTGTTCACAAGACTTTTCCCTACTTGTATTTGAAGTCGTATAGACCTTTTCCCTTTTTACAAGACTTTTCCCTACTTGTGTTTGAAGTCGTATATACCTTTTCCCTGTTCACAAGACTTTTCCCTACTTTTATTTGAAGTCGTATAGACCTTTTTCCTGTTCCCTACTTGTTTTTGAAGTCGTATAGACCTTTTCCCTGTTCACAAGACTTTTATCTATTTATATTTGAAGTCGTATAGACTATTTTCCTGTTCACAAGACTGTTCACAAGACCTTTCCCTACGTGTACTTGAAGTCGTATAGACCTTTTCCCTTTTCACAAGACTTTTCCCTACTTGTACTTGAAGTCGTAAAGACCTTTTCCCTGTTCACAAGACTTTTCCCTACTTATGTTTGAAGTCGTATAGACCTTTTTCCCGGTTCACAAGACTTTTCACAAGACGTTTCCCTACTTGTATTTGAAGTCGTATAGACCTTTTTCCTGTTCACAAGACTTTTCACAAGACTTTTCCCTACTTGTATTTGAAGTCGTATATACCTTTTCCCTGTTCACAAGACTTTTCCCTACTTGTAATTGAAGTCGTATATACCTTTTCCCTGTTCACAAGACTTCTCCCTACTTGTTTTTGAAGTCGTATATACCTTTTCCCTGTTCACAAGACTTTTCCCTACTTGTACTTGAAGTCGTTTAGACCCTTTCCCTGTTCACAAGACTTTTTCCTACTTACTTGTCCTTGAAGTCGTATAGACTTTTTTCCTGTTCACAAGACTGTTCACAAGACTTTTCCCTACTTGTATTCGAAGTCGTACAGACCTTTCCCCTGTTCACACGACTTTTCCCTACTTGTATTTGAAGTCGTACAGACCATTTCCCTGTTCACAAGACTTTTTCCTACTTTTTTTTAAAAGTAGTATAGGCCTGTTTCTGTTTACAAGACTTTTCCCTACTTTTTTTCAAGTCGTATAGACCTTTTCCCTGTTCACAAGACTTTTCCCTACTTGTATTTGAAGTCGTACAGACCATTTCCATGTTCACAAGACTTTTCCCTACTTGTATTTGAAGTCGTACAGACCTTTTTCCTCTTCACAAGACTGTTCACAAGACTTTTCCCTACTTATATTTGAAGTCGTATAGACCTTTTCCCTGTTTACAAGACTTTTCCCTACTTATATTTGAAGTCGTACAGACCTTTTTCCTGTTCACAAGACTGTTCACAAGACTTTTTCCTACTTGTATTTCAAGTCGTATAGACCTTTTTCCTGTTCACAAGACTCTTCACAAGACTTTTCCCTACTTGTATTTCAAGTCGTATAGACCTTTTCCCTTTTCACAAGACTTTTCCCTACTTGTATTAGAAGTCGTATAGACTTTTTTCCTGTTCACAAGACTTTTCCCTACTTGTATTTGAAGTCGTATAGACCTTTTCCCTTTTTACAAGACTTTTCCCTACTTGTGTTTGAAGTCGTATATACCTTTTCCCTGTTCACAAGACTTTTCCCTACTTTTATTTGAAGTCGTATAGACCTTTTTCCTGTTCCCTACTTGTTTTTGAAGTCGTATAGACCTTTTCCCTGTTCACAAGACTTTTATCTATTTATATTTGAAGTCGTATAGACTATTTTCCTGTTCACAAGACTGTTCACAAGACCTTTCCCTACGTGTACTTGAAGTCGTATAGACCTTTTCCCTTTTCACAAGACTTTTCCCTACTTGTACTTGAAGTCGTAAAGACCTTTTCCCTGTTCACAAGACTTTTCCCTACTTATGTTTGAAGTCGTATAGACCTTTTTCCCGGTTCACAAGACTTTTCACAAGACGTTTCCCTACTTGTATTTGAAGTCGTAAATACCTTTTTCCTGTTCACAAGACTTTTCCCTATTTGTATTAGAAGTCGTGTAGACCTTTTTTCTGTTCACAAGACTTTTCCCTACTTGTATTTGAAGTCGTATAGACCTTTTCCCTTTTCACAAGACTTTTCCCTACTTGTACTTGAAGTCGTATAGACCTTTTCCCTGTTCACAAGACTTTTCCCTACTTCTATTTGGAGTCGTATAGACCTTTTTCCTGTTCACAAGACTCATACCTGCTTGTATTTAAAGTCGTATAGACCTTTTTCCTGTTCACAAGACTTTTCTCTACTTGTATTTGAAGTCGTATAGACCTTTTCCCTGTTCACAAGACTTTTCACAAGACTTTTCCTTACTTGTATTTGAAGTCGTATATACCTTTGCCCTGTTCACAAGACCTTTCCCTACTTGTAGTTTAAGTCATATAGACCTTTTCCCTTTTCACAAGACTTTTCCCTACTTGTACTTGAAGTCGTATAGACCTTTTCCCTGTTCACAAGACTTTTCCCTACTTGTATTGGAAGTCGTATAGACCTTTTTCCTGTTCACAAGACTTTTCTCTACTTGTATTTGAAGTCGTATAGACCTTTTCCCTGTTCACAAGACTTTTCTCAAGACTTTTCCCTACTTGTATTTGAAGTCGTATATACCTTTTCCCTGTTCACAAAATTTTTCCCTACTTTTTTTTTAAGTCCTATAGACCTTTTCCCTTTTCACAAGACTTTTCCCTACTTGTATTCGAAGTCGTACAGACCATTTCCCTGTTCACAAGACTTTTTCCTACTTTTTTTTAAAGTAGTATAAGCCTGTTTCTGTTTACAAGACTTTTCCCTACTTCTTTTCAAGTAAGTCGTATAGACCTTTTTCCTGTTCACAAGACTTTTCCCTACTTTTATTTGAAGTCGTACAGACCTTTTCCCTCTTCACAAGACTGTTCACAAGACTTTTCCCTACTTATATTTGAAGTCGTATAGACCTTTTCCCTGTTCACAAGACTTTTCCCTACTTATTTTTGAAGTCGTATAGACCTTTTTCCTGTTCACAAGACTGTTCACAAGACTTTTTCCTACTTGTTTTTCAAGTCGTATAGACCTTTTTCCTGTTCACAAGACTGTTCACAAGACTTTTCCCTACTTGTATTTCAAGTCGTATAGACCTTTTCCCTTTTCACAAGACTTTTCCCTACTTGTATTAGAAGTCGTATAGACTTTTTTCCTGTTCACAAGACTTTTCCCTACTTGTATTTGAAGTCGTATAGACCTTTTCCCTTTTTACAAGACTTTTCCCTATTTGTATTTGAAGTCGTATATACCTTTTCCCTGTTCACAAGACTTTTCCCTACTTGTGTTTTAAGTCGTTTAGACCTTTTCCCTTTTCACAAAACTTTTCCCTACTTGTACTTGAAGTCGTATAGATTTTTACCCTGTTCACAAGACTTTTCCCTACTTGTATTTGAAGTCGTATAGACCTTTTTCCTGTTCACAAGACTTTTCTCTACTTGTATTTGAAATCGTATAGACCTTTTCCCTGTTCACAAGACTTTTCACAAGACTTTTCCCTACTTGTATTTGAAGTCGTATATACCTTTTCCCTTTTCACAAGACTTTTCTCTACTTGTATTTGAAGTCGTATAGACCTTTACCCTGTTCACAAGACTTTTCACAAGACTTTTCCCTACTTGTATTTGAAGTCGTATATTCCTTTTCCCTGTTCACAAGACCTTTCCCTACTTGTATTTTAAGTCGTATAGACCTTTTCCCTTTTCACAAGACATTTCCCTACTTGTACTTGAAGTCGTATAGACCTTTTCCCTGTTCACAAGACTTTTCCCTACTTGTATTTGAAGTCGTATAGACCTTTTTCCTGTTCACAAGACTTTTCTCTACTTGTGTTTGAAGTCGTATAGACCTTTTCCCTGTTCACAAGACTTTTCACAAGACTTTTCCCTACTTGTATTTGAAGTCGTATATACCTTTTCCCTGTTCACAAGACTTTTCCCTACTTGTAATTGAAGTCGTATATACCTTTTCCCTGTTCACAAGACTTCTCCCTACTTGTTTTTGAAGTCGTATATACCTTTTCCCTGTTCACAAGACTTTTCCCTACTTGTACTTGAAGTCGTTTAGACCCTTTCCCTGTTCACAAGACTTTTTCCTACTTACTTGTCCTTGAAGTCGTATAGACTTTTTTCCTGTTCACAAGACTGTTCACAAGACTTTTCCCTACTTGTATTCGAAGTCGTACAGACCTTTCCCCTGTTCACACGACTTTTCCCTACTTGTATTTGAAGTCGTACAGACCATTTCCCTGTTCACAAGACTTTTTCCTACTTTTTTTTAAAAGTAGTATAGGCCTGTTTCTGTTTACAAGACTTTTCCCTACTTCTTTTCAAGTCGTATAGATCTTTTTCCTGTTCACAAGACTTTTCCCTACTTGTATTTGAAGTCGTACAGACCTTTTCCCTGTTCACAAGACTTTTCCCTACTTATATTTGAAGTCGTATAGACCTTTTTCCTGTTCACAAGACTGTTCACAAGACTTTTTCCTACTTGTTTTTCAAGTCGTATAGACCTTTTTCCTGTTCACAAGACTGTTCACAAGACTTTTCCCTACTTGTATTTCAAGTCGTATAGACCTTTTCCCTTTTTACAAGACTTTTCCCTATTTGTATTTGAAGTCGTATATACCTTTTTCCTGTTCACAAGACTTTTCCCTACTTGTGTTTTAAGTCGTATAGACTTTTTTCCTGTTCACAAGACTTTTCCCTATTTGTATTTGAAGTCGTATAGACCTTTTCCCTTTTTACAAGACTTTTCCCTATTTGTATTTGAAGTCGTATATACCTTTTTCCTGTTCACAAGACTTTTCCCTACTTGTGTTTTAAGTCGTTTAGACCTTTTCCCTTTTCACAAGACTTTTCCCTACTTGTATTAGAAGTCGTATAGACTTTTTTCCTGTTCACAAGACTTTTCCCTATTTGTATTTGAAGTCGTATAGACCTTTTCCCTTTTTACAAGACTTTTCCCTATTTGTATTTGAAGTCGTATATACCTTTTTCCTGTTCACAAGACTTTTCCCTACTTGTGTTTTAAGTCGTTTAGACCTTTTCCCTTTTCACAAGACTTTTCCCTACTTGTACTTGAAGTCGTATAGACCTTTTCCCTGTTCACAAGACTTTTCCCTACTTGTATTAGAAGTCGTATAGACTTTTTTCCTGTTCACAAGACTTTTCCCTACTTGTATTTGAAGTCGTATAGATCTTTTCCCTTTTTACAAGACTTTTCCCTATTTGTATTTGAAGTCGTATATACCTTTTCCCTGTTCACAAGACTTTTCCCTACTTGTGTTTTAAGTCGTTTAGACCTTTTCCCTTTTCACAAGACTTTTCCCTACTTGTACTTGAAGTCGTATAGACCTTTTCCCTGTTCACAAGACTTTTCCCTACTTGTATTTGAAGTCGTATAGACCTTTTTCCTGTTCACAAGACTTTTCTCTACTTGTATTTGAAATCGTATAGACCTTTTCCCTGTTCACAAGACTTTTCACAAGACTTTTCCCTACTTGTATTTGAAGTCGTATATACCTTTTCCCTTTTCACAAGACTTTTCTCTACTTGTATTTGAAGTCGTATAGACCTTTTCCCTGTTCACAAGACTTTTCACAAGACTTTTCCCTACTTGTATTTGAAGTCGTATATACCTTTTCCCTGTTCACAAGACTTTACCCTACTTGTATTTTAAGTCGTATATACCTTTTCCCTTTTCACAAGACTTTTCCCTACTTGTACTTGAAGTCGTATAGACCTTTTCCCTGTTCACAAGACTTTTCTCAAGACTTTTCCCTACTTGTATTTGAAGTCGTATATACCTTTTCCCTGTTCACAAAATTTTTCCCTACTTGTTTTTTTTAAGTCCTATAGACCTTTTCCCTTTTCACAAGACTTTTCCCTACTTGTATTCGAAGTCGTACAGACCATTTCCCTGTTCACAAGACTTTTTCCTACTTTTTTTTTAAAGTAGTATAAGCCTGTTTATGTTTACAAGACTTTTCCCTACTTCTTTTCAAGTAAGTCGTATATACCTTTTTCCTGTTCACAAGACTTTTCCCTACTTGTGTTTTAAGTCGTATAGACTTTTTTCCTGTTCACAAGACTTTTCCCTATTTGTATTTGAAGTCGTATAGACCTTTTCCCTTTTTACAAGACTTTTCCCTATTTGTATTTGAAGTCGTATATACCTTTTTCCTGTTCACAAGACTTTTCCCTACTTGTGTTTTAAGTCGTTTAGACCTTTTCCCTTTTCACAAGACTTTTCCCTACTTGTACTTGAAGTCGTATAGACCTTTTCCCTGTTCACAAGACTTTTCCCTACTTGTATTAGAAGTCGTATAGACTTTTTTCCTGTTCACAAGACTTTTCCCTACTTGTATTTGAAGTCGTATAGACCTTTTCCCTTTTTACAAGACTTTTCCCTATTTGTATTTGAAGTCGTATATACCTTTTCCCTGTTCACAAGACTTTTCCCTACTTGTGTTTTAAGTCGTTTAGACCTTTTCCCTTTTCACAAGACTTTTCCCTACTTGTACTTGAAGTCGTATAGACCTTTTCCCTGTTCACAAGACTTTTCCCTACTTGTATTTGAAGTCGTATAGACCTTTTTCCTGTTCACAAGACTTTTCTCTACTTGTATTTGAAATCGTATAGACCTTTTCCCTTTTTACAAGACTTTTCCCTATTTGTATTTGAAGTCGTATATACCTTTTCCCTGTTCACAAGACTTTTCCCTACTTGTGTTTTAAGTCGTTTAGACCTTTTCCCTGTTCACAAGACTTTTCCCTACTTGTATTTGAAGTCGTATATACCTTTTCCCTTTTCACAAGACTTTTCTCTACTTGTATTTGAAGTCGTATAGACCTTTTCCCTGTTCACAAGACTTTTCACAAGACTTTTCCCTACTTGTATTTGAAGTCGTATATACCTTTTCCCTGTTCACAAGACTTTACCCTACTTGTATTTTAAGTCGTATATACCTTTTCCCTTTTCACAAGACTTTTCCCTACTTGTACTTGAAGTCGTATAGACCTTTTCCCTGTTCACAAGACTGTTCACAAGACTTTTCCCTACTTATATTTGAAGTCGTTTAGACCTTTTTCCTGTTCACAAGACTGTTCACAAGACTTTTCCCTACTTGTATTTGAAGTCGTATAGACCTTTTCCCTGTTCACAAGATTTTTCCCTACTTGTAATTGAAGTCGTATATACCTTTTCCCTGTTCACAAGACTTCTCCCTACTTGTTTTTGAAGTCGTATAGACCTTTTCCCTGTTCACAAGACTTTTCCCTACTTGTAATTGAAGTCGTATATACCTTTTCCCTGTTCACAAGACTTTTCCCTACTTGTGTTTTAAGTCGTTTAGACCTTTTCCCTTTTCACAAGACTTTTCCCTACTTGTACTTGAAGTCGTATAGATTTTTTCCCTGTTCACAAGACTTTTCCCTACTTGTATTTGAAGTCGTATAGACCTTTTTCCTGTTCACAAGACTTTTCTCTACTTGTATTTGAAATCGTATAGACCTTTTCCCTGTTCACAAGACTTTTCACAAGACTTTTCCCTACTTGTATTTGAAGTCGTATATACCTTTTCCCTTTTCACAAGACTTTTCTCTACTTGTATTTGAAGTCGTATAGACCTTTACCCTGTTCACAAGACTTTTCACAAGACTTTTCCCTACTTGTATTTGAAGTCGTATATTCCTTTTCCCTGTTCACAAGACCTTTCCCTACTTGTGTTTTAAGTCGTATAGACCTTTCCCCTTTTCACAAGACTTTTCCCTACTTGTATTTGAAGTCGTATAGACCTTTTTCCTGTTCACAAGACTTTTCTCTACTTGTGTTTGAAGTCGTATAGACCTTTTCCCTGTTCACAAGACTTTTCACAAGACTTTTCCCTACTTGTATTTGAAGTCGTATATACCTTTTCCCTGTTCACAAGACTTTTCCCTACTTGTAATTGAAGTCGTATATACCTTTTCCCTGTTCACAAGACTTCTCCCTACTTGTTTTTGAAGTCGTATATACCTTTTCCCTGTTCACAAAACTTTTCCCTACTTGTACTTGAAGTCGTTTAGACCCTTTCCCTGTTCACAAGACTTTTTCCTACTTACTTGTCCTTGAAGTCGTATAGACTTTTTTCCTGTTCACAAGACTGTTCACAAGACTTTTCCCTACTTGTATTCGAAGTCGTACAGACCTTTCCCCTGTTCACACGACTTTTCCCTACTTGTATTTGAAGTCGTACAGACCATTTCCCTGTTCACAAGACTTTTTCCTACTTTTTTTTAAAAGTAGTATAGGCCTGTTTCTGTTTACAAGACTTTTCCCTACTTCTTTTCAAGTCGTATAGACCTTTTCCCTGTTCACAAGACTTTTCCCTACTTGTATTTGAAGTCGTACAGACCATTTCCATGTTCACAAGACTTTTCCCTACTTGTATTTGAAGTCGTACAGACCTTTTCCCTCTTCACAAGACTGTTCACAAGACTTTTCCCTACTTATATTTGAAGTCGTATAGACCTTTTCCCTGTTCACAAGACTTTTCCCTACTTATATTTGAAGTCGTACAGACCTTTTTCCTGTTCACAAGACTGTTCACAAGACTTTTTCCTACTTGTATTTCAAGTCGTATAGACCTTTTTCCTGTTCACAAGACTCTTCACAAGACTTTTCCCTACTTGTATTTCAAGTCGTATAGACCTTTTCCCTTTTCACAAGACTTTTCCCTACTTGTATTAGAAGTCGTATAGACTTTTTTCCTGTTCACAAGACTTTTCCCTACTTGTATTTGAAGTCGTATAGACCTTTTCCCTTTTTACAAGACTTTTCCCTACTTGTGTTTGAAGTCGTATATACCTTTTCCCTGTTCACAACACTTTTCCCTACTTTTATTTGAAGTCGTATAGACCTTTTTCCTGTTCCCTACTTGTTTTTGAAGTCGTATAGACCTTTTCCCTGTTCACAAGACTTTTATCTATTTATATTTGAAGTCGTATAGACTATTTTCCTGTTCACAAGACTGTTCACAAGACCTTTCCCTACGTGTATTTGAAGTCGTAGAGACCTTTTCCCTTTTCACAAGACTTTTCCCTACTTGTACTTGAAGTCGTAAAGACCTTTTCCCTGTTCACAAGACTTTTCCCTACTTATGTTTGAAGTCGTATAGACCTTTTTCCCGGTTCACAAAACTTTTCACAAGACGTTTCCCTACTTGTATTTGAAGTCGTAAATACCTTTTTCCTGTTCACAAGACTTTTCCCTATTTGTATTAGAAGTCGTGTAGACCTTTTTTCTGTTCACAAGACTTTTCCCTACTTGTATTTGAAGTCGTATAGACCTTTTCCCTTTTCACAAGACTTTTCCCTACTTGTACTTGAAGTCGTATAGACCTTTTCCCTGTTCACAAGACTTTTCCCTACTTCTATTTGGAGTCGTATAGACCTTTTTCCTGTTCACAAGACTCATCCCTGCTTGTATTTAAAGTCGTATAGACCTTTTTCCTGTTCACAAGACTTTTCTCTACTTGTATTTGAAGTCGTATAGACTTTTTCCCTGTTCACAAGACTTTTCACAAGACTTTTCCTTACTTGTATTTGAAGTCGTATATACCTTTGCCCTGTTCACAAGACCTTTCCCTACTTGTAGTTTAAGTCATATAGACCTTTTCCCTTTTCACAAGACTTTTCCCTACTTGTACTTGAAGTCGTATAGACCTTTTCCCTGTTCACAAGACTTTTCCCTACTTGTATTGGAAGTCGTATAGACCTTTTTCCTGTTCACAAGACTTTTCTCTACTTGTATTTGAAGTCGTATAGACCTTTTCCCTGTTCACAAGACTTTTCTCAAGACTTTTCCCTACTTGTATTTGAAGTCGTATATACCTTTTCCCTGTTCACAAAATTTTTCCCTACTTGTTTTTTTAAGTCCTATAGACCTTTTCCCTTTTCACAAGACTTTTCCCTACTTGTATTCGAAGTCGTACAGACCATTTCCCTGTTCACAAGACTTTTTCCTACTTTTTTTTTAAAGTAGTATAAGCCTGTTTCTGTTTACAAGACTTTTCCCTACTTCTTTTCAAGTAAGTCGTATAGACCTTTTTCCTGTTCACAAGACTTTTCCCTACTTTTATTTGAAGTCGTACAGACCTTTTCCCTCTTCACAAGACTGTTCACAAGACTTTTCCCTACTTATATTTGAAGTCGTATAGACCTTTTCCCTGTTCACAAGACTTTTCCCTACTTATATTTGAAGTCGTATAGACCTTTTTCCTGTTCACAAGACTGTTCACAAGACTTTTCCCTACTTGTTTTTCAAGTCGTATAGACCTTTTTCCTGTTCACAAGACTGTTCACAAGACTTTTCCCTACTTGTATTTCAAGTCGTATAGACCTTTTCCCTTTTCACAAGACTTTTCCCTACTTGTATTAGAAGTCGTATAGACTTTTTTCCTGTTCACAAGACTTTTCCCTACTTGTATTTGAAGTCGTATAGACCTTTTCCCTTTTTACAAGACTTTTCCCTATTTGTATTTGAAGTCGTATATACCTTTGCCCTGTTCACAAGACTTTTCCCTACTTGTGTTTTAAGTCGTTTAGACCTTTTCCCTTTTCACAAAACTTTGCCCTACTTGTACTTGAAGTCGTATAGATTTTTTCCCTGTTCACAAGACTTTTCCCTACTTGTATTTGAAGTCGTATAGACCTTTTTCCTGTTCACAAGACTTTTCTCTACTTGTATTTGAAATCGTATAGACCTTTTCCCTGTTCACAAGACTTTTCACAAGACTTTTCCCTACTTGTATTTGAAGTCGTATATACCTTTTCCCTTTTCACAAGACTTTTCTCTACTTGTATTTGAAGTCGTATAGACCTTTACCCTGTTCACAAGACTTTTCAGAAGACTTTTCCCTACTTGTGTTTGAAGTCGTATATTCCTTTTCCCTGTTCACAAGACCTTTCCCTACTTGTATTTTAAGTCGTATAGACCTTTTCCCTTTTCACAAGACATTTCCCTACTTGTACTTGAAGTCGTATAGACCTTTTCCCTGTTCACAAGACTTTTCCCTACTTGTATTTGAAGTCGTATAGACCTTTTTCCTGTTCACAAGACTTTTCTCTACTTGTGTTTGAAGTCGTATAGACCTTTTCCCTGTTCACAAGACTTTTCACAAGACTTTTCCCTACTTGTATTTGAAGTCGTATATACCTTTTCCCTGTTCACAAGACTTTTCCCTACTTGTAATTGAAGTCGTATATACCTTTTCCCTGTTCACAAGACTTCTCCCTACTTGTTTTTGAAGTCGTATATACCTTTTCCTTGTTCACAAGACTTTTCCCTACTTGTACTTGAAGTCGTTTAGACCCTTTCCCTGTTCACAAGACTTTTTCCTACTTACTTGTCCTTGAAGTCGTATAGACTTTTTTCCTGTTCACAAGACTGTTCACAAGACTTTTCCCTACTTGTATTCGAAGTCGTACAGACCTTTCCCCTGTTCACACGACTTTTCCCTACTTGTATTTGAAGTCGTACAGACCATTTCCCTGTTCACAAGACTTTTTCCTACTTTTTTTTAAAAGTAGTATAGGCCTGTTTCTGTTTACAAGACTTTTCCCTACTTCTTTTCAAGTCGTATAGATCTTTTTCCTGTTCACAAGACTTTTCCCTACTTGTATTTGAAGTCGTACAGACCATTTCCATGTTCACAAGACTTTTCCCTACTTGTATTTGAAGTCGTACAGACCTTTTCCCTCTTCACAAGACTGTTCACAAGACTTTTCCCTACTTATTTTTGAAGTCGTATAGACCTTTTCCCTGTTCACAAGACTTTTCCCTACTTATATTTGAAGTCGTACAGACCTTTTTCCTGTTCACAAGACTGTTCACAAGACTTTTTCCTACTTGTATTTCAAGTCGTATAGACCTTTTTCCTGTTCACAAGACTCTTCACAAGACTTTTCCCTACTTGTATTTCAAGTCGTATAGACCTTTTCCCTTTTCACAAGACTTTTCCCTACTTGTATTAGAAGTCGTATAGACTTTTTTCCTGTTCACAAGACTTTTCCCTACTTGTATTTGAAGTCGTATAGACCTTTTCCCTTTTTACAAGACTTTTCCCTACTTGTGTTTGAAGTCGTATATACCTTTTCCCTGTTCACAAGACTTTTCCCTACTTTTATTTGAAGTCGTATAGACCTTTTTCCTGTTCCCTACTTGTTTTTGAAGTCGTATAGACCTTTTCCCTGTTCACAAGACTTTTATCTATTTATATTTGAAGTCGTATAGACTATTTTCCTGTTCACAAGACTGTTCACAAGACCTTTTGAAGTCGTATAGACCTTTTCCCTTTTCACAAGACTTTTCCCTACTTGTACTTGAAGTCGTAAAGACCTTTTCCCTGTTCACAAGACTTTTCCCTACTTATGTTTGAAGTCGTATAGACCTTTTTCCCGGTTCACAAGACTTTTCACAAGACGTTTCCCTACTTGTATTTGAAGTCGTAAATACCTTTTTCCTGTTCACAAGACTTTTCCCTATTTGTATTAGAAGTCGTGTAGACCTTTTTTCTGTTCACAAGACTTTTCCCTACTTGTATTTGAAGTCGTATAGACCTTTTCCCTTTTCACAAGACTTTTCCCTACTTGTACTTGAAGTCGTATAGACCTTTTCCCTGTTCACAAGACTTTTCCCTACTTCTACTTGGAGTCGTATAGACCTTTTTCCTGTTCACAAGACTCATCCCTGCTTGTATTTAAAGTCGTATAGACCTTTTTCCTGTTCACAAGACTTTTCTCTACTTGTATTTGAAGTCGTATAGACCTTTGCCCTGTTCACAAGACCTTTCCCTACTTGTAGTTTAAGTCATATAGACCTTTTCCTTTTTCACAAGACTTTTCCCTACTTGTACTTGAAGTCGTATAGACCTTTTCCCTGTTCACAAGACTTTTCCCTACTTGTATTGGAAGTCGTATAGACCTTTTTCCTGTTCACAAGACTTTTCTCTACTTGTATTTGAAGTCGTATAGACCTTTTCCCTGTTCACAAGACTTTTCTCAAGACTTTTCCCTACTTGTATTTGAAGTCGTATATACCTTTTCCCTGTTCACAAAATTTTTCCCTACTTGTTTTTTTTAAGTCCTATAGACCTTTTCCCTTTTCACAAGACTTTTCCCTACTTGTATTCGAAGTCGTACAGACCATTTCCCTGTTCACAAGACTTTTTCCTACTTTTTTTTTAAAGTAGTATAAGCCTGTTTCTGTTTACAAGACTTTTCCCTACTTCTTTTCAAGTAAGTCGTATAGACCTTTTTCCTGTTCACAAGACTTTTCCCTACTTTTATTTGAAGTCGTACAGACCTTTTCCCTCTTCACAAGACTGTTCACAAGACTTTTCCCTACTTATATTTGAAGTCGTATAGACCTTTTCCCTGTTCACAAGACTTTTCCCTACTTATATTTGAAGTCGTATAGACCTTTTTCCTGTTCACAAGACTGTTCACAAGACTTTTCCCTACTTGTTTTTCAAGTCGTATAGACCTTTTTCCTGTTCACAAGACTGTTCACAAGACTTTTCCCTACTTGTATTTCAAGTCGTATAGACCTTTTCCCTTTTCACAAGACTTTTCCCTACTTGTATTAGAAGTCGTATAGACTTTTTTCCTGTTCACAAGACTTTTCCCTACTTGTATTTGAAGTCGTATAGACCTTTTCCCTTTTTACAAGACTTTTCCCTATTTGTATTTGAAGTCGTATATACCTTTTCCCTGTTCACAAGACTTTTCCCTACTTGTGTTTTAAGTCGTTTAGACCTTTTCCCTTTTCACAAGACTTTTCCCTACTTGTACTTGAAGTCGTATAGACCTTTTCCCTGTTCACAAGACTTTTCCCTACTTGTATTTGAAGTCGTATAGACCTTTTTCCTGTTCACAAGACTTTTCTCTACTTGTATTTGAAATCGTATAGACCTTTTCCCTTTTTACAAGACTTTTCCCTATTTGTATTTGAAGTCGTATATACCTTTTCCCTGTTCACAAGACTTTTCCCTACTTGTGTTTTAAGTCGTTTAGACCTTTTCCCTGTTCACAAGACTTTTCCCTACTTGTATTTGAAGTCGTATATACCTTTTCCCTTTTCACAAGACTTTTCTCTACTTGTATTTGAAGTCGTATAGACCTTTTCCCTGTTCACAAGACTTTTCACAAGACTTTTCCCTACTTGTATTTGAAGTCGTATATACCTTTTCCCTGTTCACAAGACTTTACCCTACTTGTATTTTAAGTCGTATATACCTTTTCCCTTTTCACAAGACTTTTCCCTACTTGTACTTGAAGTCGTATAGACCTTTTCCCTGTTCACAAGACTGTTCACAAGACTTTTCCCTACTTATATTTGAAGTCGTTTAGACCTTTTTCCTGTTCACAAGACTGTTCACAAGACTTTTCCCTACTTGTATTTGAAGTCGTATAGACCTTTTCCCTGTTCACAAGATTTTTCCCTACTTGTAATTGAAGTCGTATATACCTTTTCCCTGTTCACAAGACTTCTCCCTACTTGTTTTTGAAGTCGTATAGACCTTTTCCCTGTTCACAAGACTTTTCCCTACTTGTAATTGAAGTCGTATATACCTTTTCCCTGTTCACAAGACTTTTCCCTACTTGTGTTTTAAGTCGTTTAGACCTTTTCCCTTTTCACAAGACTTTTCCCTACTTGTACTTGAAGTCGTATAGATTTTTTCCCTGTTCACAAGACTTTTCCCTACTTGTATTTGAAGTCGTATAGACCTTTTTCCTGTTCACAAGACTTTTCTCTACTTGTATTTGAAATCGTATAGACCTTTTCCCTGTTCACAAGACTTTTCACAAGACTTTTCCCTACTTGTATTTGAAGTCGTATATACCTTTTCCCTTTTCACAAGACTTTTCTCTACTTGTATTTGAAGTCGTATAGACCTTTACCCTGTTCACAAGACTTTTCACAAGACTTTTCCCTACTTGTATTTGAAGTCGTATATTCCTTTTCCCTGTTCACAAGACCTTTCCCTACTTGTATTTTAAGTCGTATAGACCTTTCCCCTTTTCACAAGACTTTTCCCTACTTGTATTTGAAGTCGTATAGACCTTTTTCCTGTTCACAAGACTTTTCTCTACTTGTGTTTGAAGTCGTATAGACCTTTTCCCTGTTCACAAGACTTTTCACAAGACTTTTCCCTACTTGTATTTGAAGTCGTATATACCTTTTCCCTGTTCACAAGACTTTTCCCTACTTGTAATTGAAGTCGTATATACCTTTTCCCTGTTCACAAGACTTCTCCCTACTTGTTTTTGAAGTCGTATATACCTTTTCCCTGTTCACAAAACTTTTCCCTACTTGTACTTGAAGTCGTTTAGACCCTTTCCCTGTTCACAAGACTTTTTCCTACTTACTTGTCCTTGAAGTCGTATAGACTTTTTTTCCTGTTCACAAGACTGTTCACAAGACTTTTCCCTACTTGTATTCGAAGTCGTACAGACCTTTCCCCTGTTCACACGACTTTTCCCTACTTGTATTTGAAGTCGTACAGACCATTTCCCTGTTCACAAGACTTTTTCCTACTTTTTTTTAAAAGTAGTATAGGCCTGTTTCTGTTTACAAGACTTTTCCCTACTTCTTTTCAAGTCGTATAGACCTTTTCCCTGTTCACAAGACTTTTCCCTACTTGTATTTGAAGTCGTACAGACCATTTCCATGTTCACAAGACTTTTCCCTACTTGTATTTGAAGTCGTACAGACCTTTTCCCTCTTCACAACACTGTTCACAAGACTTTTCCCTACTTATATTTGAAGTCGTATAGACCTTTTCCCTGTTCACAAGACTTTTCCTACTTATATTTGAAGTCGTACAGACCTTTTTCCTGTTCACAAGACTGTTCACAAGACTTTTCCTACTTGTATTTCAAGTCGTATAGACCTTTTTCCTGTTCACAAGACTCTTCACAAGACTTTTCCCTACTTGTATTTCAAGTCGTATAGACTTTTCCTTTTCACAAGACTTTTCCCTACTTGTATTAGAAGTCGTATAGACTTTTTCCTGTTCACAAGACTTTTCCCTACTTGTATTTGAAGTCGTATAGACCTTTTCCCTTTTTACAAGACTTTTCCCTACTTGTGTTTGAAGTCGTATATACCTTTTCCCTGTTCACAAGACTTTTCCCTACTTTTATTTGAAGTCGTATAGACCTTTTTCCTGTTCCCTACTTGTTTTTGAAGTCGTATAGACCTTTTCCCTGTTCACAAGACTTTCATCTATTTATATTTGAAGTCGTATAGACTATTTTCCTGTTCACAAGACTGTTCACAAGACCTTTCCCTACGTGTATTTGAAGTCGTAGAGACCTTTTCCCTTTTCACAAGACTTTTCCCTACTTGTACTTGAAGTCGTAAAGACCTTTTCCCTGTTCACAAGACTTTTCCCTACTTATGTTTGAAGTCGTATAGACCTTTTTCCCGGTTCACAAAACTTTTCACAAGACGTTTCCCTACTTGTATTTGAAGTCGTAAATACCTTTTTCCTGTTCACAAGACTTTTCCCTATTTGTATTAGAAGTCGTGTAGACCTTTTTTCTGTTCACAAGACTTTTCCCTACTTGTATTTGAAGTCGTATAGACCTTTTCCCTTTTCACAAGACTTTTCCCTACTTGTACTTGAAGTCGTATAGACCTTTTCCCTGTTCACAAGACTTTTCCCTACTTCTATTTGGAGTCGTATAGACCTTTTTCCTGTTCACAAGACTCATCCCTGCTTGTATTTAAAGTCGTATAGACCTTTTTCCTGTTCACAAGACTTTTCTCTACTTGTATTTGAAGTCGTATAGACTTTTTCCCTGTTCACAAGACTTTTCACAAGACTTTTCCTTACTTGTATTTGAAGTCGTATATACCTTTGCCCTGTTCACAAGACCTTTCCCTACTTGTAGTTTAAGTCATATAGACCTTTTCCCTTTTCACAAGACTTTTCCCTACTTGTACTTGAAGTCGTATAGACCTTTTCCCTGTTCACAAGACTTTTCCCTACTTGTATTGGAAGTCGTATAGACCTTTTTCCTGTTCACAAGACTTTTCTCTACTTGTATTTGAAGTCGTATAGACCTTTTCCCTGTTCACAAGACTTTTCTCAAGACTTTTCCCTACTTGTATTTGAAGTCGTATATACCTTTTCCCTGTTCACAAAATTTTTCCCTACTTGTTTTTTTTAAGTCCTATAGACCTTTTCCCTTTTCACAAGACTTTTCCCTACTTGTATTCGAAGTCGTACAGACCATTTCCCTGTTCACAAGACTTTTTCCTACTTTTTTTTTAAAGTAGTATAAGCCTGTTTCTGTTTACAAGACTTTTCCCTACTTCTTTTCAAGTAAGTCGTATAGACCTTTTTCCTGTTCACAAGACTTTTCCCTACTTTTATTTGAAGTCGTACAGACCTTTTCCCTCTTCACAAGACTGTTCACAAGACTTTTCCCTACTTATATTTGAAGTCGTATAGACCTTTTCCCTGTTCACAAGACTTTTCCCTACTTATATTTGAAGTCGTATAGACCTTTTTCCTGTTCACAAGACTGTTCACAAGACTTTTCCCTACTTGTTTTTCAAGTCGTATAGACCTTTTTCCTGTTCACAAGACTGTTCACAAGACTTTTCCCTACTTGTATTTCAAGTCGTATAGACCTTTTCCCTTTTCACAAGACTTTTCCCTACTTGTATTAGAAGTCGTATAGACTTTTTTCCTGTTCACAAGACTTTTCCCTACTTGTATTTGAAGTCGTATAGACCTTTTCCCTTTTTACAAGACTTTTCCCTATTTGTATTTGAAGTCGTATATACCTTTTCCCTGTTCACAAGACTTTTCCCTACTTGTGTTTTAAGTCGTTTAGACCTTTTCCCTTTTCACAAAACTTTTCCCTACTTGTACTTGAAGTCGTATAGATTTTTTCCCTGTTCACAAGACTTTTCCCTACTTGTATTTGAAGTCGTATAGACCTTTTTCCTGTTCACAAGACTTTTCTCTACTTGTATTTGAAATCGTATAGACCTTTTCCCTGTTCACAAGACTTTTCACAAGACTTCTCCCTACTTGTATTTGAAGTCGTATATACCTTTTCCCTTTTCACAAGACTTTTCTCTACTTGTATTTGAAGTCGTATAGACCTTTACCCTGTTCACAAGACTTTTCAGAAGACTTTTCCCTACTTGTGTTTGAAGTCGTATATTCCTTTTCCCTGTTCACAAGACCTTTCCCTACTTGTATTTTAAGTCGTATAGACCTTTTCCCTTTTCACAAGACATTTCCCTACTTGTACTTGAAGTCGTATAGACCTTTTCCCTGTTCACAAGACTTTTCCCTACTTGTATTTGAAGTCGTATAGACCTTTTTCCTGTTCACAAGACTTTTCTCTACTTGTGTTTGAAGTCGTATAGACCTTTTCCCTGTTCACAAGACTTTTCACAAGACTTTTCCCTACTTGTATTTGAAGTCGTATATACCTTTTCCCTGTTCACAAGACTTTTCCCTACTTGTAATTGAAGTCGTATATACCTTTTCCCTGTTCACAAGACTTCTCCCTACTTGTTTTTGAAGTCGTATATACCTTTTCCTTGTTCACAAGACTTTTCCCTACTTGTACTTGAAGTCGTTTAGACCCTTTCCCTGTTCACAAGACTTTTTCCTACTTACTTGTCCTTGAAGTTGAAGTTGTATAGACTTTTTTCCTGTTCACAAGACTGTTCACAAGACTTTTCCCTACTTGTATTCGAAGTCGTACAGACCTTTCCCTGTTCACACGACTTTTCCCTACTTGTATTTGAAGTCGTACAGCCATTTCCCTGTTCACAAGACTTTTTCCTACTTTTTTTTAAAAGTAGTATAGGCCTGTTTCTGTTTACAAGACTTTTCCCTACTTCTTTTCCTTTCACAAGTCGTATTTGTAGAGTCGTACAGACCATTTCCATGTTCACAAGACTTTTCCCTACTTGTATTTGAAGTCGTACAGACCACCTTTCACAAGACTGTTCACAAGACTTTTCCCTACTTATATTTGAAGTCGTATAGACCTTTTCCCTGTTCACAAGACTTTTCCCTACTTATATTTGAAGTCGTACAGACCTTTTTCCTGTTCACAAGACTGTTCACAAGACTTTTTCCTACTTGTATTTCAAGTCGTATAGACCTTTTTCCTGTTCACAAGACTCTTCACAAGACTTTTCCCTACTTGTATTTCAAGTCGTATAGACCTTTTCCCTTTTCACAAGACTTTTCCCTACTTGTATTAGAAGTCGTATAGACTTTTTTCCTGTTCACAAGACTTTTCCCTACTTGTATTTGAAGTCGTATAGACCTTTTCCCTTTTTACAAGACTTTTCCCTACTTGTGTTTGAAGTCGTATATACCTTTTCCCTGTTCACAAGACTTTTCCCTACTTTTATTTGAAGTCGTATAGACCTTTTTCCTGTTCCCTACTTGTTTTTGAAGTCGTATAGACCTTTTCCCTGTTCACAAGACTTTTATCTATTTATATTTGAAGTCGTATAGACTATTTTCCTGTTCACAAGACTGTTCACAAGACCTTTCCCTACGTGTATTTGAAGTCGTAGAGACCTTTTCCCTTTTCACAAGACTTTTCCCTACTTGTACTTGAAGTCGTAAAGACCTTTTCCCTGTTCACAAGACTTTTCCCTACTTATGTTTGAAGTCGTATAGACCTTTTTCCCGGTTCACAAAACTTTTCACAAGACGTTTCCCTACTTGTATTTGAAGTCGTAAATACCTTTTTCCTGTTCACAAGACTTTTCCCTATTTGTATTAGAAGTCGTGTAGACCTTTTTTCTGTTCACAAGACTTTTCCCTACTTGTATTTGAAGTCGTATAGACCTTTTCCCTTTTCACAAGACTTTTCCCTACTTGTACTTGAAGTCGTATAGACCTTTTCCCTGTTCACAAGACTTTTCCCTACTTCTATTTGGAGTCGTATAGACCTTTTTCCTGTTCACAAGACTCATCCCTGCTTGTATTTAAAGTCGTATAGACCTTTTTCCTGTTCACAAGACTTTTCTCTACTTGTATTTGAAGTCGTATAGACTTTTTCCCTGTTCACAAGACTTTTCACAAGACTTTTCCTTACTTGTATTTGAAGTCGTATATACCTTTGCCCTGTTCACAAGACCTTTCCCTACTTGTAGTTTAAGTCATATAGACCTTTTCCCTTTTCACAAGACTTTTCCCTACTTGTACTTGAAGTCGTATAGACCTTTTCCCTGTTCACAAGACTTTTCCCTACTTGTATTGGAAGTCGTATAGACCTTTTTCCTGTTCACAAGACTTTTCTCTACTTGTATTTGAAGTCGTATAGACCTTTTCCCTGTTCACAAGACTTTTCTCAAGACTTTTCCCTACTTGTATTTGAAGTCGTATATACCTTTTCCCTGTTCACAAAATTTTTCCCTACTTGTTTTTTTTAAGTCCTATAGACCTTTTCCCTTTTCACAAGACTTTTCCCTACTTGTATTCGAAGTCGTACAGACCATTTCCCTGTTCACAAGACTTTTTCCTACTTTTTTTTTTAAAGTAGTATAAGCCTGTTTCTGTTTACAAGACTTTTCCCTACTTCTTTTCAAGTAAGTCGTATAGACCTTTTTCCTGTTCACAAGACTTTTCCCTACTTTTATTTGAAGTCGTACAGACCTTTTCCCTCTTCACAAGACTGTTCACAAGACTTTTCCCTACTTATATTTGAAGTCGTATAGACCTTTTCCCTGTTCACAAGACTTTTCCCTACTTATATTTGAAGTCGTATAGACCTTTTTCCTGTTCACAAGACTGTTCACAAGACTTTTCCCTACTTGTTTTTCAAGTCGTATAGACCTTTTTCCTGTTCACAAGACTGTTCACAAGACTTTTCCCTACTTGTATTTCAAGTCGTATAGACCTTTTCCCTTTTCACAAGACTTTTCCCTACTTGTATTAGAAGTCGTATAGACTTTTTTCCTGTTCACAAGACTTTTCCCTACTTGTATTTGAAGTCGTATAGACCTTTTCCCTTTTTACAAGACTTTTCCCTATTTGTATTTGAAGTCGTATATACCTTTTCCCTGTTCACAAGACTTTTCCCTACTTGTGTTTTAAGTCGTTTAGACCTTTTCCCTTTTCACAAAACTTTTCCCTACTTGTACTTGAAGTCGTATAGATTTTTTCCCTGTTCACAAGACTTTTCCCTACTTGTATTTGAAGTCGTATAGACCTTTTTCCTGTTCACAAGACTTTTCTCTACTTGTATTTGAAATCGTATAGACCTTTTCCCTGTTCACAAGACTTTTCACAAGACTTCTCCCTACTTGTATTTGAAGTCGTATATACCTTTTCCCTTTTCACAAGACTTTTCTCTACTTGTATTTGAAGTCGTATAGACCTTTACCCTGTTCACAAGACTTTTCAGAAGACTTTTCCCTACTTGTGTTTGAAGTCGTATATTCCTTTTCCCTGTTCACAAGACCTTTCCCTACTTGTATTTTAAGTCGTATAGACCTTTTCCCTTTTCACAAGACATTTCCCTACTTGTACTTGAAGTCGTATAGACCTTTTCCCTGTTCACAAGACTTTTCCCTACTTGTATTTGAAGTCGTATAGACCTTTTTCCTGTTCACAAGACTTTTCTCTACTTGTGTTTGAAGTCGTATAGACCTTTTCCCTGTTCACAAGACTTTTCACAAGACTTTTCCTACTTGTATTTGAAGTCGTATATACCTTTTCCCTGTTCACAAGACTTTTCCCTACTTGTAATTGAAGTCGTATATACCTTTTCCCTGTTCACAAGACTTCTCCCTACTTGTTTTTGAAGTCGTATATACCTTTTCCTTGTTCACAAGACTTTTCCCTACTTGTACTTGAAGTCGTTTAGACCCTTTCCCTGTTCACAAGACTTTTTCCTACTTACTTGTCCTTGAAGTTGTATAGACTTTTTTCCTGTTCACAAGACTGTTCACAAGACTTTTCCCTACTTGTATTCGAAGTCGTACAGACCTTTCCCCTGTTCACACGACTTTTCCCTACTTGTATTTGAAGTCGTACAGACCATTTCCCTGTTCACAAGACTTTTTCCTACTTTTTTTTAAAAGTAGTATAGGCCTGTTTCTGTTTACAAGACTTTTCCCTACTTCTTTTCAAGTCGTATAGATCTTTTTCCTGTTCACAAGACTTTTCCCTACTTGTATTTGAAGTCGTACAGACCATTTCCATGTTCACAAGACTTTTCCCTACTTGTATTTGAAGTCGTACAGACCTTTTCCCTCTTCACAAGACTGTTCACAAGACTTTTCCCTACTTATATTTGAAGTCGTATAGACCTTTTCCCTGTTCACAAGACTTTTCCCTACTTATATTTGAAGTCGTACAGACCTTTTTCCTGTTCACAAGACTGTTCACAAGACTTTTTCCTACTTGTATTTCAAGTCGTATAGACCTTTTTCCTGTTCACAAGACTCTTCACAAGACTTTTCCCTACTTGTATTTCAAGTCGTATAGACCTTTTCCCTTTTCACAAGACTTTTCCCTACTTGTATTAGAAGTCGTATAGACTTTTTTCCTGTTCACAAGACTTTTCCCTACTTGTATTTGAAGTCGTATAGACCTTTCCCTTTTTACAAGACTTTTCCCTACTTGTGTTTGAAGTCCGTATATACCTTTTCCCTGTTCACAAGACTTTTTCCCTACTTTTATTTGAAGGTCGTATAGACCATTTTTCCTGTTCCCTACTTGTTTTTGAAGTCGTATAGACCTTTTCCCTGTTCACAAGACTTTTATCTATTTATATTTGAAGTCGTATAGACTATTTTCCTGTTCACAAGACTGTTCACAAGACCTTTCCCTACGTGTATTTGAAGTCGTAGAGACCTTTTCCCTTTTCACAAGACTTTTTCCCTACTTGTACTTGAAGTCGTAAAGACCTTTTCCCTGTTCACAGACTTTTCCCTACTTATGTTTGAAGTCGTATAGACCTTTTCCCGGTTCACAAAACTTTTCACAAGACGTTTCCCTACTTGTATTTGAAGTCGTAAATACCTTTTTCCTGTTCACAAGACTTTTCCCTATTTGTATTAGAAGTCGTGTAGACCTTTTTTCTGTTCACAAGACTTTTCCCTACTTGTATTTGAAGTCGTATAGACCTTTTCCCTTTTCACAAGACTTTTCCCTACTTCCCTACTTGTACTTGAAGTCGTATAGACCTTTTCCCTGTTCACAAGACTTTTCCCTACTTCTATTTGGAGTCGTATAGACCTTTTTCCTGTTCACAAGACTCATCCCTGCTTGTATTTAAAGTCGTATAGACCTTTTCCTGTTCACAAGACTTTTCTCTACTTTTTCCCTGTTCACAAGACTTTTCACAAGACTTTTCCTTACTTGTATTTGAAGTCGTATATACCTTTGCCCTGTTCACAAGACCTTTCCTACTTGTAGTTTAAGTCATATAGACCTTTTCCCTTTTCACAAGACTTTTCCTACTTGTACTTGAAGTCGTATAGACCTTTTCCCTGTTCACAAGACTTTTCCCTACTTGTATTGGAAGTCGTATAGACCTTTTTCCTGTTCACAAGACTTTTCTCTACTTGTATTTGAAGTCGTATAGACCTTTTCCCTGTTCACAAGACTTTTCTCAAGACTTTTCCCTACTTGTATTTGAAGTCGTATATACCTTTTCCCTGTTCACAAAATTTTTCCCTACTTGTTTTTTTTAAGTCCTATAGACCTTTTCCCTTTTCACAAGACTTTTCCCTACTTGTATTCGAAGTCGTACAGACCATTTCCCTGTTCACAAGACTTTTTCCTACTTTTTTTTTTAAAGTAGTATAAGCCTGTTTCTGTTTACAAGACTTTTCCCTACTTCTTTTCAAGTAAGTCGTATAGACCTTTTTCCTGTTCACAAGACTTTTCCCTACTTTTATTTGAAGTCGTACAGACCTTTTCCCTCTTCACAAGACTGTTCACAAGACTTTTCCCTACTTATATTTGAAGTCGTATAGACCTTTTCCCTGTTCACAAGACTTTTCCCTACTTATATTTGAAGTCGTATAGACCTTTTTCCTGTTCACAAGACTGTTCACAAGACTTTTCCCTACTTGTTTTTCAAGTCGTATAGACCTTTTTCCTGTTCACAAGACTGTTCACAAGACTTTTCCCTACTTGTATTTCAAGTCGTATAGACCTTTTCCCTTTTCACAAGACTTTTCCCTACTTGTATTAGAAGTCGTATAGACTTTTTTTCCTGTTCACAAGACTTTTCCCTACTTGTATTTGAAGTCGTATAGACCTTTTCCCTTTTTACAAGACTTTTCCCTATTTGTATTTGAAGTCGTATATACCTTTTCCCTGTTCACAAGACTTTTCCCTACTTGTGTTTTAAGTCGTTTAGACCTTTTCCCTTTTCACAAAACTTTTCCCTACTTGTACTTGAAGTCGTATAGATTTTTTCCCTGTTCACAAGACTTTTCCCTACTTGTATTTGAAGTCGTATAGACCTTTTTCCTGTTCACAAGACTTTTCTCTACTTGTATTTGAAATCGTATAGACCTTTTCCCTGTTCACAAGACTTTTCACAAGACTTTTCCCTACTTGTATTTGAAGTCGTATATACCTTTTCCCTTTTCACAAGACTTTTCTCTACTTGTATTTGAAGTCGTATAGACCTTTACCCTGTTCACAAGACTTTTCAGAAGACTTTTCCCTACTTGTGTTTGAAGTCGTATATTCCTTTTCCCTGTTCACAAGACCTTTCCCTACTTGTATTTTAAGTCGTATAGACCTTTTCCCTTTTCACAAGACATTTCCCTACTTGTACTTGAAGTCGTATAGACCTTTTCCCTGTTCACAAGACTTTTCCCTACTTGTATTTGAAGTCGTATAGACCTTTTTCCTGTTCACAAGACTTTTCTCTACTTGTGTTTGAAGTCGTATAGACCTTTTCCCTGTTCACAAGACTTTTCACAAGACTTTTCCCTACTTGTATTTGAAGTCGTATATACCTTTTCCCTGTTCACAAGACTTTTCCCTACTTGTAATTGAAGTCGTATATACCTTTTCCCTGTTCACAAGACTTCTCCCTACTTGTTTTTGAAGTCGTATATACCTTTTCCTTGTTCACAAGACTTTTCCCTACTTGTACTTGAAGTCGTTTAGACCCTTTCCCTGTTCACAAGACTTTTTCCTACTTACTTGTCCTTGAAGTCGTATAGACTTTTTTCCTGTTCACAAGACTGTTCACAAGACTTTTCCCTACTTGTATTCGAAGTCGTACAGACCTTTCCCCTGTTCACACGACTTTTCCCTACTTGTATTTGAAGTCGTACAGACCATTTCCCTGTTCACAAGACTTTTTCCTACTTTTTTTTAAAAGTAGTATAGGCCTGTTTCTGTTTACAAGACTTTTCCCTACTTCCCTACTTTTTTTTAAAAGTAGTATAGGCCTGTTTCTGTTTACAAGACTTTTCCCTACTTCTTTCAAGTCGTATAGATCTTTTTCTGTTCACAGACTTTCCCTACTTGTATTTGAAGTCGTACAGACCATTTCCATGTTCACAAGACTTTTCCCTACTTGTATTTGAAGTCGTACAGACCTTTTCCCTCTTCACAAGACTGTTCACAAGACTTTTCCCTACTTATATTTGAAGTCGTATAGACCTTTTCCCTGTTCACAAGACTTTTCCCTACTTATATTTGAAGTCGTACAGACCTTTTTCCTGTTCACAAGACTGTTCACAAGACTTTTTCCTACTTGTATTTCAAGTCGTATAGACCTTTTTCCTGTTCACAAGACTCTTCACAAGACTTTTCCCTACTTGTATTTCAAGTCGTATAGACCTTTTCCCTTTTCACAAGACTTTTCCCTACTTGTATTAGAAGTCGTATAGACTTTTTTCCTGTTCACAAGAGTTTTCCCTACTTGTATTTGAAGTCGTATAGACCTTTTCCCTTTTTACAAGACTTTTCCCTACTTGTGTTTGAAGTCGTATATACCTTTTCCCTGTTCACAAGACTTTTCCCTACTTTTATTTGAAGTCGTATAGACCTTTTTCCTGTTCCCTACTTGTTTTTGAAGTCGTATAGACCTTTTCCTGTTCACAAGACTTTTATCTATTTATATTTGAAGTCGTATAGACTATTTTCCTGTTCACAAGACTGTTCACAAGACCTTTTGAAGTCGTATAGACCTTTTCCCTTTTCACAAGACTTTTCCCTACTTGTACTTGAAGTCGTAAAGACCTTTTCCTGTTCACAAGACTTTTCCCTACTTATGTTTGAAGTCGTATAGATCTTTTTCCCGGTTCACAAGACTTTTCACAAGACGTTTTCCCTACTTGTATTTGAAGTCGTAAATACCTTTTTCCTGTTCACAAGACTTTTCCCTATTTGTATTAGAAGTCGTGTAGACCTTTTTTCTGTTCACAAGACTTTTCCCTACTTGTATTTGAAGTCGTATAGACCTTTTCCCTTTTCACAAGACTTTTCCCTACTTGTACTTGAAGTCGTATAGACCTTTTCCCTGTTCACAAGACTTTTCCCTACTTCTATTTGGAGTCGTATAGACCTTTTTCCTGTTCACAAGACTCATCCCTGCTTGTATTTAAAGTCGTATAGACCTTTTTCCTGTTCACAAGACTTTTCCCTACTTGTGTTTTAAGTCGTTTAGACCTTTTCCCTTTTCACAAGACTTTTCCTACTTTTATTTGAAGTCGTACAGACCTTTTCCCTCTTCACAAGACTGTTCACAGACTTTTCCCTACTTATATTTGAAGTCGTATAGACCTTTTCCTGTTCACAAGACTTTTCCCTACTTATATTTGAAGTCGTATAGACCTTTTTCCTGTTCACAAGACTGTTCCCTACTTCTTTTCAAGTAAGTCGTATAGACCTTTTTCCTGTTCACAAGACTTTTCCCTACTTTTATTTGAAGTCGTACAGACCTTTTCCCTCTTCACAAGACTGTTCACAAGACTTTTCCCTACTTGTATTTGAAGTCGTATAGACCTTTTCCCTTTTCACAAGACTTTTCCCTACTTGTACTTGAAGTCGTATAGACCTTTTCCCTGTTCACAAGACTTTTCCCTACTTCTATTTGGAGTCGTATAGACCTTTTTCCTGTTCACAAGACTCATCCCTGCTTGTATTTAAAGTAGTATAAGCCTGTTTCTGTTTACAAGACTTTTCCCTACTTCTTTTCAAGTAAGTCGTATAGACCTTTTTCCTGTTCACAAGACTTTCCCTACTTTTATTTGAAGTCGTACAGACCTTTTCCTCTTCACAAGACTGTTCACAAGACTTTTCCCTACTTATATTTGAAGTCGTATAGACCTTTTCCCTGTTCACAAGACTTTTCCCTACTTATATTTTGAAGTCGTATAGACCTTTTTCCTGTTCACAAGACTGTTCACAAGACTTTTCCCTACTTGTTTTTCAAGTCGTATAGACCTTTTTCCTGTTCACAAGACTGTTCACAAGACTTTTCCCTACTTGTATTTCAAGTCGTATAGACCTTTTCCCTTTTCACAAGACTTTTCCCTACTTGTATTAGAAGTCGTATAGACTTTTTTCCTGTTCACAAGACTTTTCCCTACTTGTATTTGAAGTCGTATAGACCTTTTCCTTTTTACAAGACTTTTCCCTATTTGTATTTGAAGTCGTATATACCTTTTCCCTGTTCACAAGACTTTTCCCTACTTGTGTTTTAAGTCGTTTAGACCTTTTCCCTTGTTCACAAGACTTTTCCCTACTTGTACTTGAAGTCGTATAGACCTTTTCCCTGTTCACAAGACTTTTCCCTACTTGTATTTGAAGTCGTATAGACCTTTTCCTGTTCACAAGACTTTTCTCTACTTGTATTTGAAATCGTATAGACCTTTTCCCTTTTTACAAGACTTTTCCCTATTTGTATTTGAAGTCGTATATACCTTTTCCCTGTTCACAAGACTTTTCCCTACTTGTGTTTTAAGTCGTTTAGACCTTTTCCCTGTTCACAAGACTTTTCCCTACTTGTATTTGAAGTCGTATATACCTTTTCCCTTTTCACAAGACTTTTCTCTACTTGTATTTGAAGTCGTATAGACCTTTTCCCTGTTCACAAGACTTTTCACAAGACTTTTCCCTACTTGTATTTGAAGTCGTATATACCTTTTCCCTGTTCACAAGACTTTACCCTACTTGTATTTTAAGTCGTATATACCTTTTCCCTTTTCACAAGACTTTTCCCTACTTGTACTTGAAGTCGTATAGACCTTTTCCCTGTTCACAAGACTGTTCACAAGACTTTTCCCTACTTATATTTGAAGTCGTTTAGACCTTTTTCCTGTTCACAAGACTGTTCACAAGACTTTTCCCTACTTGTATTTGAAGTCGTATAGACCTTTTCCCTGTTCACAAGATTTTTCCCTACTTGTAATTGAAGTCGTATATACCTTTTCCCTGTTCACAAGACTTCTCCCTACTTGTTTTTGAAGTCGTATAGACCTTTTCCCTGTTCACAAGACTTTTCCCTACTTGTAATTGAAGTCGTATATACCTTTTCCCTGTTCACAAGACTTTTCCCTACTTGTGTTTTAAGTCGTTTAGACCTTTTCCCTTTTCACAAGACTTTTCCCTACTTGTACTTGAAGTCGTATAGATTTTTTCCCTGTTCACAAGACTTTTCCCTACTTGTATTTGAAGTCGTATAGACCTTTTTCCTGTTCACAAGACTTTTCTCTACTTGTATTTGAAATCGTATAGACCTTTTCCCTGTTCACAAGACTTTTCACAAGAACTTTCCCTACTTGTATTTGAAGTCGTATATACCTTTTCCCTTTTCACAAGACTTTTCTCTACTTGTATTTGAAGTCGTATAGACCTTTACCCTGTTCACAAGACTTTTCACAAGACTTTTCCCTACTTGTATTTGAAGTCGTATATTCCTTTTCCCTGTTCACAAGACCTTTCCCTACTTGTATTTTAAGTCGTATAGACCTTTCCCCTTTTCACAAGACTTTTCCCTACTTGTATTTGAAGTCGTATAGACCTTTTTCCTGTTCACAAGACTTTTCTCTACTTGTGTTTGAAGTCGTATAGACCTTTTCCCTGTTCACAAGACTTTTCACAAGACTTTTCCCTACTTGTATTTGAAGTCGTATATACCTTTTCCCTGTTCACAAGACTTTTCCCTACTTGTAATTGAAGTCGTATATACCTTTTCCCTGTTCACAAGACTTCTCCCTACTTGTTTTTGAAGTCGTATATACCTTTTCCCTGTTCACAAAACTTTTCCCTACTTGTACTTGAAGTCGTTTAGACCCTTTCCCTGTTCACAAGACTTTTTCCTACTTACTTGTCCTTGAAGTCGTATAGACTTTTTTCCTGTTCACAAGACTGTTCACAAGACTTTTCCCTACTTGTATTCGAAGTCGTACAGACCTTTCCCCTGTTCACACGACTTTTCCCTACTTGTATTTGAAGTCGTACAGACCATTTCCCTGTTCACAAGACTTTTTCCTACTTTTTTTTAAAAGTAGTATAGGCCTGTTTCTGTTTACAAGACTTTTCCCTACTTCTTTTCAAGTCGTATAGACCTTTTCCCTGTTCACAAGACTTTTCCCTACTTGTATTTGAAGTCGTACAGACCATTTCCATGTTCACAAGACTTTTCCCTACTTGTATTTGAAGTCGTACAGACCTTTTCCCTCTTCACAAGACTGTTCACAAGACTTTTCCCTACTTATATTTGAAGTCGTATAGACCTTTTCCCTGTTCACAAGACTTTTCCCTACTTATATTTGAAGTCGTACAGACCTTTTTCCTGTTCACAAGACTGTTCACAAGACTTTTTCCTACTTGTATTTCAAGTCGTATAGACCTTTTTCCTGTTCACAAGACTCTTCACAAGACTTTTCCCTACTTGTATTTCAAGTCGTATAGACCTTTTCCCTTTTCACAAGACTTTTCCCTACTTGTATTAGAAGTCGTATAGACTTTTTTCCTGTTCACAAGACTTTTCCCTACTTGTATTTGAAGTCGTATAGACCTTTTCCCTTTTTACAAGACTTTTCCCTACTTGTGTTTGAAGTCGTATATACCTTTTCCCTGTTCACAAGACTTTTCCCTACTTTTATTTGAAGTCGTATAGACCTTTTTCCTGTTCCCTACTTGTTTTTGAAGTCGTATAGACCTTTTCCCTGTTCACAAGACTTTTATCTATTTATATTTGAAGTCGTATAGACTATTTTCCTGTTCACAAGACTGTTCACAAGACCTTTCCCTACGTGTATTTGAAGTCGTAGAGACCTTTTCCCTTTTCACAAGACTTTTCCCTACTTGTACTTGAAGTCGTAAAGACTTTTTCCCTGTTCACAAGACTTTTCCCTACTTATGTTTGAAGTCGTATAGACCTTTTTCCCGGTTCACAAAACTTTTCACAAGACGTTTCCCTACTTGTAATTGAAGTCGTAAATACCTTTTTCCTGTTCACAAGACTTTTCCCTATTTGTATTAGAAGTCGTGTAGACCTTTTTTCTGTTCACAAGACTTTTCCCTACTTGTATTTGAAGTCGTATAGACCTTTTCCCTTTTCACAAGACTTTTCCCTACTTGTACTTGAAGTCGTATAGACCTTTTCCCTGTTCACAAGACTTTTCCCTACTTCTATTTGGAGTCGTATAGACCTTTTTCCTGTTCACAAGACTCATCCCTGCTTGTATTTAAAGTCGTATAGACCTTTTTCCTGTTCACAAGACTTTTCTCTACTTGTATTTGAAGTCGTATAGACTTTTTCCCTGTTCACAAGACTTTTCACAAGACTTTTCCTTACTTGTATTTGAAGTCGTATATACCTTTGCCCTGTTCACAAGACCTTTTCCTACTTGTAGTTTAAGTCATATAGACCTTTTCCCTTTTCACAAGACTTTTCCCTACTTGTACTTGAAGTCGTATAGACCTTTTCCCTGTTCACAAGACTTTTCCCTACTTGTATTGGAAGTCGTATAGACCTTTTTCCTGTTCACAAGACTTTTCTCTACTTGTATTTGAAGTCGTATAGACCTTTTCCCTTTTTACAAGACTTTTCCCTACTTGTGTTTGAAGTCGTATATACCTTTTCCCTGTTCACAAGACTTTTCCCTACTTTTATTTGAAGTCGTATAGACCTTTTTCCTGTTCCCTACTTGTTTTTGAAGTCGTATAGACCTTTTCCCTGTTCACAAGACTTTTATCTATTTATATTTGAAGTCGTATAGACTATTTTCCTGTTCACAAGACTGTTCACAAGACCTTTCCCTACGTGTATTTGAAGTCGTAGAGACCTTTTCCCTTTTCACAAGACTTTTCCCTACTTGTACTTGAAGTCGTAAAGACCTTTTCCCTGTTCACAAGACTTTTCCCTACTTATGTTTGAAGTCGTATAGACCTTTTTCCCGGTTCACAAAACTTTTCACAAGACGTTTCCCTACTTGTAATTGAAGTCGTAAATACCTTTTTCCTGTTCACAAGACTTTTCCCTATTTGTATTAGAAGTCGTGTAGACCTTTTTTCTGTTCACAAGACTTTTCCCTACTTGTATTTGAAGTCGTATAGACCTTTTCCCTTTTCACAAGACTTTTCCCTACTTGTACTTGAAGTCGTATAGACCTTTTCCCTGTTCACAAGACTTTTCCCTACTTCTATTTGGAGTCGTATAGACCTTTTTCCTGTTCACAAGACTCATCCCTGCTTGTATTTAAAGTCGTATAGACCTTTTTCCTGTTCACAAGACTTTTCTCTACTTGTATTTGAAGTCGTATAGACTTTTTCCCTGTTCACAAGACTTTTCACAAGACTTTTCCTTACTTGTATTTGAAGTCGTATATACCTTTGCCCTGTTCACAAGACCTTTCCCTACTTGTAGTTTAAGTCATATAGACCTTTTCCCTTTTCACAAGACTTTTCCCTACTTGTACTTGAAGTCGTATAGACCTTTTCCCTGTTCACAAGACTTTTCCCTACTTGTATTGGAAGTCGTATAGACCTTTTTCCTGTTCACAAGACTTTTCTCTACTTGTATTTGAAGTCGTATAGACCTTTTCCCTGTTTACAAGACTTTTCTCAAGACTTTTCCCTACTTGTATTTGAAGTCGTATATACCTTTTCCCTGTTCACAAAATTTTTCCCTACTTGTACTTGAAGTCGTATAGACCTTTTCCCTGTTCACAAGACTTTTCCCTACTTATGTTTGAAGTCGTATAGACCTTTTTCCCGGTTCACAAAACTTTTCACAAGACGTTTCCCTACTTGTATTTGAAGTCGTAAATACCTTTTTCCTGTTCACAAGACTTTTCCCTATTTGTATTAGAAGTCGTGTAGACCTTTTTTCTGTTCACAAGACTTTTCCCTACTTGTATTTGAAGTCGTATAGACCTTTTCCCTTTTCACAAGACTTTTCCCTACTTGTACTTGAAGTCGTATAGACCTTTTCCCTGTTCACAAGACTTTTCCCTACTTCTATTTGGAGTCGTATAGACCTTTTTTCCTGTTCACAAGACTCATCCCTGCTTGTATTTAAAGTCGTATAGACCTTTTTCCTGTTCACAAGACTTTTCTCTACTTGTATTTGAAGTCGTATAGACTTTTTCCCTGTTCACAAGACTTTTCACAAGATTTTTCCTTACTTGTATTTGAAGTCGTATATACCTTTGCCCTGTTCACAAGACCTTTCCCTACTTGTAGTTTAAGTCATATAGACCTTTTCCCTTTTCACAAGACTTTTCCCTACTTGTACTTGAAGTCGTATAGACCTTTTCCCTGTTCACAAGACTTTTCTCAAGACTTTTCCCTACTTGTATTTGAAGTCGTATATACCTTTTCCCTGTTCACAAAATTTTTCCCTACTTGTTTTTTTTAAGTCCTATAGACCTTTTCCCTTTTCACAAGACTTTTCCCTACTTGTATTCGAAGTCGTACAGACCATTTCCCTGTTCACAAGACTTTTTCCTACTTTTTTTTTAAAGTAGTATAAGCCTGTTTCTGTTTACAAGACTTTTCCCTACTTCTTTTCAAGTAAGTCGTATAGACCTTTTTCCTGTTCACAAGACTTTTCCCTACTTTTATTTGAAGTCGTACAGACCTTTTCCCTCTTCACAAGACTGTTCACAAGACTTTTCCCTACTTATATTTGAAGTCGTATAGACCTTTTCCCTGTTCACAAGACTTTTCCCTACTTATATTTGAAGTCGTATAGACCTTTTTCCTGTTCACAAGACTGTTCACAAGACTTTTCCCTACTTGTTTTTCAAGTCGTATAGACCTTTTTCCTGTTCACAAGACTGTTCACAAGACTTTTCCCTACTTGTATTTCAAGTCGTATAGACCTTTTCCCTTTTCACAAGACTTTTCCCTACTTGTATTAGAAGTCGTATAGACTTTTTTCCTGTTCACAAGACTTTTCCCTACTTGTATTTGAAGTCGTATAGACCTTTTCCCTTTTTACAAGACTTTTCCCTATTTGTATTTGAAGTCGTATATACCTTTTCCCTGTTCACAAGACTTTTCCCTACTTGTGTTTTAAGTCGTTTAGACCTTTTCCCTTTTCACAAGACTTTTCCCTACTTGTACTTGAAGTCGTATAGACCTTTTCCCTGTTCACAAGACTTTTCCCTACTTGTATTTGAAGTCGTATAGACCTTTTTCCTGTTCACAAGACTTTTCTCTACTTGTATTTGAAATCGTATAGACCTTTTCCCTTTTTACAAGACTTTTCCCTATTTGTATTTGAAGTCGTATATACCTTTTCCCTGTTCACAAGACTTTTCCCTACTTGTGTTTTAAGTCGTTTAGACCTTTTCCCTGTTCACAAGACTTTTCCCTACTTGTATTTGAAGTCGTATATACCTTTTCCCTTTTCACAAGACTTTTCTCTACTTGTATTTGAAGTCGTATAGACCTTTTCCCTGTTCACAAGACTTTTCACAAGACTTTTCCCTACTTGTATTTGAAGTCGTATATACCTTTTCCCTGTTCACAAGACTTTACCCTACTTGTATTTTAAGTCGTATATACCTTTTCCCTTTTCACAAGACTTTTCCCTACTTGTACTTGAAGTCGTATAGACCTTTTCCCTGTTCACAAGACTGTTCACAAGACTTTTCCCTACTTATATTTGAAGTCGTTTAGACCTTTTTCCTGTTCACAAGACTGTTCACAAGACTTTTCCCTACTTGTATTTGAAGTCGTATAGACCTTTTCCCTGTTCACAAGATTTTTCCCTACTTGTAATTGAAGTCGTATATACCTTTTCCCTGTTCACAAGACTTCTCCCTACTTGTTTTTGAAGTCGTATAGACCTTTTCCCTGTTCACAAGACTTTTCCCTACTTGTAATTGAAGTCGTATATACCTTTTCCCTGTTCACAAGACTTTTCCCTACTTGTGTTTTAAGTCGTTTAGACCTTTTCCCTTTTCACAAGACTTTTCCCTACTTGTACTTGAAGTCGTATAGATTTTTTCCCTGTTCACAAGACTTTTCCCTACTTGTATTTGAAGTCGTATAGACCTTTTTCCTGTTCACAAGACTTTTCTCTACTTGTATTTGAAATCGTATAGACCTTTTCCCTGTTCACAAGACTTTTCACAAGACTTTTCCCTACTTGTATTTGAAGTCGTATATACCTTTTCCCTTTTCACAAGACTTTTCTCTACTTGTATTTGAAGTCGTATAGACCTTTACCCTGTTCACAAGACTTTTCACAAGACTTTTCCCTACTTGTATTTGAAGTCGTATATTCCTTTTCCCTGTTCACAAGACCTTTCCCTACTTGTATTTTAAGTCGTATAGACCTTTCCCCTTTTCACAAGACTTTTCCCTACTTGTATTTGAAGTCGTATAGACCTTTTTCCTGTTCACAAGACTTTTCTCTACTTGTGTTTGAAGTCGTATAGACCTTTTCCCTGTTCACAAGACTTTTCACAAGACTTTTCCCTACTTGTATTTGAAGTCGTATATACCTTTTCCCTGTTCACAAGACTTTTCCCTACTTGTAATTGAAGTCGTATATACCTTTTCCCTGTTCACAAGACTTCTCCCTACTTGTTTTTGAAGTCGTATATACCTTTTCCCTGTTCACAAAACTTTTCCCTACTTGTACTTGAAGTCGTTTAGACCCTTTCCCTGTTCACAAGACTTTTTCCTACTTACTTGTCCTTGAAGTCGTATAGACTTTTTTCCTGTTCACAAGACTGTTCACAAGACTTTTTCCTACTTGTATTCGAAGTCGTACAGACCTTTCCCCTGTTCACACGACTTTTCCCTACTTGTATTTGAAGTCGTACAGACCATTTCCCTGTTCACAAGACTTTTTCCTACTTTTTTTTAAAAGTAGTATAGGCCTGTTTCTGTTTACAAGACTTTTCCCTACTTCTTTTCAAGTCGTATAGACCTTTTCCCTGTTCACAAGACTTTTCCCTACTTGTATTTGAAGTCGTACAGACCATTTCCATGTTCACAAGACTTTTCCCTACTTGTATTTGAAGTCGTACAGACCTTTTCCCTCTTCACAAGACTGTTCACAAGACTTTTCCCTACTTATATTTGAAGTCGTATAGACCTTTTCCCTGTTCACAAGACTTTTCCCTACTTATATTTGAAGTCGTACAGACCTTTTTCCTGTTCACAAGACTGTTCACAAGACTTTTTCCTACTTGTATTTCAAGTCGTATAGACCTTTTTCCTGTTCACAAGACTCTTCACAAGACTTTTCCCTACTTGTATTTCAAGTCGTATAGACCTTTTCCCTTTTCACAAGACTTTTCCCTACTTGTATTAGAAGTCGTATAGACTTTTTTCCTGTTCACAAGACTTTTCCCTACTTGTATTTGAAGTCGTATAGACCTTTTCCCTTTTTACAAGACTTTTCCCTACTTGTGTTTGAAGTCGTATATACCTTTTCCCTGTTCACAAGACTTTTCCCTACTTTTATTTGAAGTCGTATAGACCTTTTTCCTGTTCCCTACTTGTTTTTGAAGTCGTATAGACCTTTTCCCTGTTCACAAGACTTTTATCTATTTATATTTGAAGTCGTATAGACTATTTTCCTGTTCACAAGACTGTTCACAAGACCTTTCCCTACGTGTATTTGAAGTCGTAGAGACCTTTTCCCTTTTCACAAGACTTTTCCCTACTTGTACTTGAAGTCGTAAAGACCTTTTCCCTGTTCACAAGACTTTTCCCTACTTATGTTTGAAGTCGTATAGACCTTTTTCCCGGTTCACAAAACTTTTCACAAGACGTTTCCCTACTTGTATTTGAAGTCGTAAATACCTTTTTCCTGTTCACAAGACTTTTCCCTATTTGTATTAGAAGTCGTGTAGACCTTTTTTCTGTTCACAAGACTTTTCCCTACTTGTATTTGAAGTCGTATAGACCTTTTCCCTTTTCACAAGACTTTTCCCTACTTGTACTTGAAGTCGTATAGACCTTTTCCCTGTTCACAAGACTTTTCCCTACTTCTATTTGGAGTCGTATAGACCTTTTTCCTGTTCACAAGACTCATCCCTGCTTGTATTTAAAGTCGTATAGACCTTTTTCCTGTTCACAAGACTTTTCTCTACTTGTATTTGAAGTCGTATAGACTTTTTCCCTGTTCACAAGACTTTTCACAAGACTTTTCCTTACTTGTATTTGAAGTCGTATATACCTTTGCCCTGTTCACAAGACCTTTCCCTACTTGTAGTTTAAGTCATATAGACCTTTTCCCTTTTCACAAGACTTTTCCCTACTTGTACTTGAAGTCGTATAGACCTTTTCCCTGTTCACAAGACTTTTCCCTACTTGTATTGGAAGTCGTATAGACCTTTTTCCTGTTCACAAGACTTTTCTCTACTTGTATTTGAAGTCGTATAGACCTTTTCCCTGTTCACAAGACTTTTCTCAAGACTTTTCCCTACTTGTATTTGAAGTCGTATATACCTTTTCCCTGTTCACAAAATTTTTCCCTACTTGTTTTTTTTAAGTCCTATAGACCTTTTCCCTTTTCACAAGACTTTTCCCTACTTGTATTCGAAGTCGTACAGACCATTTCCCTGTTCACAAGACTTTTTCCTACTTTTTTTTTAAAGTAGTATAAGCCTGTTTCTGTTTACAAGACTTTTCCCTACTTCTTTTCAAGTAAGTCGTATAGACCTTTTTCCTGTTCACAAGACTTTTCCCTACTTTTATTTGAAGTCGTACAGACCTTTTCCCTCTTCACAAGACTGTTCACAAGACTTTTCCCTACTTATATTTGAAGTCGTATAGACCTTTTCCCTGTTCACAAGACTTTTCCCTACTTATATTTGAAGTCGTATAGACCTTTTTCCTGTTCACAAGACTGTTCACAAGACTTTTCCCTACTTGTTTTTCAAGTCGTATAGACCTTTTTCCTGTTCACAAGACTGTTCACAAGACTTTTCCCTACTTGTATTTCAAGTCGTATAGACCTTTTCCCTTTTCACAAGACTTTTCCCTACTTGTATTAGAAGTCGTATAGACTTTTTTCCTGTTCACAAGACTTTTCCCTACTTGTATTTGAAGTCGTATAGACCTTTTCCCTTTTTACAAGACTTTTCCCTATTTGTATTTGAAGTCGTATATACCTTTTCCCTGTTCACAAGACTTTTCCCTACTTGTGTTTTAAGTCGTTTAGACCTTTTCCCTTTTCACAAAACTTTTCCCTACTTGTACTTGAAGTCGTATAGATTTTTTCCCTGTTCACAAGACTTTTCCCTACTTGTATTTGAAGTCGTATAGACCTTTTTCCTGTTCACAAGACTTTTCTCTACTTGTATTTGAAATCGTATAGACCTTTTCCCTGTTCACAAGACTTTTCACAAGACTTTTCCCTACTTGTATTTGAAGTCGTATATACCTTTTCCCTTTTCACAAGACTTTTCTCTACTTGTATTTGAAGTCGTATAGACCTTTACCCTGTTCACAAGACTTTTCAGAAGACTTTTCCCTACTTGTGTTTGAAGTCGTATATTCCTTTTCCCTGTTCACAAGACCTTTCCCTACTTGTATTTTAAGTCGTATAGACCTTTTCCCTTTTCACAAGACATTTCCCTACTTGTACTTGAAGTCGTATAGACCTTTTCCCTGTTCACAAGACTTTTCCCTACTTGTATTTGAAGTCGTATAGACCTTTTTCCTGTTCACAAGACTTTTCTCTACTTGTAATTGAAGTCGTATAGACCTTTTCCCTGTTCACAAGACTTTTCACAAGACTTTTCCCTACTTGTATTTGAAGTCGTATATACCTTTTCCCTGTTCACAAGACTTTTCCCTACTTGTAATTGAAGTCGTATATACCTTTTCCCTGTTCACAAGACTTCTCCCTACTTGTTTTTGAAGTCGTATATACCTTTTCCTTGTTCACAAGACTTTTCCCTACTTGTACTTGAAGTCGTTTAGACCCTTTCCCTGTTCACAAGACTTTTTCCTACTTACTTGTCCTTGAAGTTGTATAGACTTTTTTCCTGTTCACAAGACTGTTCACAAGACTTTTCCCTACTTGTATTCGAAGTCGTACAGACCTTTCCCCTGTTCACACGACTTTTCCCTACTTGTATTTGAAGTCGTACAGACCATTTCCCTGTTCACAAGACTTTTTCCTACTTTTTTTTAAAAGTAGTATAGGCCTGTTTCTGTTTACAAGACTTTTCCCTACTTCTTTTCAAGTCGTATAGATCTTTTTCCTGTTCACAAGACTTTTCCCTACTTGTATTTGAAGTCGTACAGACCATTTCCATGTTCACAAGACTTTTCCCTACTTGTATTTGAAGTCGTACAGACCTTTTCCCTCTTCACAAGACTGTTCACAAGACTTTTCCCTACTTATATTTGAAGTCGTATAGACCTTTTCCCTGTTCACAAGACTTTTCCCTACTTATATTTGAAGTCGTACAGACCTTTTTCCTGTTCACAAGACTGTTCACAAGACTTTTTCCTACTTGTATTTCAAGTCGTATAGACCTTTTTCCTGTTCACAAGACTCTTCACAAGACTTTTCCCTACTTGTATTTCAAGTCGTATAGACCTTTTCCCTTTTCACAAGACTTTTCCCTACTTGTATTAGAAGTCGTATAGACTTTTTTCCTGTTCACAAGACTTTTCCCTACTTGTATTTGAAGTCGTATAGACCTTTTCCCTTTTTACAAGACTTTTCCCTACTTGTGTTTGAAGTCGTATATACCTTTTCCCTGTTCACAAGACTTTTCCCTACTTTTATTTGAAGACGTATAGACCTTTTTCCTGTTCCCTACTTGTTTTTGAAGTCGTATAGACCTTTTCCCTGTTCACAAGACTTTTATCTATTTATATTTGAAGTCGTATAGACTATTTTCCTGTTCACAAGACTGTTCACAAGACCTTTCCCTACGTGTATTTGAAGTCGTAGAGACCTTTTCCCTTTTCACAAGACTTTTCCCTACTTGTACTTGAAGTCGTAAAGACCTTTTCCCTGTTCACAAGACTTTTCCCTACTTATGTTTGAAGTCGTATAGACCTTTTTCCCGGTTCACAAAACTTTTCACAAGACGTTTCCCTACTTGTATTTGAAGTCGTAAATACCTTTTTCCTGTTCACAAGACTTTTCCCTATTTGTATTAGAAGTCGTGTAGACCTTTTTTCTGTTCACAAGACTTTTCCCTACTTGTATTTGAAGTCGTATAGACCTTTTCCCTTTTCACAAGACTTTTCCCTACTTGTACTTGAAGTCGTATAGACCTTTTCCCTGTTCACAAGACTTTTCCCTACTTCTATTTGGAGTCGTATAGACCTTTTTCCTGTTCACAAGACTCATCCCTGCTTGTATTTAAAGTCGTATAGACCTTTTTCCTGTTCACAAGACTTTTCTCTACTTGTATTTGAAGTCGTATAGACTTTTTCCCTGTTCACAAGACTTTTCACAAGACTTTTCCTTACTTGTATTTGAAGTCGTATATACCTTTGCCCTGTTCACAAGACCTTTCCCTACTTGTAGTTTAAGTCATATAGACCTTTTCCCTTTTCACAAGACTTTTCCCTACTTGTACTTGAAGTCGTATAGACCTTTTCCCTGTTCACAAGACTTTTCCCTACTTGTATTGGAAGTCGTATAGACCTTTTTCCTGTTCACAAGACTTTTCTCTACTTGTATTTGAAGTCGTATAGACCTTTTCCCTGTTCACAAGACTTTTCTCAAGACTTTTCCCTACTTGTATTTGAAGTCGTATATACCTTTTCCCTGTTCACAAAATTTTTCCCTACTTGTTTTTTTTAAGTCCTATAGACCTTTTCCCTTTTCACAAGACTTTTCCCTACTTGTATTCGAAGTCGTACAGACCATTTCCCTGTTCACAAGACTTTTTCCTACTTTTTTTTTAAAGTAGTATAAGCCTGTTTCTGTTTACAAGACTTTTCCCTACTTCTTTTCAAGTAAGTCGTATAGACCTTTTTCCTGTTCACAAGACTTTTCCCTACTTTTATTTGAAGTCGTACAGACCTTTTCCCTCTTCACAAGACTGTTCACAAGACTTTTCCCTACTTATATTTGAAGTCGTATAGACCTTTTCCCTGTTCACAAGACTTTTCCCTACTTATATTTGAAGTCGTATAGACCTTTTTCCTGTTCACAAGACTGTTCACAAGACTTTTCCCTACTTGTTTTTCAAGTCGTATAGACCTTTTTCCTGTTCACAAGACTGTTCACAAGACTTTTCCCTACTTGTATTTCAAGTCGTATAGACCTTTTCCCTTTTCACAAGACTTTTCCCTACTTGTATTAGAAGTCGTATAGACTTTTTTCCTGTTCACAAGACTTTTCCCTACTTGTATTTGAAGTCGTATAGACCTTTTCCCTTTTTACAAGACTTTTCCCTATTTGTATTTGAAGTCGTATATACCTTTTCCCTGTTCACAAGACTTTTCCCTACTTGTGTTTTAAGTCGTTTAGACCTTTTCCCTTTTCACAAAACTTTTCCCTACTTGTACTTGAAGTCGTATAGATTTTTTCCCTGTTCACAAGACTTTTCCCTACTTGTATTTGAAGTCGTATAGACCTTTTCCCTTTTTACAAGACTTTTCCCTACTTGTGTTTGAAGTCGTATATACCTTTTCCCTGTTCACAAGACTTTTCCCTACTTTTATTTGAAGTCGTATAGACCTTTTTCCTGTTCCCTACTTGTTTTTGAAGTCGTATAGACCTTTTCCCTGTTCACAAGACTTTTATCTATTTATATTTGAAGTCGTATAGACTATTTTCCTGTTCACAAGACTGTTCACAAGACCTTTCCCTACGTGTATTTGAAGTCGTAGAGACCTTTTCCCTTTTCACAAGACTTTTCCCTACTTGTACTTGAAGTCGTAAAGACCTTTTCCCTGTTCACAAGACTTTTCCCTACTTATGTTTGAAGTCGTATAGACCTTTTTCCCGGTTCACAAAACTTTTCACAAGACGTTTCCCTACTTGTATTTGAAGTCGTAAATACCTTTTTCCTGTTCACAAGACTTTTCCCTATTTGTATTAGAAGTCGTGTAGACCTTTTTTCTGTTCACAAGACTTTTCCCTACTTGTATTTGAAGTCGTATAGACCTTTTCCCTTTTCACAAGACTTTTCCCTACTTGTACTTGAAGTCGTATAGACCTTTTCCCTGTTCACAAGACTTTTCCCTACTTCTATTTGGAGTCGTATAGACCTTTTTCCTGTTCACAAGACTCATCCCTGCTTGTATTTAAAGTCGTATAGACCTTTTTCCTGTTCACAAGACTTTTCTCTACTTGTATTTGAAGTCGTATAGACTTTTTCCCTGTTCACAAGACTTTTCACAAGACTTTTCCTTACTTGTATTTGAAGTCGTATATACCTTTGCCCTGTTCACAAGACCTTTCCCTACTTGTAGTTTAAGTCATATAGACCTTTTCCCTTTTCACAAGACTTTTCCCTACTTGTACTTGAAGTCGTATAGACCTTTTCCCTGTTCACAAGACTTTTCCCTACTTGTATTGGAAGTCGTATAGACCTTTTTCCTGTTCACAAGACTTTTCTCTACTTGTATTTGAAGTCGTATAGACCTTTTCCCTGTTCACAAGACTTTTCTCAAGACTTTTCCCTACTTGTATTTGAAGTCGTATATACCTTTTCCCTGTTCACAAAATTTTTCCCTACTTGTTTTTTTTTAAGTCCTATAGACCTTTTCCCTTTTCACAAGACTTTTCCCTACTTGTATTCGAAGTCGTACAGACCATTTCCCTGTTCACAAGACTTTTTCCTACTTTTTTTTTAAAGTAGTATAAGCCTGTTTCTGTTTACAAGACTTTTCCCTACTTCTTTTCAAGTAAGTCGTATAGACCTTTTTCCTGTTCACAAGACTTTTCCCTACTTTTATTTGAAGTCGTACAGACCTTTTCCCTCTTCACAAGACTGTTCACAAGACTTTTCCCTACTTATATTTGAAGTCGTATAGACCTTTTCCCTGTTCACAAGACTTTTCCCTACTTATATTTGAAGTCGTATAGACCTTTTTCCTGTTCACAAGACTGTTCACAAGACTTTTCCCTACTTGTTTTTCAAGTCGTATAGACCTTTTTCCTGTTCACAAGACTGTTCACAAGACTTTTCCCTACTTGTATTTCAAGTCGTATAGACCTTTTCCCTTTTCACAAGACTTTTCCCTACTTGTATTAGAAGTCGTATAGACTTTTTTCCTGTTCACAAGACTTTTCCCTACTTGTATTTGAAGTCGTATAGACCTTTTCCCTTTTTACAAGACTTTTCCCTATTTGTATTTGAAGTCGTATATACCTTTTCCCTGTTCACAAGACTTTTCCCTACTTGTGTTTTAAGTCGTTTAGACCTTTTCCCTTTTCACAAAACTTTTCCCTACTTGTACTTGAAGTCGTATAGATTTTTTCCCTGTTCACAAGACTTTTCCCTACTTGTATTTGAAGTCGTATAGACCTTTTTCCTGTTCACAAGACTTTTCTCTACTTGTATTTGAAATCGTATAGACCTTTTCCCTGTTCACAAGACTTTTCACAAGACTTTTCCCTACTTGTATTTGAAGTCGTATATACCTTTTCCCTTTTCACAAGACTTTTCTCTACTTGTATTTGAAGTCGTATAGACCTTTACCCTGTTCACAAGACTTTTCAGAAGACTTTTCCCTACTTGTGTTTGAAGTCGTATATTCCTTTTCCCTGTTCACAAGACCTTTCCCTACTTGTATTTTAAGTCGTATAGACCTTTTCCCTTTTCACAAGACATTTCCCTACTTGTACTTGAAGTCGTATAGACCTTTTCCCTGTTCACAAGACTTTTCCCTACTTGTATTTGAAGTCGTATAGACCTTTTTCCTGTTCACAAGACTTTTCTCTACTTGTGTTTGAAGTCGTATAGACCTTTTCCCTGTTCACAAGACTTTTCACAAGACTTTTCCCTACTTGTATTTGAAGTCGTATATACCTTTTCCCTGTTCACAAGACTTTTCCCTACTTGTAATTGAAGTCGTATATACCTTTTCCCTGTTCACAAGACTTCTCCCTACTTGTTTTTGAAGTCGTATATACCTTTTCCTTGTTCACAAGACTTTTCCCTACTTGTACTTGAAGTCGTTTAGACCCTTTCCCTGTTCACAAGACTTTTTCCTACTTACTTGTCCTTGAAGTCGTATAGACTTTTTTCCTGTTCACAAGACTGTTCACAAGACTTTTCCCTACTTGTATTCGAAGTCGTACAGACCTTTCCCCTGTTCACACGACTTTTCCCTACTTGTATTTGAAGTCGTACAGACCATTTCCCTGTTCACAAGACTTTTTCCTACTTTTTTTTAAAAGTAGTATAGGCCTGTTTCTGTTTACAAGACTTTTCCCTACTTCTTTTCAAGTCGTATAGATCTTTTTCCTGTTCACAAGACTTTTCCCTACTTGTATTTGAAGTCGTACAGACCATTTCCATGTTCACAAGACTTTTCCCTACTTGTATTTGAAGTCGTACAGACCTTTTCCCTCTTCACAAGACTGTTCACAAGACTTTTCCCTACTTATATTTGAAGTCGTATAGACCTTTTCCCTGTTCACAAGACTTTTCCCTACTTATATTTGAAGTCGTACAGACCTTTTTCCTGTTCACAAGACTGTTCACAAGACTTTTTCCTACTTGTATTTCAAGTCGTATAGACCTTTTTCCTGTTCACAAGACTCTTCACAAGACTTTTCCCTACTTGTATTTCAAGTCGTATAGACCTTTTCCCTTTTCACAAGACTTTTCCCTACTTGTATTAGAAGTCGTATAGACTTTTTTCCTGTTCACAAGAGTTTTCCCTACTTGTATTTGAAGTCGTATAGACCTTTTCCCTTTTTACAAGACTTTTCCCTACTTGTGTTTGAAGTCGTATATACCTTTTCCCTGTTCACAAGACTTTTCCCTACTTTTATTTGAAGTCGTATAGACCTTTTTCCTGTTCCCTACTTGTTTTTGAAGTCGTATAGACCTTTTCCCTGTTCACAAGACTTTTATCTATTTATATTTGAAGTCGTATAGACTATTTTCCTGTTCACAAGACTGTTCACAAGACCTTTTGAAGTCGTATAGACCTTTTCCCTTTTCACAAGACTTTTCCCTACTTGTACTTGAAGTCGTAAAGACCTTTTCCCTGTTCACAAGACTTTTCCCTACTTATGTTTGAAGTCGTATAGACCTTTTTCCCGGTTCACAAGACTTTTCACAAGACGTTTCCCTACTTGTATTTGAAGTCGTAAATACCTTTTTCCTGTTCACAAGACTTTTCCCTATTTGTATTAGAAGTCGTGTAGACCTTTTTTCTGTTCACAAGACTTTTCCCTACTTGTATTTGAAGTCGTATAGACCTTTTCCCTTTTCACAAGACTTTTCCCTACTTGTACTTGAAGTCGTATAGACCTTTTCCCTGTTCACAAGACTTTTCCCTACTTCTATTTGGAGTCGTATAGACCTTTTTCCTGTTCACAAGACTCATCCCTGCTTGTATTTAAAGTCGTATAGACCTTTTTCCTGTTCACAAGACTTTTCCCTACTTGTGTTTTAAGTCGTTTAGACCTTTTCCCTTTTCACAAGACTTTTCCCTACTTTTATTTGAAGTCGTACAGACCTTTTCCCTCTTCACAAGACTGTTCACAAGACTTTTCCCTACTTATATTTGAAGTCGTATAGACCTTTTCCCTGTTCACAAGACTTTTCCCTACTTATATTTGAAGTCGTATAGACCTTTTTCCTGTTCACAAGACTGTTCCCTACTTCTTTTCAAGTAAGTCGTATAGACCTTTTTCCTGTTCACAAGACTTTTCCCTACTTTTATTTGAAGTCGTACAGACCTTTTCCCTCTTCACAAGACTGTTCACAAGACTTTTCCCTACTTGTATTTGAAGTCGTATAGACCTTTTCCCTTTTCACAAGACTTTTCCCTACTTGTACTTGAAGTCGTATAGACCTTTTCCCTGTTCACAAGACTTTTCCCTACTTCTATTTGGAGTCGTATAGACCTTTTTCCTGTTCACAAGACTCATCCCTGCTTGTATTTAAAGTAGTATAAGCCTGTTTCTGTTTACAAGACTTTTCCCTACTTCTTTTCAAGTAAGTCGTATAGACCTTTTTCCTGTTCACAAGACTTTTCCCTACTTTTATTTGAAGTCGTACAGACCTTTTCCCTCTTCACAAGACTGTTCACAAGACTTTTCCCTACTTATATTTGAAGTCGTATAGACCTTTTCCCTGTTCACAAGACTTTTCCCTACTTATATTTGAAGTCGTATAGACCTTTTTCCTGTTCACAAGACTGTTCACAAGACTTTTCCCTACTTGTTTTTCAAGTCGTATAGACCTTTTTCCTGTTCACAAGACTGTTCACAAGACTTTTCCCTACTTGTATTTCAAGTCGTATAGACCTTTTCCCTTTTCACAAGACTTTTCCCTACTTGTATTAGAAGTCGTATAGACTTTTTTCCTGTTCACAAGACTTTTCCCTACTTGTATTTGAAGTCGTATAGACCTTTTCCCTTTTTACAAGACTTTTCCCTATTTGTATTTGAAGTCGTATATACCTTTTCCCTGTTCACAAGACTTTTCCCTACTTGTGTTTTAAGTCGTTTAGACCTTTTCCCTTTTCACAAGACTTTTCCCTACTTGTACTTGAAGTCGTATAGACCTTTTCCCTGTTCACAAGACTTTTCCCTACTTGTATTTGAAGTCGTATAGACCTTTTTCCTGTTCACAAGACTTTTCTCTACTTGTATTTGAAATCGTATAGACCTTTTCCCTTTTTACAAGACTTTTCCCTATTTGTATTTGAAGTCGTATATACCTTTTCCCTGTTCACAAGACTTTTCCCTACTTGTGTTTTAAGTCGTTTAGACCTTTTCCCTGTTCACAAGACTTTTCCCTACTTGTATTTGAAGTCGTATATACCTTTTCCCTTTTCACAAGACTTTTCTCTACTTGTATTTGAAGTCGTATAGACCTTTTCCCTGTTCACAAGACTTTTCACAAGACTTTTCCCTACTTGTATTTGAAGTCGTATATACCTTTTCCCTGTTCACAAGACTTTACCCTACTTGTATTTTAAGTCGTATATACCTTTTCCCTTTTCACAAGACTTTTCCCTACTTGTACTTGAAGTCGTATAGACCTTTTCCCTGTTCACAAGACTGTTCACAAGACTTTTCCCTACTTATATTTGAAGTCGTTTAGACCTTTTTCCTGTTCACAAGACTGTTCACAAGACTTTTCCCTACTTGTATTTGAAGTCGTATAGACCTTTTCCCTGTTCACAAGATTTTTCCCTACTTGTAATTGAAGTCGTATATACCTTTTTTTCTGTTCACAAGACTTCTCCCTACTTGTTTTTGAAGTCGTATAGACCTTTTCCCTGTTCACAAGACTTTTCCCTACTTGTAATTGAAGTCGTATATACCTTTTCCCTGTTCACAAGACTTTTCCCTACTTGTGTTTTAAGTCGTTTAGACCTTTTCCCTTTTCACAAGACTTTTCCCTACTTGTACTTGAAGTCGTATAGATTTTTTCCCTGTTCACAAGACTTTTCCCTACTTGTATTTGAAGTCGTATAGACCTTTTTCCTGTTCACAAGACTTTTCTCTACTTGTATTTGAAATCGTATAGACCTTTTCCCTGTTCACAAGACTTTTCACAAGACTTTTCCCTACTTGTATTTGAAGTCGTATATACCTTTTCCCTTTTCACAAGACTTTTCTTTACTTGTATTTGAAGTCGTATAGACCTTTACCCTGTTCACAAGACTTTTCACAAGACTTTTCCCTACTTGTATTTGAAGTCGTATATTCCTTTTCCCTGTTCACAAGACCTTTCCCTACTTGTATTTTAAGTCGTATAGACCTTTCCCCTTTTCACAAGACTTTTCCCTACTTGTATTTGAAGTCGTATAGACCTTTTTCCTGTTCACAAGACTTTTCTCTACTTGTGTTTGAAGTCGTATAGACCTTTTCCCTGTTCACAAGACTTTTCACAAGACTTTTCCCTACTTGTATTTGAAGTCGTATATACCTTTTCCCTGTTCACAAGACTTTTCCCTACTTGTAATTGAAGTCGTATATACCTTTTCCCTGTTCACAAGACTTCTCCCTACTTGTTTTTGAAGTCGTATATACCTTTTCCCTGTTCACAAAACTTTTCCCTACTTGTACTTGAAGTCGTTTAGACCCTTTCCCTGTTCACAAGACTTTTTCCTACTTACTTGTCCTTGAAGTCGTATAGACTTTTTTCCTGTTCACAAGACTGTTCACAAGACTTTTCCCTACTTGTATTCGAAGTCGTACAGACCTTTCCCCTGTTCACACGACTTTTCCCTACTTGTATTTGAAGTCGTACAGACCATTTCCCTGTTCACAAGACTTTTTCCTACTTTTTTTTAAAAGTAGTATAGGCCTGTTTCTGTTTACAAGACTTTTCCCTACTTCTTTTCAAGTCGTATAGACCTTTTCCCTGTACACAAGACTTTTCCCTACTTGTATTTGAAGTCGTACAGACCATTTCCATGTTCACAAGACTTTTCCCTACTTGTATTTGAAGTCGTACAGACCTTTTCCCTCTTCACAAGACTGTTCACAAGACTTTTCCCTACTTATATTTGAAGTCGTATAGACCTTTTCCCTGTTCACAAGACTTTTCCCTACTTATTTTTGAAGTCGTACAGACCTTTTTCCTGTTCACAAGACTGTTCACAAGACTTTTTCCTACTTGTATTTCAAGTCGTATAGACCTTTTTCCTGTTCACAAGACTCTTCACAAGACTTTTCCCTACTTGTATTTCAAGTCGTATAGACCTTTTCCCTTTTCACAAGACTTTTCCCTACTTGTATTAGAAGTCGTATAGACTTTTTTCCTGTTCACAAGACTTTTCCCTACTTGTATTTGAAGTCGTATAGACCTTTTCCCTTTTTACAAGACTTTTCCCTACTTGTGTTTGAAGTCGTATATACCTTTTCCCTGTTCACAAGACTTTTCCCTACTTTTATTTGAAGTCGTATAGACCTTTTTCCTGTTCCCTACTTGTTTTTGAAGTCGTATAGACCTTTTCCCTGTTCACAAGACTTTTATCTATTTATATTTGAAGTCGTATAGACTATTTTCCTGTTCACAAGACTGTTCACAAGACCTTTCCCTACGTGTATTTGAAGTCGTAGAGACCTTTTCCCTTTTCACAAGACTTTTCCCTACTTGTACTTGAAGTCGTAAAGACCTTTTCCCTGTTCACAAGACTTTTCCCTACTTATGTTTGAAGTCGTATAGACCTTTTTCCCGGTTCACAAAACTTTTCACAAGACGTTTCCCTACTTGTAATTGAAGTCGTAAATACCTTTTTCCTGTTCACAAGACTTTTCCCTATTTGTATTAGAAGTCGTGTAGACCTTTTTTCTGTTCACAAGACTTTTCCCTACTTGTATTTGAAGTCGTATAGACCTTTTCCCTTTTCACAAGACTTTTCCCTACTTGTACTTGAAGTCGTATAGACCTTTTCCCTGTTCACAAGACTTTTCCCTACTTCTATTTGGAGTCGTATAGACCTTTTTCCTGTTCACAAGACTCATCCCTGCTTGTATTTAAAGTCGTATAGACCTTTTTCCTGTTCACAAGACTTTTCTCTACTTGTATTTGAAGTCGTATAGACTTTTTCCCTGTTCACAAGACTTTTCACAAGACTTTTCCTTACTTGTATTTGAAGTCGTATATACCTTTGCCCTGTTCACAAGACCTTTCCCTACTTGTAGTTTAAGTCATATAGACCTTTTCCCTTTTCACAAGACTTTTCCCTACTTGTACTTGAAGTCGTATAGACCTTTTCCCTGTTCACAAGACTTTTCCCTACTTGTATTGGAAGTCGTATAGACCTTTTTCCTGTTCACAAGACTTTTCTCTACTTGTATTTGAAGTCGTATAGACCTTTTCCCTTTTTACAAGACTTTTCCCTACTTGTGTTTGAAGTCGTATATACCTTTTCCCTGTTCACAAGACTTTTCCCTACTTTTATTTGAAGTCGTATAGACCTTTTTCCTGTTCCCTACTTGTTTTTGAAGTCGTATAGACCTTTTCCCTGTTCACAAGACTTTTATCTATTTATATTTGAAGTCGTATAGACTATTTTCCTGTTCACAAGACTGTTCACAAGACCTTTCCCTACGTGTATTTGAAGTCGTAGAGACCTTTTCCCTTTTCACAAGACTTTTCCCTACTTGTACTTGAAGTCGTAAAGACCTTTTCCCTGTTCACAAGATTTTTCCCTACTTATGTTTGAAGTCGTATAGACCTTTTTCCCGGTTCACAAAACTTTTCACAAGACGTTTCCCTACTTGTAATTGAAGTCGTAAATACCTTTTTCCTGTTCACAAGACTTTTCCCTATTTGTATTAGAAGTCGTGTAGACCTTTTTTCTGTTCACAAGACTTTTCCCTACTTGTATTTGAAGTCGTATAGACCTTTTCCCTTTTCACAAGACTTTTCCCTACTTGTACTTGAAGTCGTATAGACCTTTTCCCTGTTCACAAGACTTTTCCCTACTTCTATTTGGAGTCGTATAGACCTTTTTCCTGTTCACAAGACTCATCCCTGCTTGTATTTAAAGTCGTATAGACCTTTTTCCTGTTCACAAGACTTTTCTCTACTTGTATTTGAAGTCGTATAGACTTTTTCCCTGTTCACAAGACTTTTCACAAGACTTTTCCTTACTTGTATTTGAAGTCGTATATACCTTTGCCCTGTTCACAAGACCTTTCCCTACTTGTAGTTTAAGTCATATAGACCTTTTCCCTTTTCACAAGACTTTTCCCTACTTGTACTTGAAGTCGTATAGACCTTTTCCCTGTTCACAAGACTTTTCCCTACTTGTATTGGAAGTCGTATAGACCTTTTTCCTGTTCACAAGACTTTTCTCTACTTGTATTTGAAGTCGTATAGACCTTTTCCCTGTTTACAAGACTTTTCTCAAGACTTTTCCCTACTTGTATTTGAAGTCGTATATACCTTTTCCCTGTTCACAAAATTTTTCCCTACTTGTTTTTTTTTTAAGTCCTATAGACCTTTTCCCTTTTCACAAGACTTTTCCCTACTTGTATTCGAAGTCGTACAGACCATTTCCCTGTTCACAAGACTTTTTCCTACTTTTTTTTAAAAGTAGTATAAGCCTGTTTCTGTTTACAAGACTTTTCCCTACTTCTTTTCAAGTAAGTCGTATAGACCTTTTTCCTGTTCACAAGACTTTTCCCTACTTTTATTTGAAGTCGTACAGACCTTTTCCCTCTTCACAAGACTGTTCACAAGACTTTTCCCTACTTATATTTGAAGTCGTATAGACCTTTTCCCTGTTCACAAGACTTTTCCCTACTTATATTTGAAGTCGTATAGACCTTTTTCCTGTTCACAAGACTGTTCACAAGACTTTTCCCTACTTTTTTTTCAAGTCGTATAGACCTTTTTCCTGTTCACAAGACTGTTCACAAGACTTTTCCCTACTTGTATTTCAAGTCGTATAGACCTTTTCCCTTTTCACAAGACTTTTCCCTACTTGTATTAGAAGTCGTATAGACTTTTTTCCTGTTCACAAGACTTTTCCCTACTTGTATTTGAAGTCGTATAGACCTTTTCCCTTTTTACAAGACTTTTCCCTATTTGTATTTGAAGTCGTATATACCTTTTCCCTGTTCACAAGACTTTTCCCTACTTGTGTTTTAAGTCGTTTAGACCTTTTCCCTTTTCACAAAACTTTTCCCTACTTGTACTTGAAGTCGTATAGATTTTTTCCCTGTTCACAAGACTTTTCCCTACTTGTATTTGAAGTCGTATAGACCTTTTTCCTGTTCACAAGACTTTTCTCTACTTGTATTTGAAATCGTATAGACCTTTTCCCTGTTCACAAGACTTTTCACAAGACTTTTCCCTACTTGTATTTGAAGTCGTATATACCTTTTCCCTTTTCACAAGACTTTTCTCTACTTGTATTTGAAGTCGTATAGACCTTTACCCTGTTCACAAGACTTTTCAGAAGACTTTTCCCTACTTGTGTTTGAAGTCGTATATTCCTTTTCCCTGTTCACAAGACCTTTCCCTACTTGTATTTTAAGTCGTATAGACCTTTTCCCTTTTCACAAGACATTTCCCTACTTGTACTTGAAGTCGTTTAGACCCTTTCCCTGTTCACAAGACTTTTTCCTACTTACTTGTCCTTGAAGTCGTATAGACTTTTTTCCTGTTCACAAGACTGTTCACAAGACTTTTCCCTACTTGTATTCGAAGTCGTACAGACCTTTCCCCTGTTCACACGACTTTTCCCTACTTGTATTTGAAGTCGTACAGACCATTTCCCTGTTCACAAGACTTTTTCCTACTTTTTTTTAAAAGTAGTATAGGCCTGTTTCTGTTTACAAGACTTTTCCCTACTTCTTTTCAAGTCGTATAGATCTTTTTCCTGTTCACAAGACTTTTCCCTACTTGTATTTGAAGTCGTACAGACCATTTCCATGTTCACAAGACTTTTCCCTACTTGTATTTGAAGTCGTACAGACCTTTTCCCTCTTCACAAGACTGTTCACAAGACTTTTCCCTACTTATATTTGAAGTCGTATAGACCTTTTCCCTGTTCACAAGACTTTTCCCTACTTATATTTGAAGTCGTACAGACCTTTTTCCTGTTCACAAGACTGTTCACAAGACTTTTTCCTACTTGTATTTCAAGTCGTATAGACCTTTTTCCTGTTCACAAGACTCTTCACAAGACTTTTCCCTACTTGTATTTCAAGTCGTATAGACCTTTTCCCTTTTCACAAGACTTTTCCCTACTTGTATTAGAAGTCGTATAGACTTTTTTCCTGTTCACAAGACTTTTCCCTACTTGTATTTGAAGTCGTATAGACCTTTTCCCTTTTTACAAGACTTTTCCCTACTTGTGTTTGAAGTCGTATATACCTTTTCCCTGTTCACAAGACTTTTCCCTACTTTTATTTGAAGTCGTATAGACCTTTTTCCTGTTCCCTACTTGTTTTTGAAGTCGTATAGACCTTTTCCCTGTTCACAAGACTTTTATCTATTTATATTTGAAGTCGTATAGACTATTTTCCTGTTCACAAGACTGTTCACAAGACCTTTTGAAGTCGTATAGACCTTTTCCCTTTTCACAAGACTTTTCCCTACTTGTACTTGAAGTCGTAAAGACCTTTTCCCTGTTCACAAGACTTTTCCCTACTTATGTTTGAAGTCGTATAGACCTTTTTCCCGGTTCACAAGACTTTTCACAAGACGTTTCCCTACTTGTATTTGAAGTCGTAAATACCTTTTTCCTGTTCACAAGACTTTTCCCTATTTGTATTAGAAGTCGTGTAGACCTTTTTTCTGTTCACAAGACTTTTCCCTACTTGTATTTGAAGTCGTATAGACCTTTTCCCTTTTCACAAGACTTTTCCCTACTTGTACTTGAAGTCGTATAGACCTTTTCCCTGTTCACAAGACTTTTCCCTACTTCTATTTGGAGTCGTATAGACCTTTTTCCTGTTCACAAGACTCATCCCTGCTTGTATTTAAAGTCGTATAGACCTTTTTCCTGTTCACAAGACTTTTCTCTACTTGTATTTGAAGTCGTATAGACCTTTGCCCTGTTCACAAGACCTTTCCCTACTTGTAGTTTAAGTCATATAGACCTTTTCCCTTTTCACAAGACTTTTCCCTACTTGTACTTGAAGTCGTATAGACCTTTTCCCTGTTCACAAGACTTTTCCCTACTTGTATTGGAAGTCGTATAGACCTTTTTCCTGTTCACAAGACTTTTCTCTACTTGTATTTGAAGTCGTATAGACCTTTTCCCTGTTCACAAGACTTTTCTCAAGACTTTTCCCTACTTGTATTTGAAGTCGTATATACCTTTTCCCTGTTCACAAAATTTTTCCCTACTTGTTTTTTTTTAAGTCCTATAGACCTTTTCCCTTTTCACAAGACTTTTCCCTACTTGTATTCGAAGTCGTACAGACCATTTCCCTGTTCACAAGACTTTTTCCTACTTTTTTTTTTAAAGTAGTATAAGCCTGTTTCTGTTTACAAGACTTTTCCCTACTTCTTTTCAAGTAAGTCGTATAGACCTTTTTCCTGTTCACAAGACTTTTCCCTACTTTTATTTGAAGTCGTACAGACCTTTTCCCTCTTCACAAGACTGTTCACAAGACTTTTCCCTACTTATATTTGAAGTCGTATAGACCTTTTCCCTGTTCACAAGACTTTTCCCTACTTATATTTGAAGTCGTATAGACCTTTTTCCTGTTCACAAGACTGTTCACAAGACTTTTCCCTACTTGTTTTTCAAGTCGTATAGACCTTTTTCCTGTTCACAAGACTGTTCACAAGACTTTTCCCTACTTGTATTTCAAGTCGTATAGACCTTTTCCCTTTTCACAAGACTTTTCCCTACTTGTATTAGAAGTCGTATAGACTTTTTTCCTGTTCACAAGACTTTTCCCTACTTGTATTTGAAGTCGTATAGACCTTTTCCCTTTTTACAAGACTTTTCCCTATTTGTATTTGAAGTCGTATATACCTTTTCCCTGTTCACAAGACTTTTCCCTACTTGTGTTTTAAGTCGTTTAGACCTTTTCCCTTTTCACAAAACTTTTCCCTACTTGTACTTGAAGTCGTATAGATTTTTTCCCTGTTCACAAGACTTTTCCCTACTTGTATTTGAAGTCGTATAGACCTTTTTCCTGTTCACAAGACTTTTCTCTACTTGTGTTTGAAGTCGTATAGACCTTTTCCCTGTTCACAAGACTTTTCACAAGACTTTTCCCTACTTGTATTTGAAGTCGTATATACCTTTTCCCTGTTCACAAGACTTTTCCCTACTTGTAATTGAAGTCGTATATACCTTTTCCCTGTTCACAAGACTTCTCCCTACTTGTTTTTGAAGTCGTATATACCTTTTCCCTGTTCACAAAACTTTTCCCTACTTGTACTTGAAGTCGTTTAGACCCTTTCCCTGTTCACAAGACTTTTTCCTACTTACTTGTCCTTGAAGTCGTATAGACTTTTTTCCTGTTCACAAGACTGTTCACAAGACTTTTCCCTACTTGTATTCGAAGTCGTACAGACCTTTCCCCTGTTCACACGACTTTTCCCTACTTGTATTTGAAGTCGTACAGACCATTTCCCTGTTCACAAGACTTTTTCCTACTTTTTTTTAAAAGTAGTATAGGCCTGTTTCTGTTTACAAGACTTTTCCCTACTTCTTTTCAAGTCGTATAGACCTTTTCCCTGTTCACAAGACTTTTCCCTACTTGTATTTGAAGTCGTACAGACCATTTCCATGTTCACAAGACTTTTCCCTACTTGTATTTGAAGTCGTACAGACCTTTTCCCTCTTCACAAGACTGTTCACAAGACTTTTCCCTACTTATATTTGAAGTCGTATAGACCTTTTCCCTGTTCACAAGACTTTTCCCTACTTATATTTGAAGTCGTACAGACCTTTTTCCTGTTCACAAGACTGTTCACAAGACTTTTTCCTACTTGTATTTCAAGTCGTATAGACCTTTTTCCTGTTCACAAGACTCTTCACAAGACTTTTCCCTACTTGTATTTCAAGTCGTATAGACCTTTTCCCTTTTCACAAGACTTTTCCCTACTTGTATTAGAAGTCGTATAGACTTTTTTCCTGTTCACAAGACTTTTCCCTACTTGTATTTGAAGTCGTATAGACCTTTTCCCTTTTTACAAGACTTTTCCCTACTTGTGTTTGAAGTCGTATATACCTTTTCCCTGTTCACAAGACTTTTCCCTACTTTTATTTGAAGTCGTATAGACCTTTTTCCTGTTCCCTACTTGTTTTTGAAGTCGTATAGACCTTTTCCCTGTTCACAAGACTTTTATCTATTTATATTTGAAGTCGTATAGACTATTTTCCTGTTCACAAGACTGTTCACAAGACCTTTTGAAGTCGTATAGACCTTTTCCCTTTTCACAAGACTTTTCCCTACTTGTACTTGAAGTCGTAAAGACCTTTTCCCTGTTCACAAGACTTTTCCCTACTTCTATTTGGAGTCGTATAGACCTTTTTCCTGTTCACAAGACTCATCCCTGCTTGTATTTGAAGTCGTATAGACCTTTTTCCTGTTCACAAGACTTTTCTCTACTTGTATTTGAAGTCGTATAGACTTTTTCCCTGTTCACAAGACTTTTCACAAGACTTTTCCTTACTTGTATTTGAAGTCGTATATACCTTTGCCCTGTTCACAAGACCTTTCCCTACTTGTAGTTTAAGTCATATAGACCTTTTCCCTTTTCACAAGACTTTTCCCTACTTGTACTTGAAGTCGTATAGACCTTTTCTCTGTTCACAAGACTTTTCCCTACTTGTATTGGAAGTCGTATAGACCTTTTTCCTGTTCACAAGACTTTTCTCTACTTGTATTTGAAGTCGTATAGACCTTTTCCCTTTTTACAAGACTTTTCCCTACTTGTGTTTGAAGTCGTATATACCTTTTCCCTGTTCACAAGACTTTTCCCTACTTTTATTTGAAGTCGTATAGACCTTTTTCCTGTTCCCTACTTGTTTTTGAAGTCGTATAGACCTTTTCCCTGTTCACAAGACTTTTATCTATTTATATTTGAAGTCGTATAGACTATTTTCCTGTTCACAAGACTGTTCACAAGACCTTTCCCTACGTGTATTTGAAGTCGTAGAGACCTTTTCCCTTTTCACAAGACTTTTCCCTACTTGTACTTGAAGTCGTAAAGACCTTTTCCCTGTTCACAAGACTTTTCCCTACTTATGTTTGAAGTCGTATAGACCTTTTTCCCGGTTCACAAAACTTTTCACAAGACGTTTCCCTACTTGTAATTGAAGTCGTAAATACCTTTTTCCTGTTCACAAGACTTTTCCCTATTTGTATTAGAAGTCGTGTAGACCTTTTTTCTGTTCACAAGACTTTTCCCTACTTGTATTTGAAGTCGTATAGACCTTTTCCCTTTTCACAAGACTTTTCCCTACTTGTACTTGAAGTCGTATAGACCTTTTCCCTGTTCACAAGACTTTTCCCTACTTCTATTTGGAGTCGTATAGACCTTTTTCCTGTTCACAAGACTCATCCCTGCTTGTATTTAAAGTCGTATAGACCTTTTTCCTGTTCACAAGACTTTTCTCTACTTGTATTTGAAGTCGTATAGACTTTTTCCCTGTTCACAAGACTTTTCACAAGACTTTTCCTTACTTGTATTTGAAGTCGTATATACCTTTGCCCTGTTCACAAGACCTTTCCCTACTTGTAGTTTAAGTCATATAGACCTTTTCCCTTTTCACAAGACTTTTCCCTACTTGTACTTGAAGTCGTATAGACCTTTTCCCTGTTCACAAGACTTTTCCCTACTTGTATTGGAAGTCGTATAGACCTTTTTCCTGTTCACAAGACTTTTCTCTACTTGTATTTGAAGTCGTATAGACCTTTTCCCTGTTCACAAGACTTTTCTCAAGACTTTTCCCTACTTGTATTTGAAGTCGTATATACCTTTTCCCTGTTCACAAAATTTTTCCCTACTTGTTTTTTTTTTAAGTCCTATAGACCTTTTCCCTTTTCACAAGACTTTTCCCTACTTGTATTCGAAGTCGTACAGACCATTTCCCTGTTCACAAGACTTTTTCCTACTTTTTTTTAAAAGTAGTATAAGCCTGTTTCTGTTTACAAGACTTTTCCCTACTTCTTTTCAAGTAAGTCGTATAGACCTTTTTCCTGTTCACAAGACTTTTCCCTACTTTTATTTGAAGTCGTACAGACCTTTTCCCTCTTCACAAGACTGTTCACAAGACTTTTCCCTACTTATATTTGAAGTCGTATAGACCTTTTCCCTGTTCACAAGACTTTTCCCTACTTATATTTGAAGTCGTATAGACCTTTTTCCTGTTCACAAGACTGTTCACAAGACTTTTCCCTACTTTTTTTTCAAGTCGTATAGACCTTTTTCCTGTTCACAAGACTGTTCACAAGACTTTTCCCTACTTGTATTTCAAGTCGTATAGACCTTTTCCCTTTTCACAAGACTTTTCCCTACTTGTATTAGAAGTCGTATAGACTTTTTTCCTGTTCACAAGACTTTTCCCTACTTGTATTTGAAGTCGTATAGACCTTTTCCCTTTTTACAAGACTTTTCCCTATTTGTATTTGAAGTCGTATATACCTTTTCCCTGTTCACAAGACTTTTCCCTACTTGTGTTTTAAGTCGTTTAGACCTTTTCCCTTTTCACAAAACTTTTCCCTACTTGTACTTGAAGTCGTATAGATTTTTTCCCTGTTCACAAGACTTTTCCCTACTTGTATTTGAAGTCGTATAGACCTTTTTCCTGTTCACAAGACTTTTCTCTACTTGTATTTGAAATCGTATAGACCTTTTCCCTGTTCACAAGACTTTTCACAAGACTTTTCCCTACTTGTATTTGAAGTCGTATATACCTTTTCCCTTTTCACAAGACTTTTCTATACTTGTATTTGAAGTCGTATAGACCTTTACCCTGTTCACAAGACTTTTCAGAAGACTTTTCCCTACTTGTGTTTGAAGTCGTATATTCCTTTTCCCTGTTCACAAGACCTTTCCCTACTTGTATTTTAAGTCGTATAGACCTTTTCCCTTTTCACAAGACATTTCCCTACTTGTACTTGAAGTCGTTTAGACCCTTTCCCTGTTCACAAGACTTTTTCCTACTTACTTGTCCTTGAAGTCGTATAGACTTTTTTCCTGTTCACAAGACTGTTCACAAGACTTTTCCCTACTTGTATTCGAAGTCGTACAGACCTTTCCCCTGTTCACACGACTTTTCCCTACTTGTATTTGAAGTCGTACAGACCATTTCCCTGTTCACAAGACTTTTTCCTACTTTTTTTTAAAAGTAGTATAGGCCTGTTTCTGTTTACAAGACTTTTCCCTACTTCTTTTCAAGTCGTATAGATCTTTTTCCTGTTCACAAGACTTTTCCCTACTTGTATTTGAAGTCGTACAGACCATTTCCATGTTCACAAGACTTTTCCCTACTTGTATTTGAAGTCGTACAGACCTTTTCCCTCTTCACAAGACTGTTCACAAGACTTTTCCCTACTTATATTTGAAGTCGTATAGACCTTTTCCCTGTTCACAAGACTTTTCCCTACTTATATTTGAAGTCGTACAGACCTTTTTCCTGTTCACAAGACTGTTCACAAGACTTTTTCCTACTTGTATTTCAAGTCGTATAGACCTTTTTCCTGTTCACAAGACTCTTCACAAGACTTTTCCCTACTTGTATTTCAAGTCGTATAGACCTTTTCCCTTTTCACAAGACTTTTCCCTACTTGTATTAGAAGTCGTATAGACTTTTTTCCTGTTCACAAGACTTTTCCCTACTTGTATTTGAAGTCGTATAGACCTTTTCCCTTTTTACAAGACTTTTCCCTACTTGTGTTTGAAGTCGTATATACCTTTTCCCTGTTCACAAGACTTTTCCCTACTTTTATTTGAAGTCGTATAGACCTTTTTCCTGTTCCCTACTTGTTTTTGAAGTCGTATAGACCTTTTCCCTGTTCACAAGACTTTTATCTATTTATATTTGAAGTCGTATAGACTATTTTCCTGTTCACAAGACTGTTCACAAGACCTTTTGAAGTCGTATAGACCTTTTCCCTTTTCACAAGACTTTTCCCTACTTGTACTTGAAGTCGTAAAGACCTTTTCCCTGTTCACAAGACTTTTCCCTACTTATGTTTGAAGTCGTATAGACCTTTTTCCCGGTTCACAAGACTTTTCACAAGACGTTTCCCTACTTGTATTTGAAGTCGTAAATACCTTTTTCCTGTTCACAAGACTTTTCCCTATTTGTATTAGAAGTCGTGTAGACCTTTTTTCTGTTCACAAGACTTTTCCCTACTTGTATTTGAAGTCGTATAGACCTTTTCCCTTTTCACAAGACTTTTCCCTACTTGTACTTGAAGTCGTATAGACCTTTTCCCTGTTCACAAGACTTTTCCCTACTTCTATTTGGAGTCGTATAGACCTTTTTCCTGTTCACAAGACTCATCCCTGCTTGTATTTAAAGTCGTATAGACCTTTTTCCTGTTCACAAGACTTTTCTCTACTTGTATTTGAAGTCGTATAGACCTTTGCCCTGTTCACAAGACCTTTCCCTACTTGTAGTTTAAGTCATATAGACCTTTTCCCTTTTCACAAGACTTTTCCCTACTTGTACTTGAAGTCGTATAGACCTTTTCCCTGTTCACAAGACTTTTCCCTACTTGTATTGGAAGTCGTATAGACCTTTTTCCTGTTCACAAGACTTTTCTCTACTTGTATTTGAAGTCGTATAGACCTTTTCCCTGTTCACAAGACTTTTCTCAAGACTTTTCCCTACTTGTATTTGAAGTCGTATATACCTTTTCCCTGTTCACAAAATTTTTCCCTACTTGTTTTTTTTTAAGTCCTATAGACCTTTTCCCTTTTCACAAGACTTTTCCCTACTTGTATTCGAAGTCGTACAGACCATTTCCCTGTTCACAAGACTTTTTCCTACTTTTTTTTTAAAGTAGTATAAGCCTGTTTCTGTTTACAAGACTTTTCCCTACTTCTTTTCAAGTAAGTCGTATAGACCTTTTTCCTGTTCACAAGACTTTTCCCTACTTTTATTTGAAGTCGTACAGACCTTTTCCCTCTTCACAAGACTGTTCACAAGACTTTTCCCTACTTATATTTGAAGTCGTATAGACCTTTTCCCTGTTCACAAGACTTTTCCCTACTTATATTTGAAGTCGTATAGACCTTTTTCCTGTTCACAAGACTGTTCACAAGACTTTTCCCTACTTGTTTTTCAAGTCGTATAGACCTTTTTCCTGTTCACAAGACTGTTCACAAGACTTTTCCCTACTTGTATTTCAAGTCGTATAGACCTTTTCCCTTTTCACAAGACTTTTCCCTACTTGTATTAGAAGTCGTATAGACTTTTTTCCTGTTCACAAGACTTTTCCCTACTTGTATTTGAAGTCGTATAGACCTTTTCCCTTTTTACAAGACTTTTCCCTATTTGTATTTGAAGTCGTATATACCTTTTCCCTGTTCACAAGACTTTTCCCTACTTGTGTTTTAAGTCGTTTAGACCTTTTCCCTTTTCACAAAACTTTTCCCTACTTGTACTTGAAGTCGTATAGATTTTTTCCCTGTTCACAAGACTTTTCCCTACTTGTATTTGAAGTCGTATAGACCTTTTTCCTGTTCACAAGACTTTTCTCTACTTGTATTTGAAATCGTATAGACCTTTTCCCTGTTCACAAGACTTTTCACAAGACTTTTCCCTACTTGTATTTGAAGTCGTATATACCTTTTCCCTTTTCACAAGACTTTTCTCTACTTGTATTTGAAGTCGTATAGACCTTTACCCTGTTCACAAGACTTTTCACAAGACTTTTCCCTACTTGTGTTTGAAGTCGTATATTCCTTTTCCCTGTTCACAAGACCTTTCCCTACTTGTATTTTAAGTCGTATAGACCTTTTCCCTTTTCACAAGACATTTCCCTACTTGTACTTGAAGTCGTATAGACCTTTTCCCTGTTCACAAGACTTTTCCCTACTTGTGTTTTAAGTCGTTTAGACCTTTTCCCTTTTCACAAGACTTTTCCCTACTTGTACTTGAAGTCGTATAGACCTTTTCCCTGTTCACAAGACTTTTCCCTACTTGTATTGGAAGTCGTATAGACCTTTTTCCTGTTCACAAGACTTTTCTCTACTTGTATTTGAAGTCGTATAGACCTTTTCCCTGTTCACAAGACTTTTCTCAAGACTTTTCCCTACTTGTATTTGAAGTCGTATATACCTTTTCCCTGTTCACAAAATTTTTCCCTACTTGTTTTTTTTTAAGTCCTATAGACCTTTTCCCTTTTCACAAGACTTTTCCCTACTTGTATTCGAAGTCGTACAGACCATTTCCCTGTTCACAAGACTTTTTCCTACTTTTTTTTTAAAGTAGTATAAGCCTGTTTCTGTTTACAAGACTTTTCCCTACTTCTTTTCAAGTAAGTCGTATAGACCTTTTTCCTGTTCACAAGACTTTTCCCTACTTTTATTTGAAGTCGTACAGACCTTTTCCCTCTTCACAAGACTGTTCACAAGACTTTTCCCTACTTATATTTGAAGTCGTATAGACCTTTTCCCTGTTCACAAGACTTTTCCCTACTTATATTTGAAGTCGTATAGACCTTTTTCCTGTTCACAAGACTGTTCACAAGACTTTTCCCTACTTGTTTTTCAAGTCGTATAGACCTTTTTCCTGTTCACAAGACTGTTCACAAGACTTTTCCCTACTTGTATTTCAAGTCGTATAGACCTTTTCCCTTTTCACAAGACTTTTCCCTACTTGTATTAGAAGTCGTATAGACTTTTTTCCTGTTCACAAGACTTTTCCCTACTTGTATTTGAAGTCGTATAGACCTTTTCCCTTTTTACAAGACTTTTCCCTATTTGTATTTGAAGTCGTATATACCTTTTCCCTGTTCACAAGACTTTTCCCTACTTGTGTTTTAAGTCGTTTAGACCTTTTCCCTTTTCACAAAACTTTTCCCTACTTGTACTTGAAGTCGTATAGATTTTTTCCCTGTTCACAAGACTTTTCCCTACTTGTATTTGAAGTCGTATAGACCTTTTTCCTGTTCACAAGACTTTTCTCTACTTGTATTTGAAATCGTATAGACCTTTTCCCTGTTCACAAGACTTTTCACAAGACTTTTCCCTACTTGTATTTGAAGTCGTATATACCTTTTCCCTTTTCACAAGACTTTTCTCTACTTGTATTTGAAGTCGTATAGACCTTTACCCTGTTCACAAGACTTTTCACAAGACTTTTCCCTACTTGTGTTTGAAGTCGTATATTCCTTTTCCCTGTTCACAAGACCTTTCCCTACTTGTATTTTAAGTCGTATAGACCTTTTCCCTTTTCACAAGACATTTCCCTACTTGTACTTGAAGTCGTATAGACCTTTTCCCTGTTCACAAGACTTTTCCCTACTTGTATTTGAAGTCGTATAGACCTTTTTCCTGTTCACAAGACTTTTCTCTACTTGTGTTTGAAGTCGTATAGACCTTTTCCCTGTTCACAAGACTTTTCACAAGACTTTTCCCTACTTGTATTTGAAGTCGTATATACCTTTTCCCTGTTCACAAGACTTTTCCCTACTTGTAATTGAAGTCGTATATACCTTTTCCCTGTTCACAAGACTTCTCCCTACTTGTTTTTGAAGTCGTATATACCTTTTCCTTGTTCACAAGACTTTTGCCTACTTGTACTTGAAGTCGTTTAGACCCTTTCCCTGTTCACAAGACTTTTTCCTACTTACTTGTCCTTGAAGTCGTATAGACTTTTTTCCTGTTCACAAGACTGTTCACAAGACTTTTCCCTACTTGTATTCGAAGTCGTACAGACCTTTCCCCTGTTCACACGACTTTTCCCTACTTGTATTTGAAGTCGTACAGACCATTTCCCTGTTCACAAGACTTTTTCCTACTTTTTTTTTAAAGTAGTATAGGCCTGTTTCTGTTTACAAGACTTTTCCCTACTTCTTTTCAAGTCGTATAGATCTTTTTCCTGTTCACAAGACTTTTCCCTACTTGTATTTGAAGTCGTACAGACCTTTTCCCTGTTCACAAGACTTTTCCCTACTTATATTTGAAGTCGTATAGACCTTTTTCCTGTTCACAAGACTGTTCACAAGACTTTTTCCTACTTGTTTTTCAAGTCGTATAGACCTTTTTCCTGTTCACAAGACTGTTCACAAGACTTTTCCCTACTTGTATTTCAAGTCGTATAGACCTTTTCCCTTTTTACAAGACTTTTCCCTATTTGTATTTGAAGTCGTATATACCTTTTTCCTGTTCACAAGACTTTTCCCTACTTGTGTTTTAAGTCGTATAGACTTTTTTCCTGTTCACAAGACTTTTCCCTATTTGTATTTGAAGTCGTATAGACCTTTTCCCTTTTTACAAGACTTTTCCCTGTTTGTATTTGAAGTCGTATATACTTTTTTCCTGTTCACAAGATTTTTCCCTACTTGTGTTTTAAGTCGTTTAGACCTTTTCCCTTTTCACAAGACTTTTCCCTACTTGTACTTGAAGTCGTATAGACCTTTTCCCTGTTCACAAGACTTTTCCCTACTTGTATTAGAAGTCGTATAGACTTTTTTCCTGTTCACAAGACTTTTCCCTACTTGTATTTGAAGTCGTATAGACCTTTTCCCTTTTTACAAGACTTTTCCCTATTTGTATTTGAAGTCGTATATACCTTTTCCCTGTTCACAAGACTTTTCCCTACTTGTGTTTTAAGTCGTTTAGACCTTTTCCCTTTTCACAAGACTTTTCCCTACTTGTACTTGAAGTCGTATAGACCTTTTCCCTGTTCACAAGACTTTTCCCTACTTGTATTTGAAGTCGTATAGACCTTTTTCCTGTTCACAAGACTTTTCTCTACTTGTATTTGAAATCGTATAGACCTTTTCCCTTTTTACAAGACTTTTCCCTATTTGTATTTGAAGTCGTATATACCTTTTCCCTGTTCACAAGACTTTTCCCTACTTGTGTTTTAAGTCGTTTAGACCTTTTCCCTGTTCACAAGACTTTTCCCTACTTGTATTTGAAGTCGTATATACCTTTTCCCTTTTCACAAGACTTTTCTCTACTTGTATTTGAAGTCGTATAGACCTTTTCCCTGTTCACAAGACTTTTCACAAGACTTTTCCCTACTTGTATTTGAAGTCGTATATACCTTTTCCCTGTTCACAAGACTTTACCCTACTTGTATTTTAAGTCGTATATACCTTTTCCCTTTTCACAAGACTTTTCCCTACTTGTACTTGAAGTCGTATAGACCTTTTCCCTGTTCACAAGACTGTTCACAAGACTTTTCCCTACTTATATTTGAAGTCGTTTAGACCTTTTTCCTGTTCACAAGACTGTTCACAAGACTTTTCCCTACTTGTATTTGAAGTCGTATAGACCTTTTCCCTGTTCACAAGATTTTTCCCTACTTGTAATTGAAGTCGTATATACCTTTTCCCTGTTCACAAGACTTCTCCCTACTTGTTTTTGAAGTCGTATAGACCTTTTCCCTGTTCACAAGACTTTTCCCTACTTGTAATTGAAGTCGTATATACCTTTTCCCTGTTCACAAGACTTTTCCCTACTTGTGTTTTAAGTCGTTTAGACCTTTTCCCTTTTCACAAGACTTTTCCCTACTTGTACTTGAAGTCGTATAGATTTTTTCCCTGTTCACAAGACTTTTCCCTACTTGTATTTGAAGTCGTATAGACCTTTTTCCTGTTCACAAGACTTTTCTCTACTTGTATTTGAAATCGTATAGACCTTTTCCCTGTTCACAAGACTTTTCACAAGACTTTTCCCTACTTGTATTTGAAGTCGTATATACCTTTTCCCTTTTCACAAGACTTTTCTCTACTTGTATTTGAAGTCGTATAGACCTTTACCCTGTTCACAAGACTTTTCACAAGACTTTTCCCTACTTGTATTTGAAGTCGTATATTCCTTTTCCCTGTTCACAAGACCTTTCCCTACTTGTATTTTAAGTCGTATAGACCTTTCCCCTTTTCACAAGACTTTTCCCTACTTGTATTTGAAGTCGTATAGACCTTTTTCCTGTTCACAAGACTTTTCTCTACTTGTGTTTGAAGTCGTATAGACCTTTTCCCTGTTCACAAGACTTTTCACAAGACTTTTCCCTACTTGTATTTGAAGTCGTATATACCTTTTCCCTGTTCACAAGACTTTTCCCTACTTGTAATTGAAGTCGTATATACCTTTTCCCTGTTCACAAGACTTCTCCCTACTTGTTTTTGAAGTCGTATATACCTTTTCCCTGTTCACAAGACTTTTCCCTACTTGTACTTGAAGTCGTTTAGACCCTTTCCCTGTTCACAAGACTTTTTCCTACTTACTTGTCCTTGAAGTCGTATAGACTTTTTTCCTGTTCACAAGACTGTTCACAAGACTTTTCCCTACTTGTATTCGAAGTCGTACAGACCTTTCCCCTGTTCACACGACTTTTCCCTACTTGTATTTGAAGTCGTACAGACCATTTCCCTGTTCACAAGACTTTTTCCTACTTTTTTTTAAAAGTAGTATAGGCCTGTTTCTGTTTACAAGACTTTTCCCTACTTTTTTTCAAGTCGTATATACCTTTTCCCTGTTCACAAGACTTTTCCCTACTTGTATTTGAAGTCGTACAGACCATTTCCATGTTCACAAGACTTTTCCCTACTTGTATTTGAAGTCGTACAGACCTTTTTCCTCTTCACAAGACTGTTCACAAGACTTTTCCCTACTTATATTTGAAGTCGTATAGACCTTTTCCCTGTTTACAAGACTTTTCCCTACTTATATTTGAAGTCGTACAGACCTTTTTCCTGTTCACAAGACTGTTCACAAGACTTTTTCCTACTTGTATTTCAAGTCGTATAGACCTTTTTCCTGTTCACAAGACTCTTCACAAGACTTTTCCCTACTTGTATTTCAAGTCGTATAGACCTTTTCCCTTTTCACAAGACTTTTCCCTACTTGTATTAGAAGTCGTATAGACTTTTTTCCTGTTCACAAGACTTTTCCCTACTTGTATTTGAAGTCGTATAGACCTTTTCCCTTTTTACAAGACTTTTCCCTACTTGTGTTTGAAGTCGTATATACCTTTTCCCTGTTCACAAGACTTTTCCCTACTTTTATTTGAAGTCGTATAGACCTTTTTCCTGTTCCCTACTTGTTTTTGAAGTCGTATAGACCTTTTCCCTGTTCACAAGACTTTTATCTATTTATATTTGAAGTCGTATAGACTATTTTCCTGTTCACAAGACTGTTCACAAGACCTTTCCCTACGTGTACTTGAAGTCGTATAGACCTTTTCCCTTTTCACAAGACTTTTCCCTACTTGTACTTGAAGTCGTAAAGACCTTTTCCCTGTTCACAAGACTTTTCCCTACTTATGTTTGAAGTCGTATAGACCTTTTTCCCGGTTCACAAGACTTTTCACAAGACGTTTCCCTACTTGTATTTGAAGTCGTAAATACCTTTTTCCTGTTCACAAGACTTTTCCCTATTTGTATTAGAAGTCGTGTAGACCTTTTTTCTGTTCACAAGACTTTTCCCTACTTGTATTTGAAGTCGTATAGACCTTTTCCCTTTTCACAAGACTTTTCCCTACTTGTACTTGAAGTCGTATAGACCTTTTCCCTGTTCACAAGACTTTTCCCTACTTCTATTTGGAGTCGTATAGACCTTTTTCCTGATCACAAGACTCATACCTGCTTGTATTTAAAGTCGTATAGACCTTTTTCCTGTTCACAAGACTTTTCTCTACTTGTATTTGAAGTCGTATAGACCTTTTCCCTGTTCACAAGACTTTTCACAAGACTTTTCCTTACTTGTATTTGAAGTCGTATATACCTTTGCCCTGTTCACAAGACCTTTCCCTACTTGTAGTTTAAGTCATATAGACCTTTTCCCTTTTCACAAGACTTTTCCCTACTTGTACTTGAAGTCGTATAGACCTTTTCCCTGTTCACAAGACTTTTCCCTACTTGTATTGGAAGTCGTATAGACCTTTTTCCTGTTCACAAGACTTTTCTCTACTTGTATTTGAAGTCGTATAGACCTTTTCCCTGTTCACAAGACTTTTCTCAAGACTTTTCCCTACTTGTATTTGAAGTCGTATATACCTTTTCCCTGTTCACAAAATTTTTCCCTACTTTTTTTTTTAAGTCCTATAGACCTTTTCCCTTTTCACAAGACTTTTCCCTACTTGTATTCGAAGTCGTACAGACCATTTCCCTGTTCACAAGACTTTTTCCTACTTTTTTTTTTTAAAGTAGTATAAGCCTGTTTCTGTTTACAAGACTTTTCCCTACTTCTTTTCAAGTAAGTCGTATAGACCTTTTTCCTGTTCACAAGACTTTTCCCTACTTTTATTTGAAGTCGTACAGACCTTTTCCCTCTTCACAAGACTGTTCACAAGACTTTTCCCTACTTATATTTGAAGTCGTATAGACCTTTTCCCTGTTCACAAGACTTTTCCCTACTTATTTTTGAAGTCGTATAGACCTTTTTCCTGTTCACAAGACTGTTCACAAGACTTTTTCCTACTTGTTTTTCAAGTCGTATAGACCTTTTTCCTGTTCACAAGACTGTTCACAAGACTTTTCCCTACTTGTATTTCAAGTCGTATAGACCTTTTCCCTTTTCACAAGACTTTTCTCTACTTGTATTTGAAGTCGTATAGACCTTTACCCTGTTCACAAGACTTTTCACAAGACTTTTCCCTACTTGTGTTTGAAGTCGTATATTCCTTTTCCCTGTTCACAAGACCTTTCCCTACTTGTATTTTAAGTCGTATAGACCTTTTCCCTTTTCACAAGACATTTCCCTACTTGTACTTGAAGTCGTATAGACCTTTTCCCTGTTCACAAGACTTTTCCCTACTTGTGTTTTAAGTCGTTTAGACCTTTTCCCTTTTCACAAGACTTTTCCCTACTTGTACTTGAAGTCGTATAGACCTTTTCCCTGTTCACAAGACTTTTCCCTACTTGTATTGGAAGTCGTATAGACCTTTTTCCTGTTCACAAGACTTTTCTCTACTTGTATTTGAAGTCGTATAGACCTTTTCCCTGTTCACAAGACTTTTCTCAAGACTTTTCCCTACTTGTATTTGAAGTCGTATATACCTTTTCCCTGTTCACAAAATTTTTCCCTACTTTTTTTTTTTTAAGTCCTATAGACCTTTTCCCTTTTCACAAGACTTTTCCCTACTTGTATTCGAAGTCGTACAGACCATTTCCCTGTTCACAAGACTTTTTCCTACTTTTTTTTTAAAGTAGTATAAGCCTGTTTCTGTTTACAAGACTTTTCCCTACTTCTTTTCAAGTAAGTCGTATAGACCTTTTTCCTGTTCACAAGACTTTTCCCTACTTTTATTTGAAGTCGTACAGACCTTTTCCCTCTTCACAAGACTGTTCACAAGACTTTTCCCTACTTATATTTGAAGTCGTATAGACCTTTTCCCTGTTCACAAGACTTTTCCCTACTTATATTTGAAGTCGTATAGACCTTTTTCCTGTTCACAAGACTGTTCACAAGACTTTTCCCTACTTGTTTTTCAAGTCGTATAGACCTTTTTCCTGTTCACAAGACTGTTCACAAGACTTTTCCCTACTTGTATTTCAAGTCGTATAGACCTTTTCCCTTTTCACAAGACTTTTCCCTACTTGTATTAGAAGTCGTATAGACTTTTTTCCTGTTCACAAGACTTTTCCCTACTTGTATTTGAAGTCGTATAGACCTTTTCCCTTTTTACAAGACTTTTCCCTATTTGTATTTGAAGTCGTATATACCTTTTCCCTGTTCACAAGACTTTTCCCTACTTGTGTTTTAAGTCGTTTAGACCTTTTCCCTTTTCACAAAACTTTTCCCTACTTGTACTTGAAGTCGTATAGATTTTTTCCCTGTTCACAAGACTTTTCCCTACTTGTATTTGAAGTCGTATAGACCTTTTTCCTGTTCACAAGACTTTTCTCTACTTGTATTTGAAATCGTATAGACCTTTTCCCTGTTCACAAGACTTTTCACAAGACTTTTCCCTACTTGTATTTGAAGTCGTATATACCTTTTCCCTTTTCACAAGACTTTTCTCTACTTGTATTTGAAGTCGTATAGACCTTTACCCTGTTCACAAGACTTTTCACAAGACTTTTCCCTACTTGTGTTTGAAGTCGTATATTCCTTTTCCCTGTTCACAAGACCTTTCCCTACTTGTATTTTAAGTCGTATAGACCTTTTCCCTTTTCACAAGACATTTCCCTACTTGTACTTGAAGTCGTATAGACCTTTTCCCTGTTCACAAGACTTTTCCCTACTTGTATTTGAAGTCGTATAGACCTTTTTCCTGTTCACAAGACTTTTCTCTACTTGTGTTTGAAGTCGTATAGACCTTTTCCCTGTTCACAAGACTTTTCACAAGACTTTTCCCTACTTGTATTTGAAGTCGTATATACCTTTTCCCTGTTCACAAGACTTTTCCCTACTTGTAATTGAAGTCGTATATACCTTTTCCCTGTTCACAAGACTTCTCCCTACTTGTTTTTGAAGTCGTATATACCTTTTCCTTGTTCACAAGACTTTTGCCTACTTGTACTTGAAGTCGTTTAGACCCTTTCCCTGTTCACAAGACTTTTTCCTACTTACTTGTCCTTGAAGTCGTATAGACTTTTTTCCTGTTCACAAGACTGTTCACAAGACTTTTCCCTACTTGTATTCGAAGTCGTACAGACCTTTCCCCTGTTCACACGACTTTTCCCTACTTGTATTTGAAGTCGTACAGACCATTTCCCTGTTCACAAGACTTTTTCCTACTTTTTTTTTAAAGTAGTATAGGCCTGTTTCTGTTTACAAGACTTTTCCCTACTTCTTTTCAAGTCGTATAGATCTTTTTCCTGTTCACAAGACTTTTCCCTACTTGTATTTGAAGTCGTACAGACCTTTTCCCTGTTCACAAGACTTTTCCCTACTTATATTTGAAGTCGTATAGACCTTTTTCCTGTTCACAAGACTGTTCACAAGACTTTTTCCTACTTGTTTTTCAAGTCGTATAGACCTTTTTCCTGTTCACAAGACTGTTCACAAGACTTTTCCCTACTTGTATTTCAAGTCGTATAGACCTTTTCCCTTTTTACAAGACTTTTCCCTATTTGTATTTGAAGTCGTATATACCTTTTTCCTGTTCACAAGACTTTTCCCTACTTGTGTTTTAAGTCGTATAGACTTTTTTCTTGTTCACAAGACTTTTCCCTATTTGTATTTGAAGTCGTATAGACCTTTTCCCTTTTTACAAGACTTTTCCCTATTTGTATTTGAAGTCGTATATACCTTTTTCCTGTTCACAAGACTTTTCCCTACTTGTGTTTTAAGTCGTTTAGACCTTTTCCCTTTTCACAAGACTTTTCCCTACTTGTACTTGAAGTCGTATAGACCTTTTCCCTGTTCACAAGACTTTTCCCTACTTGTATTAGAAGTCGTATAGACTTTTTTCCTGTTCACAAGACTTTTCCCTACTTGTATTTGAAGTCGTATAGACCTTTTCCCTTTTTACAAGACTTTTCCCTATTTGTATTTGAAGTCGTATATACTTTTTCCCTGTTCACAAGACTTTTCCCTACTTGTGTTTTAAGTCATTTAGACCTTTTCCCTTTTCACAAGACTTTTCCCTACTTGTACTTGAAGTCGTATAGACCTTTTCCCTGTTCACAAGACTTTTCCCTACTTGTATTTGAAGTCGTATAGACCTTTTTCCTGTTCACAAGACTTTTCTCTACTTGTATTTGAAATCGTATAGACCTTTTCCCTTTTTACAAGACTTTTCCCTATTTGTATTTGAAGTCGTATATACCTTTTCCCTGTTCACAAGACTTTTCCCTACTTGTGTTTTAAGTCGTTTAGACCTTTTCCCTGTTCACAAGACTTTTCCCTACTTGTATTTGAAGTCGTATATACCTTTTCCCTTTTCACAAGACTTTTCTCTACTTGTATTTGAAGTCGTATAGACCTTTTCCCTGTTCACAAGACTTTTCACAAGACTTTTCCCTACTTGTATTTGAAGTCGTATATACCTTTTCCCTGTTCACAAGACTTTACCCTACTTGTATTTTAAGTCGTATATACCTTTTCCCTTTTCACAAGACTTTTCCCTACTTGTACTTGAAGTCGTATAGACCTTTTCCCTGTTCACAAGACTGTTCACAAGACTTTTCCCTACTTATATTTGAAGTCGTTTAGACCTTTTTCCTGTTCACAAGACTGTTCACAAGACTTTTCCCTACTTGTATTTGAAGTCGTATAGACCTTTTCCCTGTTCACAAGATTTTTCCCTACTTGTAATTGAAGTCGTATATACCTTTTCCCTGTTCACAAGACTTCTCCCTACTTGTTTTTGAAGTCGTATAGACCTTTTCCCTGTTCACAAGACTTTTCCCTACTTGTAATTGAAGTCGTATATACCTTTTCCCTGTTCACAAGACTTTTCCCTACTTGTGTTTTAAGTCGTTTAGACCTTTTCCCTTTTCACAAGACTTTTCCCTACTTGTACTTGAAGTCGTATAGATTTTTTCCCTGTTCACAAGACTTTTCCCTACTTGTATTTGAAGTCGTATAGACCTTTTTCCTGTTCACAAGACTTTTCTCTACTTGTATTTGAAATCGTATAGACCTTTTCCCTGTTCACAAGACTTTTCACAAGACTTTTCCCTACTTGTATTTGAAGTCGTATATACCTTTTCCCTTTTCACAAGACTTTTCTCTACTTGTATTTGAAGTCGTATAGACCTTTACCCTGTTCACAAGACTTTTCACAAGACTTTTCCCTACTTGTATTTGAAGTCGTATATTCCTTTTCCCTGTTCACAAGACCTTTCCCTACTTGTATTTTAAGTCGTATAGACCTTTCCCCTTTTCACAAGACTTTTCCCTACTTGTATTTGAAGTCGTATAGACCTTTTTCCTGTTCACAAGACTTTTCTCTACTTGTGTTTGAAGTCGTATAGACCTTTTCCCTGTTCACAAGACTTTTCACAAGACTTTTCCCTACTTGTATTTGAAGTCGTATATACCTTTTCCCTGTTCACAAGACTTTTCCCTACTTGTAATTGAAGTCGTATATACCTTTTCCCTGTTCACAAGACTTCTCCCTACTTGTTTTTGAAGTCGTATATACCTTTTCCCTGTTCACAAGACTTTTCCCTACTTGTACTTGAAGTCGTTTAGACCCTTTCCCTGTTCACAAGACTTTTTCCTACTTACTTGTCCTTGAAGTCGTATAGACTTTTTTCCTGTTCACAAGACTGTTCACAAGACTTTTCCCTACTTGTATTCGAAGTCGTACAGACCTTTCCCCTGTTCACACGACTTTTCCCTACTTGTATTTGAAGTCGTACAGACCATTTCCCTGTTCACAAGACTTTTTCCTACTTTTTTTTAAAAGTAGTATAGGCCTGTTTCTGTTTACAAGACTTTTCCCTACTTTTTTTCAAGTCGTATAGACCTTTTCCCTGTTCACAAGACTTTTCCCTACTTGTATTTGAAGTCGTACAGACCATTTCCATGTTCACAAGACTTTTCCCTACTTGTATTTGAAGTCGTACAGACCTTTTTCCTCTTCACAAGACTGTTCACAAGACTTTTCCCTACTTATATTTGAAGTCGTATAGACCTTTTCCCTGTTTACAAGACTTTTCCCTACTTATATTTGAAGTCGTACAGACCTTTTTCCTGTTCACAAGACTGTTCACAAGACTTTTTCCTACTTGTATTTCAAGTCGTATAGACCTTTTTCCTGTTCACAAGACTCTTCACAAGACTTTTCCCTACTTGTATTTCAAGTCGTATAGACCTTTTCCCTTTTCACAAGACTTTTCCCTACTTGTATTAGAAGTCGTATAGACTTTTTTCCTGTTCACAAGACTTTTCCCTACTTGTATTTGAAGTCGTATAGACCTTTTCCCTTTTTACAAGACTTTTCCCTACTTGTGTTTGAAGTCGTATATACCTTTTCCCTGTTCACAAGACTTTTCCCTACTTTTATTTGAAGTCGTATAGACCTTTTTCCTGTTCCCTACTTGTTTTTGAAGTCGTATAGACCTTTTCCCTGTTCACAAGACTTTTATCTATTTATATTTGAAGTCGTATAGACTATTTTCCTGTTCACAAGACTGTTCACAAGACCTTTCCCTACGTGTACTTGAAGTCGTATAGACCTTTTCCCTTTTCACAAGACTTTTCCCTACTTGTACTTGAAGTCGTAAAGACCTTTTCCCTGTTCACAAGACTTTTCCCTACTTATGTTTGAAGTCGTATAGACCTTTTTCCCGGTTCACAAGACTTTTCACAAGACGTTTCCCTACTTGTATTTGAAGTCGTAAATACCTTTTTCCTGTTCACAAGACTTTTCCCTATTTGTATTAGAAGTCGTGTAGACCTTTTTTCTGTTCACAAGACTTTTCCCTACTTGTATTTGAAGTCGTATAGACCTTTTCCCTTTTCACAAGACTTTTCCCTACTTGTACTTGAAGTCGTATAGACCTTTTCCCTGTTCACAAGACTTTTCCCTACTTCTATTTGGAGTCGTATAGACCTTTTTCCTGATCACAAGACTCATACCTGCTTGTATTTAAAGTCGTATAGACCTTTTTCCTGTTCACAAGACTTTTCTCTACTTGTATTTGAAGTCGTATAGACCTTTTCCCTGTTCACAAGACTTTTCACAAGACTTTTCCTTACTTGTATTTGAAGTCGTATATACCTTTGCCCTGTTCACAAGACCTTTCCCTACTTGTAGTTTAAGTCATATAGACCTTTTCCCTTTTCACAAGACTTTTCCCTACTTGTACTTGAAGTCGTATAGACCTTTTCCCTGTTCACAAGACTTTTCCCTACTTGTATTGGAAGTCGTATAGACCTTTTTCCTGTTCACAAGACTTTTCTCTACTTGTATTTGAAGTCGTATAGACCTTTTCCCTGTTCACAAGACTTTTCTCAAGACTTTTCCCTACTTGTATTTGAAGTCGTATATACCTTTTCCCTGTTCACAAAATTTTTCCCTACTTTTTTTTTTAAGTCCTATAGACCTTTTCCCTTTTCACAAGACTTTTCCCTACTTGTATTCGAAGTCGTACAGACCATTTCCCTGTTCACAAGACTTTTTCCTACTTTTTTTTTAAAGTAGTTCAAGCCTGTTTCTGTTTACAAGACTTTTCCCTACTTCTTTTCAAGTAAGTCGTATAGACCTTTTTCCTGTTCACAAGACTTTTCCCTACTTTTATTTGAAGTCGTACAGACCTTTTCCCTCTTCACAAGACTGTTCACAAGACTTTTCCCTACTTATATTTGAAGTCGTATAGACCTTTTCCCTGTTCACAAGACTTTTCCCTACTTATTTTTGAAGTCGTATAGACCTTTTTCCTGTTCACAAGACTGTTCACAAGACTTTTTCCTACTTGTTTTTCAAGTCGTATAGACCTTTTTCCTGTTCACAAGACTGTTCACAAGACTTTTCCCTACTTGTATTTCAAGTCGTATAGACCTTTTCCCTTTTCACAAGACTTTTCCCTACTTGTATTAGAAGTCGTATAGACTTTTTTCCTGTTCACAAGACTTTTCCCTACTTGTATTTGAAGTCGTATAGACCTTTTCCCTTTTTACAAGACTTTTCCCTATTTGTATTTGAAGTCGTATATACCTTTTCCCTGTTCACAAGACTTTTCCCTACTTGTGTTTTAAGTCGTTTAGACCTTTTCCCTTTTCACAAAACTTTTCCCTACTTGTACTTGAAGTCGTATAGATTTTTACCCTGTTCACAAGACTTTTCCCTACTTGTATTTGAAGTCGTATAGACCTTTTTCCTGTTCACAAGACTTTTCTCTACTTGTATTTGAAATCGTATAGACCTTTTCCCTGTTCACAAGACTTTTCACAAGACTTTTCCCTACTTGTATTTGAAGTCGTATATACCTTTTCCCTTTTCACAAGACTTTTCTCTACTTGTATTTGAAGTCGTATAGACCTTTACCCTGTTCACAAGACTTTTCACAAGACTTTTCCCTACTTGTATTTGAAGTCGTATATTCCTTTTCCCTGTTCACAAGACCTTTCCCTACTTGTATTTTAAGTCGTATAGACCTTTTCCCTTTTCACAAGACATTTCCCTACTTGTACTTGAAGTCGTATAGACCTTTTCCCTGTTCACAAGACTTTTCCCTACTTGTATTTGAAGTCGTATAGACCTTTTTCCTGTTCACAAGACTTTTCTCTACTTGTGTTTGAAGTCGTATAGACCTTTTCCCTGTTCACAAGACTTTTCACAAGACTTTTCCCTACTTGTATTTGAAGTCGTATATACCTTTTCCCTGTTCACAAGACTTTTCCCTACTTGTAATTGAAGTCGTATATACCTTTTCCCTGTTCACAAGACTTCTCCCTACTTGTTTTTGAAGTCGTATATACCTTTTCCCTGTTCACAAGACTTTTCCCTACTTGTACTTGAAGTCGTTTAGACCCTTTCCCTGTTCACAAGACTTTTTCCTACTTACTTGTCCTTGAAGTCGTATAGACTTTTTTCCTGTTCACAAGACTGTTCACAAGACTTTTCCCTACTTGTATTCGAAGTCGTACAGACCTTTCCCCTGTTCACACGACTTTTCCCTACTTGTATTTGAAGTCGTACAGACCATTTCCCTGTTCACAAGACTTTTTCCTACTTTTTTTTAAAAGTAGTATAGGCCTGTTTCTGTTTACAAGACTTTTCCCTACTTCTTTTCAAGTCGTATAGATCTTTTTCCTGTTCACAAGACTTTTCCCTACTTGTATTTGAAATCGTACAGACCTTTTCCCTGTTCACAAGACTTTTCCCTACTTATATTTGAAGTCGTATAGACCTTTTTCCTGTTCACAAGACTGTTCACAAGACTTTTTCCTACTTGTTTTTCAAGTCGTATAGACCTTTTTCCTGTTCACAAGACTGTTCACAAGACTTTTCCCTACTTGTATTTCAAGTCGTATAGACCTTTTCCCTTTTTACAAGACTTTTCCCTATTTGTATTTGAAGTCGTATATACCTTTTTCCTGTTCACAAGACTTTTCCCTACTTGTGTTTTAAGTCGTATAGACTTTTTTCCTGTTCACAAGACTTTTCCCTATTTGTATTTGAAGTCGTATAGACCTTTTCCCTTTTTACAAGACTTTTCCCTATTTGTATTTGAAGTCGTATATACCTTTTTCCTGTTCACAAGACTTTTCCCTACTTGTGTTTTAAGTCGTTTAGACCTTTTCCCTTTTCACAAGACTTTTCCCTACTTGTATTAGAAGTCGTATAGACTTTTTTCCTGTTCACAAGACTTTTCCCTATTTGTATTTGAAGTCGTATAGACCTTTTCCCTTTTTACAAGACTTTTCCCTATTTGTATTTGAAGTCGTATATACCTTTTTCCTGTTCACAAGACTTTTCCCTACTTGTGTTTTAAGTCGTTTAGACCTTTTCCCTTTTCACAAGACTTTTCCCTACTTGTACTTGAAGTCGTATAGACCTTTTCCCTGTTCACAAGACTTTTCCCTACTTGTATTAGAAGTCGTATAGACTTTTTTCCTGTTCACAAGACTTTTCCCTACTTGTATTTGAAGTCGTATAGATCTTTTCCCTTTTTACAAGACTTTTCCCTATTTGTATTTGAAGTCGTATATACCTTTTCCCTGTTCACAAGACTTTTCCCTACTTGTGTTTTAAGTCGTTTAGACCTTTTCCCTTTTCACAAGACTTTTCCCTACTTGTACTTGAAGTCGTATAGACCTTTTCCCTGTTCACAAGACTTTTCCCTACTTGTATTTGAAGTCGTATAGACCTTTTTCCTGTTCACAAGACTTTTCTCTACTTGTATTTGAAATCGTATAGACCTTTTCCCTGTTCACAAGACTTTTCACAAGACTTTTCCCTACTTGTATTTGAAGTCGTATATACCTTTTCCCTTTTCACAAGACTTTTCTCTACTTGTATTTGAAGTCGTATAGACCTTTTCCCTGTTCACAAGACTTTTCACAAGACTTTTCCCTACTTGTATTTGAAGTCGTATATACCTTTTCCCTGTTCACAAGACTTTACCCTACTTGTATTTTAAGTCGTATATACCTTTTCCCTTTTCACAAGACTTTTCCCTACTTGTACTTGAAGTCGTATAGACCTTTTCCCTGTTCACAAGACTGTTCACAAGACTTTTCCCTACTTATATTTGAAGTCGTTTAGACCTTTTTCCTGTTCACAAGACTGTTCACAAGACTTTTCCCTACTTGTATTTGAAGTCGTATAGACCTTTTCCCTGTTCACAAGACTTTTTCCTACTTGTAATTGAAGTCGTATATACCTTTTCCCTGTTCACAAGACTTCTCCCTACTTGTTTTTGAAGTCGTATAGACCTTTTCCCTGTTCACAAGACTTTTCCCTACTTGTAATTGAAGTCGTATATACCTTTTCCCTGTTCACAAGACTTTTCCCTACTTGTGTTTTAAGTCGTTTAGACCTTTTCCCTTTTCACAAGACTTTTCCCTACTTGTACTTGAAGTCGTATAGATTTTTTCCCTGTTCACAAGACTTTTCCCTACTTGTATTTGAAGTCGTATAGACCTTTTTCCTGTTCACAAGACTTTTCTCTACTTGTATTTGAAATCGTATAGACCTTTTCCCTGTTCACAAGACTTTTCACAAGACTTTTCCCTACTTGTATTTGAAGTCGTATATACCTTTTCCCTTTTCACAAGACTTTTCTCTACTTGTATTTGAAGTCGTATAGACCTTTACCCTGTTCACAAGACTTTTTCCTACTTTTTTTTTAAAGTAGTATAAGCCTGTTTCTGTTTACAAGACTTTTCCCTACTTCTTTTCAAGTAAGTCGTATAGACCTTTTTCCTGTTCACAAGACTTTTCCCTACTTTTATTTGAAGTCGTACAGACCTTTTCCCTCTTCACAAGACTGTTCACAAGACTTTTCCCTACTTATATTTGAAGTCGTATAGACCTTTTCCCTGTTCACAAGACTTTTCCCTACTTATTTTTGAAGTCGTATAGACCTTTTTCCTGTTCACAAGACTGTTCACAAGACTTTTTCCTACTTGTTTTTCAAGTCGTATAGACCTTTTTCCTGTTCACAAGACTGTTCACAAGACTTTTCCCTACTTGTATTTCAAGTCGTATAGACCTTTTCCCTTTTCACAAGACTTTTCCCTACTTGTATTAGAAGTCGTATAGACTTTTTTCCTGTTCACAAGACTTTTCCCTACTTGTATTTGAAGTCGTATAGACCTTTTCACTTTTTACAAGACTTTTCCCTATTTGTATTTGAAGTCGTATATACCTTTTCCCTGTTCACAAGACTTTTCCCTACTTGTGTTTTAAGTCGTTTAGACCTTTTCCCTTTTCACAAAACTTTTCCCTACTTGTACTTGAAGTCGTATAGATTTTTACCCTGTTCACAAGACTTTTCCCTACTTGTATTTGAAGTCGTATAGACCTTTTTCCTGTTCACAAGACTTTTCTCTACTTGTATTTGAAATCGTATAGACCTTTTCCCTGTTCACAAGACTTTTCACAAGACTTTTCCCTACTTGTATTTGAAGTCGTATATACCTTTTCCCTTTTCACAAGACTTTTCTCTACTTGTATTTGAAGTCGTATAGACCTTTACCCTGTTCACAAGACTTTTCACAAGACTTTTCCCTACTTGTATTTGAAGTCGTATATTCCTTTTCCCTGTTCACAAGACCTTTCCCTACTTGTATTTTAAGTCGTATAGACCTTTTCCCTTTTCACAAGACATTTCCCTACTTGTACTTGAAGTCGTATAGACCTTTTCCCTGTTCACAAGACTTTTCCCTACTTGTATTTGAAGTCGTATAGACCTTTTTCCTGTTCACAAGACTTTTCTCTACTTGTGTTTGAAGTCGTATAGACCTTTTCCCTGTTCACAAGACTTTTCACAAGACTTTTCCCTACTTGTATTTGAAGTCGTATATACCTTTTCCCTGTTCACAAGACTTTTCCCTACTTGTAATTGAAGTCGTATATACCTTTTCCCTGTTCACAAGACTTCTCCCTACTTGTTTTTGAAGTCGTATATACCTTTTCCCTGTTCACAAGACTTTTCCCTACTTGTACTTGAAGTCGTTTAGACCCTTTCCCTGTTCACAAGACTTTTTCCTACTTACTTGTCCTTGAAGTCGTATAGACTTTTTTCCTGTTCACAAGACTGTTCACAAGACTTTTCCCTACTTGTATTCGAAGTCGTACAGACCTTTCCCCTGTTCACACGACTTTTCCCTACTTGTATTTGAAGTCGTACAGACCATTTCCCTGTTCACAAGACTTTTTCCTACTTTTTTTTAAAAGTAGTATAGGCCTGTTTCTGTTTACAAGACTTTTCCCTACTTCTTTTCAAGTCGTATAGATCTTTTTCCTGTTCACAAGACTTTTCCCTACTTGTATTTGAAGTCGTACAGACCTTTTCCCTGTTCACAAGACTTTTCCCTACTTATATTTGAAGTCGTATAGACCTTTTTCCTGTTCACAAGACTGTTCACAAGACTTTTTCCTACTTGTTTTTCAAGTCGTATAGACCTTTTTCCTGTTCACAAGACTGTTCACAAGACTTTTCCCTACTTGTATTTCAAGTCGTATAGACCTTTTCCCTTTTTACAAGACTTTTCCCTATTTGTATTTGAAGTCGTATATACCTTTTTCCTGTTCACAAGACTTTTCCCTACTTGTGTTTTAAGTCGTATAGACTTTTTTCCTGTTCACAAGACTTTTCCCTATTTGTATTTGAAGTCGTATAGACCTTTTCCCTTTTTACAAGACTTTTCCCTATTTGTATTTGAAGTCGTATATACCTTTTTCCTGTTCACAAGACTTTTCCCTACTTGTGTTTTAAGTCGTTTAGACCTTTTCCCTTTTTACAAGACTTTTCCCTACTTGTATTAGAAGTCGTATAGACTTTTTTCCTGTTCACAAGACTTTTCCCTATTTGTATTTGAAGTCGTATAGACCTTTTCCCTTTTTACAAGACTTTTCCCTATTTGTATTTGAAGTCGTATATACCTTTTTCCTGTTCACAAGACTTTTCCCTACTTGTGTTTTAAGTCGTTTAGACCTTTTCCCTTTTCACAAGACTTTTCCCTACTTGTACTTGAAGTCGTATAGACCTTTTCCCTGTTCACAAGACTTTTCCCTACTTGTATTAGAAGTCGTATAGACTTTTTTCCTGTTCACAAGACTTTTCCCTACTTGTATTTGAAGTCGTATAGATCTTTTCCCTTTTTACAAGACTTTTCCCTATTTGTATTTGAAGTCGTATATACCTTTTCCCTGTTCACAAGACTTTTCCCTACTTGTGTTTTAAGTCGTTTAGACCTTTTCCCTTTTCACAAGACTTTTCCCTACTTGTACTTGAAGTCGTATAGACCTTTTCCCTGTTCACAAGACTTTTCCCTACTTGTATTTGAAGTCGTATAGACCTTTTTCCTGTTCACAAGACTTTTCTCTACTTGTATTTGAAATCGTATAGACCTTTTCCCTGTTCACAAGACTTTTCACAAGACTTTTCCCTACTTGTATTTGAAGTCGTATATACCTTTTCCCTTTTCACAAGACTTTTCTCTACTTGTATTTGAAGTCGTATAGACCTTTTCCCTGTTCACAAGACTTTTCACAAGACTTTTCCCTACTTGTATTTGAAGTCGTATATACCTTTTCCCTGTTCACAAGACTTTACCCTACTTGTATTTTAAGTCGTATATACCTTTTCCCTTTTCACAAGACTTTTCCCTACTTGTACTTGAAGTCGTATAGACCTTTTCCCTGTTCACAAGACTGTTCACAAGACTTTTCCCTACTTATATTTGAAGTCGTTTAGACCTTTTTCCTGTTCACAAGACTGTTCACAAGACTTTTCCCTACTTGTATTTGAAGTCGTATAGACCTTTTCCCTGTTCACAAGACTTTTCCCTACTTGTAATTGAAGTCGTATATACCTTTTCCCTGTTCACAAGACTTCTCCCTACTTGTTTTTGAAGTCGTATAGACCTTTTCCCTGTTCACAAGACTTTTCCCTACTTGTAATTGAAGTCGTATATACCTTTTCCCTGTTCACAAGACTTTTCCCTACTTGTGTTTTAAGTCGTTTAGACCTTTTCCCTTTTCACAAGACTTTTCCCTACTTGTACTTGAAGTCGTATAGATTTTTTCCCTGTTCACAAGACTTTTCCCTACTTGTATTTGAAGTCGTATAGACCTTTTTCCTGTTCACAAGACTTTTCTCTACTTGTATTTGAAATCGTATAGACCTTTTCCCTGTTCACAAGACTTTTCACAAGACTTTTCCCTACTTGTTTTTCAAGTCGTATAGACCTTTTTCCTGTTCACAAGACTGTTCACAAGACTTTTCCCTACTTGTATTTCAAGTCGTATAGACCTTTTCCCTTTTCACAAGACTTTTCCCTACTTGTATTAGAAGTCGTATAGACTTTTTTCCTGTTCACAAGACTTTTCCCTACTTGTATTTGAAGTCGTATAGACCTTTTCACTTTTTACAAGACTTTTCCCTATTTGTATTTGAAGTCGTATATACCTTTTCCCTGTTCACAAGACTTTTCCCTACTTGTGTTTTAAGTCGTTTAGACCTTTTCCCTTTTCACAAAACTTTTCCCTACTTGTACTTGAAGTCGTATAGATTTTTACCCTGTTCACAAGACTTTTCCCTACTTGTATTTGAAGTCGTATAGACCTTTTTCCTGTTCACAAGACTTTTCTCTACTTGTATTTGAAATCGTATAGACCTTTTCCCTGTTCACAAGACTTTTCACAAGACTTTTCCCTACTTGTATTTGAAGTCGTATATACCTTTTCCCTTTTCACAAGACTTTTCTCTACTTGTATTTGAAGTCGTATAGACCTTTACCCTGTTCACAAGACTTTTCACAAGACTTTTCCCTACTTGTATTTGAAGTCGTATATTCCTTTTCCCTGTTCACAAGACCTTTCCCTACTTGTATTTTAAGTCGTATAGACCTTTTCCCTTTTCACAAGACATTTCCCTACTTGTACTTGAAGTCGTATAGACCTTTTCCCTGTTCACAAGACTTTTCCCTACTTGTATTTGAAGTCGTATAGACCTTTTTCCTGTTCACAAGACTTTTCTCTACTTGTGTTTGAAGTCGTATAGACCTTTTCCCTGTTCACAAGACTTTTCACAAGACTTTTCCCTACTTGTATTTGAAGTCGTATATACCTTTTCCCTGTTCACAAGACTTTTCCCTACTTGTAATTGAAGTCGTATATACCTTTTCCCTGTTCACAAGACTTCTCCCTACTTGTTTTTGAAGTCGTATATACCTTTTCCCTGTTCACAAGACTTTTCCCTACTTGTACTTGAAGTCGTTTAGACCCTTTCCCTGTTCACAAGACTTTTTCCTACTTACTTGTCCTTGAAGTCGTATAGACTTTTTTCCTGTTCACAAGACTGTTCACAAGACTTTTCCCTACTTGTATTCGAAGTCGTACAGACCTTTCCCCTGTTCACACGACTTTTCCCTACTTGTATTTGAAGTCGTACAGACCTTTTCCCTGTTCACAAGACTTTTCCCTACTTATATTTGAAGTCGTATAGACCTTTTTCCTGTTCACAAGACTGTTCACAAGACTTTTTCCTACTTGTTTTTCAAGTCGTATAGACCTTTTTCCTGTTCACAAGACTGTTCACAAGACTTTTCCCTACTTGTATTTCAAGTCGTATAGACCTTTTCCCTTTTTACAAGACTTTTCCCTATTTGTATTTGAAGTCGTATATACCTTTTTCCTGTTCACAAGACTTTTCCCTACTTGTGTTTTAAGTCGTATAGACTTTTTTCCTGTTCACAAGACTTTTCCCTATTTGTATTTGAAGTCGTATAGACCTTTTCCCTTTTTACAAGACTTTTCCCTATTTGTATTTGAAGTCGTATATACCTTTTTCCTGTTCACAAGACTTTTCCCTACTTGTGTTTTAAGTCGTTTAGACCTTTTCCCTTTTCACAAGACTTTTCCCTACTTGTATTAGAAGTCGTATAGACTTTTTTCCTGTTCACAAGACTTTTCCCTATTTGTATTTGAAGTCGTATAGACCTTTTCCCTTTTTACAAGACTTTTCCCTATTTGTATTTGAAGTCGTATATACCTTTTTCCTGTTCACAAGACTTTTCCCTACTTGTGTTTTAAGTCGTTTAGACCTTTTCCCTTTTCACAAGACTTTTCCCTACTTGTACTTGAAGTCGTATAGACCTTTTCCCTGTTCACAAGACTTTTCCCTACTTGTATTAGAAGTCGTATAGACTTTTTTCCTGTTCACAAGACTTTTCCCTACTTGTATTTGAAGTCGTATAGATCTTTTCCCTTTTTACAAGACTTTTCCCTATTTGTATTTGAAGTCGTATATACCTTTTCCCTGTTCACAAGACTTTTCCCTACTTGTGTTTTAAGTCGTTTAGACCTTTTCCCTTTTCACAAGACTTTTCCCTACTTGTACTTGAAGTCGTATAGACCTTTTCCCTGTTCACAAGACTTTTCCCTACTTGTATTTGAAGTCGTATAGACCTTTTTCCTGTTCACAAGACTTTTCTCTACTTGTATTTGAAATCGTATAGACCTTTTCCCTGTTCACAAGACTTTTCACAAGACTTTTCCCTACTTGTATTTGAAGTCGTATATACCTTTTCCCTTTTCACAAGACTTTTCTCTACTTGTATTTGAAGTCGTATAGACCTTTTCCCTGTTCACAAGACTTTTCACAAGACTTTTCCCTACTTGTATTTGAAGTCGTATATACCTTTTCCCTGTTCACAAGACTTTACCCTACTTGTATTTTAAGTCGTATATACCTTTTCCCTTTTCACAAGACTTTTCCCTACTTGTACTTGAAGTCGTATAGACCTTTTCCCTGTTCACAAGACTGTTCACAAGACTTTTCCCTACTTATATTTGAAGTCGTTTAGACCTTTTTCCTGTTCACAAGACTGTTCACAAGACTTTTCCCTACTTGTATTTGAAGTCGTATAGACCTTTTCCCTGTTCACAAGACTTTTCCCTACTTGTAATTGAAGTCGTATATACCTTTTCCCTGTTCACAAGACTTCTCCCTACTTGTTTTTGAAGTCGTATAGACCTTTTCCCTGTTCACAAGACTTTTCCCTACTTGTAATTGAAGTCGTATATACCTTTTCCCTGTTCACAAGACTTTTCCCTACTTGTGTTTTAAGTCGTTTAGACCTTTTCCCTTTTCACAAGACTTTTCCCTACTTGTACTTGAAGTCGTATAGATTTTTTCCCTGTTCACAAGACTTTTCCCTACTTGTATTTGAAGTCGTATAGACCTTTTTCCTGTTCACAAGACTTTTCTCTACTTGTATTTGAAATCGTATAGACCTTTTCCCTGTTCACAAGACTTTTCACAAGACTTTTCCCTACTTGTATTTGAAGTCGTATATACCTTTTCCCTTTTCACAAGACTTTTCTCTACTTGTATTTGAAGTCGTATAGACCTTTACCCTGTTCACAAGACTTTTCACAAGACTTTTCCCTACTTGTATTTGAAGTCGTATATTCCTTTTCCCTGTTCACAAGACCTTTCCCTACTTGTATTTTAAGTCGTATAGACCTTTCCCCTTTTCACAAGACTTTTCCCTACTTGTACTTGAAGTCGTATAGACCTTTTCCTGTTCACAAGACTTTTCTCTACTTGTGTTTGAAGTCGTATAGACCTTTTCCCTGTTCACAAGACTTTTCACAAGACTTTTCCCTACTTGTATTTGAAGTCGTATATACCTTTTCCCTGTTCACAAGACTTTTCCCTACTTGTAATTGAAGTCGTATATACCTTTTCCCTGTTCACAAGACTTCTCCCTACTTGTTTTTGAAGTCGTATATACCTTTTCCCTGTTCACAAGACTTTTCCCTACTTGTACTTGAAGTCGTTTAGACCCTTTCCCTGTTCACAAGACTTTTTCCTACTTACTTGTCCTTGAAGTCGTATAGACTTTTTTCCTGTTCACAAGACTGTTCACAAGACTTTTCCCTACTTGTATTCGAAGTCGTACAGACCTTTCCCCTGTTCACACGACTTTTCCCTACTTGTATTTGAAGTCGTACAGACCATTTCCCTGTTCACAAGACTTTTTCCTACTTTTTTTTAAAAGTAGTATAGGCCTGTTTCTGTTTACAAGACTTTTCCCTACTTTTTTTCAAGTCGTATAGATCTTTTTCCTGTTCACAAGACTTTTCCCTACTTGTATTTGAAGTCGTACAGACCTTTTCCCTGTTCACAAGACTTTTCCCTACTTATATTTGAAGTCGTATAGACCTTTTTCCTGTTCACAAGACTGTTCACAAGACTTTTTCCTACTTGTTTTTCAAGTCGTATAGACCTTTTTCCTGTTCACAAGACTGTTCACAAGACTTTTCCCTACTTGTATTTCAAGTCGTATAGACCTTTTCCCTTTTCACAAGACTTTTCCCTACTTGTACTTGAAGTCGTATAGATTTTTTCCCTGTTCACAAGACTTTTCCCTACTTGTATTTGAAGTCGTATAGACCTTTTTCCTGTTCACAAGACTTTTCTCTACTTGTATTTGAAATCGTATAGACCTTTTCCCTGTTCACAAGACTTTTCACAAGACTTTTCCCTACTTGTATTTGAAGTCGTATATACCTTTTCCCTTTTCACAAGACTTTTCTCTACTTGTATTTGAAGTCGTATAGACCTTTACCCTGTTCACAAGACTTTTCACAAGACTTTTCCCTACTTGTATTTGAAGTCGTATATTCCTTTTCCCTGTTCACAAGACCTTTCCCTACTTGTATTTTAAGTCGTATAGACCTTTCCCCTTTTCACAAGACATTTCCCTACTTGTACTTGAAGTCGTATAGACCTTTTCCCTGTTCACAAGACTTTCCCTACTTGTATTTGAAGTCGTATAGACCTTTTTCCTGTTCACAAGACTTTTCTCTACTTGTGTTTGAAGTCGTTTAGACCTTTTCCCTGTTCACAAGACTTTTCACAAGACTTTTCCCTACTTGTATTTGAAGTCGTATATACCTTTTCCCTGTTCACAAGACTTTTCCCTACTTGTAATTGAAGTCGTATATACCTTTTCCCTGTTCACAAGACTTCTCCCTACTTGTTTTTGAAGTCGTATTTACCTTTTCCCTGTTCACAAGACTTTTCCCTACTTGTACTTGAAGTCGTTTAGACCCTTTCCCTGTTCACAAGACTTTTTCCTACTTACTTGTCCTTGAAGTCGTATAGACTTTTTTCCTGTTCACAAGACTGTTCACAAGACTTTTCCCTACTTCTATTCGAAGTCGTACAGACCTTTCCCCTGTTCACACGACTTTTCCCTACTTGTATTTGAAGTCGTACAGACCATTTCCCTGTTCACAAGACTTTTTCCTACTTTTTTTTAAAAGTAGTATAGGCCTGTTTCTGTTTACAAGACTTTTCCCTACTTTTTTTCAAGTCGTATAGATCTTTTTCCTGTTCACAAGACTTTTCCCTACTTGTATTTGAAGTCGTACAGACCTTTTCCCTGTTCACAAGACTTTTCCCTACTTATATTTGAAGTCGTATAGACCTTTTTCCTGTTCACAAGACTGTTCACAAGACTTTTTCCTACTTGTTTTTCAAGTCGTATAGACCTTTTTCCTGTTCACAAGACTGTTCACAAGACTTTTCCCTACTTGTATTTCAAGTCGTATAGACCTTTTCCCTTTTCACAAGACTTTTCCCTACTTGTATTAGAAGTCGTATAGACTTTTTTCCTGTTCACAAGACTTTTCCCTATTTGTATTTGAAGTCGTATAGACTTTTCCCTTTTTACAAGACTTTTCCCTATTTGTATTTGAAGTCGTATATACCTTTTCCCTGTTCACAAGACTTTTCCCTACTTGTGTTTTAATTTGTTTAGACCTTTTCCCTTTTCACAAGACTTTTCCCTACTTGTACTTGAAGTCGTATAGACCTTTTCCCTGTTCACAAGACTTTTGCCTACTTGTATTAGAAGTCGTATAGACTTTTTTCCTGTTCACAAGACTTTTCCCTACTTGTATTTGAAGTCGTATAGACCTTTTCCCTTTTTACAAGACTTTTCCCTATTTGTATTTGAAGTCGTATATACCTTTTCCCTGTTCACAAGACTTTTCCCTACTTGTGTTTTAAGTCGTTTAGACCTTTTCCCTTTTCACAAGACTTTTCCCTACTTGTACTTGAAGTCGTATAGACCTTTTCCCTGTTCACAAGACTTTTCCCTACTTGTATTTGAAGTCGTATAGACCTTTTTCCTGTTCACAAGACTTTTCTCTACTTGTGTTTGAAGTCGTATAGACCTTTTCCCTGTTCACAAGACTTTTCACAAGACTTTTCCCTACTTGTATTTGAAGTCGTATATACCTTTTCCCTGTTCACAAGACTTTTCCCTACTTGTAATTGAAGTCGTATATACCTTTTTCCTGTTCACAAGACTTCTCCCTACTTGTTTTTGAAGTCGTATATACCTTTTCCCTGTTCACAAGACTTTTCCCTACTTGTACTTGAAGTCGTTTAGACCCTTTCCCTGTTCACAAGATTTTTTCCTACTTACTTGTCCTTGAAGTCGTATAGACTTTTTTCCTGTTCACAAGACTGTTCACAAGACTTTTCCCTACTTGTATTCGAAGTCGTACAGACCTTTCCCCTGTTCACACGACTTTTCCCTACTTGTATTTGAAGTCGTACAGACCATTTCCCTGTTCACAAGACTTTTTCCTACTTTTTTTTAAAAGTAGTATAGGCCTGTTTCTGTTTACAAGACTTTTCCCTACTTTTTTTCAAGTCGTATAGATCTTTTTCCTGTTCACAAGACTTTTCCCTACTTGTATTTGAAGTCGTACAGACCTTTTCCCTGTTCACAAGACTTTTCCCTACTTATATTTGAAGTCGTATAGACCTTTTTCCTGTTCACAAGACTGTTCACAAGACTTTTTCCTACTTGTTTTTCAAGTCGTATAGACCTTTTTCCTGTTCACAAGACTGTTCACAAGACTTTTCCCTACTTGTATTTCAAGTCGTATAGACCTTTTCCCTTTTCACAAGACTTTTCCCTACTTGTACTTGAAGTCGTATAGATTTTTTCCCTGTTCACAAGACTTTTCCCTACTTGTATTTGAAGTCGTATAGACCTTTTTCCTGTTCACAAGACTTTTCTCTACTTGTATTTGAAATCGTATAGACCTTTTCCCTGTTCACAAGACTTTTCTCTACTTGTATTTGAAATCGTATAGACCTTTTCCCTGTTCACAAGACTTTTCACAAGACTTTTCCCTACTTGTATTTGAAGTCGTATATACCTTTTCCCTTTTCACAAGACTTTTCTCTACTTGTATTTGAAGTCGTATAGACCTTTACCCTGTTCACAAGACTTTTCACAAGACTTTTCCCTACTTGTATTTGAAGTCGTATATTCCTTTTCCCTGTTCACAAGACCTTTCCCTACTTGTATTTTAAGTCGTATAGACCTTTCCCCTTTTCACAAGACATTTCCCTACTTGTACTTGAAGTCGTATAGACCTTTTCCCTGTTCACAAGACTTTCCCTACTTGTATTTGAAGTCGTATAGACCTTTTTCCTGTTCACAAGACTTTTCTCTACTTGTGTTTGAAGTCGTTTAGACCTTTTCCCTGTTCACAAGACTTTTCACAAGACTTTTCCCTACTTGTATTTGAAGTCGTATATACCTTTTCCCTGTTCACAAGACTTTTCCCTACTTGTAATTGAAGTCGTATATACCTTTTCCCTGTTCACAAGACTTCTCCCTACTTGTTTTTGAAGTCGTATTTACCTTTTCCCTGTTCACAAGACTTTTCCCTACTTGTACTTGAAGTCGTTTAGACCCTTTCCCTGTTCACAAGACTTTTTCCTACTTACTTGTCCTTGAAGTCGTATAGACTTTTTTCCTGTTCACAAGACTGTTCACAAGACTTTTCCCTACTTCTATTCGAAGTCGTACAGACCTTTCCCCTGTTCACACGACTTTTCCCTACTTGTATTTGAAGTCGTACAGACCATTTCCCTGTTCACAAGACTTTTTCCTACTTTTTTTTAAAAGTAGTATAGGCCTGTTTCTGTTTACAAGACTTTTCCCTACTTTTTTTCAAGTCGTATAGATCTTTTTCCTGTTCACAAGACTTTTCCCTACTTGTATTTGAAGTCGTACAGACCTTTTCCCTGTTCACAAGACTTTTCCCTACTTATATTTGAAGTCGTATAGACCTTTTTCCTGTTCACAAGACTGTTCACAAGACTTTTTCCTACTTGTTTTTCAAGTCGTATAGACCTTTTTCCTGTTCACAAGACTGTTCACAAGACTTTTCCCTACTTGTATTTCAAGTCGTATAGACCTTTTCCCTTTTCACAAGACTTTTCCCTACTTGTATTAGAAGTCGTATAGACTTTTTTCCTGTTCACAAGACTTTTCCCTATTTGTATTTGAAGTCGTATAGACTTTTCCCTTTTTACAAGACTTTTCCCTATTTGTATTTGAAGTCGTATATACCTTTTCCCTGTTCACAAGACTTTTCCCTACTTGTGTTTTAATTTGTTTAGACCTTTTCCCTTTTCACAAGACTTTTCCCTACTTGTACTTGAAGTCGTATAGACCTTTTCCCTGTTCACAAGACTTTTGCCTACTTGTATTAGAAGTCGTATAGACTTTTTTCCTGTTCACAAGACTTTTCCCTACTTGTATTTGAAGTCGTATAGACCTTTTCCCTTTTTACAAGACTTTTCCCTATTTGTATTTGAAGTCGTATATACCTTTTCCCTGTTCACAAGACTTTTCCCTACTTGTGTTTTAAGTCGTTTAGACCTTTTCCCTTTTCACAAGACTTTTCCCTACTTGTACTTGAAGTCGTATAGACCTTTTCCCTGTTCACAAGACTTTTCCCTACTTGTATTTGAAGTCGTATAGACCTTTTTCCTGTTCACAAGACTTTTCTCTACTTGTGTTTGAAGTCGTATAGACCTTTTCCCTGTTCACAAGACTTTTCACAAGACTTTTCCCTACTTGTATTTGAAGTCGTATATACCTTTTCCCTGTTCACAAGACTTTTCCCTACTTGTAATTGAAGTCGTATATACCTTTTTCCTGTTCACAAGACTTCTCCCTACTTGTTTTTGAAGTCGTATATACCTTTTCCCTGTTCACAAGACTTTTCCCTACTTGTACTTGAAGTCGTTTAGACCCTTTCCCTGTTCACAAGATTTTTTCCTACTTACTTGTCCTTGAAGTCGTATAGACTTTTTTCCTGTTCACAAGACTGTTCACAAGACTTTTCCCTACTTGTATTCGAAGTCGTACAGACCTTTCCCCTGTTCACACGACTTTTCCCTACTTGTATTTGAAGTCGTACAGACCATTTCCCTGTTCACAAGACTTTTTCCTACTTTTTTTTAAAAGTAGTATAGGCCTGTTTCTGTTTACAAGACTTTTCCCTACTTTTTTTCAAGTCGTATAGATCTTTTTCCTGTTCACAAGACTTTTCCCTACTTGTATTTGAAGTCGTACAGACCTTTTCCCTGTTCACAAGACTTTTCCCTACTTATATTTGAAGTCGTATAGACCTTTTTCCTGTTCACAAGACTGTTCACAAGACTTTTTCCTACTTGTTTTTCAAGTCGTATAGACCTTTTTCCTGTTCACAAGACTGTTCACAAGACTTTTCCCTACTTGTATTTCAAGTCGTATAGACCTTTTCCCTTTTCACAAGACTTTTCCCTACTTGTACTTGAAGTCGTATAGATTTTTTCCCTGTTCACAAGACTTTTCCCTACTTGTATTTGAAGTCGTATAGACCTTTTTCCTGTTCACAAGACTTTTCTCTACTTGTATTTGAAATCGTATAGACCTTTTCCCTGTTCACAAGACTTTTCACAAGACTTTTCCCTACTTGTATTTGAAGTCGTATATACCTTTTCCCTTTTCACAAGACTTTTCTCTACTTGTATTTGAAGTCGTATAGACCTTTACCCTGTTCACAAGACTTTTCACAAGACTTTTCCCTACTTGTATTTGAAGTCGTATATTCCTTTTCCCTGTTCACAAGACCTTTCCCTACTTGTATTTTAAGTCGTATAGACCTTTCCCCTTTTCACAAGACATTTCCCTACTTGTACTTGAAGTCGTATAGACCTTTTCCCTGTTCACAAGACTTTCCCTACTTGTATTTGAAGTCGTATAGACCTTTTTCCTGTTCACAAGACTTTTCTCTACTTGTGTTTGAAGTCGTTTAGACCTTTTCCCTGTTCACAAGACTTTTCACAAGACTTTTCCCTACTTGTATTTGAAGTCGTATATACCTTTTCCCTGTTCACAAGACTTTTCCCTACTTGTAATTGAAGTCGTATATACCTTTTCCCTGTTCACAAGACTTCTCCCTACTTGTTTTTGAAGTCGTATATACCTTTTCCCTGTTCACAAGACTTTTCCCTACTTGTACTTGAAGTCGTTTAGACCCTTTCCCTGTTCACAAGACTTTTTCCTACTTACTTGTCCTTGAAGTCGTATAGACTTTTTTCCTGTTCACAAGACTGTTCACAAGACTTTTCCCTACTTCTATTCGAAGTCGTACAGACCTTTCCCCTGTTCACACGACTTTTCCCTACTTGTATTTGAAGTCGTACAGACCATTTCCCTGTTCACAAGACTTTTTCCTACTTTTTTTTAAAAGTAGTATAGGCCTGTTTCTGTTTACAAGACTTTTCCCTACTTTTTTTCAAGTCGTATAGATCTTTTTCCTGTTCACAAGACTTTTCCCTACTTGTATTTGAAGTCGTACAGACCTTTTCCCTGTTCACAAGACTTTTCCCTACTTATATTTGAAGTCGTATAGACCTTTTTCCTGTTCACAAGACTGTTCACAAGACTTTTTCCTACTTGTTTTTCAAGTCGTATAGACCTTTTTCCTGTTCACAAGACTGTTCACAAGACTTTTCCCTACTTGTATTTCAAGTCGTATAGACCTTTTCCCTTTTCACAAGACTTTTCCCTACTTGTATTAGAAGTCGTATAGACTTTTTTCCTGTTCACAAGACTTTTCCCTATTTGTATTTGAAGTCGTATAGACTTTTCCCTTTTTACAAGACTTTTCCCTATTTGTATTTGAAGTCGTATATACCTTTTCCCTGTTCACAAGACTTTTCCCTACTTGTGTTTTAATTTGTTTAGACCTTTTCCCTTTTCACAAGACTTTTCCCTACTTGTACTTGAAGTCGTATAGACCTTTTCCCTGTTCACAAGACTTTTGCCTACTTGTATTAGAAGTCGTATAGACTTTTTTCCTGTTCACAAGACTTTTCCCTACTTGTATTTGAAGTCGTATAGACCTTTTCCCTTTTTACAAGACTTTTCCCTATTTGTATTTGAAGTCGTATATACCTTTTCCCTGTTCACAAGACTTTTCCCTACTTGTGTTTTAAGTCGTTTAGACCTTTTCCCTTTTCACAAGACTTTTCCCTACTTGTACTTGAAGTCGTATAGACCTTTTCCCTGTTCACAAGACTTTTCCCTACTTGTATTTGAAGTCGTATAGACCTTTTTCCTGTTCACAAGACTTTTCTCTACTTGTATTTGAAATCGTATAGACCTTTTCCCTGTTCACAAGACTTTTCACAAGACTTTTCCCTACTTGTATTTGAAGTCGTATATACCTTTTCCCTTTTCACAGTACTTGCGAATGCCGGCTATTTGATATCGATCTGTTGACCTTGCGGCTGGTAGCGAGCAAGCCGGTGGGCGCGACCCCACCAAGTAACGCGCGCTCAGAAAATGTCTAATACGGTATGAAGACAAAGTCCGATCAATCTGAAATTTTGACAGAAGGGCTTTTTTGCCCATAAAAGCTTAAGTTTACAAATTGGACCCTCTATCTCGTCTGTACGAAAAGTCGATCATATTTCCCATAATTGGTGACTTTTCAAAAAAGGAAACCAGTTTTTATAATCTTTTGTACGTAATCTATCTTCTGTTCAATTTTTATAGAAATCGAAGATCATGAATTTTGGGTGCATTTTGGGTACATTCGCCTATTTGGGCATGAAGATGAGGTCACAGGCAGCTGATATCGCGGCTATCGATTTTTTCTAGGTCGATTCACCTACCCTCCAAGTTTGGTTCTAATTGAAGTATTTTGAAAATTTTCTCCATAGTTAAGAGATTAGGTGATAACTATGATCATATATATACGTGATGTATACGTGATGTATACGTGATGTATATGTGATGTATATGTGATGTATATGTGATGTATATGTGATGTGTATGTGATGTATATGTGATGTATACGTGATGTATAAGTGATGTATATGTGATGTATATGTGATGTATATGTGATGTATATGTGATGTATACGTGATGTATACGTGATGTATATGTGATGTATATGTGATGTATATGTGATGTATATGTGATGTATATGTGATGTGTATGTGATGTATATGTGATGTATACGTGATGTATACGTTATGTATACGTTATGTATACGTGATGTATACGTGATGTATACGTGATGTATACGTGATGTATACGTGATGTATACGTGATGTATATGTGATGTATACGTGATGTATATGTGATGTATATGTGATGTATATGTGATGTATATGTGATGTATACGTGATGTATACGTGATGGATATGTGATGTATATGTGATGTATATGTGATGTATACGTGATGTATACGTGATGTATATGTGATGTATATGTGATGTATATGTGATGTATATGTGATGTATATGTGATGTGTATGTGATGTATATGTGATGTATACGTGATGTATACGTTATGTATACGTGATGTATACGTGATGTATACGTGATGTATACGTGATGTATACGTGATGTATACGTGATGTATACGTGATGTATATGTGATGTATACGTGATGTATATGTGATGTATATGTGATGTATATGTGATGTATATGTGATGTATACGTGATGTATACGTGATGTATATGTGATGTATATGTGATGTATATGTGATGTATATGTGATGTATATGTGATGTATATGTGATGTATACATGATGTATACGTGATGTATACGTGATGTATACGTGATGTATATGTGATGTATACGTGATGTATACGTTATGTATACGTGATGTATACGTGATGTATATGTGATGTATACGTGATGTATATGTGATGTATATGTGATGTATACGTGATGTATACGTGATGTATATGTGATGTATACGTGATGTATATGTGATGTATACGTGATGTATACGTGATGTATACGTGATGTATATGTGATGTATATGTGATGTATATGTGATGTATATGTGATGTGTATGTGATGTATATGTGATGTATACGTGATGTATACGTGATGTATACGTGATGTATATGTGATGTATACGTGATGTATACGTTATGTATACGTGATGTATATGTGATGTATATGTGATGTTGTGATGTATACGTGATGTATATGTGATGTATATGTGATGTATATGTGATGTATATGTGATGTATATGTGATGTGTATGTGATGTGTATGTGATGTATACGTGATGTATACGTGATGTATATGTGATGTATACGTGTTGTATATGTGATGTATATGTGATGTATACGTGATGTATACGTGATGTATACGTGATGTATACGTGATGTATACGTGATGTATACGTGATGTATATGTGATGTATACGTGATGTATATGTGATGTATACGTGATGTATACGTTATGTATACGTGATGTATATGTGATGTATATGTGATGTTGTGATGTATACGTGATGTATATGTGATGTATATGTGATGTATATGTGATGTGTATGTGATGTATACGTGATGCACCTGCAACCACCGACGACAGCTGACACTCACTGTGTGGGTGGTCTCCGACAGTAGTCCAACAAGCAATGTTACAACAATGCATTAGAACGTTGATGTATACGTGATGTATACGTGATGTATATGTGATGTATACGTGATGTATACGTGATGTACATGTGATGTATATGTGAATGTAAATGTGATGTATATGTGATGTATATGTGATGTATATGTGATGTGTATGTGATGTATATGTAATGTATACGTGATGTATACGTGATGTATACGTGATGTTTACGTGATGTATATGTGATGTATACGTGATGTATACGTGATGTATATGTGATGTATACGTGATGTATACGTGATGTATATGTGATGTATATGTGATGTATATGTGATGTGTATGTGATGTATATGTGATGTATACGTGATGTATACGTGATGTATACGTTATGTATACGTGTTGTATACGTGATGTATACGTGATGTATAAATGATGTATACGTGATGTATACGTGAGAAAATGAGTAACGATGTGACTCTTCACGTAATCGATTCAACGTGCTTGCGGAAAGTACTGGTGATCCAGCAGTCAAATATCTCAGGGTAAAAAGCGTTAACAGTAATGTAGACCCTATAAGGATAGAAAGCTTTTGTCGTGTTACTTTTGGCGTTTGTGCGGGGGTAGTACTTGATCGGCAGACCGCGGGTGGAGCTCGGACGCTCGTCGAAGAGAACAGAGAGAGGCAGGTCGATCTTCCCGGACTTCAGCCTGAAGAAGTAACATAAGTCATTGAGTTGTCTTCTTCTCTCAAGCGTTTCAAGGCCAAGCCGAGAGCGAAGCGCTGCATGCGATAGGTGTGAAAGCTTGCATCGGAAAGCCAAGCGAGATAAAAACAGGTTCTGGATAGACTCCAACGTGTTGATGTCCATGTCGTACAGTGGACTGTAGATCACACTAGCGTATTCAACAATCGAACGCACATAGATGGCATACGCATTGACGAGAACGGCTTCGTTTCTTGTTTTCAGCGACAGGAAGAGGAAGTTGATCTTCTTTGTTGCCTTGGAAGCAATGGTGTTGACGTGTTGACGGAAGGTGAGGTTGGAAGAGACGATGACTCCGAGATCGCGTATCTCCTCGCTGGACGGAACTGGCGAACCACAAAGGTTGTAGACGTGACGCGGGTTCTTTTTTCCGACGTGGACAACGGCACACTTGCTGGCGCAGACTTGCATCTCCCACGCCTCGATCCATCGCTCCAATGCTCTCGCAGCAGCCGCTAGCGCATCGGGTGAGGCAGATGGCTTGAAGGACGTTGAGATCTTGGCGTCGTCGGCAAACAGGTAGATGTTGACGTTCGGGGGCATCCGGGAAGGTAGATCGTTGACGAAGAGTAGGAAGAGAAGGGGTCCGAGAACGGACCCTTGGGGCACTCCGGAGAGCACAGCTTCAGGCGCACTCAGCTCTCCCTCCACCTGTACTCGTTGTGTCCGGCCGGTGAGCCACGAGCGCAGCCACGCGTGTAGCTCGCCGGTCACTCCCAGCGACGACAGCTTAGCAAAAAGCTTTGGATGACTCACTCGATCGAATGCTTTCGAGAAATCGATGTAGAGCACGTCAGTGCACATGCTTCTGTTTTCGGCATTTACTAGATCACTCATGAACAAAAGGAGTTGCGAGTCAGTACTCCGTTTGGAACGAAATCCGAATTGGAAAGAGGACAGTAATCGAGAATTCGAAAGGTATGTAGTTAGTTCATTTTTGATAATGGTTTCCATAACTTTTCCTATGGCCGAGGTTAGTGAGATTGGGCGATAATTACTAGGATCATGTTTTGCTCCCTTTTTGAATACAGGAGTGATTTCTCCGGTCTTCCATTCAGTAGGCAAAGTGGATGTGAACATGGAGTAACTAAAAAGGAGTGAGAGTGGAAACGCGGTGGCAGAAGCCGTGTTCTTGAGAAATATGACAGGAATTTGCTCGGGGGTCTTATTTACCTTGGCAATAAGCCGAGTGAGAGTATGCTCCACAGTGTGTGGCGAGAACCGCACGTCGTGGATGCGAGCCGCTGTCGCCGACTCGAGAGCCGGCATCCGCCCGTTGTCGGTGGTGAACACGGACGCGTACTGCCTAGACAGAACTTCCGCCTTAGCCGCTGCTGTATCTGCAATTATATCACCTGCAATAAGAGTCGGTATGGGTGCTTGCGCACGACCACACCTATTCATATAAGAAAAGAACGATGCCTTGTTGGATGCAAACATTCGTTCTTTTAACACTCTCTCCCTCCTTGCTACCTTCTTAATTCTTTTCACCATGTGTTTGTATGCTGGGGAGTTTCCTTCCCTCCTCCAGATTGATAGTTTAGCGGCAAAAAGCCGGTGAATGTGGCGAGATCGAGGTGTTCTCACAACATCGAATCGCGGAATGCAGCTCTCAATCACAACATGCATAATGCGTGTGAATCTCTCATACATTGCATTGATATCAGGGAGACTCATCATCTCTGAGAGCCAATCGACTGAAGCAATCATGCTTGTCGCCGTTGAATAATCACCCTTGCGAAATGACAACACAGAGCGGCGAGCAATCGGAATGCGCGTGGGATGACAATGCACAGAGAAACGGACGTTTTTGTGATCTGCAAAGCCGTCACTGACAGTGACGTCAGATCAGAAATCACGGGACGAGCACAAAACCAAATCGAGGATATTTTCTCCTCGAGTTGGGACATTTACAAGTTGAGACAAGCCATGCCACACACATAAAGAAACAAGCTTTTCACACTGACGGCATGCCGAAATAGGTATATCCCATTTAATATGGGCACAGTTGAAGTCTCCAATAAGGACAATTGGGATGGTAGTGTTGGAAAGAGCAATAAGCTCAATTTCATTGAGCAATCGCTCGATAGACTGCGAATGGGTGGGGTGGTAGATGGATATAAGTTTAAATAGAAGAGGGGTGCGGACATCTACACAAAGCAACTCAACATCAGGCGTAGTTTCGACAAGGGACATGGGAATAGAATGTCGAGCGAGGATAGCGACGCCGCCGCCAAGGGCGACGCGGCTCCCATCTCTCTGCACTCTATCCTTACGAAAAACTTGATACTCGCCATCCGATATGAAAGAATCCGGAATGCTAGTGTCAAGCCAAGTCTCACACACAGACAGAATATCAATGTTGTTAGAAGCAATGTAATCTCGATATAGTTGGACGTTGTTACGTATAGAGCGTGCGTTTACTTGACAAACAGACAGGGGCTTGCGACTCACTGGTCTCCGCGCGGCGTCCACTCGGTGGCCGTCTCCAGCTTGACCAGCTTGCAGTTGCGCACTGTCCACTGCCGCTTCTTGGCGGCGTCGTTGCAAAAGATGGCTTTCTTCCGCGCCGCTTTGTACAGCGACATCTCGGATGGACTGTAATCTGGTCGAGCGCTCACCTGCAGCTTGTTGGCACGGACGTCGGCGTGGAGCTTCTTGAGAAACGAGTAGACATCGTTCTCGGAAGGGAACTCGCAGATGAGCGGGCGCGGAGGCTGATCGCCTTGCCGCGCACGGCCCACCCGAAAAACCTCCACCGGGGAGGCCAGATCTAGCTTCGAGCACAACTCACGCATGTAATCAGCGCCGTCTTCCTTCTCGCCAACGTGTTTGATGAAGACGCGCTTCTTGCGAAGCTCATCCTGGCTCTCCTCGCGGACAGCCTTGCGCACCAGTTGAACCTGGGCGGCCGTCGACCCGCCGCCCACCACAGAGGCGAACGAGCGGGCCGCGGGCGGCTGGCCTGCAAGCAACTTGTCCACACGCTCACTCACCTCTTTCATCTGTACCGCCAGGCTGTCCTGCTTCACTTGCAGCTCCTTGACGGCAGTCGTCATCACGTTTACATCACGTATACATCACGTATACATAACGTATACATCACATATACATCACGTATACATCACATACACATCACATATACATCACATATACATCACATATACATCACATATACATCACATATACATCACATATACATCACGTATACATCACATACACATCATATATACATCACATATACATCACATATACATCACATATACATCACATATACATCACGTATACATCACGTATACATCACGTATACATCACGTATACATAACGTATACATACATCACGTATACATCACATATACATCACATATACATCACATATACATCACATATACATCACATATACATCACGTATACATCACGTATACATCACGTATACATCACGTATACATCACGTATACATCACGTATACATCACGTATACATCACGTTTACATCACATATACATCACGTATACATCACGTATACATCACATACACATCAAATATACATCACATATACATCACATATACATCACGTATACATCACAACATCACATATACATCACATATACATCACGTATACATCACGTGATGTTTACGTGATGTATGTGATGTTTACGTGATGTATACGTAATGTATATGTGATGTATACGTGATGTATACGTAATGTATATGTGATGTATACGTGATATATATGTGATGTATATGTGATGTATATGTGATGTATACGTGATGTATATGTGATGTATATGTAACTAAAGTGTGTAGGGTACATCACATATACATTACGTATACATCACGTAAACATCACATACATCACGTAAACATCACGTGATGTATACGTGATGTATATGTGATGTATATGTGATGTTGTGATGTATACGTGATGTAAATGTGTAGGGTAACTAAAGTGTGTAGTGTGCGTGCGTGATAAATAAAGTGCGTGATTTCCACATAGTGGAAATCACGAAAACGAAATTTTGAAAGCGTCTAGATCAAATGATGTCAATTTGAAACGGCCACTTTGCATCGAAATTTCTCGACGAGTGAAATAATATTCACTGTAATTTTTTGTATATAGATCAACAACATATAGATATGTATAAATCCGAAAGTTCGTTTATCTATACTCAATGTGACTTCCATCACAGCGGCTTCTTTTCATGCTGAACCGTGTTTCTCACATGGGCACCCGGATGTCAATTTGAATGATGAAAATGAGATTGAAATATGCTTTCCGGGCAAATCATGCACGCTGAATTTAATGGTGATCTTGGTTTATTTTTAGTTTAATCTGATAACGAGATATAATCAATTTCACGCTATGTCACGGCCCGGGCCGGGACGTCACGGCCGAATGGTCAAGGCTTGTGATCGGGACAGTACATCACATACACATCACATATACATCACATATAATATTACTCTACTCGTGTTCACGCAGGCAGATCCGCGCTTATACAAAGAGGTGCATTTTACGAAATGGTCATATATCGATCGCCTCTCTTCTACTGAAAAGAGAGATGTGCGAGGCTGTTCGATGCCGCCTCGATCTCACCCGCACTCAATCTATCCCTGCGCTGTGCCTCAAATGCGTGCAGCTTCTCCAGCTGTTTCCTGGCCCTCTTCAACCGAGAACAATAGGAATTTGAGTGTCCATCCTTACCACAATAGTCGCAATGACGGGCGGCCTGAACGCTGAACACCTGATCAGCTACCTCCTCCTGCATCCCGGCCTTGCCGCTATCGCGGTCCAGTCCGTTGCATCCCATGTGTCCGTACTGCCCGCAGTGGCCGCACAGTTTCTTCAGTAGGCGAGTGCCAAGTAGTACCGACTCGATGCGCTCCGCCTCCCGCACTATCGCGTGGAAGTCGTCCTTGCTCTCCTCCAATGTACCCATCTGTCTGGCGATCGAAGTTTGGACTCGGATCTCTGCGTTCCATATTCCCTCGATGAATGACTGAATGGTGTGGATATCGCGCACCACCTGCGGAGCATCCCTGCATCCCTGTACTGTCTCCCAGCAGCGGAGAGCGTAGGCGCGGATGTTCTCGTCCATCCTTTGCTTGAGCAGCCACGTCGCGTTCCGCCACAACAAATTATGGATGTGTCCACCGTCGAAATGCTCCTTCAGCCGCTCGACCAAAGCGTCATAGTCGTGCTTCCTCTCGCCCATCTCAGCGAACACCATCTCCGCGCCCCGCACATTGCACCTAAGCAGCGCGGCTTTCTGTCGCGGGGTCATATCAACTGCGCGAGCTTCGACTGCGTCCTCGAAGCGCGTGATATACCTAGCGAACTGTGCCGGAATGCCGGCAGTGGACGCGAACACCTCCCAGCTGTCGGCTGAGCTTGCGCCATGCCACCTGCTGTTTCGCTTGCCACTACTCGCACTGCGCGAGTTCTTATTACCCATCTCGCTGTGCCCCACCGGTCCATACTTCTCAAACTTGCTTGCATTCATCTTGTTCCTCTTTGATTCACTCCGACTTTTACCCCACATGTTCGAGCACTCCACCGAAATGTTGAGCTGTGTTGTCTCACCTCTGCTGCTGTGTGTTGCTATTGCTTCCGAATTCGCGCTTGCTGAAACAACAAAAAGTCAGCTGAACTTGTGCTTCTGTTGCTAAACTCACCTCTCCTGTTGTGCAGCTGCAGCTGCACCTCAAGTCGAAGGGACACCAATTGAACAGAATGACGGGCACGACCACCCTGAGTCGGCCAGACTCTTGTACCTCTAAGGCAAGGTACTGCCGGACAAAACACGACGCGGACAAAACGAACACACACACACACAAAACACAAATGTGGGGTGGTGAGCGGGTTTGACGAGCCGTTTGACCGACCTACCTGCTGTCTGCCGAAGCTGCCTCGTCCGAGTTGTGCGTGCACCACTGCAATGGATGAGTGATTATATGCAAGCGAAGACACACGCGGAAATAACACGCGCATAACAACACAAATGCAACTGAGAGACAAATGCAGACACAAAGTGAACACGCGAGCACACGAGAAAGAACAACTGGTGTGACCGCCACTCTCTCTCCTCTCGCATCGATCGATACTGAGAGAGAGGGTGTCACTGAGAGCGGATTGGCAATACAACAATGATAAGGAGGCAAGTGCGCAAAAGAGAGAGAACGCTGCGAGAATGATATGCGGAGACAGAAATGAATGGAATAGAACAAACGACAAAGACGACAAAATAACCAAAGAGAATGCACATACAAGTACAAATTCAAAACACATGAACAAGCCAACAAGGAAGTAATACTCTTCACAATTAGTCCCTCGAGATTCTTACCCTCCCGCTACAGCGCGTCCAAAACTAGGCTGGTACATCTAAGCCTAGAGACCACACCCTCCTACATCCCCACGACTCACGTGAGCCGCTGTGTCCGTGGCGCGTTCCTTGTGATTCCTTGTGAAGTTTGTAGGGTAAATAAAGTGTATAGGGTAAGTGTGTAGGGTAACTAAAGTGTGTAGGGTAAGTTTGTAGGGTAACTAAAGTGTGTAGGGTGAGTGTGTAGGGTAAGTTTGTAGGGTAACTAAAGTGTGTAGGGTAAATAAAGTGTGTAGGGTAAGTGTGTAGGGAAAGTTTGTAGGGTAACTAAAGTGTGTAGGGTAGGGTAAGTTTGTAGGGTAACTAAAGTGTGTAGGGTAAGTTTCTAGGGTAACTAAAGTGTGTAGGGTGAGTGTGTATGGTAAGTTTCTAGGGTAACTAAAGTGTGTAGGGTGAGTGTGTATAGTAAGTTTGTAGGGTAAATAAAGTGTGTAGTTACATATACATCACATATACATCACGTATACATCACATATACATCACATATACATCACATATACATCATCACGTGATGTGTACGTGATGTATATGTGACGTGATGTGATGTGTACGTGATGTATATGTGATGTTGTGATGTATACGTGATGTATACGATGTATATGTGATGTATATGTGATGTATATGTGATGTATACGTGATGTATATGTGATGTATATGTAACTAAAGTGTGTAGAGTACATCACATATACATTACGTATACATCACGTAAACATCACATACATCACGTAAACATCACGTGATGTATACGTGATGTATATGTATATGTGATGTATACGTGATGTATATGTGATGTATACGTGATGTATATGTGATGTATATGTGATGTATATGTGATGTATATGTGATGTATATGTTATGTATATGTGATGTGTATGTGATGTATACGTGATGTATATGTGACTAGCGCTCCGGCGCGCTGTCGCGCGCCTCCGCACTAGGTATACGAAAATAGAAAAATAGAAGAATAGTTCGTCTTGCATGTTTGATAGTTGATTGCTCTCTAATGACTCTTGCGAAGATACATACACGCAAGGGTTGTAGTTGAAGTGTTCAAGTTCTATGTATTTTGTATATGTAGCTTAATTTTTGTCTTTTCTAACTATCTCTCCTACTTCTTTTTCACTTATTTTATGTTTCACAGATGTACACCGCAACATCTCTTTCTCCTCTACACTGTTCTGTCTACTTTCCATCCTATCTCCCTCCTCCTCCCCCCGCCCCCCCCCCCTCTCTCTCTCTCTCTCTCTCTCTCTCTCTTTCCTCGACACAGTTCTACTCTCCCCTATCTCTCCTCTCTCTCTCTCTTCTCCCTCTCCCACTGTCGCGCTATCTCTTTCTCTCTTTCTCTCTCAGTATTATATTCTCTAGAAACAGTATTATAATATTAGTATTGTCTACTGTCAACTTTCTAGAGACAATACTAATACTATGCTCTTGTTTGTCTACTGCATCTTTTTCTTCTACTGTGACAACAACTTTCTAGAGACATTACTATGTTTTCTTCTGTCTACTTTCACCTCTCGTCACCTCTTCCACTCTCACTCTCACATCTGCAGTAATCACTATCACTGCGACTTTCGAGAGACAGTTATGTCTACTCTCCCTTCTCTCTCCTCTTTTCTCTCTCCTATTCTCTCTCTCTCTCTCTCTCTCTCTCTCTCTCCTATTCTCTCTCTTGTATACTTTCACGTCCCCGCTGCGGTGACAACAACTTTTTAGAGACAGTACTATGGTACCTTCTGTCTACTCTTCTATTCTCACATCTGCAGTAGTCACTGCGACTTTCGAAAGACAGTTATGTAAAAACTTTTTTAAACAGAAAGTACTACTCTCTTCTCTACTGTCTTCTCTCCCTACTGTCTACTCTCTCACGTTCTAAAAATATAATTTGACCGCCTGTGCTTGCCAAATGACATGTAAGGTGAACTCGATTCTCACCTCACCTCACTTCCACTCGACACTGTACTGCATCGAAAAGCGGAATTTCAGGCTGAATATGTACAAGAGTACAAGTAATAAACTCAAAACTTAGTTTCAACTGAAAAAAAGAAGCAGTACATAGTTCTATATTACGTCTACAATGACTTCGAGAAAAGAAGCCGGCTGGCGCGCCCTCACACACGTTGTGCGCACGTGTGAAGGAGTTTGAAACAGTTTGAGGTTGATTTGATCGTTAGAAAGCACTATCTATTAACGTCTCGAAACATTTTACTTAACTTTCTCAACCTTCAACTTTTCGTTTTGTCAAAGTTATTTGTTGAAGATAGAAATTTTGTCTTTTTCAACTGACTCAATCCATTATTGTTATATTTAGACATATTCCTATAAAAAAAGACACAACTGAGTGGATATGGGTCAGTGATTGCGAATGCCAACTATTCGATATCGATCGGTTGACCTGGCGGCTGTTAGCGAGCAATCCGGTGGGCGCGACCCCAGCAAGTAACGCGCGCGCAGAAAATGTCTAATACTGTATGAAGACAAAGTCCGATCGATCTGAAACTTTGACAGAAGGGCTTTTTTGCTCATAAAAGCTTAAGTTTACAAATTGGACCCTCTATCTCGTCTGTACGAAAAGTCGATCATATTCGCCATATTTGGTGACTTTTCAAAAAAGGAAACCAGTTTCTATAATCTGTTATACGTAATCTTTCTTCTATTCAATTTTGATAGAAATCGAAGATCATGAATTTTGGGTGCATTTTGGGTACATTCGCCTATTTGGGCATGAAGATGAGGTCACAGGCAGCTGGTATCGCGGCTATCGACTTTTTCTAGGTCGATTCACCTACTCTCCAAATTTGATTCTCATTGAAGTATTTTGAAATTTTTCTTCATAGTTAAGAGATTAGGTGATAACTATGATTAGGAGATCGCTATTGACGAGATATTTGGAATTTTGCGTTCTCAGGTATTGAAGAAACTTTCTAGAAAAAATGAGTAGTTAGAGTAGACTTTGAAAAGAGATATCTCTCCGGAAGGACAGACAGACAGACAGACAGACAGACACCATAGTAAATATTAGTATGAAAGGGGGATGTTATACGTGATGTATATGTGATGTATATGTGATGTATATGTGATGTATATGTGATGTATATGTTATGTATATGTGATGTGTATGTGATGTATACGTGATGTATATGTGATGTATATGTGATGTGTATGTGATGTATATGTGATGCGTTACAGAATGTTACAACAATGTTACTCAATGTTACAACAATGCGTTGATGTATACGTGATGTATACGTTGATGTATACGTGATGAACGTTGATGTATACGTTATGTATACGTGATGTATACGTGATGTTTACGTGATGTATATGTGATGTATACGCGATGTATATGTGATGTAGATGTGATGTATATGTGATGTATACGTGGTGTATACGTGATCTATACGTAATGTATATGTGATGTATATGTGATGTATACGTGATGTATATGTGATGTATACGTGATCTATACGTGATGTATATGTGATGTATATGTGATGTATACGTGATGTATATGTGATGTATACGTGATGTATATGTGATGTATAAGTGATGTATACGTGATGTATACGTGATGTATATGTGATGTATATGTGATGTTGTGATGTATACGTGATGTATATGTGATGTATATGTGATGTGTATGTGATGTATACGTGATGTATACGTGATGTACATGTGATGTATACGTGATGTATACGTGATGTATACGTGATGTATACGTGATGTATACGTGATGTATACGTGATGTATACGTGATGTATACGTGATGTATACGTGATGTATACGTGATGTATACGTGATGTATATGTGATGTATATGTGATGTATATGTGATGTATATGTGATGTATACGTGATGCATATGTGATGTATACGTGATGTATACGTGATGTATATGTGATGTATATGTGATGTATACATGATGTATACGTGATGTATACGTGATGTATACGTGATGTATACGTGATGTATATGTGATGTATAGGTGATGTATACGTGATGTATACGTGATGTATATGTGATGTATATGTGATGTTGTGATGTATACGTGATGTATATCTGATGTATACGTGATGTATACGTGATGTATACGTGATGTATACGTGATGTATATGTGATGTATAAGTGATGTGATGTATATGTGATGTATATGTGATGTATATGTGATGTATATGTGACACACTCACCCTACACACTTTGGTTACCCACGTATATATTTCAACTCCAAGATCTCGGATATGGTCTTTTTGTTGCAGCTGTATTCCGCCAATAGAATAACACGAATTATGGTGTTTTTGTCTTCCAGTATTCGTACACAATACAGCGCACTTGCCAATTGAAATTTTTAATTGCCGATTAGAGAACCAATCAAAAGCTGAGTTTATATCAGTTTGAAGCTTTGTTAAATAGTCCGGAATACTTCTACTTATATAAAATTTAGTATCATCTGCATACATCAGTGTTTTTGAGTGTTGTATGCATTTTTCAAGATCATTCAGGTAAATGTTGAAAAGAAGAGGCCCCAGGACTGATCCTTGAGGCACTCCGCTTCCCACTATTGTTGGTTGGGAGACAGATTCATTCACTCTCACCGCTTGATGTCGACCATTTAGATATACTTTTATCCAATTCACAATTTCTCTACTGATCCCATAAGCACACATGATGTCCAACAATCTACGATGGTTCACTGTATCGAATGCCTTCGCAATGTCCAAATATATGACATCTGTTCCTTGCCGGTTTTTGATCAGGTCACTTTGAAACTTTATGAGTTGAGAGGATGTGGATCTATGATCTAAGAAACCATGCTGATTTGATGAAATAATGTGATTTTGCCACATGTAGTTTCTTATATCATGTGTAACAATCGTTTCAAATAATTTGCAAGTTGTACAAAATGTGTAGATTCTTGACAACTTATTGTGTGGATTCTAAAACAGTTGTGTAGAATGTGTAGATTCTAAAACAATTGTGAAGAATGTTTAGATTCTAAAACAATTGTATAGTATGTGTAGATTTAAAAACATTTGTGTAGAATGTGTAGATTCTAAAACAATTGTGTAAATTGTGTAGATTCTAGAACAATTGCGTAGAATGTGTAGATTCTAAAACAATTGTGTAAAATGTGTAGATTCTAAAACAATTGTGTAGAATGTGTAGATTCTAAAACAATTGTGTAAAATGTGTAGATTCTAAAACAATTGTGTAAAATGTGTAGATTCTAAAACATTTGTGTAGAATGTGTAGATTCTGAAACAATTGTGTAAAATGTGTAGATTCTAAAACAATTGTGTAGAATGTGTAGATTCTAAAACAATGTGTAAAATGTGTAGATTCTGAAACAATTGTGTAATGTTTATCGTAATCGACTAGGATAGGTATACACGGGAGCAATGAAAAACGAATATGCAAATGCAACAATGTACAGTACATGCTACCGTAATATTTGGGTGGATAGATGCTGCTGCCGTGGGAGACAGACCGCAGTAGAGTGACCGCACCCGCGCTCCCGATGCCTACCCCGGCACCGCCCCCAGAGTGGAGTGGCTACCACATAGTGGAATAGTGCCGCTAACTGTAATTGAGGAAGACGCGCAGCATTGCGCGGTAAAGTGCAGTCAGTATACTAGTTCGCTGTATATGATTTCAGAACATTTTTCATGAGATAGTTCGTCAGATTTGTTTTGAATATTTTGGAATTGTCTTCACAAACGATGGAAGTTGGTAACTGATTTCAAACAGTGCAAACTCTGTGAGATAGGAAAGTTTGTTCGAATGCAGTGGTTGATTTTGAGAAGATTTTCAGTCCATTTCCTCTACTCCTTGACTGAATTGAAGATTTTTTCGAGTACAATACAATCGGATTGTCTTCTTTGTCCAACCAAATTTGACCATACACATACTTGTGTGCAGTACAAACATCTTTGATTGTTCTGCGCAATGAAAGAGGTTTGAGATCAAGTTCTTTCAGTCTTTGATCATACTCAAGATTCGGACAAAAACGTTTTGTAAACTTTCTTTCAATTTTCTCAACTGGATCCCAGTAAGTTTTCCTTATATCAATGAGGCACTCAGTATTGTATTCTAAAATAGGTAAAACCTTAGCATTAAAGAGCGTCATAAAGCCTTTCTTGTTAAAACTGAAGGCTCTGAACATATTATTCATAATTGCACCTGCCTTACGAGCTTGCTGTAGTAAGTGAATTCGAGGTTTAAGATCACTTGATATTTCAACTCCAAGATCTCGGATATGGTCTTTTTGTTGCAGCTGTATTCCGCCAATAGAATAACACGAATTATGGTGTTTTTGTCTTCCAGTATTCGTACACAATACAGCGCACTTGCCAATTGAAATTTTTAATTGCCGATTAGAGAACCAATCAAAAGCTGAGTTTATATCAGTTTGAAGCTTTGTTAAATAGTCCGGAATACTTCTACTTATATAAAATTTAGTATCATCTGCATACATCAGTGTTTTTGAGTGTTGTATGCATTTTTCAAGATCATTCAGGTAAATGTTGAAAAGAAGAGGCCCCAGGACTGATCCTTGAGGCACTCCGCTTCCCACTATTGTTGGTTGGGAGACAGATTCATTCACTCTCACCGCTTGATGTCGACCATTTAGATATACTTTTATCCAATTCACAATTTCTCTACTGATCCCATAAGCACACATGATGTCCAACAATCTACGATGGTTCACTGTATCGAATGCCTTCGCAATGTCCAAATATATGACATCTGTTCCTTGCCGGTTTTTGATCAGGTCACTTTGAAACTTTATGAGTTGAGAGGATGTGGATCTATGATCTAAGAAACCATGCTGATTTGATGAAATAATGTGATTTTGCCACATGTAGTTTCTTATATCATGTGTAACAATCGTTTCAAATAATTTGCAAGTTGTACAAAATGTGTAGATTCTTGACAACTTATTGTGTGGATTCTAAAACAGTTGTGTAGAATGTGTAGATTCTAAAACAATTGTGAAGAATGTTTAGATTCTAAAACAATTGTATAGTATGTGTAGATTTAAAAACATTTGTGTAGAATGTGTAGATTCTAAAACAATTGTGTAAATTGTGTAGATTCTAGAACAATTGCGTAGAATGTGTAGATTCTAAAACAATTGTGTAAAATGTGTAGATTCTAAAACAATTGTGTAGAATGTGTAGATTCTAAAACAATTGTGTAAAATGTGTAGATTCTAAAACAATTGTGTAAAATGTGTAGATTCTAAAACATTTGTGTAGAATGTGTAGATTCTGAAACAATTGTGTAAAATGTGTAGATTCTAAAACAATTGTGTAGAATGTGTAGATTCTAAAACAATGTGTAAAATGTGTAGATTCTGAAACAATTGTGTAATGTTTATCGTAATCGACTAGGATAGGTATACACGGGAGCAATGAAAAACGAATATGCAAATGCAACAATGTACAGTACATGCTACCGTAATATTTGGGTGGATAGATGCTGCTGCCGTGGGAGACAGACCGCAGTACAGTGACCGCACCCGCGCTCCCGATGCCTACCCCGGCACCGCCCCCAGAGTGGAGTGGCTACCACATAGTGGAATAGTGCCGCTAACTGTAATTGAGGAAGACGCGCAGCATTGCGCGGTAAAGTGCAGTCAGTATACTAGTTCGCTGTATATGATTTCAGAACATTTTTCATGAGATAGTTCGTCAGATTTGTTTTGAATATTTTGGAATTGTCTTCACAAACGATGGAAGTTGGTAACTGATTTCAAACAGTGCAAACTCTGTGAGATAGGAAAGTTTGTTCGAATGCAGTGGTTGATTTTGAGAAGATTTTCAGTCCATTTCCTCTACTCCTTGACTGAATTGAAGATTTTTTCGAGTACAATACAATCGGATTGTCTTCTTTGTCCAACCAAATTTGACCATACACATACTTGTGTGCAGTACAAACATCTTTGATTGTTCTGCGCAATGAAAGAGGTTTGAGATCAAGTTCTTTCAGTCTTTGATCATACTCAAGATTCGGACAAAAACGTTTTGTAAACTTTCTTTCAATTTTCTCAACTGGATCCCAGTAAGTTTTCCTTATATCAATGAGGCACTCAGTATTGTATTCTAAAATAGGTAAAACCTTAGCATTAAAGAGCGTCATAAAGCCTTTCTTGTTAAAACTGAAGGCTCTGAACATATTATTCATAATTGCACCTGCCTTACGAGCTTGCTGTAGTAAGTGAATTCGAGGTTTAAGATCACTTGATATTTCAACTCCAAGATCTCGGATATGGTCTTTTTGTTGCAGCTGTATTCCGCCAATAGAATAACACGAATTATGGTGTTTTTGTCTTCCAGTATTCGTACACAATACAGCGCACTTGCCAATTGAAATTTTTAATTGCCGATTAGAGAACCAATCAAAAGCTGAGTTTATATCAGTTTGAAGCTTTGTTAAATAGTCCGGAATACTTCTACTTATATAAAATTTAGTATCATCTGCATACATCAGTGTTTTTGAGTGTTGTATGCATTTTTCAAGATCATTCAGGTAAATGTTGAAAAGAAGAGGCCCCAGGACTGATCCTTGAGGCACTCCGCTTCCCACTATTGTTGGTTGGGAGACAGATTCCTTCACTCTCACCGCTTGATGTCGACCATTTAGATATACTTTTATCCAATTCACAATTTCTCTACTGATCCCATAAGCACACATGATGTCCAACAATCTACGATGGTTCACTGTATCGAATGCCTTCGCAATGTCCAAATATATGACATCTGTTCCTTGCCGGTTTTTGATCAGGTCACTTTGAAACTTTATGAGTTGAGAGGATGTGGATCTATGATCTAAGAAACCATGCTGATTTGATGAAATAATGTGATTTTGCCACATGTAGTTTCTTATATCATGTGTAACAATCGTTTCAAATAATTTGCAAGTTGTACAAAATGTGTAGATTCTTGACAACTTATTGTGTGGATTCTAAAACAGTTGTGTAGAATGTGTAGATTCTAAAACAATTGTGAAGAATGTTTAGATTCTAAAACAATTGTATAGTATGTGTAGATTTAAAAACATTTGTGTAGAATGTGTAGATTCTAAAACAATTGTGTAAATTGTGTAGATTCTAGAACAATTGCGTAGAATGTGTAGATTCTAAAACAATTGTGTAAAATGTGTAGATTCTAAAACAATTGTGTAGAATGTGTAGATTCTAAAACAATTGTGTAAAATGTGTAGATTCTAAAACAATTGTGTAAAATGTGTAGATTCTAAAACATTTGTGTAGAATGTGTAGATTCTGAAACAATTGTGTAAAATGTGTAGATTCTAAAACAATTGTGTAGAATGTGTAGATTCTTAAACAATTGTGTAAAATGTGTAGATTCTAAAACATTTGTGTAGAATGTGTAGATTCTAAAACAATTGTGTAAAATGTGTAGATTCTAAAACAATTGTGTAGAATGTGTAGATTCTAAAACAATGTGTAAAATGTGTAGATTCTGAAACAATTGTGTAATGTTTATCGTAATCGACTAGGATAGGTATACACGGGAGCAATGAATAACGAATATGCAAATGCAACAATGTACAGTACATGCTACCGTAATATTTGGGTGGATAGATGCTGCTGCCGTGGGAGACAGACCGCAGTAGAGTGACCGCACCCGCGCTCCCGATGCCTACCCCGGCACCGCCCCCAGAGTGGAGTGGCTACCACATAGTGGAATAGTGCCGCTAACTGTAATTGAGGAAGACGCGCAGCATTGCGCGGTAAAGTGCAGTCAGTATACTAGTTCGCTGTATATGATTTCAGAACATTTTTCATGAGATAGTTCGTCAGATTTGTTTTGAATATTTTGGAATTGTCTTCACAAACGATGGAAGTTGGTAACTGATTCCAAACAGTGCAAACTCTGTGAGATAGGAAAGTTTGTTCGAATGCAGTGGTTGATTTTGAGAAGATTTTCAGTCCATTTCCTCTACTCCTTGACTGAATTGAAGATTTTTTCGAGTACAATACAATCGGATTGTCTTCTTTGTCCAACCAAATTTGACCATACACATACTTGTGTGCAGTACAAACATCTTTGATTGTTCTGCGCAATGAAAGAGGTTTGAGATCAAGTTCTTTCAGTCTTTGATCATACTCAAGATTCGGACAAAAACGTTTTGTAAACTTTCTTTCAATTTTCTCAACTGGATCCCAGTAAGTTTTCCTTATATCAATGAGGCACTCAGTATTGTATTCTAAAATAGGTAAAACCTTAGCATTAAAGAGCGTCATAAAGCCTTTCTTGTTAAAACTGAAGGCTCTGAACATATTATTCATAATTGCACCTGCCTTACGAGCTTGCTGTAGTAAGTGAATTCGAGGTTTAAGATCACTTGATATTTCAACTCCAAGATCTCGGATATGGTCTTTTTGTTGCAGCTGTATTCCGCCAATAGAATAACACGAATTATGGTGTTTTTGTCTTCCAGTATTCGTACACAATACAGCGCACTTGCCAATTGAAATTTTTAATTGCCGATTAGAGAACCAATCAAAAGCTGAGTTTATATCAGTTTGAAGCTTTGTTAAATAGTCCGGAATACTTCTACTTATATAAAATTTAGTATCATCTGCATACATCAGTGTTTTTGAGTGTTGTATGCATTTTTCAAGATCATTCAGGTAAATGTTGAAAAGAAGAGGCCCCAGGACTGATCCTTGAGGCACTCCGCTTCCCACTATTGTTGGTTGGGAGACAGATTCATTCACTCTCACCGCTTGATGTCGACCATTTAGATATACTTTTATCCAATTCACAATTTCTCTACTGATCCCATAAGCACACATGATGTCCAACAATCTACGATGGTTCACTGTATCGAATGCCTTCGCAATGTCCAAATATATGACATCTGTTCCTTGCCGGTTTTTGATCAGGTCACTTTGAAACTTTATGAGTTGAGAGGATGTGGATCTATGATCTAAGAAACCATGCTGATTTGATGAAATAATGTGATTTTGCCACATGTAGTTTCTTATATCATGTGTAACAATCGTTTCAAATAATTTGCAAGTTGTACAAAATGTGTAGATTCTTGACAACTTATTGTGTGGATTCTAAAACAGTTGTGTAGAATGTGTAGATTCTAAAACAATTGTGAAGAATGTTTAGATTCTAAAACAATTGTATAGTATGTGTAGATTTAAAAACATTTGTGTAGAATGTGTAGATTCTAAAACAATTGTGTAAATTGTGTAGATTCTAGAACAATTGCGTAGAATGTGTAGATTCTAAAACAATTGTGTAAAATGTGTAGATTCTAAAACAATTGTGTAGAATGTGTAGATTCTAAAACAATTGTGTAAAATGTGTAGATTCTAAAACAATTGTGTAAAATGTGTAGATTCTAAAACATTTGTGTAGAATGTGTAGATTCTGAAACAATTGTGTAAAATGTGTAGATTCTAAAACAATTGTGTAGAATGTGTAGATTCTTAAACAATTGTGTAAAATGTGTAGATTCTAAAACATTTGTGTAGAATGTGTAGATTCTAAAACAATTGTGTAAAATGTGTAGATTCTAAAACAATTGTGTAGAATGTGTAGATTCTAAAACAATGTGTAAAATGTGTAGATTCTGAAACAATTGTGTAATGTTTATCGTAATCGACTAGGATAGGTATACACGGGAGCAATGAATAACGAATATGCAAATGCAACAATGTACAGTACATGCTACCGTAATATTTGGGTGGATAGATGCTGCTGCCGTGGGAGACAGACCGCAGTAGAGTGACCGCACCCGCGCTCCCGATGCCTACCCCGGCACCGCCCCCAGAGTGGAGTGGCTACCACATAGTGGAATAGTGCCGCTAACTGTAATTGAGGAAGACGCGCAGCATTGCGCGGTAAAGTGCAGTCAGTATACTAGTTCGCTGTATATGATTTCAGAACATTTTTCATGAGATAGTTCGTCAGATTTGTTTTGAATATTTTGGAGTTGTCTTCACAAACGATGGAAGTTGGTAACTGATTCCAAACAGTGCAAACTCTGTGAGATAGGAAAGTTTGTTCGAATGCAGTGGTTGATTTTGAGAAGATTTTCAGTCCATTTCCTCTACTCCTTGACTGAATTGAAGATTTTTTCGAGTACAATACAATCGGATTGTCTTCTTTGTCCAACCAAATTTGACCATACACATACTTGTGTGCAGTACAAACATCTTTGATTGTTCTGCGCAATGAAAGAGGTTTGAGATCAAGTTCTTTCAGTCTTTGATCATACAATCAGAGGATCTATATCCCGAAGGACATAGGTCTTGCCCAAGGACACCTCCGAAGAGAGAACCCAGAGTCTCGATTGTGCGCGGAGGAGCCAGACGACAAGAGAGAGAGACCATGACAAACCATTCCTACAGTCCCCAGAGACACGACCACAATACACCCAAACACGCAACAAGGCATAGAGGTTTATGATCGGCAAAGGAATATAGTGGGGAATGGGGACAGGGATGACAGGCCTGCTCTCAGAGCTGGCGAGTCATAGTGACGGCATCTGGCTTGTCTGCCAGAGCTCGCTCCTCCGACTGAGCTCTCGGCCCTCCTTATGTACTGCCGGTGGTGAGTGTGCTAGAGTCTTCTGTCTTGGCGGGAGTAGATCTGTAGATCGGCCCGCCTCCTCGCTCCGCCGTTGGCACTGGCGATTCTGCAATGAGAGAGTGATCTATGAACGAATGAGCGAGCTACACACTTAGTGAGTGAGAGAGATCTCAGCGGTGCGCTAGCTCCGCTGACACCTCCCCCCTCACATACGTGTCGGCCCCGCTACGACACAAAAATCCCCACCAAAAATACAAAGACCCACGTACCTACACCTTGCTACAGTCATAAAACAAAGTAATAACAAAACAACAGACCCTTCACATGATGTCCTCGATCTCCTCGGAGTTGACGGAGAAGTTCTTGCATAGACCGGCCCGCCTCTTGAACTGCTCGAGCTCGAGCTTGTTGTTCATCTCGGATGTCTTGATCTTCTGCTTGCCACCGTTCTTGGGCCTCTCCAGCTTGATCTTCTGACTCCTCTCGACCATCTTGATTGGTGATCGTCTCGGTCGAACTTGGCCATCTTGCGTCGATCTTCCCGTGCTCCTCGGACGACGTCCACCTGAACAAACAAGTGGTTACATACTCAACTGAGCAACATATCCAAAACTACAAAGCTAGAACTGCAAAAATAAAACAACCTATCAGTTGGTCAGGTCCTCCTTCTAGACGATGCTTGGGCGGGACGGCGCACGGGCGAGTTGCTTGGGTCCGTTCATCTCCTGCAGGTCGTTTATTGAGATCGAACTCGATCTGGCTCTTGTGCCTGCCTCGCAGCCGTCGTTCTTGCCGAGCGAACTTGACCATCTTGCGTCGACCCTCCCGCGCTCCTCGGACGACAGAGTACCTGAACAACCAAGTGGTTACAAATTCACGCAACTGAATAACAAAACTGTTCACGCCAGAATGGACATGTTGATTACCATGATCTAGCAAAATGTGTAAATAAACAGACCGCTGAGCGAGGTCCTTCTTGGATCTCCTCGTGTCGAGATGCTGGTTGTAGTCGAGCTTCTCGGTCGATGATGTCATCGGGGAGTCTTCGGGGTTGACAAATCATCTTCCCATGTCGCGATATCGATCGGTGAGTCACAGCGCAGTGCTGCTTGCTCCTGTCTTCTCGGCTCCTGCGGAAAGTTCTCGACCACCTAAACAGCAAGATCATGTTGAAATACAACAGAGCTAGAACATTCTACAATGGAACTATCTAACTGAACGCAAAATTTCAGCTAAACTGCGCGCAACTAAATCAGCTAATGGCCAGTCAGCTAGAAACTGATTGCAAAATATGAAATGCGGTCCAACTCAAGAAATAGCTACTTCTAAGCTCACAAAAGTCCCTCCGCCAAATCTACTGCTATCGCTCTCAAAATTTCAGCTAGAACTGCTTACATCTCACAATATTAACAAAAGAACCGACCGCCTACTCCAGATCTCCAGAGTTGAATTTGCCGACCTTCGTCGTACTCGGGCTCGAACTTCTTGCACATTCCGAGGCAGCAGCTGTCGAATGCTGATCTTGAGCTGAGTGTTCGAGTCTTGGCGAGTCTTCTCCTCCATCTGAACGAGAAAAGTCAGTATAACAACATAAAATGCACCTAAAAGAACAAAACGTACCGAAAACAGTCGAATGAGTTGTCTAAAACGCGGAGCTGAGATCTCCTCAGTCCACAGAGTTGAGCTGGCTGCTCAGTGCAATAATCGCACGAGCAGTGTAGGCGGGGGTTGTATGAACGGGGTTGACAAGCCCGGGGAATGAATAGGCGCGCCGAAACGGCCTAGTGGTGCGGCGGCATGATGACAATGCCACGCGTCCCCACTGATCCGGCCCCGCCCCTTCGCGTATTGATCGCCCCGCTGCCTCCTCCTGCTGCCCTCTGCCACGAGACTGAGTCATCTCTCCCTCGCTTGTTTTCGGGGGACCAACTTTCCGAGCTGAAACTCTAGAATGCGATTACATTACAAAACGAATATGAAACTAAACAAAACTGATACAAAACACAATGCACACCTACTACTTCACTCACTGATCCGAATCCGAGAGCCGAGCCCTCTGAGAACGCTGGACATCTCCTTGTGAGCATCCTCCGCTTGCACTGTCCGCACTTCGGTACTGGCTGCCTCTCGAGCTCCTGTCGAGTCATGCTCCTCCCAAGGGACTTCGCCGCGAGTTCCGTGCATCTCGGTGTGCATCCTGCGACCGCACATCTCTCTCTTGACTCTTCTCGGTCGCATCTGAACAGAGATGTTATCACATGTCAACCTGGAATGAGCAGATGCACCGGAATTGCACCTCTCAGCTGAACTCGCTCTTCTCCTCGGCTGAGCTTGCACTTATCGGCGTGAGTTGATCCTCTCCTCAGCTGAACTTGCACCTTCTTCTGAGTAGAACTCGCTCCACCTGTGCAGCCATGCTGTGCCTTGAGCGACAGAATATCGATCTGTCCGTCGCTCCTGAACAGCATGGTTACTACTGAATCATTAACGAGTGAACTGTGAACATTCCATCTATACAGCTGGAACTACATAAAACAACACCAACTACTGTTAATGGCCCAAGCTACATCTGCAATACACAACGCAGATCAATAGTAAACAGACCACTGTAGTTTCCAATGTTCCCTGCACGTCCTGTCCACCGGAACAGTCTCCACCGGCGCACTTTCCTGCCAGTGCGTGCGTGACAAGCCGTTTTCGGCCAACTCGTTGCCGCCGCTTGGCCGCTGAAGTCGCCGGAGTTCCCTGCACGTCCGGCCCACTTGAACTGCCTCCGCCGGTGCACCTCTCGGTCAATGCGTGCGCGGAGAGTTGTTTTCGGCCAACTCGCGGGCGCTGCTTGGCTGGGCGGAGTCCCGCAGAAGACAGACGGCCGGTCATCGGATCCCACAGTGTCCTAAACAAACAAAATTATACAAATAAAACTATAACTACAGTGAAATTAGTTTCCGCGCTCACGTCTCCACGTAGCAGCTGAGTCAGCTCGCGCTGCTCCGGCGTAGTCGTGGTTCCGTGAGTAGCAGCAAGTGCAGTACAGCCTGGGCGAGCTCTCGATGAAAGGCGCTGATGACCACCCTCTGCATTTCTCGCAGAAGTCGACAGTCCCTGTTTATCTTCAGTGATGAATGTCGGCCGTCCTGCGGGAGTTCAGAAGTTGTGACATCTTCCACGGACCCTTACCGTTCCCCATAGGCATCTTCCGCTCGCTCCTCACTTCTTGCAGAAGTCGAAAAAGTCCCTGTTTATCTTCAGTGATGAAATTGTCGGCCGTCCTGCAAATATTCAGAGTTTGCGAAATCACCCATGGCTCAGAGAGCTCCACCAGCCTCTTCCTCGCGTGTTCCTGTGAACACCGGGAAGCTGCTAGCTCCCATGGATACCACTACACTGCCAAAAAAAGAAAACTACACAAAATCGCGCAAATCAATATGCTGCTATACATGTACCCACAATGAATGACCCGCTACCACACTCACGCACATGCTGTTTCCGCCGAGCTCCACATCCTGCAGTGTGTGCACTCCCTCGCTGATCCCGCTGAGCTCCACATCTTGCAGTGTGCGCGCTCCCTCGCTGATCCCGCTGAGCTCCATCTTGCAGTGTGCGCGCTCCCTCGCTGATCCCGCTGAGCTCCATCTTGCAGTGTGCGCGCTTCCTCGCTGATCCCGCTGAGCTGCACATCTTGCAGTGTGCGCGCTCCCCCGCTGATCCCGCTGAGCTCCATCTTGCAGTGTGCGCGCTTCCTCGCTGATCCCGCTGAGCTGCACATCTTGCAGTGTGCGCGCTCCCTCGCTGATCCCGCTGAGCTCCATCTTGCAGTGTGCGCGCTTCCTCGCTGAACCCGCTGAGCTGCACATCTTGCAGTGTGCGCGCTCCCCCGCTGATCCCGCTGAGCTCCACATCTTGCAGTGTGCGCGCTCCCTTGCTGATTCCGCTGAGCTCCATCTTGCAGTGTGCGCGCTCCCTCGCTCATCCCGCTAAGCTCCATCTTGCAGTGTGCGCGCTTCCTCGCTGATCCCGCTGAACTCCATCCTGCACGCTCCCTTGCTGGTCCCGCTGAGCTGCGCTTCTTGCAGTATGCGAGCTTTCTTGATGATCTCGCCGCGTGCGGCAGCTCGCAATGTTTTCCATCGCACCTCCTTTCACCTTGGTTCTCATCCATCTCACTTCTGTTGTCGGTGTGTGTCGCATCCAAGCTCCCTCTTGCTAAAAGAGCTGAAAATCCAGCTGAGTGTACAGTGACTGAGCTGCTGGCGAACTGAGCTGTGTATAGTTGCCTCACCTCTGCCGCTGTGTGCTGTTGTGTGCTGCTTCCGAGCTCGCACCTGCTGAGCTGAAATGCACTGCAAAGTCAGCTGAGTTGTGCTTCTCTGTTGCTAAACCCACCTCTCCGACTGTGCAGCTGCAGCTGCACCTCAACTGAAATGACACGGAAATGGAAAGTGACGGGTGCGACGACCCGGAGTCGGCCAGACTCGAGTACCTTTTATGGCAAGGCACTGCCGGACAAACACGACGAGGACAGTACGAACACACACAAAACACAAAGCGGGGTGGTGAACAAGTTGACAAGCCGTTTGACCGACCTGTACCTGCTGTCTGCCGAAGCTTCCCTCGTCCGAGCTGTGCGTGCACTGCTGCAACGGGTGGGTGGTTATATGCCAGCGAAGACACGCGGAAAATAACACGCGCACAACAACTCGAATGCAATAGAGAGACAAATGCGCAGACGCCACATGAACACATGAACTCGCGGGGAAGAGACAAGTGATGCGGCTGCCACTCTCTCTCTTCTTTCATCGATCGATCGATCGATAAGAGAGAGAGGGTGCCGCAGAGAGCAAAAATGGCAAAGGCGAGAATAAAGAGGCAAGTCGTGCAGACAGGAAGAGAGCTGCGAGAACACAATGCGAAGACAGAAGTATAGAACACACGAAAGGAACGCGATAACACAGCGCCAAAAATAAAGAGGAATACTCGCGCACCACACAATAACGATTGCGAAAAATGCGAGAGAAAGGAAAGAGAGAAAGAAGCTGCGCTGCGCAAAATACAAATATGGGCAAGCATGAGATATAGGCAGAGATATAGACACAAGAGACTGTGAACACGAAACTGCGCGAAAGTGCGAGAAAATGCGAGCGAACACACGCGAGTGCAATACGAAATGAAATGGCGTGAGGCAGTGGCACTGCGCGCCCCCGCCCTCGCCGAGATCAAAGAGCGCTCAAAGTGCAGACTGTGCGTGCGAAATGGCGTGATTGATCGAAGACCACACGTTCACTCGCTCTCGCGGTCAAAAGATCAAAGTGCGAAACAGAGTAGACAGATCGCGCATCTTTCCTGCGAGAGAGAATAGTGAGGGACCAATAAATTCGCGAACAAAATAAATGAAGAAAATGCACGACAGTACAAATTCTACAACACAAACAAAGCCAACAAGGAAGTAATACTTTTACACGTAGCCGTGCCTAAAGATTCTTACCCTCCCGCTACTGCGCGCCCAAAACTAGGCTGATACTCTAGAGGTAAACCCCGTGCCTAGAGACCACACCCTCCTACTTCACCACGACTCACGTGAGCCGCTGTGTCCGTGGCGACCTCGCCTTCTTGCGAAGCACATCCACTTGCCGTCCACCTCGAGCGCATCGTCCTCCGGTCGTCGAGCGCCGCCGCCTCGGGCCCGCTGCTGCTCTAAACAGACGTTTGCTCTCTGTAACTACATTTGTATCACAAAAGAGCTTTGCCACAGCATTACTGTGGTCTTCATTCTAAACACAAAACTGACAAGGAAGTAATACTTTTACACGTAGCCGTGCCTAAAGATTCTTACCCTCCCGCTACTGCGCACCCAAAACTAGGCTGGTACATCTAAGCCTAGAGACCACACCCTCCGCCTGGCTAGCATTAGAGAGTAGTTAAGACTGGAACTAGTGCGGATCTGCGAACGGGCCTCAAATACAAACTAACTACTCTTTCCCAAAATTACTAGTATATGTTGTATAGGGCTAAGGAACTACTAGTAACATATATTCAACCGGGTTTGAACGCTGCTTCCCAACTAGTAAACCTCCACCTACTACTACCCTACACTAAAATGATGGTGCGTCCACTTCGTCATAGATTTCGTAACGAACGAGGGACTCATAGATAACGTCATCCAAAACCTCCCGGCTTGGCAGTGCCGCCCCTGTTATCCGTCTCCGGTCACGAGCCTTTTAAGAATTTTGACGAAGATGTTGGGGACTTGCCCCAACCCACGGGTGCTTCCCACCATGCCGGGCAAGGGAGTTCTACGCCTTGCCGCTCGCCAGCCGCGCGACCCTATCCGGGAATGCATACGGACCATAACAATAATCCGACCAGCTGGATGTTTTTGAAATGATGAGAATCAACCGAGACTCACCGAACACCTGGCCGCGCGATCCTGTGACCGTCGCTCCTTGTGTCCGCGCCACCTGTCGACCTGTGACGTCTTCACTGATGAGTTGTCCCTTCCGAGAAACAGTCAATCTGGTTTCAGCGGATACGGGACCACCGCTCCACCCTGCAACACTTCACAAAAGTAAAAGAGAGATAATGAGTATTTCCGAGATGTTCTCGTACAATCAACATCTGCAAGTGATTTACATTTAACTTGAACCCGGGCGATGCCCACCTCTCGCTCCCACTAGTGCAAAATAAAGAGAATGCGTGTGACCCGTACGAGCTTTGGTTTCACTCGCCAGTCACCTCCCCCCTTGATCTCTCTCGCGAAAGAAGAGATAAGAAGAGAGAGATCAACTCGCGCACCCGCAACTCGCCCCCCTACACGCCTATCATGCGCACACAATCTCATTGGGAGTGACCAACTACAGTGCAAAGTGCAAACAAAACAAAACAAAAGCGTTACTGTGCGAAAACCACACCACCGTCTACTGTGTCTGTATTGTACACTACATAACACTACGGTACCTTACTGTATCCTACTGTATTCTACAGTACCCTACAGTACCTGAGATGACTACAGTACCCTACAGTACCTGAGATGACTACAGTACCCTACAGTACCTGAGATGACTACAGTAACTACTGTAACTACTGTAACAAAACGAACTACAGTACCTAAAACTGCTGTACTACTGTATTAATTGTAACTACAGTATACCAATACTATGTCACTAAAACTGAATACCTGGACAGCTGCTGCCTCCTGCCGTTCCTGATTCGATGACGGCGCACAGTGACCAATTTGCAACTCGATCGCCTGCTGGCTGCCACTCAAATCGAATGCAGATCAGAGCGAGAGAGATGGTGCGCGCTGGGCGGAGAGTCAGATCTAGCTTGCCAGCTACTCTTCCTTGTGCTCCCACCTAAAAAGAATATCACACACCCATCTCCACACTCCTCACCTATTCCAGTGCTCCTCCGTCTGTGCTGCTCCGCTCGCCGCTGTCGCCTTCCGCTGCTGCTCAGCTCGGCCCGCCGCATGTCGCTGCTCGGCCCGCCGCTTCCTGCTGCCCAGCTCGTCGCTTCTCGCCTCTTCCTGCTGCTCAGCTCGCCACTTCTCGCACTCACCTGCTGCTCAGCTCGCCACTTCTCGCACTCACCTGCTGCTCAGCTCGGCCCGCCGCATGTCGCTGCCCGGTACGCCGCTTCTCGCAGCTCGGCCCGTCACATCTTGCTGCTCGGCTCGTCGCATCTTGCATCTCACCTGTTGCTGAGCTCGGTCCGCCGCGTGTTGTTGCTCGGTCCGCCGCGTGTTGCTGCTCGGTCCGCCGCGTGTTGCTGCTCGGTCCGCCGCGTGTTGCTGCTCGGTCCGCCGCGTGTTGCTGCTCGGTCCGCCGCTTCTCGCCTTCTTCTGCTGCTCAGCTCTTCTCGCACTTACCTGATGCTCAGCTCGGTCCGCCGCATGTCGCTGCTCAGTCCGCCGCTTCTCGCACTCACCTGTTGCTGAGCTCGGTCCGCCGCATGTCGCTGCTCGGTACGCCGCTTCTCGCAGCTCGGCCCGTCACATCTTGCTGCTCGGCTCGTCGCATCTTGCATCTCACCTGTTGCTGAGCTCGGTCCGCCGCGTGTTGTTGCTCGGTCCGCCGCGTGTTGCTGCTCGGTCCGCCGCGTGTTGCTGCTCGGTCCGCCGCTTCTCGCCTTCTTCTGCTGCTCAGCTCTTCTCGCACTTACCTGATGCTCAGCTCGGTCCGCCGCATGTCGCTGCTCAGTCCGCCGCTTCTCGCACTCACCTGTTGCTGAGCTCGGTCCGCCGCATGTCGCTGCTCGGCCCGCCGCTTCTCGCACTCACCTGTTGCTGAGCTCGGTCCTCCTCTCGCACTCACCTTCCGCTCAGCTCGCCGCTTCTCGCCGCTTCCTGCTTCTCGGTCCGCCGCTTTTCGCTGCTCGGCCCGTCGAATCTTGCACCTCAGCTCGCTTTTCGCTGTGCCGCAGCTGACAGAGCTGAGTTGGAGTTACACGTTTCAGAAAACTGACGGGTACGACAACCCGGAGTCAACCAGACTCGTGAGACTTTAAGGAAAGTCACCAACCGGACACGGACAAACACGTAAAACGAACACAGACGCACAAACACACAACACAAAATGAGGTGGATGAGCGGGTGTGACAAGCCGCGGGACGGGCAAAGCGAGACAAAACAAGCACAAACGTATAACACAGAGCCATCACCCGGTAGATGCCAAAACAACAACCGTCAGGTATCTAGGCAAAAATAGATACACAATCCCACTGCTTCATGACTGCAGCGAAAAGTGCGCAATGCCTATCTCAACTATTATCAAACCACTCTTCGCCGCCTGCACTCTCTCCGGCAGACACTCCCTCGTCACCCTTCGCGAAACGGGGACAAGAGAATGCAATCGATTGGTGAAACAAACACATCTTGCCTGTCGGCTAGCTACTTCCGACAGGAAAATGAATCTAAAAGGTGGATCAAACCAACATGCTACCGTAAAAGAGAGGAAAGCTACACTCGCTGCAACCAATCAGAGGATCTATATCCCGAAGGACATAGGTCTTGCCCAAGGACACCTCCGAAGAGAGAACCCAGAGTCTCGATTGTGCGCGGAGGAGCCAGACGACAAGAGAGAGAGACCATGACAAACCATTCCTACAGTCCCCAGAGACACGACCACAATACACCCAAACACGCAACAAGGCATAGAGGTTTATGATCGGCAAAGGAATATAGTGGGGAATGGGGACAGGGATGACAGGCCTGCTCTCAGAGCTGGCGAGTCATAGTGACGGCATCTGGCTTGTCTGCCAGAGCTCGCTCCTCCGACTGAGCTCTCGGCCCTCCTTATGTACTGCCGGTGGTGAGTGTGCTAGAGTCTTCTGTCTTGGCGGGAGTAGATCTGTAGATCGGCCCGCCTCCTCGCTCCGCCGTTGGCACTGGCGATTCTGCAATGAGAGAGTGATCTATGAACGAATGAGCGAGCTACACACTTAGTGAGTGAGAGAGATCTCAGCGGTGCGCTAGCTCCGCTGACAATACTCAAGATTCGGACAAAAACGTTTTGTAAACTTTCTTTCAATTTTCTCAACTGGATCCCAGTAAGTTTTCCTTATATCAATGAGGCACTCAGTATTGTATTCTAAAATAGGTAAAACCTTAGCATTAAAGAGCGTCATAAAGCCTTTCTTGTTAAAACTGAAGGCTCTGAACATATTATTCATAATTGCACCTGCCTTACGAGCTTGCTGTAGTAAGTGAATTCGAGGTTTAAGATCACTTGATATTTCAACTCCAAGATCTCGGATATGGTCTTTTTGTTGCAGCTGTATTCCGCCAATAGAATAACACGAATTATGGTGTTTTTGTCTTCCAGTATTCGTACACAATACAGCGCACTTGCCAATTGAAATTTTTAATTGCCGATTAGAGAACCAATCAAAAGCTGAGTTCATATCAGTTTGAAGCTTTGTTAAATAGTCCGGAATACTTCTACTTATATAAAATTTAGTATCATCTGCATACATCAGTGTTTTTGAGTGTTGTATGCATTTTTCAAGATCATTCAGGTAAATGTTGAAAAGAAGAGGCCCCAGGACTGATCCTTGAGGCACTCCGCTTCCCACTATTGTTGGTTGGGAGACAGATTCATTCACTCTCACCGCTTGATGTCGACCATTTAGATATACTTTTATCCAATTCACAATTTCTCTACTGATCCCATAAGCACACATGATGTCCAACAATCTACGATGGTTCACTGTATCGAATGCCTTCGCATTTTCCAAATATATGACATCTGTTCCTTGCCGGTTTTTGATCAGGTCACTTTGAAACTTTATGAGTTGAGAGGATGTGGATCTATGATCTAAGAAACCATGCTGATTTGATGAAATAATGTGATTTTGCCACATGTAGTTTCTTATATCATGTGTAACAATCGTTTCAAATAATTTGCAAGTTGTACAAAATGTGTAGATTCTTGAAAACTTATTGTGTGGATTCTAAAACAGTTGTGTAGAATGTGTAGATTCTAAAACAATTGTGAAGAATGTTTAGATTCTAATACAATTGCGTAGAATGTGTAGATTCTAAAACAGTTGTGTAGTGTGTGTAGATTTTAAAACAATTGTGTAGAATGTGTAGATTCTAAAGCAATTGTGTAGAATGTGTAGATTCTAAAACAAGTGTGTAGAATGTGTAGATTCTAAAACAACTGTGTAGAATGTGTAGATTCTAAAACAATTGTGTAGATTGTGTAGATTCTAAAACAATTGTGTAGTATGTGTAGATTTTAAAACAACTGTGTAGAATGTGTAGATTCTAAAACAGTTGTGTATAATGTGTAGATTCTAAAACAATTGTGTAGAATGTGTAAATTCTAAAACAATTGTGTAGAATGTGTAGATTCTGAAACAATTGTGTAAAATGTGTGGATTCTAAAACAATTGTGTAGAATGTGTAGATTCTAAAACAATTGTGTAGACTGTGTAGATTCTAAAACATCTGTGTAGAATGTGTAGATTTTGAAACAATTGTGTAAAATGCGTAGAATTTAAAACAATGTGTGAAATGTGTAGATTCTGAAACAATTGTGTAGAATGTGTAAATTCTAAAACAATTGTGTAGATTGTGTAGATTTTCAACAAGTCATTGTGTAGGTTCTAGAACAATTGTGTAGATTGTAGAGATGCTTAACAACTAAATGTGTAGATTATAAGCTCAATGTGTAGATTGTGTAGATTCCTAATAACTCATTGTGCGGATTGTGTAGATTCTAAAACAATTGTATAGTATGTGTAGATTTCAAAACATTTGTGTAGAATGTGTAGATTCTAAAACAATTGTGTAAATTGTGTAGATTCTAAAACAATTGTGTAGAATGTGTAGATTCTAAAACAATTGTGTAAAATGTGTAGATTCTAAAACAGTTGTGTAGAATGTGTAGGTTCTAAAACAAATGTGTGAAACGGGTAGATTCTAAAACAACTGGGTAAAATGTGTAGATTCTAAAACAATTGTGTAGAATTTGTAGATTCTAAAACAATTGTGTAAAATGTGTAGATTCTAAAACAATTGTGTAGAATGTGTAGACTCTTAAACAATTGTGTAAAACGTGTAGATTTTAAAACAATTGTGTAGAATGTGTAGATTCTAAAACAATTGTGTAGAATGTGTAGATTCTAAAACAATTGTGTAGACTGTGTAGATTCTAAAACATCTGTGTAGAATGTGTAGATTTTGAAACAATTGTGTAAAATGCGTAGAATTTAAAACAATGTGTGAAATGTGTAGATTCTGAAACAATTGTGTAGAATGTGTAAATTCTAAAACAATTGTGTAGATTGTGTAGATTTTCAACAAGTCATTGTGTAGGTTCTAGAACAATTGTGTAGATTGTAGAGATGCTTAACAACTAAATGTGTAGATTATAAGCTCAATGTGTAGATTGTGTAGATTCCTAATAACTCATTGTGCGGATTGTGTAGATTCTAAAACAATTGTATAGTATGTGTAGATTTCAAAACATTTGTGTAGAATGTGTAGATTCTAAAACAATTGTGTAAATTGTGTAGATTCTAAAACAATTGTGTAGAATGTGTAGATTCTAAAACAATTGTGTAAAATGTGTAGATTCTAAAACAGTTGTGTAGAATGTGTAGGTTCTAAAACAAATGTGTGAAACGGGTAGATTCTAAAACAACTGGGTAAAATGTGTAGATTCTAAAACAATTGTGTAGAATGTGTAGGTTCTAAAACAAATGTGTGAAACGGGTAGATTCTAAAACAACTGGGTAAAATGTGTAGATTCTAAAACAATTGTGTAGAATTTGTAGATTCTAAAACAATTGTGTAAAATGTGTAGATTCTAAAACAATTGTGTAGAATGTGTAGACTCTTAAACAATTGTGTAAAACGTGTAGATTCTAAAACAATTGTGTAGAATGTGTAGATTCTAAAACAATCGTGTAGAATGTGTAGATTCTAAAACATCTGTGAAGAATGTGTAGATTTTGAAACAATTGTGTAAAATGTGTAGAATTTAAAACAATGTGTAAAATGTGTAGATTCTGAAACAATTGTGTAGAATGTGTAAATTCTAAAACAATTGTGTAGATTGTGTAGATTTTCAACAAGTCATTGTGTGGGTTCTAGAACAATTGTGTAGATTGGAGAGATGCTTAACAACTAAATGTGTAGATTATAGGCTCAATGTGTAGATTGTGTAGATTCCTGATAACTCATTGTGCAGATTGTGTAGATTCGAAAACAATTGTGTAGAATGTGTAGATTCTAAAACAAGTGTGTAGAATGTGTAGATTCTAAAACAACTGTGTAGAATGTGTAGATTCTAAAACAATTGTGTAGATTGTGTAGATTCTAAAACAATTGTGTAGTATGTGTAGATTTTAAAACAACTGTGTAGAATGTGTAGATTCTAAAACAGTTGTGTATAATGTGTAGATTTTGAAACAATTGTGTAAAATGTGTAGAATTTAAAACAATGTGTAAAATGTGTAGATTCTGAAACAATTGTGTAGATCGTGTAAATTCTAAAACAATTGTGTAGATTGTGTAGATTTTCAACAAGTCATTGTGTAGGTTCTAGAACAGTTGTGTAGATTGTAGAGATGCTTAACAACTAAATGTGTAGATTATAGGCTCAATGTGTAGATTGTGTAGATTTCTGATAACTCATTGTGCAGATTGTGTAGATTCTAAAACAATTGTATAGTATGTGTAGATTTCAAAACATTTGTGTAGAATGTGTAGATTCTAAAACAATTGTGTAAATTGTGTAGATTCTAAAACAATTGTGTAGAATGTGTAGATTCTAAAACAATTGTGTAAAATGTGTAGATTCTAAAACAGTTGTGTAGAATGTGTAGGTTCTAAAACAAATGTGTGAAACGGGTAGATTCTAAAACAACTGGGTAAAATGTGTAGATTCTAAAACAATTGTGTAGAATTTGTAGATTCTAAAACAATTGTGTAAAATGTGTAGATTCTAAAACAATTGTGTAGAATGTGTAGACTCTTAAACAATTGTGTAAAACGTGTAGATTCTAAAACAATTGTGTAGAATGTGTAGATTCTAAAACAATCGTGTAGAATGTGTAGATTCTAAAACATCTGTGAAGAATGTGTAGATTTTGAAACAATTGTGTAAAATGTGTAGAATTTAAAACAATGTGTAAAATGTGTAGATTCTGAAACAATTGTGTAGAATGTGTAAATTCTAAAACAATTGTGTAGATTGTGTAGATTTTCAACAAGTCATTGTGTGGGTTCTAGAACAATTGTGTAGATTGTAGAGATGCTTAACAACTAAATGTGTAGATTATAGGCTCAATGTGTAGATTGTGTAGATTCCTGATAACTCATTGTGCAGATTGTGTAGATTCGAAAACAATTGTATAGTATGTGTAGATTTCAAAACATTTGTGTAGAATGTGTAGATTCTAAAACAATTGTGTAAATTGTGTAGATTCTAAAACAATTGTGTAGAATGTGTAGATTCTAAAACAATTGTGTAAAATGTGTAGATTCTAAAACTCTCAGGGCCACATTTAACAATTTCAGGATCACTTTCGATGATCTTAGGATCACTTTCGATGATCTTAGGATCACTGTTAACATTCTAAGGACCACTTTCAACAATATCAGGACCTCTTTCAACAATCTCAGGATCACTTTTTACAATCTCAGGATCACTTTCAACAATCTCAGAATCACTTTCAACAATCTCAGGATACTTTCAACAATCTCAGGGCCACATTTAACAATCTCAGGATCACTTTCAACAATCTCAGGACCACTTTCAACAATCTCAGGGCCACATTTAACAATCTCAGGATCACTTTCGATGATCTTAGGATCACTGTTAACAATCTAAGGACCACTTTCAACAATATCAGGACCTCTTTCAACAATCTCAGGATCACTTTCAACAATCTCAGGATCACTTTCAACAATCTCAGAATCGCTTTCAACAATCTCAGGACCATTTTCAACAATCTCAGGATCACTTTCGATGATCTTAGGATCACTGTTAACATTCTAAGGACCACTTTCAACAATCTCAGGATCACTTTCAACAATCTCAGGATCACTTTCTACAATCTCAGGATCACTTTCAACAATCTCAGGACCATTTTCAACAATCTCAGGATCACTTTCGATGATCTTAGGATCACTGTTAACATTCTAAGGACCACTTTCAACAATATCAGGGCCTCTTTCAACAATCTCAGGACCACATTTAACAATCTCAGGATCACTTTCAACAATCTCAAGACCACTTTTAACAATCTCAGGACCAACTTCAACAATCTAAGGACCACTTTCAACAATATCAGGACCTCTTTTAACAATCTCAGGATCACTTTCAACAATCTCAGGATCACTTTCAACAATCTCAAGACCACTTTTAACAATCTCAGGACCAACTTCAACAATCTCAGGACCACTTTCAACAATATCAAAACCTCTTTCAACAATCTCAGGATCACTTTCAACAATATCAGGATCACTTTCAACAATCTCAGGATCACTTTCAACAATTTCAGGATCACTTTCAACAATTTAAGGATCACATTCAACAATCTCAGGAACACTTTCAACAATATCAGGACCTCTTTCAACAATCTCAGGAACACTTTCAACAATCTCAGGATCACTTTCAACAATATCAGGACCTCTTTCAACAATCTCAGGATCACTTTCAACAATCTCAGGATCACTTTCGATGATCTTAGAATCACTGTTAACAATCTAAGGACCACTTTCAACAATATCAGGACCTCTTTCAACAATCTCAGGATCATTTTCAACAATCTCAGGATCACTTTCGATGATCTTAGGATCACTGTTAACAATCTAAGGACCACTTTCAACAATATCAGGATCACTTTCAACAATCTCAGGATCACTTTCAACAATCTCAGGATACTTTCAACAATCTCAGGGCCACATTTAACTAGAATGTGTAGAATCTGAAACAATTGTGCAAAATGTGTAGAATTTAAAACAATGTGTAAAATGTGTAGATTCTAAAAGAATTGTGTAGAATGTGTAGCTTCTGAAACAATTGTGTAAAATAAGTGGATTCTATGTGTGTAGATTCTAAAAGAATTGTGTAGAATGTGTAGATTCTAAAACAAATGTGTAGCATAAGTAGATTCTAAAACAATTGTGTAAAATGTGTAGATTCTAAAACATTTGTGTAGAATAATAATAGTTTGTCCATATGTTATCAATCATCAAACAGCACAAACATCCTAGTACCGGTTAAGAACAAAGGGTGGTTTGGCAGAGCGATGACTGCGACAGAACCTTTTGACACCCAAAACGTGTATAGAAAAGGTCTGTCAATCTTAGAAACGAATGCAAGAACTTTTGAAGTTAGTAGAGAGAAAAAGCCAACTACGTCAGGACACTTCGTCGCCAGAGAGCAATAGAATTACATACGAGTGGGGTCATCTACAGTAACATATGGATAAACTATTATTATTCTACACAAATGTTTTAGAATCTCTACAAACAATTAAGTAAAATGTGTAGATTCTAAAACAATTGTGTAAAATGTGTAGATTCTAAAACAATTGTGTAGAATGTGTAGATTCTGAAACAATTGTGTAAAATAAGTGGATTCTAAAACAATTGTGTAGAATGTGTAGATTCTAAAACATTTGTGTAGAATGTGTAGATTCTAGAACATCTGTGTAGAATGTGTAGATTCTGAAACAATTGTGTAAAATGTGTAGATTCTAAAACAATTGTGTAGAATTTGTAGATTCTAAAACAATTGTGTAAAATGTGTAGATTCTAAAACAATTGTGTAGAATGTGTAGATTCTTGAACAATTAAGTAAAACGTGTAGATTCTAAAACAATTGTGTAGAATGTGTAGATTCTAAAACATTTGTGTAAAATGTGTAGATTCTAAAACAATTGTGTAGAATGTGTAGATTCTAAAACAATGTGTGAAATGTGTAGATTCTGAAACAATTGTGTAAAATGTGTAGATTCTTGACAACTTGTTGTGTGGATTCTAAAACAGTTGTGTAGAATGTGTAGATTCTAAAACAATTTCGTAGAATGTGTAGATTCTAAAACAATTGTGTAGAATGTGTAAATTCTGAAACAATTGTGTAGTATGTGTAGATTTAAAAACAATTGTGTAGAATTTGTAGATTCTGAAACAAGTGTGTAGAATGTGTAGATTCTAAAACAACTGTGTAGAATGTGTAGATTCTAAAACAATTGTGTAGATTGTATAGATTCTAAAACAATTGTGTAGTATGAGAGATATGGGAGGTCCCTAGGAGTCAATCGATAATGAGCGGAGCTACGGGGGGCGGAGCGTAGAATGGCTCCGCCCCTTTAGGCACCGCCCCTTTAGGCACCGCCCCTTTAGGCACCGCCCCTTTAGGCACCGCCCTTTTATTCCCCGTCCCTTTCACCCTCCTCACGCTCCGCCCCTTGGAGCCCCGCCCCTCCCTCAGGCGATGTCCGATCAAGCCCCTCCCCTCGGCTCCTTTGTGCTCGCCGCGTCCTTTTGTACCCGGCCGGCGCGCCGTCTGACAGCAGCCGTTCTCTGCGCTCTCCCCCGGCCGCGCTATCTCTCCCTACTCTCTCTCTCATCGCGGGCGAGGCGAGTGATTCCCCCCCCCCCCCCCGCGCGCGCGAGAGATAGAGAGAGAGAGAGAGAGAGAGAGAAGACCGAAATACAGTTTGATTCACTCGATGACTCACTCCCTCAGGTGTCGCCCTTGCCCCTAATCAAATCAGGCCGTGCGCCTCCTCCCTCAGGCGCCGTCCAATGAAGCCCCTTCCGTCGGTTCCTCTTGTACTCGCTGCGATGTACGGTACCGGCCCGCCTAGTCGGCTCGACGATTGATCTGATCCCCTGCTCTCTCTGCTCTCCTCTGCCGAGATCGAAATACAGTCCGACTCACTCCTTGACTCGCTCTATCCGGCGTCGCTCTGGCCCCTCCCTAGTTAAGGGGCCCTCTCCTCCCTCAGGCGCTATACAATGAAACCCCTTCCCTCGGCTCTTCTTGAACTCGCCCGTCTAGTCGGCTCGCCTCTCTGCACTCACCCCGGGCCACGCAATCTCTCGCCCTCTCTCATCGCGTGCGAGGCGAGTGATTTTCAAACTGTGCGAGAGAGATTTGATTGAAATGATTTATCTCAAATCGTATGGCATTGGGGGAGTTTGGAGTTTATCTTGGGTAGTTTGCAAATGACTTGGGTCCGGCCGCGTCCGTCGTTGGTCCCTCAGCAGCAGAAGCTTGGTCGCAGCATCCTCGAGGCGTCGGGCGAGCGGGGCGGCGGCCGGCTGTATCGCGCACTATCGGACAGCTCTCTTGGTCCCCTTGTCGCGGGGAGAGAGACAGCCCTACACGAGTACAGTATCAGTGTTGTATTGTGACATGACCAGATTGCTTATCTCACTGCCCAACTTCTCGCTGTAGTCGGGTTCTCTCGTATCTGTCTTTGTATCTTGCAATCATCTTCAGTGCCTTTTCTGGTCTAGTATTTCCATATTTTGGGTTGTAACTCTCCCCCAATGTATGCAAGTAATATATAGCTTTTAAAAACTCAAGAGTCTCGCATTGGATCTGACCAATCAAGTCATTCCACTCCGTCTTTGGAATTCCAAGAGCTTTCATCGCACTATCATTCTCTTTCCAATAGTCACCGAGAGAACTGACAAGGAAAGGGTGAAGAGACACTTTGTATCCCAACCCTTTATATGTTTCAGCAATACCTGTGTACTTATCGATTTTATCAGCAGCGGCGTTGTGGAATGACTCGATTCCCTTTCCGAAAGAGACACGCACATCCACTATCACCACTTCTTTTTCACTCTCTCTTTTTAGCACAATGTCAGGGCGGAGGTTTCCTCCATCTATCGCATTGCGCGTATCAGTCTCAATCCAAGCATTTTGATTCACTGCGCTCTTTTCCGCAGCAGCCACTATTATGTCTTGAATGTTGTTATGCCTGTCCGTCACTCCCGTTTTCAAATGAGCTTCACACCCATTGAGCACGTGAGCAAGCGTCTCAATCTTTCTCTCGTTGCACACATAGCACATCTTGTCTGATTCTGCATTCTTCGAATTGAATCTCGATCCTTTCAGAGGAAGATTATCGAGCAATGCTCGGTGTCTTCACTCAATCGCACTCTCAGTTACTGCCTGCGGCAATTTGCTTCGCAGAATTTTCACATTTCGATTGTCTTGCACAAACATGTCAAAATTGTTTCCGATCATCGAATATTCGGTACTCATTCTCTCAATGTTGCACTCGTCCAGCGCACACGTGATTCTCCGTTTGAGGAGATGTTTCATCTTCCTATCGGTTATCGATTTTTTGCTGGCTGGGGTTGCTTGCATTTCAACCACCAGCTCACCATTCACACATTTCACATCGAAAACGTGCATTGTCTTTCTGAAGTGTCGCAGCGCCTCTCGGCAGTTGCGCATCACATTTGTCCGGCTACCGTATGACCCGATACGGTATCCCAACTGCTCATCATTCAAATAGCGTGCACACATCTCTTTCTTATCAAGCGTGATTGCCTCTTGCACTCCAATCCAAGTTACTGAAATGTATTCCAGTAGATTCCAAAACACATTCTTTATATAGTCATCGTCCGACCACAACAGCTTCATTGTCGTGTTTATATTACCAGTATACATAATGTCTTTCGGATGTTGCATATGGTAGCCTTTCGAGCAGTACAAGTACGGCTTCGGCACTTTACCCTTCACATTCTGTATGTGGGCAACAGTTGTTGCGAGCGTCCTTTCCAGCTCATCAATGCTGCTCATTGCCAACTTGTCATTCATCGCAAAATAGTATAGGCGCGAAATCACAAATGTCTTGATTGCATCTCTCAGCTGATCGCCACTGAGCGAGCCTCTGGCTGCTGCCAGCTTCCTCATATCGATTTTCATGTGCTCGAGTGATTCAGTCGGTTCGATTATATCGCGAAAACCGACATTGACACCTAGATACTTGTAACTGTCTGATTCACCGAGTACAGTAATGCACTGGTCATACATCTTTGTTTCTTTCGTAATCACCCTCCCTTTTTGGATAGTGAGTGTGCCGCACTTGCGTGGCTTGAATATCAGATTGATCTGGTTTGCGTCAGCTGCCATTCTCTCAAGCTGATATTGCATGTCCGAATGATTCTTCGTGATCACAGCCATGTCATCAGCAAAAGCCAGCAGTGAAAACCTCTGTCCAAGGATTTCCATAGGTTTCACTCTCTTTAGATGTGCTCGAATGATCATTTCCAGCACAATATTGAACAAGATAGGTGAGATTGGGTCACCCTGTTTCACACCTGCATTCATTGATATGCTTTTAGTTTGATCGTGCTTCGTATTTACGCGGAAGGATGCTCCATCGTACAAGTCCGCAATGATGTGTCGAAATTCGGGCGGAAAGCCAAGAGCCCTGAGGGCCTCGAGTATCGCTATGTGTGGCACGCTGCCAAAAGCATTGGCAAGGTCGAGCCATGATACACAGATGTCACCTTTTATCGCTTTGACATGCTGAATCGGTGTTCGGAGAAGAGCAATGTTCTCCAATGTACCTTCTCTATTCGTGAAGCCCTTCTGGCAATCACTAATCATTCCTTTAATCGCGCACATTCTCTTTGTCAAGAGACCCGTGTACACTTTGTACAGAACATTCATAAGACTGATCGGTCGCCAGTTTTCAATATCCATCTCGTCTCCCTTCTTGTAGATGAGAGACGTATTCGTTTCTTTCCAGCTTTTCGGGATGCGCTGTTCTCGCATGCATCGATTGAACAATTCAGTAATGAACAGTCCTTCAGGATCGGCCAGAATGAGGTCACTATACATAGTGCCATCCGGTCCCGGCGCCGTATTAGGCTTATTTTTCAAGACAGTCATCACTTCGTTTTGTCCGAACCGCCTCAACAATGAGCCGGAGATGTTCAACTTGGGTATATTGGCGGCTAGCCGCCTCACAGCATCGTAATCACATGGCGCGACCGTAGTCGTCTTTCGGAAATAACTTTCCACTTTGTTGATTCCAACTTCGCAATCTTTCGACTCTTCGCCGAGAATACGTTTCACCGCATGTGCTTTGTTTTCCTTATACAGTATCCTCAAATCGTTCTGCTTCCTAGGGGCGCAGCCTTGCCTCTTTTTGTTTTGTTTTGGTTGTATTGTCCGATCAGCGAGAGCTTCGCATGACGGCAACTCATCCTCCAACAGTTTACACGCTTCCGCGTGTCTCTCTTTCCTCTTAAGGTGTGCAAATTTCACGAACTGATCAGCTACATACTCGACCTGTTCGAACGAGGTCGTCTGATTTAGCTTCTCCAGCCAACTCCCCTTCACTGGAAGTGGCATGGGGTTCACCTGCATGTGGGACAAGTCAATATCCATGAGTTTCGGTATCTGACTCGTTCTCTCATTATGAATCGTTGTTCTCATTCTCACTCTCAGCTGTTCTAGCTCTCCAATCGAGTGAAAAAGCGGGCGATTATCGATTAATTGTTCGAGAATCATCACAATTCTCAGCCCACAATTCATTTCCATTCTCTCTTGCCTACTGTAGGTGGCAGGCTCGGCATACTGTATCTCGCTGCCAAACAGGCGCTCCAGTTTATCAATCGATCGATTATCGATCGAGTTACATTGTCTAGGATTGTATACGGTGGTCTTGCTGTGAGACTTATCAGCCACAACCAGCATCCAGTGATTGTTGTAGTGGTACGGTAGCACCACTTTACTGTACCTTGCGTCTCGCATTGCGTTACACAGTGCGATCTCGCTTCCTTTGTATTTCCATATCACTCCACGCACGATAGCGGGGTTCATCACGTAGGCGCTCGTATTACGGTATCTCGATATGAGGTAGGCATGGATTGCTTGATTGCTCATCCGCGAATTTGTACCCTCACTGTGATTGAGACAGGCCATCGCCGACCTGGTCAGCTCACTTTGCACTCGATATTCTTCGAATTCATCATTTCCTTGCATCGCCGGCTCGTCTTCCATTGACGAACTCGCATCTACGTGCTCATTTCCACTTTCAGTTATCGATTCCATTGATTGGTATTGTTCGACCGGTCCGTCTTGACTCGCCTCCTCGGACGTTGGTAGATCAGACTGCGATCTCTCTTCTCGCACAGTCACACCAGCTGACATCTGGCTGGACTCTATTCCACTCATCTCCTCGCTTTCTCTTATCAAAGCGGTATCGCGGCTCGCATGCGGCCTTTCCTCTCCATTCTCGTTCTCTCTTACTACATCGGCTCTTGAGTGATCCGCAGCATCATTGCCTGGTTCACTCTGCGTCTCTGCCTCATTCATCGATCTATCGATTATTTCCAGTGGTTCAGTGCGCACTCTCTTCGTCTGTGCACTGCCATCCACTCTCTTTCTTTTTCGGCCGTTGCCTCCACTCACTGACTGCGAGGGGGCAATCGATTCTGTCTGTGATGGTGGATCAGCTGACTGACTAGTCTCTGCCTCATCATCGCACTGTGAACTCTGTTTCCTTCTCTCTGCGTAGGCAGCGTGTCTTTTCTCCATCTTTTCTTTTCTCATTTCTTCCTGACTTATCTCAAACCGTTCCATTTCTGGATGTGTTTTCTCCGCATGTACAGTTGCATTCCCAACTGTGTCAAACACTTCATTGCACACTCTGCACACGAATTCCATGTAAGTACATTTTAATTTTTGTTCCCGGCTCCAAGTCCATTTGTTCTCTCCATGGACAGGGATACGCTTTCTTCGCATTTTTTTGATAGTGTCGTCCCATCGCGTACTTTCTCGCATCACCCATCAGTACGCAATTGCACCCACCGCATTTCACTTTGGCTGCGAGTGGGGCGAGCATTCTCACTCTTTTGGTTACCGTATCGAATACGGTATCATCTGTTATCATTTCATCGCCACCACCATAGAATAGAAGTGGATCACTGTAAACTGGTCTATGCTGAATCTGGTGCAGGATTTCCTGCATCTTTTGCAAATGCCTCCGGGTTTTCACCCTCAATCTTCTTGTCAATCGTTCGCTTTTCTGCATCCATTCTGGCTCCACAGAATAGAGGCTAGAATAAGAGACAGAATCGAGCCAGCACGATTCACACCGACTCGTTTAGAATCGACGTCGTTCTGTTCGGGCGTGAATATGTCTTTCTCAAATACCATTTCATCAATCTCAGCGCAAATCACGCTGATATCAGATATCACTTGGACCAGTGGAGGGTAAATCACTCCAACCACTAGTCTCACAATCAGATCATTGCAGAATAGATAAATGTACTGTAGCCATTGGCTCGCAGTCAATGTTATCCAATCATATCCTTTTGCCTCCTTTATCAGAGGTGGATCGAATTTCGTTTCCTCATACACCAGAGGGGGATAATCAGTATATTCCTCATACACCAGAGGGGGGGACAACTGTATATTCCTCATACACCAGAGGGGGGACAACTGTATATACCTCATACACCAGAGGGGGGTCAACTGTATATACCTCATACACCAGAGGGGGGTCAACTATATATACCTCATACACCAGAGGGGGGACAACTGTATCAGTCTTTCGACCGGTTATCTCGTTCTCGCGGGGACAGTCAATACAAATCGTAGCGGACCATGAGAGGAGGAAAGGGGAACACTGGAGGGGACCAGTGAGACATCCACAATCCCGGGCAATCACAGTCACACCCGATCGCGTAAAACATACACCACCAAATGCGATACGATAATCGATATCTCGCAGATCGAAATGCGATGTGTCACCAATCAATAAGCGGGGCCGAGAGGACGCCGTCCGGCTTGGGCCGAGACACACGCCACCGGAAATACCCACGCACGAACCAATGCACAACACAAACAGATCGGAAGAAGTAGACATTGCCTTTGCAGAACCACTGACAGAGTCTGACTTACGAAGGTCTTTTGACGAGCATAGCGCAACAAGTGCGTGAGAGGAAAGCCGAGCAGTGAACACATGGGGAACACACGAACGCTCGAAATCAGGCACATGCTGGATGGGATCAGCAACGTGATAGAGAACAGTGATAAGTAGATATCCAATCAGAATCATAGTACTCAATCCAAACACAACACTAGTCACAGAACAACGCCCGGGTGCGCGCATAATTACTGCCTGGGTCAACCAACCGCCCAGTGGCAGCGTACGAGCGCAACTGGAGAGAGAGAGAGAGAGAGAGAGAGACATAGAGAGAGAGAGAGACATAGAGAGAGAGACATAGAGAGAGAGAGACATAGAGAGAGAGAGACATAGAGAGAGAGACATAGAGAGAAAGAAAAATCGACAAAGTTATTTCTTGTAATATCCGTCCGTTAGAACGCAGACATTCATTCACCGCAAGTTTCGAATATGGAATTCCTTACCATCTAACATTATAGCTATCAGAGACATCGGTTGCCGGTTCTTTTAAAGTGGAGGTTAGAAAATGCATGATTGAACCATCTCGCATCCGCGCTTCCTGATCGATACGGGCACGGGCTCCCCAGTATATGCAACAGAACACATTCATTTCATATACATATGTCTGTTGTATTGTTCCATACGCATTTGTATCTGTTTTACTATTCTTTGATTTGATTTTAATCAAAATACGTTTCACCACCTATTACAGCCACATATTTGTCCCCATATGTTTCCTGAATACGCAATGATAAACAATTGAATTAATAGCGAGTTACAGGTTTCGCATTTGTCGGGGTATTGGTCAAAAAGACGGCGCGGGACGCGGGACACACGCCATCTGCTGTGCCCGGATACGACTCGCTCGCCGACTTCTACCAGTCCCGGTTTGTCACTGTTGAACAATGCATAAGTGATTGGCGCTGCTTAGGTACGGGAGAGACGTGGGCGAAAACAAGGTGGTCATTGTCACCGACCACCGCGGCAACGAGTCTAACCACCCCATCCGTCTGCTGGGTCTAGGAACTTTCAATTCAATTCAATTCAATTTATCGCATATAAGGGTGATTAGAATGTGCGAGTTGTAAAAGGACATTACAGTGATAATACGATAGTGTGTGGGGGGGAGGGTAAAACGAGATGAGCTACTACCGCGCCTTGCTCAAGGGAACTGGCGGAGACAAAGGCGGAATGGAACGTATGAAGTGTGGGACACAGATACATGCGCACAAGAGATGACATGTGAGAGACGTCCAAACTCTCCAGTCATGTCATGATGCACGAATCCGAGACAACGGGAAACCGCCAGATCCAGATCTGACAAGTTCTCTGAACTGCTCCGCACTTCGCACTCCCACCACATCAGAAGAAAGGCTATTCCAGTAAGTATAGGCTCTGTGAATGCTCGTGAGTAGTTTGTTTGCAGGATCAAAAGAAGGGATAATTCGCATGTTGTGTGAATGCCTTGTTGATGTTGGGATGATATTGAATATACCATCTGCATCAAACGGCGAAATATGGTGGGCAATTTTGAAGAGGAAAGTGACGTCATTCAAGAATCTACGAGACTCAAGTGTCTCGAGACCCAGCAGGCGGAGCCTCTCAGAATACCCGAGGGAAAGGTGACCGGCTCGATGGCAGATGCGTCGCGTAAAGTAGCGTTGCACGCCCTCTAACAGGTTCACCATGCGCACGCTAGATGGGCTCCACACTTCTGTACAATATTCAAGCTTACAGCGAATGTATGTTACATAAGCTTTCACTAGAACAGTGAGATTGCGTGTTTGATATGCTCTCAGAAAGTTGTTTACTCGAAACGAGTTCGTAGTTCTACGAAATGAGCTCGTAGATCTACTAAATGAGCTCGTAGATCTACGAAATGCATTCGTAGTTCTACGAAATGAGCTCGTAGATCTACGAAATGAGTTCGTAGTTCTACGATATGAGTTCGTAGATCTACGAAATGAGTTCGTAGATCTACGAAATGAGCTCGTAGATCTACGAATTGAGTTCGTAGTTCTACGAAATGAGTTCGTATTTCTACTAAATGAGTTCGTAGTTCTACGAAATGAAGTTGCAAATCCACGAAATGAGTTCGTAGATCTACGAAATGAGTTCGTAGTTCTACGAAATGAGTTTGCAAATCTACGAAATGAGTTCGTAGATCTACGAAATGAGTTCGTAGTTCTACGAAATGAGCTCGTAGATCTACGAAATGAGTTCGTAGTTCTACGATATGAGTTCGTAGATCTACGAAACGAGTTCGTAGATCTACGAAATGAGCTCGTAGATCTACGAATTGAGTTCGTAGTTCTACGAAATGAGTTCGTAGTTCTACTAAATGAGTTCGTAGTTCTACGAAATGAGTTTGCAAATCTACGAAATGAGTTCGTAGATCTACGAAATGAGTTCGTAGTTCTACGAAACGAGTTCGTAGTTCTACGAATTGAGTTCGTAGATCTACGAAACGAGTTCGTAGTTCTACGAAATGAGTTCGTAGATCTGCGAAATGAGTTCGTAGATCTACGAAATGAGCTCGTAGATCTACAAAATGAGTTCGTAGTTCTACGAAATGAGTTCGTAGTTCTACTAAATGAGTTCGTAGTTCTACGAAATGAGTTTGCAAATCTACGAAATGAGTTCGTAGATCTACGAAACGAGTTCGTAGTTCTACTAAATGAGTTCGTAGTTTTTTTTAATTGTTGGTATTGCGTTTATCTCATTACTTATAAAGAGTAACAAGGATATAGCCGTACCAATTGTTCTCAGCCGAAAACAAGACAGAGCCTTGGATTATAACGACTGTGAGAACTAGATTAGTTCAACCAACGTGCTATATAAGCACGCTAGTCGATAAAAACAACTGTTAGTAGGGTGAAACACCGTCTCCGACGGTAAAAATTAACAGATTCTTGACAGCACGCTTGAACGACTGTTTGGTCTCCTCCAATACAGCCTTTTCCGGTAGGGCATTCCATAGCCTTCTCAACTCGTTCACCGGGTAGTCGTGCAATCTCGCACTTGTCACCACAGGCTCCATCACTCTCAGTGAGTGGCCACCGCGTGCTGTCTTTCTCACTCCGCTGTCCGACACCAGGACCAGCATTCCATCTGGAGGGGCTCTCACTCCGTGCACATAATTTCACATGAGCACCCTCCTTCTCTCGCTCACGGTCTTCTTTACCGTATTCCACTTGGCCTTCTCTAGCACTCGGTCATCCGATGACGTGAAATCATTCTGCACCAGCCTCGCTGCATGCACATTCACTCTTTCGAGTCTTGCCCTGTCCGTCTCGTTTGCAGGAAACCATCCTTCTGCTGCATATAGCAGTCCTGGCTCAATACACGCCTTGTACACTTTCTCGAGGGCGCTTCGAGGAGCCCACTTCCTCATAGTTCGCACCAAAGCACCAATGGCTTGGCGAGCCTTCGTCACTCTCTCAGCCACGTGACCACTGAAGTTCATCAGAGGATCAATTGCCACTCCGAGAAACTTGTACTGGCTAGTGCACTCGAGCTCTGTTCCACCAATGTGCAGATTTACCTCGAAATCTGGTTCCTTCTCATACACTCCCATTCGAATCACCTTGCACTTTCCCGCATTCAGCTTCATTCCCATCTCTGAGAAGAGCCCATTCAGTTTCTCCACATTTTCTTGTACATTCTCCTTGTCTCTATCGGTAAGATACCGAGAGACATACACCGTATCGTCGGCGTATTGAACAATGCGCGCCCCTTCATTCAATTGTATCGACCCCACACGATTAGTAGTTCTCGAATTGAGTTCGTAGATCTACGAAACGAGTTCGTAGTTCTACGAAATGAGTTCGTAGATCTACGAAACGAGTTCATAGATCTACGAATTGAGTTCGTAGTTCTACTAAATGAGTTCGTAGTTCTACGAATGAGTTTGCAAATCTACGAAATGAGTTGGCAAATCTACGAAATGAGTTCGTAGATCTACGAAATGAGTTTGTAGTTCTACGAATTGAGTTCGTAGATCTACGAAACGAGTTCGTGGTTCTACGAAATGAGTTCATAGATCTACGAAATGAGTTCATAGATCCACGAAATGAGTTCATAGATCTACGAAATGAGTTCGTAGATCTACGAAATGAGCTCGTAGATCTACGAAATGAGTTCGTAGATGAACGAAATGAGTTCGTAGATCTACGAAATGAGCTCGTAATTCTACGAAATGAGCTCGTAGATCTACGATATGAGTTCGTAGTTCTACGATATGAGTTCGTAGATCTACGAAATGAGTTCGTAGATCTACGAAATGAGCTCGTAGATCTACGAATTGAGTTCGTAGTTTTACGAAATGAGTTCGTAGTTCTACTAAATAAGTTCGTAGTTCTACGAAATGAGTTTGCAAATCTACGAAATGAGTTCGTAGTCTACGAAATGAGTTCGTAATTCTACGAAATGAGTTTGCAAATCTACGAAATGAGTTCGTAGATCTACGAAATGAGTTCGTAGTTCTACGAATTGAGTTCGTAGATCTACGAAACGAGTTCGTAGTTCTACGAAATGAGTTCGTAGATCTACGAAACGAGTTCATAGATCAACGAAATGAGTTTGCAAATCTACGAAATGAGTTCATAGATCTACGAAATGAGCTCGTAGATCTACGAAATGAGCTCGTAGATCTACGAATTGCATTCGTAGTTCTACGAAATGAGCTCGTAGATCTACGAAATGAGTTCATAGATCTACGAAATGAGTTTATAGATCTACGAAATGAGTTCATAGATCCACGAAATGAGTTCGTAGATCAACGAAATGAGTTTGCAAATCTACGAAATGAGCTCGTAGTTCTACGAAATGAGCTCGTAGATCAACGAAATGAGTTCATAGATCTACGAAATGAGTTCATAGATCTACGAAATGAGTTCATAGATCTACGAAATGAGTTCATAGATCTACGAAATGAGCTCGTAGATCTACGAAATGAGCTCGTAGATCTACGAAATGAGTTCGTAGTTCTACGAAATGAGTTCGTAGATCTACGAAATGAGTTTGCAAATCTACGAAATGAGTTCGTAGTTCTACGAATTGAGTTCGTAGATCTACGAAACAAGTTCGTAGTTATACGAAATGACTTCGTAGATCTACGAAACGAGTTCATAGATCAACGAAATGAGTTTGCAAATCTACGAAATGAGTTCATAGATCTACGAAATGAGCTCGTAGATCTACGAAATGAGCTCGTAGATCTACGAAATGCATTCCTAGTTCTACGAAATGAGCTCGTAGATCTACGAAATGAGTTCGTAGTTCTACGATATGAGTTCGTAGATCTACGAAATGAGTTCGTAGATCTACGAAATGAGCTCGTAGATCTACGAATTGAGTTCGTAGTTTTACGAAATGAGTTCGTAGTTCTACTAAATGAGTTCGTAGTTCTACGAAATGAGTTTGCAAATCTACGAAATGAGTTCGTAGATCTACGAAATGAGTTCGTAGTTCTACGAAATGAGTTTGCAAATCTACGAAATGAGTTCGTAGATCTACGAAATGAGTTCGTAGTTCTACGAAATGAGTTCGTAGATCTACGAAACGAGTTCATAGATCAACGAAATGAGTTTGCAAATCTACTAAATGAGTTCATAGATCTACGAAATGAGCTCGTAGATCTACGAAATGAGCTCGTAGATCTACGAAATGCATTCGTAGTTCTACGAAATGAGCTCGTAGATCTACGAAATGAGTTCATAGATCTACGAAATGAGTTCACAGATCTTCGAAATGAGTGCATAGATCTACGAAATGAGTTCATAGATCTACAAAATAGGTTCGTAGATCTACGAAATGAGTTCGTAGATCTACGAAATGAGTTCATAGATCCACGAAATGAGTTCATAGATCTACGAAATGAGTTCGTAGATCTACGAAATGAGCTCGTAGATCTACGAAATGAGTTCGTAGTTCTACGAAATGAGATCGTAGTTCTACGAAATGAGTTCGTAGATCTACAAAATGAGTTCGTAGATCTACGAAATGAGCTCGTAGATCTACGAAATGAGTTCGTAGATCAACGAAATGAGTTTGCAAATCTACGAAATGAGTTCATAGATCTACGAAATGAGCTCGTAGATCTACGAAATGAGTTCGTAGTTCTACGAAATGAGTTCGTAGTTCTACTAAATGAGTTTGCCATTCTACGAAATGAGTTCGTAGATCTACGAAATGAGTTCGTAGTTCTACGAAATGAGTTCGTAGTTCTACGAATTGAGTTCGTAGATCTACGAAACGAGTTCGTAGTTCTACGAAATGAGCTCGTAGATCTACTAAATGAGCTCGTAGATCTACGAAATGCATTCGTAGTTCTACGAAATGAGCTCGTAGATCTACGAAATGAGTTCGTAGTTCTACGATATGAGTTCGTAGATCTACGAAATGAGTTCGTAGATCTACGAAATGAGCTCGTAGATCTACGAATTGAGTTCGTAGTTCTACGAAATGAGTTCGTATTTCTACTAAATGAGTTCGTAGTTATACGAAATGAAATTGCAATTCCACGAAATGAGTTCGTAGATCTACGAAATGAGTTCGTAGATCTACGAACTCATTTCGTAGATTTGCAAACTCATTTCGTAGAACTACGAACTCGTTTCGTAGATCTACGAACTCAATTCGTAGAACTACGAACTCATTTCGTAGAACTACGAACTCATTTCGTAGATCTACGAACTCATTTCGTAGAATGGCAAACTCATTTAGTAGAACTACGAACTCATTTCGTAGAACTACGAACTCATTTCGTAGAACTACGAACTCATTTCGTAGATCTACGAACTCATTTCGTAGATTCGCAAACTCATTTCGTAGAACTACGAACTCGTTTCGTAGATCTACGAACTCAATTCGTAGATCTACGAACTCATTTCGTAGAACTACGAACTCATTTCGTAGATCTACGAACTCATTTCGTAGAATGGCAAACTCATTTAGTAGAACTACGAACTCATTTCGTAGAACTACGAACTCATTTTGTAGAACTACGAACTCATTTCGTAGATCTACGAACTCATTTCGTAGATTTGCAAACTCATTTCGTAGAACTACGAACTCATTTCGTAGATCTAAGAGCTCATTTCGTAGAACTACGAATGCATTTCGTAGATCTACGAGCTCATTTAGTAGATCTACGAGCTCATTTCGTAGAACTACGAACTCGTTTCGTAGATCTACGAACTCAATTCGTAGAACTACGAACTCATTTCGTAGAACTACGAACTCATTTCGTAGATCTACGAACTCATTTCGTAGAATGGCAAACTCATTTAGTAGAACTACGAACTCATTTCGTAGAACTACGAACTCATTTCGTAGATCTACGAGCTCATTTCGTAGAACTACGAACTCGTTTCGTAGAACTACGAACTCATTTCGTAGAACTACGAACTCAATTCGTAGATCTACGAGCTCATTTCGTAGATCTACGAACTCATTTCGTAGATCTACGAACTCATATCGTAGAACTACGAACTCATTTCGTAGATCTACGAGCTCATTTCGTAGAACAACGAACTCATTTCGTAGTTCTACGATCTCATTTCGTAGATTTGCAAACTCATTTCGTAGAACTACGAACTCATTTCGTAGATCTACGAACTCATTTCGTGGATTTGCAATTTCATTTCGTAGAACTACGAACTCATTTAGTAGAAATACGAACTCATTTCGTAGAACTACGAACTCAATTCGTAGATCTACGAGCTCATTTCGTAGATCTACGAACTCATTTCGTAGATCTACGAACTCATATCGTAGAACTACGAACTCATTTCGTAGATCTACGAGCTCATTTCGTAGAACTACGAACTCAATTCGTAGATCTACGAGCTCATTTCGTAGATCTACGAACTCATTTCGTAGATCTACGAACTCATATCGTAGAACTACGAACTCATTTCGTAGATCTACGAGCTCATTTCGTAGAACTACGAACTCATTTCGTAGATCTACGAACTTATTTCGTAGAATGGCAAACTCATTTAGTAGAACTACGAACTCATTTCGTAGAACTACGAACTCATTTCGTAGATCTACGAGCTCATTTCGTAGATCTATGAACTCATTTCGTAGATTTGCAAACTCATTTCGTTGATCTACGAACTCATTTCGTAGATCTACGAGCTCATTTCGTAGATCTACGAACTCATTTTGTAGATCTACGAACTCATTTCGTAGAACTACGAACTCATTTCGTAGAACTACGAACTCATTTCGTAGATCTACGAGCTCATTTCGTAGATCTACGAACTCATTTCGTAGATCTATGAACTCATTTCGTGGATCTATGAACTCATTTCGTAGATCTACGAACTCATTTCGTAGATCTACGAACTTATTTTGTAGATCTATGAACTCATTTCGTAGATCTATGCACTCATTTCGAAGATCTGTGAACTCATTTCGTAGATCTATGAACTCATTTCGTAGATCTACGAGCTCATTTCGTAGAACTACGAATGCATTTCGTAGATCTACGAGCTCATTTCGTAGATCTACGAGCTCATTTCGTAGATCTATGAACTCATTTAGTAGATTTGCAAACTCATTTCGTTGATCTATGAACTCGTTTCGTAGATCTACGAACTCATTTCGTAGAACTACGAACTCATTTCGTAGATCTACGAACTCATTTCGTAGATTTGCAAACTCATTTCGTAGAACTACGAACTCATTTCGTAGATCTACGAACTCATTTCGTAGATTTGCAAACTCATTTCGTAGAACTACGAACTCATTTAGTAGAACTACGAACTCATTTCGTAAAACTACGAACTCAATTCGTAGATCTACGAGCTCATTTCGTAGATCTACGAACTCATTTCGTAGATCTACGAACTCATATCGTAGAACTACGAACTCATTTCGTAGATCTACGAGCTCATTTCGTAGAACTAGGAATGCATTTCGTAGATCTACGAGCTCATTTCGTAGATCTACGAGCTCATTTCGTAGATCTATGAACTCATTTCGTAGATTTGCAAACTCATTTCGTTGATCTATGAACTCGTTTCGTAGATCTACGAAGTCATTTCGTATAACTACGAACTTGTTTCGTAGATCTACGAACTCAATTCGTAGAACTACGAACTCATTTCGTAGATCTACGAAATGAGTTCATAGATCTACGAAATGAGCTCGTAGATCTACGAAATGAGCTCGTAGATCTACGAAATGAGTTCGTAGTTCTACGAAATGAGTTCGTAGATCTACGAAATGAGTTTGCAAATCTACGAAATGAGCTCGTAGATCTACGAAATGAGCTCGTAGATCTACAAAATGCATTCCTAGTTCTACGAAATGAGCTCGTAGATCTACGAAATGAGTTCGTAGTTCTACGATATGAGTTCGTAGATCTACGAAATGAGTTCGTAGATCTACGAAATGAGCTCGTAGATCTACGAATTGAGTTCGTAGTTTTACGAAATGAGTTCGTAGTTCTACTAAATGAGTTCGTAGTTCTACGAAATGAGTTTGCAAATCTACGAAATGAGCTCGTAGATTTACGAAATGAGTTCGTAGACCAACGAAATGAGTTTGCCAATCTACGAAATGAGTTCATAGATCTACGAAATGAGCTCGTAGATCTACGAAATGAGTTCGAAACTCGTTTCGTAGAATTGAGTTCGTAGATCTACGAAACGAGTTCGTAGTTCTACGAAATGACTTCGTAGATCTACAAAACGAGTTCATAGATCAACGAAATGAGTTTGCAAATCTACGAAATGAGTTCATAGATCTACGAAATGAGCTCGTAGATCTACGAAATGAGTTCGTAGTTCTACGACATGAGTTCGTAGATCTACGAAATGAGTTTGCAAATCTACGAAATGAGTTCGTAGATCTACGAAATGAGTTCGTAGTTCTACGAATTGAGTTCGTAGATCTACGAAACGAGTTCGTAGTTTTACGAAATGAGTTCGTAGATCTACGAAACAAGTTCATAGATCAACGAAATGAGTTTGCAAATCTACGAAATGAGTTCATAGATCTACGAAATGAGTTCGTAGATCTACGAAACCAGTTCGTAGTTCTACGAAATGAGTTCGTAGATCTACGAAATAAGCTCGTAGATCTACGAAATGAGTTCGTAGATCTACGAACTCATTTCGTAGAACTACGAACTGGTTTCGTAGATCTACGAAACGAGTTCGTAGTTCTACGAAATGAGTTCGTAGTTCTACGAAATGAGTTCGCAGATCTACGAAACGAGTTCATAGATCTACGAAATGAGTTCATAGATCTACGAAATGAGTTCATAGATCCACGAAATGAGTTCATAGATCAACGAAATGAGTTCGTAGATCTACGAAATGAGCTCGTAGGTCTACGAAGTTCGTAGTTCTGTGAAATGAGTTCGTAGATCTACGAAATGAATTCGTAGATCTACGAAATGAGTTCGTAGATCTACGAAATGAGCTCGTAAATCTACGAAATGAGTTCGTAGACCAACGAAATGAGTTTGCCAATCTACGAAATGAGTTCATAGATCTACGAAATGAGCTCGTAGATCTACGCAATGAGTTCGTAGTTCTACGAAATGAGCTCGTAGATCTACGAAATGAGTTCGTAATTCTACGAAATGAGTTCGTAGTTCTACGAAATGAGTTCGTAGATCTACGAAATGAGTTCGTAGTTCTACGAATTGAGTTCGTAGATCTACGAAACGAGTTCGTAGTTCTACGAAATGACTTCGTAGATCTACAAAACGAGTTCATAGATCAACGAATTGAGTTTGCAAATCTACGAAATGAGTTCATAGATCTACGAAATGAGCTCGTAGATCTACGAAATGAGCTCGTAGATCTACGAAATGCATTCGTAGTTCTACGAAATGAGCTCGTAGATCTACGAAATGAGTTCGTAGTTCTACGATATGAGTTCGTAGATCTACGAAATGAGTTTGCAAATCTACGAAATGAGTTCGTAGATCTACGAAATGAGTTCGTAGTTCTACGAATTGAGTTCGTAGATCTACGAAACGAGTTCGTAGTTTTACGAAATGAGTTCGTAGATCTACGAAACAAGTTCATAGATCAACGAAATGAGTTTGCAAATCTACGAAATGAGTTCATAGATCTACGAAATGAGCTCGTAGATCTACGAAATGAGCTCGTAGATTTACGAATTGAGTTCGTAGTTTTACGAAATGAGTTCGTAGTTCTACTAAATAAGTTCGTAGCTCTACGAAATGAGTTTGCAAATCTACGAAATGAGTTCGTAGATCTACGAAATGAGTTCGTAGTTCTACGAAATGAGTTTGCAAATCTACGAAATGAGTTCGTAGATCTACGAAATGAGTTCGTAGTTCTACGAATTGAGTTTGTAGATCTACGAAACGAGTTCGTAGTTTTACGAAATGAGTTCGTAGATCTACGAAACAAGTTCATAGATCAACGAAATGAGTTTGCAAATCTACGAAATGAGTTCATAGATCTACGAAATGAGCTCGTAGATCTACGAAATGAGCTCGTAGATCTACGAAATGCATTCGTAGTTCTACGAAATGAGCTCGTAGATCTACGAAATGAGTTCATAGATCTACGAAATGAGTTCATAGATCTACGAAATGAGTTCATAGATCTACGAAATAAGTTCAAAGATCTACAAAATGAGTTCGTAGATCTACGAAATGAGTTCGTAGATCTACGAAATGAGCTCGTAGATCTACAAAATGAGTTCGTAGTTCTACGAAATGAGTTCGTAGTTCTACTAAATGAGTTCGTAGTTCTACGAAATTAGTTCGTAGATCTACGAAATGAGCTCGTAGATCTACGAAATGAGTTCGTTGATCAACGAAATGAGTTTGCAAATCTACGAAATGAGTTCATAGATCTACGAAATGAGCTCGTAGATCTACGAAGTGAGTTCGTAGTTCTACGAAATGAGCTCGTAGATCTACGAAATGAGTTCGTAATTCTACGAAATGAGTTCGTAGTTCTACGAAATGAGTTCGTAGATCTACGAAATGAGTTCGTAGTTCTACGAATTGAGTTCGTAGATCTGCGAAACGAGTTCGTAGTTCTACGAAATGACTTCGTAGATCTACGAAACGAGTTCATAGATCAACGAAATGAGTTTGCAAATCTACGAAATGAGTTCGTAGATCTACGAAATGAGTTCGTAGTTCTACGAATTGAGTTCGTAAATCTACGAAACGAGTTCGTAGTTCTACAAAATGAGTTCGTAGATCTACGAAACGAGTTCATAGATCTACGAAATGAGTTCGTAGTTCTACGAATGAGTTTGCGAATCTACGAAATGAGTTCGTAGATCTACGAAATGAGTTCGTAGTTCTACGAATTGAGTTCGTAGATCTACGAAACAAGTTCGTAGTTCTACGAAATGAGTTCGCAGATCTACGAAACGAGTTCATAGATCTACGAAATGAGCTCGTAGATCTACGAAATGAGTTCATAGATCTACGAAATGAGTTCATAGATCTACGAAATGAGTTCATAGATCTACGAAATGAGTTCAAAGATCTACAAAATGAGTTCGTAGATCTACGAAATGAGTTCGTAGATCTACGAAATGAGCTCGTAGATCTACAAAATGAGTTCGTAGTTCTACGAAATGAGTTCGTAGTTCTACTAAATGAGTTCGTAGTTCTACGAAATGAGTTCGTAGATCTACGAAATGAGCTCGTAGATCTACGAAATGAGTTCGTTGATCAACGAAATGAGTTTGCAAATCTACGAAATGAGTTCATAGATCTACGAAATGAGCTCGTAGATCTACGAAGTGAGTTCGTAGTTCTACGAAATGAGTTCATAGATCTACGAAATGAGCTCGTAGATCTACGAAATGAGTTCATAGATCTACGAAATGAGTTCGTAGATCTACGAAATGAGCTCGTAGATCTACAAAATGAGTTCGTAGTTCTACGAAATGAGTTCGTAGTTCTACTAAATGAGTTCGTAGTTCTACGAAATGAGTTCGTAGATCTACGAAATGAGCTCGTAGATCTACGAAATGAGTTCGTAGTTCTACGAATTGAGTTCGTAGATCTACGAAACAAGTTCGTAGTTCTACGAAATGAGTTCGCAGATCTACGAAACGAGTTCATAGATCTACGAAATGAGCTCGTAGATCTACGAAATGAGCTCGTAGATCTACGAAATGCATTCGTAGTTCTACGAAATGAGCTCGTAGATCTACGAAATGAGTTCATAGATCTACGAAATGAGTTCATAGATCTACGAAATGAGTTCATAGATCTACGAAATGAGTTCAAAGATCTACAAAATGAGTTCGTAGATCTACGAAATGAGTTCGTAGATCTACGAAATGAGCTCGTAGATCTACAAAATGAGTTCGTAGTTCTACGAAATGAGTTCGTAGTTCTACTAAATGAGTTCGTAGTTCTACGAAATGAGTTCGTAGATCTACGAAATGAGCTCGTAGATCTACGAAATGAGTTCGTTGATCAACGAAATGAGTTTGCAAATCTACGAAATGAGTTCATAGATCTACGAAATGAGCTCGTAGATCTACGAAGTGAGTTCGTAGTTCTACGAAATGAGCTCGTAGATCTACGAAATGAGTTCATAGATCTACGAAATGAGTTCATAGATCTACGAAATAAGTTCAAAGATCTACAAAATGAGTTCGTAGATCTACGAAATGAGTTCGTAGATCTACGAAATGAGCTCGTAGATCTACAAAATGAGTTCGTAGTTCTACGAAATGAGTTCGTAGTTCTACTAAATGAGTTCGTAGTTCTACGAAATTAGTTCGTAGATCTACGAAATGAGCTCGTAGATCTACGAAATGAGTTCGTTGATCAACGAAATGAGTTTGCAAATCTACGAAATGAGTTCATAGATCTACGAAATGAGCTCGTAGATCTACGAAGTGAGTTCGTAGTTCTACGAAATGAGCTCGTAGATCTACGAAATGAGTTCGTAATTCTACGAAATGAGTTCGTAGTTCTACGAAATGAGTTCGTAGATCTACGAAATGAGTTCGTAGTTCTACGAATTGAGTTCGTAGATCTGCGAAACGAGTTCGTAGTTCTACGAAATGACTTCGTAGATCTACGAAACGAGTTCATAGATCAACGAAATGAGTTTGCAAATCTACGAAATGAGTTCGTAGATCTACGAAATGAGTTCGTAGTTCTACGAATTGAGTTCGTAAATCTACGAAACGAGTTCGTAGTTCTACAAAATGAGTTCGTAGATCTACGAAACGAGTTCATAGATCTACGAAATGAGTTCGTAGTTCTACGAATGAGTTTGCGAATCTACGAAATGAGTTCGTAGATCTACGAAATGAGTTCGTAGTTCTACGAATTGAGTTCGTAGATCTACGAAACAAGTTCGTAGTTCTACGAAATGAGTTCGCAGATCTACGAAACGAGTTCATAGATCTACGAAATGAGCTCGTAGATCTACGAAATGAGTTCATAGATCTACGAAATGAGTTCATAGATCTACGAAATGAGTTCATAGATCTACGAAATGAGTTCAAAGATCTACAAAATGAGTTCGTAGATCTACGAAATGAGTTCGTAGATCTACGAAATGAGCTCGTAGATCTACAAAATGAGTTCGTAGTTCTACGAAATGAGTTCGTAGTTCTACTAAATAAGTTCGTAGTTCTACGAAATGAGTTCGTAGATCTACGAAATGAGCTCGTAGATCTACGAAATGAGTTCGTTGATCAACGAAATGAGTTTGCAAATCTACGAAATGAGTTCATAGATCTACGAAATGAGCTCGTAGATCTACGAAGTGAGTTCGTAGTTCTACGAAATGAGTTCATAGATCTACGAAATGAGCTCGTAGATCTACGAAATGAGTTCATAGATCTACGAAATGAGTTCGTAGATCTACGAAATGAGCTCGTAGATCTACAAAATGAGTTCGTAGTTCTACGAAATGAGTTCGTAGTTCTACTAAATGAGTTCGTAGTTCTACGAAATGAGTTCGTAGATCTACGAAATGAGCTCGTAGATCTACGAAATGAGTTCGTAGTTCTACGAATTGAGTTCGTAGATCTACGAAACAAGTTCGTAGTTCTACGAAATGAGTTCGCAGATCTACGAAACGAGTTCATAGATCTACGAAATGAGCTCGTAGATCTACGAAATGAGCTCGTAGATCTACGAAATGCATTCGTAGTTCTACGAAATGAGCTCGTAGATCTACGAAATGAGTTCATAGATCTACGAAATGAGTTCATAGATCTACGAAATGAGTTCATAGATCTACGAAATGAGTTCAAAGATCTACAAAATGAGTTCGTAGATCTACGAAATGAGTTCGTAGATCTACGAAATGAGCTCGTAGATCTACAAAATGAGTTCGTAGTTCTACGAAATGAGTTCGTAGTTCTACGAAATGAGTTCGTAGTTCTACGAAATGAGTTCGTAGATCTACGAAATGAGCTCGTAGATCTACGAAATGAGTTCGTTGATCAACGAAATGAGTTTGCAAATCTACGAAATGAGTTCATAGATCTACGAAATGAGCTCGTAGATCTACGAAGTGAGTTCGTAGTTCTACGAAATGAGCTCGTAGATCTACGAAATGAGTTCGTAATTCTACGAAAAGAGTTCGTAGTTCTACGAAATGAGTTCGTAGATCTACGAAATGAGTTCGTAGTTCTACGAATTGAGTTCGTAGATCTACGAAACGAGTTCGTAGTTCTACGAAATGACTTCGTAGATCTACGAAACGAGTTCATAGATCAACGAAATGAGTTTGCAAATCTACGAAATGAGTTCGTAGATCTACGAAATGAGTTCGTAGTTCTACGAATTGAGTTCGTAAATCTACGAAACGAGTTCGTAGTTCTACAAAATGAGTTCGTAGATCTACGAAACGAGTTCATAGATCTACGAAACAAGTTCGTAGTTCTACGAAATGAGTTCGCAGATCTACGAAACGAGTTCATAGATCTACGAAATGAGCTCGTAGATCTACGAAATGAGCTCGTAGATCTACGAAATGCATTCGTAGTTCTACGAAATGAGCTCGTAGATCTACGAAATGAGTTCATAGATCTACGAAATGAGTTCATAGATCTACGAAATGAGTTCATAGATCTACGAAATGAGTTCAAAGATCTACAAAATGAGTTCGTAGATCTACGAAATGAGTTCGTAGATCTACGAAATGAGCTCGTAGATCTACAAAATGAGTTCGTAGTTCTACGAAATGAGTTCGTAGTTCTACGAAATGAGTTCGTAGTTCTACGAAATGAGTTCGTAGATCTACGAAATGAGCTCGTAGATCTACGAAATGAGTTCGTTGATCAACGAAATGAGTTTGCAAATCTACGAAATGAGTTCATAGATCTACGAAATGAGCTCGTAGATCTACGAAGTGAGTTCGTAGTTCTACGAAATGAGCTCGTAGATCTACGAAATGAGTTCGTAATTCTACGAAAAGAGTTCGTAGTTCTACGAAATGAGTTCGTAGATCTACGAAATGAGTTCGTAGTTCTACGAATTGAGTTCGTAGATCTACGAAACGAGTTCGTAGTTCTACGAAATGACTTCGTAGATCTACGAAACGAGTTCATAGATCAACGAAATGAGTTTGCAAATCTACGAAATGAGTTCGTAGATCTACGAAATGAGTTCGTAGTTCTACGAATTGAGTTCGTAAATCTACGAAACGAGTTCGTAGTTCTACAAAATGAGTTCGTAGATCTACGAAACGAGTTCATAGATCTACGAAATGAGTTCGTAGTTCTACGAATGAGTTTGCGAATCTACGAAATGAGTTCGTAGATCTACGAAATGAGTTCGTAGTTCTACGAATTGAGTTCGTAGATCTACGAAACGAGTTCGTAGTTCTACGAAATGAGTTCGCAGATCTACGAAACGAGTTCATATATCTACGAAATGAGTTCATAGATCTACGAAATGAGTTCATAGATCTATTCATAGATCTGAGAGTCTATCCTGTGTTGTCCTGAGTTTGTCCTGAGAGTTTATCCTGAGAGTTTATCCTGAGAGTTTATCCTGAGAGTTTTTTTCTGAAAGTTTATCATGATACTCTATCCTGAGAGTCTATCCTGTGTTGTCCTGTGTTTGTCCTGAGAGTTTATTCTGAGAGTTATTCCTGAGTTGTCCTGAGACTTTATCCTGAGAGTTTCTCCTGAGAGTTTATCCTGAGACTTTATCCTGAGACTTTATCTCAAGAGTTTTGCCTGAGAGCTTATCCTGAGAGTTTATCCTGAGAGTCTATCCTGAGAGTTATTCCTGCGTTGTCCTGAGACTTTATCCTGAGAGTTTATCCGGAGACTTTATCCTGAGAGTCTATCCTGAGAGTTTATCCTGAGAGTCTATCATGTGTTTTCCTGAGTTTGTCCTGAGAGTCTATCCTGTGTTGTCCTGTGTTTGTCCTGAGAGTTTATCCTGAGAGTTATTCCTGGGTTGTCCTGAGACTTTATCCTGTGAGTTTATCCTGAGAGTTTATCCTGAGAGTTTATCCTGAGAGTTTATCCTGAGAGTTTGTCGTGAGACTTTATCTTAAGAGTTTTGCCTGAGAGTTTATCCGGAGACTTTATCTTGAGAGTCTATCCTGAGAGTTTATCCTGAGAGTCTAGCCTGTGTTGTCCTGAGTTTGTCCTGAGAGTTTATCCTGAGAGTTTATCCTGAGAGTTTTTTTCTGAAAGTTTATCCTGATACTCTATCCTGAAAGTCTATCTTGTGTTGTCCTGTGTTTGTCCTGAGAGTTTATCCTGAGAGTTATTCCTGGGTTGTCCTGAGACTTCATCCTGAGAGTTTATCCTGAGAGTTTATCCTAATCTACACATTTTACACAATAGTTTTAGAATCTACACATTCTACACATTTGTTTTAGAATCTACACAATCTACACAATTGTTTTAGAATCTACACAATCTACACAATTGTTTTAAAATCTACACATTTTACACAATTGTTTAAGAATCTACACATTCTACACATTTGTTTAAGAATCTTTACAATCTACACAATTGTTTAGGAATCTACACATTCTACACAATTGTTTTAGAATCTACACATTCTACACAATTGTTTAAGATGCTACACATTCTACACAATTGTTTAAGAATCTACACACTCTACACAACTGTTTAAGAATTTACACAATCTACACAATTGTTTTAGATTCTACACAATCTGCACAACTGTTTTAGAATCTACACATTCTACACAATTGTTTAGAATCTACACATTCTACACAACTGTTTAGGAATCTACACATTCTACACAATTGTTTTAGAATCTACACATTTTACACAATTGTTTAAGAATATACACATTCTACACAAATGAGAGTTTATCCTGAGAGTTAAACCAGTTCGTAGTTCTACGAAATGAGTTCGTAGATCTACGAAACGAGTTCATAGATCTACGAAATGAGTTCGTAGATCTACGAAATGAGTTCGTAGTTCAACGAATTGAGTTCGTAGATCTACGAAACGAGTTCGTAGTTCTACGAAATGAGTTCGTAGATCTACGAAACGAGTTCATAGATCTACGAAATGAGTTCGTAGTTCTACGAAATGAGTTCGTAGTTCTACTAAATGAGTTCGTAGTTCTACGAAATGAGTTTGCAAATCTACGAAATGAGTTCGTAAATCTACGAAATGAGTTCGTAGTTCTACGAATTGAGTTCGTAGATCTACGAAACCAGTTCGTAGTTCTACGAAATGAGTTCGTAGATCTACGAAACGAGTTCATAGATCTACGAAATGAGCTCGTAGATCTACGAATTGAGTTCGTAAATCAACGAAATGAGTTTGCAAATCTACGAAATGAGCTCGTAGATCTACAAAATGAGTTCGTAGTTCTACGAAATGAGTTCGTAGTTCTACTAAATGAGTTCGTAGTTCTACGAAATGAGTTTGCAAATCTACGAAATGAGTTCGTAGATCTACGAAATGAGTTCGTAGTTCTACGAATTGAGTTCGTAGATCTACGAAACCAGTTCGTAGTTCTACGAAATGAGTTCGTAGATCTACGAAACGAGTTCATAGATCTACGAAATGAGTTCGTAGATCTACGAAACGAGTTCGTAGTTCTACGAAATGAGTTCGTAGATCTACGAAACGAGTTCATAGATCTACGAAATGAGTTCGTAGTTCTACGAATTGAGTTCGTAGATCTACGAAACGAGTTCGTAGTTCTACGAAATGAGTTCGTAGATCTACGAAATGAGTTCATAGATCCACGAAATGAGTTCGTAGTTCTACGAAATGAGTTCGTAGATCAACGAAATGAGTTTGCAAATCTACGAAATGAGCTCGTAGATCGTGGATCTATGAACTCATTTCGTAGATCTATGAACTCATTTCGTAGATCTATGAACTCGTTTCGTAGATCTACGAACTCATTTCGTAGAACTACGAACTCGTTTCGTAGATCTACGAACTCAATTCGTTGAACTACGAACTCATTTCGTTGATCTACGAACTCATTTCGTAGATCTACGAGCTTATTTCGTAGATCTATGAACTAGTTTCGTAGGTCTACGAACTCATTTCGTAGAACTACGAACTGGTTTCGTAGATCTACGAACTCATTTCGTAGATCTATGAACTCATTTCGTAGATTTGCAAACTCATTTCGTTGATCTATGAACTTGTTTCGTAGATCTACGAACTCATTTCGTAAAACTACGAACTCGTTTCGTAGATCTACGAACTCAATTCGTAGATCTACGAAACCAGTTCGTAGTTCTACGAAATGAGTTCGTAGATCTACGAAACGAGTTCGTAGATCTACGAAATGAGTACGTAGATCTACGAAATGAGTTCATAGATCCACGAAATGAGTTCATAGATCTACGAAATGAGTTCGTAGATCTACGAAATGAGCTCGTAGATCTACGAAATGAGTTCGTAGTTCTACGAAATGAGTTCGTAGTTCTACGAAATGAGTTCGTAGATCTACAAAATGAGTTCGTAGATCTACGAAATGAGCTCGTAGATCTACGAAATGAGTTCGTAGATCAACGAAATGAGTTTGCAAATCTACGAAATGAGTTCATAGATCTACGAAATGAGCTCGTAGATCTACGAAATGAGTTCGTAGTTCTACGAAATGAGTTCGTAGTTCTACTAAATGAGTTTGCCATTCTACGAAATGAGTTCGTAGATCTACGAAATGAGTTCGTAGTTCTACGAAATGAGTTCGTAGTTCTACGAATTGAGTTCGTAGATCTACGAAACGAGTTCGTAGTTCTACGAAATGAGCTCGTAGATTTACTAAATGAGCTCGTAGATCTACGAAATGAGTTCGTAGTTCTACGAAATGAGCTCGTAGATCTACGAAATGAGTTCGTAGTTCTACGATATGAGTTCGTAGATCTACGAAATGAGTTCGTAGATCTACGAAATGAGCTCGTAGATCTACGAATTGAGTTCGTAGTTCTACGAAATGAGTTCGTATTTCTACTAAATGAGTTCGTAGTTCTACGAAATGAAATTGCAAATCCACGAAATGAGTTCGTAGATCTACGAAATGAGTTCGTAGTTCTACGAAATGAGTTTGCAAATCTACGAAATGAGTTCGTAGATCTACGAAATGAGTTCGTAGTTCTACGAAATGAGCTCGTAGATCTACGAAATGAGTTCGTAGTTCTACGATATGAGTTCGTAGATGTACGAAATGAGTTCGTAGATCTACGAAATGAGCTCGTAGATCTACGAATTGAGTTCGTAGTTCTACGAAATGAGTTCGTAGTTCTACTAAATGAATTCGTAGTTCTACGAAATGAGTTTGCAAATCTACGAAATCGGTAGAAAAGAGTTACGAAATGAGTTCGTAGTTCTACTAAATGAGTTCGTAGTTCTACGAAATGAGTTTGCAAATCTACGAAATGAGTTCGTAGATCTACGAAATGAGTTCGTAGTTCTACGAATTGAGTTCGTAGATCTACGAAACCAGTTCGTAGTTCTACGAAATGAGTTCGTAGATCTACGAAACGAGTTCATAGATCTACGAAATGAGTTCGTAGATCTACGAAATGAGTTCGTAGATCTACGAAATGAGTTCGTAGTTCAACGAATTGAGTTCGTAGATCTACGAAACGAGTTCGTAGTTCTACGAAATGAGTTCGTAGATCTACAAAATGAGTTCGTAGTTCTACGAAAAGAGTTCGTAGTTCTACTAAATGAGTTCGTAGTTCTACGAAATGAGTTCGTAGTTCTACGAATTGAGTTCGTAGATCTACGAAACCAGTTCGTAGTTCTACGAAATGAGTTCGTAGATCTACGAAACGAGTTCATAGATCTACGAAATGAGCTCGTAGATCTACGAAATGAGTTCGTAGATCAACGAAATGAGTTCGTAGTTCAACGAATTGAGTTCGTAGATCTACGAAACGAGTTCGTAGTTCTACGAAATGAGTTCGTAGATCTACGAAACGAGTTCATAGATCTACGAAATGAGTTCATAGATCTACGAAATGAGTTCATAGATCCACGAAATGAGTTCATAGATCAACGAATTGAGTTCGTAGATCTACGAAATGAGCTCGTAGATCTACGAAGTTCGTAGTTCTGTGAAATGAGTTCGTAGATCTACGAAATGAATTCGTAGATCTACGAAATGAGTTCGTAGATCTACGAAACCAGTTCGTAGTTCTACGAAATGAGTTCGTAGATCTACGAAACGAGTTCATAGATCTACGAAATGAGCTCGTAGATCTACGAAATGAGTTCGTAGATCAACGAAATGAGTTCGTAGTTCAACGAATTGAGTTCGTAGATCTACGAAACGAGTTCGTAGTTCTACGAAATGAGTTCGTAGATCTACGAAACGAGTTCATAGATCTACGAAATGAGTTCATAGATCTACGAAATGAGTTCATAGATCAACGAAATGAGTTCGTAGATCTACGAAATGAGCTCGTAGATCTACGAAATGAGCTCGTAGATCTACGAAGTTCGTAGTTCTGTGAAATGAGTTCGTAGATCTACGAATTCATTTCTATTTTCTAATTCAGATCTACGAAATGAGTTCGTAGATCTACGAAATGAGCTCGTAGATTTACGAAATGAGTTCGTAGACCAACAAAATGAGTTTGCCAATCTACGAAATGAGTTCATAGATCTACGAAATGAGCTCGTAGATCTACGAAATGAGTTCGAAACTCGTTTCGTAGAATTGAGTTCGTAGATCTACGAAACGAGTTCGTAGTTCTACGAAATGACTTCGTAGATCTACAAAACGAGTTCATAGATCAACGAAATGAGTTTGCAAATCTACGAAATGAGTTCATAGATCTACGAAATGAGCTCGTAGATCTACGAAATGAGTTCGTAGTTCTACGATATGAGTTCGTAGATCTACGAAATGAGTTTGCAAATCTACGAAATGAGTTCGTAGATCTACGAAATGAGTTCGTAGTTCTACGAATTGAGTTCGTAGATCTACGAAACGAGTTCGTAGTTTTACGAAATGAGTTTGCAAATCTACGAAATCGGTAGAAAAGAGTTACGAAATGAGTTCGTAGTTCTACTAAATGAGTTCGTAGTTCTACGAAATGAGTTTGCAAATCTACGAAATGAGTTCGTAGATCTACGAAATGAGTTCGTAGTTCTACGAATTGAGTTCGTAGATCTACGAAACCAGTTCGTAGTTCTACGAAATGAGTTCGTAGATCTACGAAACGAGTTCATAGATCTACGAAATGAGTTCGTAGATCTACGAAATGAGTTCGTAGTTCAACGAATTGAGTTCGTAGATCTACGAAACGAGTTCGTAGTTCTACGAAATGAGTTCGTAGATCTACAAAATGAGTTCGTAGTTCTACGAAAAGAGTTCGTAGTTCTACTAAATGAGTTCGTAGTTCTACGAAAAGAGTTCGTAGTTCTACTAAATGAGTTCGTAGTTCTACGAAATGAGTTTGCAAATCTACGAAATGAGTTCGTAGATCTACGAAATGAGTTCGTAGTTCTACGAATTGAGTTCGTAGATCTACGAAACCAGTTCGTAGTTCTACGAAATGAGTTCGTAGATCTACGAAACGAGTTCATAGATCTACGAAACGAGTTCATAGATCTACGAAATGAGCTCGTAGATCTACGAAATGAGTTCGTAGATCAACGAAATGAGTTCGTAGTTCAACGAATTGAGTTCGTAGATCTACGAAACGAGTTCGTAGTTCTACGAAATGAGTTCGTAGATCTACGAAACGAGTTCATAGATCTACGAAATGAGTTCATAGATCTACGAAATGAGTTCATAGATCCACGAAATGAGTTCATAGATCAACGAATTGAGTTCGTAGATCTACGAAATGAGCTCGTAGATCTACGAAGTTCGTAGTTCTGTGAAATGAGTTCGTAGATCTACGAAATGAATTCGTAGATCTACGAAATGAGTTCGTAGATCTACGAAACCAGTTCGTAGTTCTACGAAATGAGTTCGTAGATCTACGAAACGAGTTCATAGATCTACGAAATGAGCTCGTAGATCTACGAAATGAGTTCGTAGATCAACGAAATGAGTTCGTAGTTCAACGAATTGAGTTCGTAGATCTACGAAACGAGTTCGTAGTTCTACGAAATGAGTTCGTAGATCTACGAAACGAGTTCATAGATCTACGAAATGAGTTCATAGATCTACGAAATGAGTTCATAGATCAACGAAATGAGTTCGTAGATCTACGAAATGAGCTCGTAGATCTACGAAATGAGCTCGTAGATCTACGAAGTTCGTAGTTCTGTGAAATGAGTTCGTAGATCTACGAATTCATTTCTATTTTCTAATTCAGATCTACGAAATGAGTTCGTAGATCTACGAAATGAGCTCGTAGATTTACGAAATGAGTTCGTAGACCAACGAAATGAGTTTGCCAATCTACGAAATGAGTTCATAGATCTACGAAATGAGCTCGTAGATCTACGAAATGAGTTCGAAACTCGTTTCGTAGAATTGAGTTCGTAGATCTACGAAACGAGTTCGTAGTTCTACGAAATGACTTCGTAGATCTACAAAACGAGTTCATAGATCAACGAAATGAATCTACGAAACGAGTTCGTAGTTCTACGAAATGAGTTCGTAGTTCTACGAAATGAGTTCGCAGATCTACGAAACGAGTTCATAGATCTACGAAATGAGTTCATAGATCTACGAAATGAGTTCATAGATCCACGAAATGAGTTCATAGATCAACGAAATGAGTTCGTAGATCTACGAAATGAGCTCGTAGGTCTACGAAGTTCGTAGTTCTGTGAAATGAGTTCGTAGATCTACGAAATGAATTCGTAGATCTACGAAATGAGTTCGTAGATCTACGAAATGAGCTCGTAAATCTACGAAATGAGTTCGTAGACCAACGAAATGAGTTTGCCAATCTACGAAATGAGTTCATAGATCTACGAAATGAGCTCGTAGATCTACGCAATGAGTTCGTAGTTCTACGAAATGAGCTCGTAGATCTACGAAATGAGTTCGTAATTCTACGAAATGAGTTCGTAGTTCTACGAAATGAGTTCGTAGATCTACGAAATGAGTTCGTAGTTCTACGAATTGAGTTCGTAGATCTACGAAACGAGTTCGTAGTTCTACGAAATGACTTCGTAGATCTACAAAACGAGTTCATAGATCAACGAATTGAGTTTGCAAATCTACGAAATGAGTTCATAGATCTACGAAATGAGCTCGTAGATCTACGAAATGAGCTCGTAGATCTACGAAATGCATTCGTAGTTCTACGAAATGAGCTCGTAGATCTACGAAATGAGTTCGTAGTTCTACGATATGAGTTCGTAGATCTACGAAATGAGTTTGCAAATCTACGAAATGAGTTCGTAGATCTACGAAATGAGTTCGTAGTTCTACGAATTGAGTTCGTAGATCTACGAAACGAGTTCGTAGTTTTACGAAATGAGTTCGTAGATCTACGAAACAAGTTCATAGATCAACGAAATGAGTTTGCAAATCTACGAAATGAGTTCATAGATCTACGAAATGAGCTCGTAGATCTACGAAATGAGCTCGTAGATTTACGAATTGAGTTCGTAGTTTTACGAAATGAGTTCGTAGTTCTACTAAATAAGTTCGTAGCTCTACGAAATGAGTTTGCAAATCTACGAAATGAGTTCGTAGATCTACGAAATGAGTTCGTAGTTCTACGAAATGAGTTTGCAAATCTACGAAATGAGTTCGTAGATCTACGAAATGAGTTCGTAGTTCTACGAATTGAGTTTGTAGATCTACGAAACGAGTTCGTAGTTTTACGAAATGAGTTCGTAGATCTACGAAACAAGTTCATAGATCAACGAAATGAGTTTGCAAATCTACGAAATGAGTTCATAGATCTACGAAATGAGCTCGTAGATCTACGAAATGAGCTCGTAGATCTACGAAATGCATTCGTAGTTCTACGAAATGAGCTCGTAGATCTACGAAATGAGTTCATAGATCTACGAAATGAGTTCATAGATCTACGAAATGAGTTCATAGATCTACGAAATAAGTTCAAAGATCTACAAAATGAGTTCGTAGATCTACGAAATGAGTTCGTAGATCTACGAAATGAGCTCGTAGATCTACAAAATGAGTTCGTAGTTCTACGAAATGAGTTCGTAGTTCTACTAAATGAGTTCGTAGTTCTACGAAATTAGTTCGTAGATCTACGAAATGAGCTCGTAGATCTACGAAATGAGTTCGTTGATCAACGAAATGAGTTTGCAAATCTACGAAATGAGTTCATAGATCTACGAAATGAGCTCGTAGATCTACGAAGTGAGTTCGTAGTTCTACGAAATGAGCTCGTAGATCTACGAAATGAGTTCGTAATTCTACGAAATGAGTTCGTAGTTCTACGAAATGAGTTCGTAGATCTACGAAATGAGTTCGTAGTTCTACGAATTGAGTTCGTAGATCTGCGAAACGAGTTCGTAGTTCTACGAAATGACTTCGTAGATCTACGAAACGAGTTCATAGATCAACGAAATGAGTTTGCAAATCTACGAAATGAGTTCGTAGATCTACGAAATGAGTTCGTAGTTCTACGAATTGAGTTCGTAAATCTACGAAACGAGTTCGTAGTTCTACAAAATGAGTTCGTAGATCTACGAAACGAGTTCATAGATCTACGAAATGAGTTCGTAGTTCTACGAATGAGTTTGCGAATCTACGAAATGAGTTCGTAGATCTACGAAATGAGTTCGTAGTTCTACGAATTGAGTTCGTAGATCTACGAAACAAGTTCGTAGTTCTACGAAATGAGTTCGCAGATCTACGAAACGAGTTCATAGATCTACGAAATGAGCTCGTAGATCTACGAAATGAGTTCATAGATCTACGAAATGAGTTCATAGATCTACGAAATGAGTTCATAGATCTACGAAATGAGTTCAAAGATCTACAAAATGAGTTCGTAGATCTACGAAATGAGTTCGTAGATCTACGAAATGAGCTCGTAGATCTACAAAATGAGTTCGTAGTTCTACGAAATGAGTTCGTAGTTCTACTAAATGAGTTCGTAGTTCTACGAAATGAGTTCGTAGATCTACGAAATGAGCTCGTAGATCTACGAAATGAGTTCGTTGATCAACGAAATGAGTTTGCAAATCTACGAAATGAGTTCATAGATCTACGAAATGAGCTCGTAGATCTACGAAGTGAGTTCGTAGTTCTACGAAATGAGTTCATAGATCTACGAAATGAGCTCGTAGATCTACGAAATGAGTTCATAGATCTACGAAATGAGTTCGTAGATCTACGAAATGAGCTCGTAGATCTACAAAATGAGTTCGTAGTTCTACGAAATGAGTTCGTAGTTCTACTAAATGAGTTCGTAGTTCTACGAAATGAGTTCGTAGATCTACGAAATGAGCTCGTAGATCTACGAAATGAGTTCGTAGTTCTACGAATTGAGTTCGTAGATCTACGAAACAAGTTCGTAGTTCTACGAAATGAGTTCGCAGATCTACGAAACGAGTTCATAGATCTACGAAATGAGCTCGTAGATCTACGAAATGAGCTCGTAGATCTACGAAATGCATTCGTAGTTCTACGAAATGAGCTCGTAGATCTACGAAATGAGTTCATAGATCTACGAAATGAGTTCATAGATCTACGAAATGAGTTCATAGATCTACGAAATGAGTTCAAAGATCTACAAAATGAGTTCGTAGATCTACGAAATGAGTTCGTAGATCTACGAAATGAGCTCGTAGATCTACGAAATGAGTTCGTTGATCAACGAAATGAGTTTGCAAATCTACGAAATGAGCTCGTAGATCTACGAAATGAGTTCGTTGATCAACGAAATGAGTTTGCAAATCTACGAAATGAGTTCATAGATCTACGAAATGAGCTCGTAGATCTACGAAGTGAGTTCGTAGTTCTACGAAATGAGCTCGTAGATCTACGAAATGAGTTCATAGATCTACGAAATGAGTTCATAGATCTACGAAATAAGTTCAAAGATCTACAAAATGAGTTCGTTGATCTACGAAATGAGTTCGTAGATCTACGAAATGAGCTCGTAGATCTACAAAATGAGTTCGTAGTTCTACGAAATGAGTTCGTAGTTCTACTAAATGAGTTCGTAGTTCTACGAAATTAGTTCGTAGATCTACGAAATGAGCTCGTAGATCTACGAAATGAGTTCGTTGATCAACGAAATGAGTTTGCAAATCTACGAAATGAGTTCATAGATCTACGAAATGAGCTCGTAGATCTACGAAGTGAGTTCGTAGTTCTACGAAATGAGCTCGTAGATCTACGAAATGAGTTCGTAATTCTACGAAATGAGTTCGTAGTTCTACGAAATGAGTTCGTAGATCTACGAAATGAGTTCGTAGTTCTACGAATTGAGTTCGTAGATCTGCGAAACGAGTTCGTAGTTCTACGAAATGACTTCGTAGATCTACGAAACGAGTTCATAGATCAACGAAATGAGTTTGCAAATCTACGAAATGAGTTCGTAGATCTACGAAATGAGTTCGTAGTTCTACGAATTGAGTTCGTAAATCTACGAAACGAGTTCGTAGTTCTACAAAATGAGTTCGTAGATCTACGAAACGAGTTCATAGATCTACGAAATGAGTTCGTAGTTCTACGAATGAGTTTGCGAATCTACGAAATGAGTTCGTAGATCTACGAAATGAGTTCGTAGTTCTACGAATTGAGTTCGTAGATCTACGAAACAAGTTCGTAGTTCTACGAAATGAGTTCGCAGATCTACGAAACGAGTTCATAGATCTACGAAATGAGCTCGTAGATCTACGAAATGAGTTCATAGATCTACGAAATGAGTTCATAGATCTACGAAATGAGTTCATAGATCTACGAAATGAGTTCAAAGATCTACAAAATGAGTTCGTAGATCTACGAAATGAGTTCGTAGATCTACGAAATGAGCTCGTAGATCTACAAAATGAGTTCGTAGTTCTACGAAATGAGTTCGTAGTTCTACTAAATGAGTTCGTAGTTCTACGAAATGAGTTCGTAGATCTACGAAACGAGTTCGTAGTTCTACAAAATGAGTTCGTAGATCTACGAAACGAGTTCATAGATCTACGAAATGAGTTCGTAGTTCTACGAATGAGTTTGCGAATCTACGAAATGAGTTCGTAGATCTACGAAATGAGTTCGTAGTTCTACGAATTGAGTTCGTAGATCTACGAAACAAGTTCGTAGTTCTACGAAATGAGTTCGCAGATCTACGAAACGAGTTCATAGATCTACGAAATGAGCTCGTAGATCTACGAAATGAGTTCATAGATCTACGAAATGAGTTCATAGATCTACGAAATGAGTTCATAGATCTACGAAATGAGTTCAAAGATCTACAAAATGAGTTCGTAGATCTACGAAATGAGTTCGTAGATCTACGAAATGAGCTCGTAGATCTACAAAATGAGTTCGTAGTTCTACGAAATGAGTTCGTAGTTCTACTAAATGAGTTCGTAGTTCTACGAAATGAGTTCGTAGATCTACGAAATGAGCTCGTAGATCTACGAAATGAGTTCGTTGATCAACGAAATGAGTTTGCAAATCTACGAAATGAGTTCATAGATCTACGAAATGAGCTCGTAGATCTACGAAGTGAGTTCGTAGTTCTACGAAATGAGTTCATAGATCTACGAAATGAGCTCGTAGATCTACGAAATGAGTTCATAGATCTACGAAATGAGTTCGTAGATCTACGAAATGAGCTCGTAGATCTACAAAATGAGTTCGTAGTTCTACGAAATGAGTTCGTAGTTCTACTAAATGAGTTCGTAGTTCTACGAAATGAGTTCGTAGATCTACGAAATGAGCTCGTAGATCTACGAAATGAGTTCGTAGTTCTACGAATTGAGTTCGTAGATCTACGAAACAAGTTCGTAGTTCTACGAAATGAGTTCGCAGATCTACGAAACGAGTTCATAGATCTACGAAATGAGCTCGTAGATCTACGAAATGAGCTCGTAGATCTACGAAATGCATTCGTAGTTCTACGAAATGAGCTCGTAGATCTACGAAATGAGTTCATAGATCTACGAAATGAGTTCATAGATCTACGAAATGAGTTCATAGATCTACGAAATGAGTTCAAAGATCTACAAAATGAGTTCGTAGATCTACGAAATGAGTTCGTAGATCTACGAAATGAGCTCGTAGATCTACAAAATGAGTTCGTAGTTCTACGAAATGAGTTCGTAGTTCTACTAAATGAGTTCGTAGTTCTACGAAATGAGTTCGTAGATCTACGAAATGAGCTCGTAGATCTACGAAATGAGTTCGTTGATCAACGAAATGAGTTTGCAAATCTACGAAATGAGTTCATAGATCTACGAAATGAGCTCGTAGATCTACGAAGTGAGTTCGTAGTTCTACGAAATGAGCTCGTAGATCTACGAAATGAGTTCGTAATTCTACGAAAAGAGTTCGTAGTTCTACGAAATGAGTTCGTAGATCTACGAAATGAGTTCGTAGTTCTACGAATTGAGTTCGTAGATCTACGAAACGAGTTCGTAGTTCTACGAAATGACTTCGTAGATCTACGAAACGAGTTCATAGATCAACGAAATGAGTTTGCAAATCTACGAAATGAGTTCGTAGATCTACGAAATGAGTTCGTAGTTCTACGAATTGAGTTCGTAAATCTACGAAACGAGTTCGTAGTTCTACAAAATGAGTTCGTAGATCTACGAAACGAGTTCATAGATCTACGAAATGAGTTCGTAGTTCTACGAATGAGTTTGCGAATCTACGAAATGAGTTCGTAGATCTACGAAATGAGTTCGTAGTTCTACGAATTGAGTTCGTAGATCTACGAAACGAGTTCGTAGTTCTACGAAATGAGTTCGCAGATCTACGAAACGAGTTCATATATCTACGAAATGAGTTCATAGATCTACGAAATGAGTTCATAGATCTATTCATAGATCTGAGAGTCTATCCTGTGTTGTCCTGAGTTTGTCCTGAGAGTTTATCCTGAGAGTTTATCCTGAGAGTTTATCCTGAGAGTTTTTTTTCTGAAAGTTTATCATGATACTCTATCCTGAGAGTCTATCCTGTGTTGTCCTGTGTTTGTCCTGAGAGTTTATTCTGAGAGTTATTCCTGAGTTGTCCTGAGACTTTATCCTGAGAGTTTCTCCTGAGAGTTTATCCTGAGACTTTATCCTGAGACTTTATCTCAAGAGTTTTGCCTGAGAGCTTATCCTGAGAGTTTATCCTGAGAGTCTATCCTGAGAGTTATTCCTGCGTTGTCCTGAGACTTTATCCTGAGAGTTTATCCGGAGACTTTATCCTGAGAGTCTATCCTGAGAGTTTATCCTGAGAGTCTATCATGTGTTTTCCTGAGTTTGTCCTGAGAGTCTATCCTGTGTTGTCCTGTGTTTGTCCTGAGAGTTTATCCTGAGAGTTATTCCTGGGTTGTCCTGAGACTTTATCCTGTGAGTTTATCCTGAGAGTTTATCCTGAGAGTTTATCCTGAGAGTTTATCCTGAGAGTTTGTCGTGAGACTTTATCTTAAGAGTTTTGCCTGAGAGTTTATCCGGAGACTTTATCTTGAGAGTCTATCCTGAGAGTTTATCCTGAGAGTCTAGCCTGTGTTGTCCTGAGTTTGTCCTGAGAGTTTATCCTGAGAGTTTATCCTGAGAGTTTTTTTCTGAAAGTTTATCCTGATACTCTATCCTGAAAGTCTATCTTGTGTTGTCCTGTGTTTGTCCTGAGAGTTTATCCTGAGAGTTATTCCTGGGTTGTCCTGAGACTTCATCCTGAGAGTTTATCCTGAGAGTTTATCCTAATCTACACATTTTACACAATAGTTTTAGAATCTACACATTCTACACATTTGTTTTAGAATCTACACAATCTACACAATTGTTTTAGAATCTACACAATCTACACAATTGTTTTAAAATCTACACATTTTACACAATTGTTTAGGAATCTACACATTCTACACATTTGTTTAAGAATCTTTACAATCTACACAATTGTTTAGGAATCTACACATTCTACACAATTGTTTTAGAATCTACACATTCTACACAATTGTTTAAGATGCTACACATTCTACACAATTGTTTAAGAATCTACACACTCTACACAACTGTTTAAGAATTTACACATTCTACACAATTGTTTTAGATTCTACACAATCTGCACAACTGTTTTAGAATCTACACATTCTACACAATTGTTTAGAATCTACACATTCTACACAACTGTTTAGGAATCTACACATTCTACACAATTGTTTTAGAATCTACACATTTTACACAATTGTTTAAGAATATACACATTCTACACAAATGAGAGTTTATCCTGAGAGTTAAACCAGTTCGTAGTTCTACGAAATGAGTTCGTAGATCTACGAAACGAGTTCATAGATCTACGAAATGAGTTCGTAGATCTACGAAATGAGTTCGTAGTTCAACGAATTGAGTTCGTAGATCTACGAAACGAGTTCGTAGTTCTACGAAATGAGTTCGTAGATCTACGAAACGAGTTCATAGATCTACGAAATGAGTTCGTAGTTCTACGAAATGAGTTCGTAGTTCTACTAAATGAGTTCGTAGTTCTACGAAATGAGTTTGCAAATCTACGAAATGAGTTCGTAAATCTACGAAATGAGTTCGTAGTTCTACGAATTGAGTTCGTAGATCTACGAAACCAGTTCGTAGTTCTACGAAATGAGTTCGTAGATCTACGAAACGAGTTCATAGATCTACGAAATGAGCTCGTAGATCTACGAATTGAGTTCGTAAATCAACGAAATGAGTTTGCAAATCTACGAAATGAGCTCGTAGATCTACAAAATGAGTTCGTAGTTCTACGAAATGAGTTCGTAGTTCTACTAAATGAGTTCGTAGTTCTACGAAATGAGTTTGCAAATCTACGAAATGAGTTCGTAGATCTACGAAATGAGTTCGTAGTTCTACGAATTGAGTTCGTAGATCTACGAAACCAGTTCGTAGTTCTACGAAATGAGTTCGTAGATCTACGAAACGAGTTCATAGATCTACGAAATGAGTTCGTAGATCTACGAAACGAGTTCGTAGATCTATGAACTCATTTCGTAGATCTATGAACTCGTTTCGTAGATCTACGAACTCATTTCGTAGAACTACGAACTCGTTTCGTAGATCTACGAACTCAATTCGTTGAACTACGAACTCATTTCGTTGATCTACGAACTCATTTCGTAGATCTACGAGCTTATTTCGTAGATCTATGAACTAGTTTCGTAGGTCTACGAACTCATTTCGTAGAACTACGAACTGGTTTCGTAGATCTACGAACTCATTTCGTAGATCTATGAACTCATTTCGTAGATTTGCAAACTCATTTCGTTGATCTATGAACTTGTTTCGTAGATCTACGAACTCATTTCGTAAAACTACGAACTCGTTTCGTAGATCTACGAACTCAATTCGTAGATCTACGAAACCAGTTCGTAGTTCTACGAAATGAGTTCGTAGATCTACGAAACGAGTTCATAGATCTACGAAATAAGCTCGTAGATCTACGAAATGAGTTCGTAGATCAACGAAATGAGTTCGTAGTTCAACGAATTAAGTTCGTAGATCTACGAAACGAGTTCGTAATTCTACGAAATGAGTTCGTAGATCTACGAAACGAGTTCATAGATCTACGAAATGAGTTCATAGATCTACGAAATGAGTTCATAGATCCACGAAATGAGTTCATAGATCAACGAAATGAGTTCGTAGATCTACGAAATGAGCTCGTAGATCTACGAAGTTCGTAGTTCTGTGAAATGAGTTCGTAGATCTACGAAATGAATTCGTAGATCTACGAAATGAGTTCGTAGATCTACGAAATGAGCTCGTAGATCTACGAAATGAGTTCGTAGACCAACGAAATGAGTTTGCCAATCTACGAAATGAGTTCATAGATCTACGAAATGAGCTCGTAGATCTACGAAATGAGTTTGTAGTTCTACGAAATGAGCTCGTAGATCTACGAAATGAGTTCGTAATTCTACGAAATGAGTTCGTAGATCTACGAAATGAGTTCGTAGTTCTACGAATTGAGTTCGTAGATCTACGAAACGAGTTCGTAGTTCTACGAAATGACTTCGTAGATCTACAAAACGAGTTCATAGATCAACGAAATGAGTTTGCAAATCTACGAAATGAGCTCGTAGATCTACGAAATGCATTCGTAGTTCTACGAAATGAGCTCGTAGATCTACGAAATGAGTTCGTAGTTCTACGATATGAGTTCGTAGATCTACGAAATGAGTTTGCAAATCTACGAAATGAATTCGTAGATCTACGAAATGAGTTCGTAATTCTACGAATTGAGTTCGTAGATCTACGAAATGAGTTCGTAGTTTTACGAAATGAGTTCGTAGATCTACGAAACAAGTTCATAGATCAACGAAATGAGTTCGTAGTTTTACGAAATGAGTTCGTAGTTCTACTAAATGAGTTCGTAGCTCTACGAAATGAGTTTGCAAATCTACGAAATGAGTTCGTAGATCTACGAAATGAGTTCGTAGTTCTACGAAATGAGTTTGCAAATCTACGAAATGAGTTCGTAGATCTACGAAATGAGTTCGTAGTTCTACGAATTGAGTTCGTAGATCTACGAAACGAGTTCGTAGTTTTACGAAATGAGTTCGTAGATCTACGAAACAAGTTCATAGATCAACGAAATGAGTTTGCAAATCTACGAAATGAGTTCATAGATCTACGAAATGAGCTCGTATATCTACGAAATGAGCTCGTAGATCTACGAAATGCATTCGTAGTTCTACGAAATGAGCTCGTAGATCTACGAAATGAGTTCATAGATCTACGAAATGAGTTCATAGATCTACGAAATGAGTTCATAGATCTACGAAATGAGTTCAAAGATCTACAAAATGAGTTCGTAGATCTACGAAATGAGTTCGTAGATCTACGAAATGAGCTCGTAGATCTACAAAATGAGTTCGTAATTCTACGAAATGAGTTCGTAGTTCTACTAAATGAGTTCGTAGTTCTACGAAATGAGTTCGTAGATCTACGAAATGAGCTCGTAGATCTACGAAATGAGTTCGTAGATCAACGAAATGAGTTTGTAAATCTACGAAATGAGTTCATAGATCTACGAAATGAGCTCGTAGATCTACGAAGTGAGTTCGTAGTTCTACGAAATGAGCTCGTAGATCTACGAAATGAGTTCGTAATTCTACGAAATGAGTTCGTAGTTCTACGAAATGAGTTCGTAGATCTACGAAATGAGTTCGTAGTTCTACGAATTGAGTTCGTAGATCTACGAAACGAGTTCGTAGTTCTACGAAATGACTTCGTAGATCTACGAAACGAGTTCATAGATCAACGAAATGAGTTTGCAAATCTACGAAATGAGTTCGTAGATCTACGAAATGAGTTCGTAGTTCTACGAATTGAGTTCGTAAATCTACGAAACGAGTTCGTAGTTCTACAAAATGAGTTCGTAGATCTACGAAACGAGTTCATAGATCTACGAAATGAGTTCGTAGTTCCACGAATGAGTTTGCGAATCTACGAAATGAGTTCGTAGATCTACGAAATGAGTTCGTAGTTCTACGAATTGAGTTCGTAGATCTACGAAACGAGTTCGTAGTTCTACGAAATGAGTTCGTAGATCTACGAAACGAGTTCATATATCTACGAAATGAGTTCATAGATCTACGAAATGAGTTCATAGATCTATTCATAGATCTGAGAGTCTATCCTGTGTTGTCCTGAGTTTGTCCTGAGAGTTTATCCTGAGAGTTTATCTTGAGAGTTTATCCTGAGAGTTTTTTTCTGAAAGTTTATCATGATACTCTATCCTGAGAGTCTATCCTGTGTTGTCCTGAGTTGTCCTGAGACTTTATCCTGAGAGTTTCTCCTGAGAGTTTATCCTGAGACTTTAGCTTAAGAGTTTTGCCTGAGAGTTTATCCTGAGAGTTTATCCTGAGACTTTATCTCAAGAGTTTTGCCTGAGAGCTTATCCTGAGAGTTTATCCTGAGAGTCTATCCTGAGAGTTTTTCCTGAGAGTCTATCCTGAGAGTTATTCCTGCGTTGTCCTGAGACTTTATCTTGAGAGTTTATCCGGAGACTTTATCCTGAGAGTCTATCCTGATAGTTTATCCTGAGAGTCTATCATGTGTTTTCCTGAGTTTGTCCTGAGAGTCTATCCTGTGTTGTCCTGTGTTTGTCCTGAGAGTTTGTCCTGAGAGTTATTCCTGGGTTGTCCTGAGACTTTATCCTGTGAGTTTATCCTGAGAGTTTATCCTGAGAGTTTATCCTGAGAGTTTATCCTGAGAGTTTATCCTGAGAGTTTGTCCTGAGACTTTATCTTAAGAGTTTTGCCTGAGAGTTTATCCGGAGACTTTATCTTGAGAGTCTATCCTGAGAGTTTATCCTGAGAGTCTAGCCTGTGTTGTCCTGAGTTTGTCCTGAGAGTTTATCCTGAGAGTTTATCCTGAGAGTTTTTTCTGAAAGTTTATCCTGATACTCTATCCTGAAAGTCTATCTTGTGTTGTCCTGTGTTTGTCCTGAGAGTTTATCCTGAGAGTTATTCCTGGGTTGTCCTGAGACTTTATTCTGAGAGTTTATCCTGAGAGTTTATCCTAATCTACACATTCTACACAATAGTTTTAGAATCTACACATTCTACACAATAGTTTTAGAATCTACACATTCTACACATTTGTTTTAGAATCTACACAATCTACACAATTGTTTTAGAATCTACACAATCTACACAATTGTTTTAAAATCTACACATTTTACACAATTGTTTAAGAATCTACACATTCTACACATTTGTTTAAGAATCTTTACAATCTACACAATTGTTTAGGAATCTACACATTCTACACAATTGTTTTAGAATCTACACATTCTACACAATTGTTTAAGATGCTACACATTCTACACAATTGTTTAAGAATCTACACACTCTACACAACTGTTTAAGAATTTACACATTCTACACAATTGTTTTAGATTCTACAAAATCTGCACAACTGTTTTAGAATCTACACATTCTACACAATTGTTTAGAATCTACACATTCTACACAACTGTTTCGGAATCTACACATTCTACACAATTGTTTTAGAATCTACACATTTTACACAATTGTTTAAGAATATACACATTCTACACAAATAAGAGTTTATCCTGAGAGTTAAACCAGTTCGTAGTTCTACGAAATGAGTTCGTAGATCTACGAAACGAGTTCATAGATCTACGAAATGAGTTCGTAGATCTACGAAATGAGTTCGTAGTTCCACGAATTGAGTTCGTAGATCTACGAAACGAGTTCGTAGTTCTACGAAATGAGTTCGTAGATCTACGAAACGAGTTCATAGATCTACGAAATGAGTTCGTAGTTCTACGAAATGAGTTCGTAGTTCTACTAAATGAGTTCGTAGTTCTACGAAATGAGTTTGCAAATCTACGAAATGAGTTCGTAAATCTACGAAATGAGTTCGTAGTTCTACGAATTGAGTTCGTAGATCTACGAAACCAGTTCGTAGTTCTACGAAATGAGTTCGTAGATCTACGAAACGAGTTCATAGATCTACGAAATGAGCTCGTAGATCTACGAAATGAGTTCGTAGATCAACGAAATGAGTTTGCAAATCTACGAAATGAGCTCGTAGATCTACAAAATGAGTTCGTAGTTCTACGAAATGAGTTCGTAGTTCTACTAAATGAGTTCGTAGTTCTACGAAATGAGTTTGCAAATCTACGAAATGAGTTCGTAGATCTACGAAATGAGTTCGTAGTTCTACGAATTGAGTTCGTAGATCTACGAAACCAGTTCGTAGTTCTACGAAATGAGTTCGTAGATCTACGAAACGAGTTCATAGATCTACGAAATGAGTTCGTAGATCTACGAAATGAGTTCGTAGTTCAACGAATTGAGTTCGTAGATCTACGAAACGAGTTCGTAGTTCTACGAAATGAGTTCGTAGATCTACGATACGAGTTCATAGATCTACGAAATGAGTTCGTAGTTCTACGAATTGAGTTCGTAGATCTACGAAACGAGTTCGTAGTTCTACGAAATGAGTTCGTAGATCTACGAAATGAGTTCATAGATCCACGAAATGAGTTCGTAGATCTACGAAATGAGTTCGTAGATCTACGAAATGAGTTCGTAGATCAACGAAATGAGTTTGCAAATCTACGAAATGAGCTCGTAGATCGTGGATCTATGAACTCATTTCGTAGATCTATGAACTCATTTCGTAGATCTATGAACTCGTTTCGTAGATCTACGAACTCATTTCGTAGAACTACGAACTCGTTTCGTAGATCTACGAACTCAATTCGTTGAACTACGAACTCATTTCGTTGATCTACGAACTCATTTCGTAGATCTACGAGCTTATTTCGTAGATCTATGAACTAGTTTCGTAGGTCTACGAACTCATTTCGTAGAACTACGAACTGGTTTCGTAGATCTACGAACTCATTTCGTAGATCTATGAACTCATTTCGTAGATTTGCAAACTCATTTCGTTGATCTATGAACTTGTTTCGTAGATCTACGAACTCATTTCGTAAAACTACGAACTCGTTTCGTAGATCTACGAACTCAATTCGTAGATCTACGAAACCAGTTCGTAGTTCTACGAAATGAGTTCGTAGATCTACGAAACGAGTTCATAGATCTACGAAATAAGCTCGTAGATCTACGAAATGAGTTCGTAGATCAACGAAATGAGTTCGTAGTTCAACGAATTAAGTTCGTAGATCTACGAAACGAGTTCGTAATTCTACGAAATGAGTTCGTAGATCTACGAAACGAGTTCATAGATCTACGAAATGAGTTCATAGATCTACGAAATGAGTTCATAGATCCACGAAATGAGTTCATAGATCAACGAAATGAGTTCGTAGATCTACGAAATGAGCTCGTAGATCTACGAAGTTCGTAGTTCTGTGAAATGAGTTCGTAGATCTACGAAATGAATTCGTAGATCTACGAAATGAGTTCGTAGATCTACGAAATGAGCTCGTAGATCTACGAAATGAGTTCGTAGACCAACGAAATGAGTTTGCCAATCTACGAAATGAGTTCATAGATCTACGAAATGAGCTCGTAGATCTACGAAATGAGTTTGTAGTTCTACGAAATGAGCTCGTAGATCTACGAAATGAGTTCGTAATTCTACGAAATGAGTTCGTAGATCTACGAAATGAGTTCGTAGTTCTACGAATTGAGTTCGTAGATCTACGAAACGAGTTCGTAGTTCTACGAAATGACTTCGTAGATCTACAAAACGAGTTCATAGATCAACGAAATGAGTTTGCAAATCTACGAAATGAGCTCGTAGATCTACGAAATGCATTCGTAGTTCTACGAAATGAGCTCGTAGATCTACGAAATGAGTTCGTAGTTCTACGATATGAGTTCGTAGATCTACGAAATGAGTTTGCAAATCTACGAAATGAATTCGTAGATCTACGAAATGAGTTCGTAATTCTACGAATTGAGTTCGTAGATCTACGAAATGAGTTCGTAGTTTTACGAAATGAGTTCGTAGATCTACGAAACAAGTTCATAGATCAACGAAATGAGTTCGTAGTTTTACGAAATGAGTTCGTAGTTCTACTAAATGAGTTCGTAGCTCTACGAAATGAGTTTGCAAATCTACGAAATGAGTTCGTAGATCTACGAAATGAGTTCGTAGTTCTACGAAATGAGTTTGCAAATCTACGAAATGAGTTCGTAGATCTACGAAATGAGTTCGTAGTTCTACGAATTGAGTTCGTAGATCTACGAAACGAGTTCGTAGTTTTACGAAATGAGTTCGTAGATCTACGAAACAAGTTCATAGATCAACGAAATGAGTTTGCAAATCTACGAAATGAGTTCATAGATCTACGAAATGAGCTCGTATATCTACGAAATGAGCTCGTAGATCTACGAAATGCATTCGTAGTTCTACGAAATGAGCTCGTAGATCTACGAAATGAGTTCATAGATCTACGAAATGAGTTCATAGATCTACGAAATGAGTTCATAGATCTACGAAATGAGTTCAAAGATCTACAAAATGAGTTCGTAGATCTACGAAATGAGTTCGTAGATCTACGAAATGAGCTCGTAGATCTACAAAATGAGTTCGTAGTTCTACGAAATGAGTTCGTAGTTCTACTAAATGAGTTCGTAGTTCTACGAAATGAGTTCGTAGATCTACGAAATGAGCTCGTAGATCTACGAAATGAGTTCGTAGATCAACGAAATGAGTTTGCAAATCTACGAAATGAGTTCATAGATCTACGAAATGAGCTCGTAGATCTACGAAGTGAGTTCGTAGTTCTACGAAATGAGCTCGTAGATCTACGAAATGAGTTCGTAATTCTACGAAATGAGTTCGTAGTTCTACGAAATGAGTTCGTAGATCTACGAAATGAGTTCGTAGTTCTACGAATTGAGTTCGTAGATCTACGAAACGAGTTCGTAGTTCTACGAAATGACTTCGTAGATCTACGAAACGAGTTCATAGATCAACGAAATGAGTTTGCAAATCTACGAAATGAGTTCGTAGATCTACGAAATGAGTTCGTAGTTCTACGAATTGAGTTCGTAAATCTACGAAACGAGTTCGTAGTTCTACAAAATGAGTTCGTAGATCTACGAAACGAGTTCATAGATCTACGAAATGAGTTCGTAGTTCTACGAATGAGTTTGCGAATCTACGAAATGAGTTCGTAGATCTACGAAATGAGTTCGTAGTTCTACGAATTGAGTTCGTAGATCTACGAAACGAGTTCGTAGTTCTACGAAATGAGTTCGTAGATCTACGAAACGAGTTCATATATCTACGAAATGAGTTCATAGATCTACGAAATGAGTTCATAGATCTATTCATAGATCTGAGAGTCTATCCTGTGTTGTCCTGAGTTTGTCCTGAGAGTTTATCCTGAGAGTTTATCCTGAGAGTTTATCCTGAGAGTTTTTTTCTGAAAGTTTATCATGATACTCTATCCTGAGAGTCTATCCTGTGTTGTCCTGTGTTTGTCCTGAGAGTTTATTCTGAGAGTTATTCCTGAGTTGTCCTGAGACTTTATCCTGAGAGTTTCTCCTGAGAGTTTATCCTGAGACTTTAGCTTAAGAGTTTTGCCTGAGAGTTTATCCTGAGAGTTTATCCTGAGACTTTATCTCAAGAGTTTTGCCTGAGAGCTTATCCTGAGAGTTTATCCTGAGAGTCTATCCTGAGAGTTTTTCCTGAGAGTCTATCCTGAGAGTTATTCCTGCGTTGTCCTGAGACTTTATCCTGAGAGTTTATCCGGAGACTTTATCCTGAGAGTCTATCCTGAGAGTTTATCCTGAGAGTCTATCATGTGTTTTCCTGAGTTTGTCCTGAGAGTCTATCCTGTGTTGTCCTGTGTTTGTCCTGAGAGTTTGTCCTGAGAGTTATTCCTGGGTTGTCCTGAGACTTTATCCTGTGAGTTTATCCTGAGAGTTTATCCTGAGAGTTTATCCTGAGAGTTTATCCTGAGAGTTTATCCTGAGAGTTTGTCCTGAGACTTTATCTTAAGAGTTTTGCCTGAGAGTTTATCCGGAGACTTTATCTTGAGAGTCTATCCTGAGAGTTTATCCTGAGAGTCTAGCCTGTGTTGTCCTGAGTTTGTCCTGAGAGTTTATCCTGAGAGTTTATCCTGAGAGTTTTTTTCTGAAAGTTTATCCTGATACTCTATCCTGAAAGTCTATCTTGTGTTGTCCTGTGTTTGTCCTGAGAGTTTATCCTGAGAGTTATTCCTGGGTTGTCCTGAGACTTTATTCTGAGAGTTTATCCTGAGAGTTTATCCTAATCTACACATTCTACACAATAGTTTTAGAATCTACACATTCTACACATTTGTTTTAGAATCTACACAATCTACACAATTGTTTTAGAATCTACACAATCTACACAATTGTTTTAAAATCTACACATTTTACACAATTGTTTAAGAATCTACACATTCTACACATTTGTTTAAGAATCTTTACAATCTACACAATTGTTTAGGAATCTACACATTCTACACAATTGTTTTAGAATCTACACATTCTACACAATTGTTTAAGATGCTACACATTCTACACAATTGTTTAAGAATCTACACACTCTACACAACTGTTTAAGAATTTACACATTCTACACAATTGTTTTAGATTCTACAAAATCTGCACAACTGTTTTAGAATCTACACATTCTACACAATTGTTTAGAATCTACACATTCTACACAACTGTTTAGGAATCTACACATTCTACACAATTGTTTTAGAATCTACACATTTTACACAATTGTTTAAGAATATACACATTCTACACAAATGAGAGTTTATCCTGAGAGTTAAACCAGTTCGTAGTTCTACGAAATGAGTTCGTAGATCTACGAAACGAGTTCATAGATCTACGAAATGAGTTCGTAGAT